>OY292280.1:1232903-2465806 GCA_958496175.1 Sisyra terminalis
TGAAAAAAATAAAAACTGTTTTTTTTTCTACATCTCATTCTTAAGCACACTTATTCATTTTTTTTGGTAAAGTAATATGATCATAATTATTTTTCAACTTAAAATATACACACACTTCATTAATCTATTTAGAAAATTAAAAAATTGTCATTAAAAATTATATTTTATGCAAAAATTCTTTAAAATACATAATATAGTTTGATTAGCTTTAATAATTGTACAACGTTAATAATTCATCGAAGGCGGCTGTTAAAATAAGCCTCTCGTTATATTGCTATTTTGAAATTAATTGTAGAGGGTAAATATATTAATTTGAGATATATTAATGCAGTTTAAACACAATAAATTCAAAAAATTAGGTTTAGAATAATAATAATCAAGCAAACATTATAGAATACAAGATGATACTATCAAGTAAAGATTAATCCATGTTGTTTAAGTCCTTGTCTTTTTAAATATAATAATTAAATTGTGGGCAATAAGGACGAAGCTTCTTGTTTATTTTATTATTTATTTTATCGCCAACGTTTCATCAGTCATTCCTGACTTCTTCAGAGCTCAAAATTCAAAAATTACTCCACAAATGTCATAAAAATAAGCTGTAAAATGACCCAACTGGTAGAACAACAGACTAAGAATACAATTTGGTATTGATAAATAAAAAATTGTTTAAAAAAATTATTGAAAAAACACAAACTCACATGTTATAATTTTTTATTTTATTTTTTATATGTGTTATTTATAATTTCTTGAAGAAGTCAGGAATGACTGACGAAATGTTGGCGATAAAATAAATAATATTCCACAAGAAGCTTCGTCCTTATTGCCCACAATTTAAGTAAAGATTAATCTAACACTGGCTTATGAATTAAAATTCTATAGTGTTTGCTTGATTATTATAGCTGTAGGTAGGAACACCTTATCTAAGTTTTATTCATGGTTCTTCTATTGATTTTCAATCATCCAACTGTGATTGGCTGTTGGTGAGAACACTCTCTCCATGTTATCTGCTGACTTAGTACCAATTTTATCATAACTAAACCCTACAATTATCCTTCTCTCGAAATATTACATTTGTTTCATTATCTTGAAGTTTAAATTTTTGAAGGTTTCACTTCTATCGTTTGTGAACTACACACATGTTTTTATATCTTCCTTATTTTAAATCTCTGGATAGTAGGATAGGCAAAACCAACGATCTGCTTGTCTTTTGTATAGATCTCAGTAATTTGATAGTGATAAAATCGGAATGAATGTTAGCAAAGATTAATCTAGAAAACCCTCGGCTTATATTAATTTAAATCTGTGCATTTTTTTTAATGAATTTCCACTAAAAATAGTAATGAATCTTGGAAAATTAGGTGGCCCTCGAGGGTAATACCATGTCGTTGCAAGACGCTCGTTCGGTGTTGGAAACTAGAATGGCGATTGGAGGAAAAAGCGTCGAAGAACACAATGAAATAATAGGCCTCGATCTTGCAATGCAGTTTATAAATTCAACGTTAGTAAATCGAGTCGGAGCGATGACGACAATTAAAGACATTCTTGAGATTCACAAACGTGTAATGGGTCCAGTGGATCCTGTCGAAAGTGGTCGATTTCGGCGGACTCGTGTTTTTGTTGGGAATCACATTCCAGCGCCTCCCGAACAAGTCCCGACCCTGATGGATGAATTTGTTGAGTGGTTGAATTCCGAACGAGCGATTGGTCTGCATCCGATATGGTATGCGGCTCTTGCTCACTACAAAATGGTCTACATCCATCCATTCGTCGATGGAAACGGTAGAACTAGCCGATTACTAATGAATATGATCCTAATGCAAGTTGGATACCCTCCAGTTATAATTCCAAAACATTTTCGGTAAATAACTTAGTTTCGGCTCATCTCCTTTTTAGAACCGTCTAATCTGACAACGTTGCATTTTCTACTTTGTTTTTAATGTAATCCTCAGATAAATTGGTCCCTAATGAACATGTAGTCACAAATGAGAAAATTCCACCAATTAACAAAAAAATCGCGTATAGAACAAAAAACAAAGTAAAAAATGCAACGATGCCAGATTAGACGGTTCTAAATGAGCCTTAGAGTCCAAGAGCCAGTAACACAAGTTTGATGAAGTGTTTGATGCACCTTGAAATTTTGTAAGGATAGTATCTATAGGATGAGAAGTAGGAATACCTGTGTTTGCATAACCCGTCAAGAATAAAGAGTAAAGAAATCCGTCAAAAATATAATTTAAAGTACTGTGATGTGATTTTACCATTAGAAGTGTCTTCTAATGAAGGTTATCACCGGTTATGCTATTTGAATTTTGAAAAAGCAATACAAAGTCA
The DNA here is from genome assembly GCA_958496175.1 of Sisyra terminalis. Taxonomy (NCBI): domain Eukaryota; kingdom Metazoa; phylum Arthropoda; class Insecta; order Neuroptera; family Sisyridae; genus Sisyra; species Sisyra terminalis. The sequence continues at coordinate 1,235,238 of OY292280.1, forward strand.
GCTACAGCGGTGATCGGCCCTCTCGCTCACTCCGCCAACCATACGCAGCCTATCTCTTTCTATTTAAAATAAAAAAAAAATACGTCTGCCGATAGTTAAACCCCAACAAAACTGTCTGGCTTTTTGTAATTAAAATCTTCAATATTTAATTAATAAGCTGTTCAAATTTCAGAGTGAATCAAACACTTCATTTTGTATTAAAAAAAAATCAGCTTTGGACGGCATTAATTATATGTAAACCCCTTCAAAAGTGTTTGCCATCTTGGATTCTGATTTTAAATTACCTAAACTTTCGATTAACGTTTCTTGGCCTGTGAATCAAACACGTTTTTTGGCTTATATTGTATTACACCTTTCACCCATGCGCAGTACCTGGTGTCCCGGGTTGGGTTATGCAAACACAGGTATTCCTACTTCTCATCCCATAGATATCAGCCTTACAAAATTTCAAGGTGCATCAAATACTTCATGAAACTTGTGTTACTGGCTCTCCGACTATATGTTTCTCCATAATTGTAGTTTACCATGCCATTTTTTAGGCACAAATATTATGAGACACTCCAAATCGCCAACGATGGTGACATGCGACCATTTGTCCGATTTATCGCCGAATGTGCCGAGCACACACTGGATCTATATCTGTGGACAAGTACATCGCACGATAAAAATGAACTGCCAGCTTTAGACGAAAACATCCCTGCACCAAAATCGAGTCAAGTTCGCCACGAATACGCCTTAGATAATTTTGTCAAAGATGAGGCTTTTATGAGAAAGAAGCCGGTACTTCTGGAAACGTCTTCGGATACAATTTACTTGTCACCAACAGAAGATACCATCAACTACGGGGATGATTTAATCGACGAAGGACTTCAAGATACTTGGGAAGATGAAGACGACTTTAATCAAGTTAGTGGACGAAGAGTCCACTAACTGACCTTGGGAATGTACAAATTTTGAAACCATATATTGGCTAGTTGACTAAAATTTTTAAACCATTCTCGGTAACCTACTAGCTCCAAATTCAAGCCAATCGGAAAAAGAATAGTGCGGGGGATAGTTTCAGCCTTGTGGGCTCCACACAACTTGCCGGGACAACCGGCTTCAGACATATCTGCATAACTTTTTAGTGCATGTCGATAGAAATTAATCCAGAAAATTTCAAAACTATCGATTGAATTTCCATTTTTTTTTCTAAAATAAATGCGTACGTGTACTTATGGATGCACATAAGAAGTTATACTTTTTTATAAAAGTAGTTTTTTCTCAGGGAATAACTTTCAACCGTTCTTGTTTTATCACTAGTTATACAACTGTTTTATAATTTTCAACAGAATTTGTATCATTACAATTGTAAGCTACTAGTAACTACCCGTTAAATATTCACAGCCAACACTAGCACAAATATCAACAATTGGTAATTAATTCAACTTTGATACAGTAATAATTATATTTAGTTTCCCCTACACGTATATATGTTTAAATACATTCTTTGTTCTCTGCCTTTGCCGGCATATATATCAACAATTGCCAATTATTGCATTGATTTAAAATACTTTAGTATTATTTTAATTTGGCTATAATTTCAAAAAAAAAATGGTTAACATGTAAACGAATTGTTTATTTATTGCTGTGCAACGGAAAACTAATTTACAAAATTTCAAAACATACAAGTTACGTTTATTTTTAAAAAAAAAACACACATTATCTCGCGTAGTTGGTTTGGTAAATATTTCACATATAACAGAAGTTACCCGTTTGTGTACATGCGCAGTTACAAAATTCGTGACACTATTTGCGTTTTCCTTCTCACGGTGCATCTAAAGAAGTATAACTTCAAAAAAAGGGAAGATTTCACACTATGCTTTAACAACTAATAACAGTTACCGGCACCTATTATAGATTTTTATTTCTAAGTCATTTTATGGTTGAACGAGCACATTTAAATCATCTGTGATAAATAAATTAAGAGAATATATATTTTCTTTACTTTTTGTAAAAAAAAATTAATTATTTATTTCGTAAATTTTGTGATATGTATACTATTAAGTACTGTAAATGCTATTTATTTTACCAATACGTTACATAGTTTTAAGGTATTTTTATTTGTAGTTAATGATTTGAAATAAAACTCCATAAAAATTTTCGGTGTATTATTTTGATGTAATAGGCTACAAGCCATTAATCCTAGTATAGTTCCTAAAAATTATTAATTTCCTGTAATTTGACTGATAAAAATTTAGATGTCACCATAATTAAACATATTAAGTAATAAATATCTGCGTTAAATAATAAGTTTTATAGTATATTTATGAAAAATCACAACGAAAAGTTTTTTTTGATAAATAGCCAAGGAATAACCTGAATTTCGGACTGGAGAGTCAGGGAATTGGTGTTGAAAAAAGCTGAACATCCTGGTATATGAGTCAAGGAAATACATTGAGAGTAGCAATTCGTAGCATGTCTGATCCCCGGCCATATTTGTCTTTACCAATCAATATTACAGTTGCATTTCCGTCATACTGAAGTGGTAAGAAAAATGCATTTTAATGTTCAAAATAAACATTAGAAGTAGCGCCCGACCAAACTTTCGGTTTCAACTGTAAAAAAGGACCTGTGAAAAATATCAAAAACTTTTATAGAGATAAGTTATAGGAAAAAAAGTGCTCTACAAAAAATGTCCTATAAAATGTTCTCATAAAATTGATGGTTGCGTCAAAAAATTAAAAAAATATTAAAATTTCTCTTTCGTTCAACTTTGACCTCGAATAACTTTTGAAGGAATAAATATATCAAAAACTTGTCCGCGTCCTTTTTTGTAGATCGTTCAATTTTCTACAAGAATATATCTTGATCATTCCGAAATATTGTCACCAACGTGAGCTATAAAATTCCAAAGTGCAAGAGAATATAAATGAGGTAAGATGTACCTGAAAACAAAATATTATCAAAATCAATAAACCTGTTATTGAAACGTACGAAAGAATGCAGGTAGGCAGAAATTGATGTTCGAATTATCGAACTTTGATTCATAATGATCAATATTGTGACCAAAACCGGCTGAATTCCAAGCTGGTGTGAAATTGCAAACGATTCTTCGCCTGGTCTCAACGGGTGGTATGAAATTAACATAATTACAGCTTGAAGGCCAAAATGTGTGAAAAATATTGCTTCAAAAGTGTCACTAATGGATTCAAAAAGAGGTGTTAATGTATTTATAATTGACAACAAATAATAAATACCTGAAACTGGTTCCAAATTCCTGACCTTCATATTTATGTCGGCACCTCTTAATATTAATATTAAGAGCTTCAACTTTCACTGTTTTCTTTTTGTCATTCCCAACAATATTTTCGATATAATTAAGAAAAAAAAATCATAATTTTTTTTAATCAGTCTAATACACAGTATAACAGATGATAAAATTCAGATCTCAGCTTTTATATTTTAAATAAGAAAAAAATCAGGTTATTTAAGATCTTTTTGTTTTTTGTGAATCAAGAAGCCTAAGGAAGTTACGATTAGTAACGAAACGTAGCTAATTGAATAATAAAAATATTAAATAAAAAATAAAAAGATCTTAAATAACCTGAATTTTCTTCTTATTTAAAAAACACAGTATAACTGTTTAAAGTCAGCGAAAAAATCTTATTTTGATGTAACAGTAGTCAAGAGTAAGCTACAGAGTACTTTCTGTTATGTGTACCGAATCATATTAGGGAAAAATTAATTTTGTTTTGTAACTTTTCTTTTATTTTATAATAAATTTATGATAATTATGTGTTATGTTTATGATTAGCTTAAATATTAAAGACCACGATTAATAAACACCTATAGGATTTAAAAGTAAAGCCTGACTAAATTATGATAGCCTTTCTTTTCCTACGAAAAGATGGCCTTGTATGAAAGTTTCGGTTTCGGCTGAAATGGTTGAAGCCAAAATTTGGTTTTGGTTTCGGCCGAACACTAATTAGAAATCGTTTAAAGTTATTAGAGACATTTTATTTGTAATGGTTTCAAAATGCCTTTTTTCAACAGAGATACTGTTTAGTTTTCCGCGTGATTCAATTGTTTTGTCTAGCTTCGTCTATTAAATCGGAAATTTAAATTAGAGTAATCAATTCGTCTTTTTAATAACTCCGGAATTTAATTTCGTTTTCTTTTGCTAATTTCCAGTTTCTATTCTGCGACATGTGAAAGTAGTATGAAGTGGAAGAAGTATGAATATTTTCCCTCTTACAATGTGACCTATCCTGTTTTTCTTTTTGTCATCATACCGTTGATTCTTCCCAATACTTTCACGTTGGTATCGCAATTCATTCATTTAACTTTCTCCATTCTTCTCCAGCATCACATTTCAAAGCTCTCCAGATACTTATTTTCTTGTTTCTTTTTTTTGGGTTCAGCTTTCCGATTTATATAATGCTACACTCCGCACTTTAGTGATTACTTCCATAACTGAAGTTCTAATTTTTGAATCGAAAGAGTAGTTATTAATAGAAAGCGCGTTTATTGTTTTGACCGTGGAGTATATAAATACATGATAGTTTAATCCTGTATTTGATTATCATTAAATGAGTACGTTTATCTCATGTACTTGTCTATAAGTTATCAATTAAATATGAACACATTTGTTTTATCAGTATGTGATTGAATTTTTAATGAAAAGGCTTACGATAACTATTGATGAAAAATTGAAAAGTATAGCATAGTAGGGGGACCGAGTAGTTTCTAAATTGGTGGAATGTAAGAGAAATGGATCGGTATGTACGATAGTATTAAAAAAATGCCAAAATTGTGTCCGTTTTCCAAGTGGAATTGTCTCCTGGGTATCAGTGTATTGATTGTGGGTTTGATCAGCATTATCAGTGGCGAAAATTGTTCCAATAACGTTGGTCTGATAAAAGAGTCGAACGATTTAACGGAAGCGCGACATTTGAAACGTAATTTGTGGAGTTCCGATGAAGACCGGCAAATTCGGGAGTGCGAATACATTTGCTGGAACGGAACGTGCGAAGTTCGGGTTGCAGTTATCTTGCCGAAGAACAAGTCCAACCTGGCTTCATTGCATCGGGTAAATTAGTCTCGGAATGGAAAATTAGGGATTAAGCAATTTGTGGTTGTTCTAGGTACTGGCTGTGTTGGAATTAGCACGACAGGATGCCCACATTGAGGGTTGGCTTCCCATTTGGCTGAGTATTCGGTGGTATCTGCGAGATGACCATTGTCATGCGAGTCGGGCAACAATTGCCGCAATGGATAGTTACGCTTTCTGCAGCCATATCATCTTCGGACCAATTTGCGAATATTCTTTAGGTACTCAATTGAATCCAAACATCTTAAATATTAAGTTTGCTGATCGATGAGATGTTTTCTTTGGTGTGGAGAAATAGTCTCTCCTAGTCCATCCGCATCAATTCCATGCACATTACAATTTGCGTTGTATTTGAACTATTAAACTCACTTGTTGTAATTAACGCAGTTGATCTCTGTTCGTAATACTTTCCGTTAGTATAGAGCCTAACGAGTTCTACATTAGTAGAACTGAGGATTCAGAACTTGGAGTTATGGAAGTGGAATATTGTGAAGAAACTGGGGCTAAAAACCTCTAAGGACTAAATATTCCTCTCAACTAGAGGCTTCAATTCCTAACAGTTTTATGCTCAACCCAGTATAGTAAATACACCCTATACCGATTAGCCAACAAAATTTTAAAATTTGAATTTTCCAAAATTTGCCAATCGATGTGAAATCATTTGTACAGGTTTGGTAAAGCTGCTTTTAAATTGGTAGTGACTTAAGATCTAAAAAAATAAATCGTTTTTCACAAGCGATTTCCCATTGATTGCTCAAAAAATTATCCGACTTCTTCAGTGAACCTACTTTGAATTTTTTTATTTTCATTCTATAATATTTGTTTGAAATAATTTAGCTTCGGTTGGAAGGATCGTGAAATTTTTAGGATCGCACGGTACTCCTTTGGTGACCGTTGGTGGTCTATCGTTCGATTTTCAAATTCCTAAGCAGGCATTCGACAGTGAATACCACATGAACGTTCGTGTTGGAACAGTGGCATTTCGGGATATATCCCGGTTTTTGTTGGCCCTAATTCGCAGGTGCGATCAACAACCAAAAGCTGAGAATAAGGGTTAAAAAAGAATACTTTTCTAGATATAATTGGAGCAAAGTGGCACTGTTGTATGAGCCAAACGGACAAAATGAGGTGGCCGGTTTGAATACGTGTTTATTGATGATGAAAACTTTCATGGAAGATTTGAAGAATGTTCCGGAATTCGAGAAGATAACCGTGGACTTGAGTGTCGTGACGCGTACTAGTCACACAATTCGGGAAACTCTGATTCGAGAAATTGGTGCCAATTTTGCAGGTAAATGTTTCAGAATGCATGCAAGAGTGGTTCTCTTATGGAACACTAACATCTATTTTCGCGACTATACAAACGGAAGTCGCGAAAATACTAACACCTATTACCATTTTTCCGCTAAGTTCTTAAGAATTTTATAAGTTTGAAGTTTATAAACGGGCAAATTACAGTTTCGATTATGTGTGCAAATCCGTCGCTCGTTCGACAAGTTATGCTAGCCGCCGAAGAACTAAACATGACCAATTCTGGAGAGTATGTTTTTTTTAGTATTGAACTCGATAACAGGTAATATTTTCGAGAAACAACCGAAGTCACAGTTGTACAGTTTACCTCTACTGGAACTGTTACAGTATTCGACCATCTCGCCAAGAACCATGGTTCAACTCTTCCGACTCAAACGAAATGAATTCCCGTGCTCGGGAAGCTTTCAAAGCTCTGATGACTATCACCGGACATGCGCCAAACTATACAAAGCTCATGAATTTGTCGCAACGTGTCTTTCAAATGTCGGAACCACACTATTTCTCATCAGCACTTCCAGTACCACGATCTTTTGAGCTGTTAACGACAATTGTTGCCTCATTTTACGATGCCTTTAGTTTATACGCGAGAGCCCTCAAATTCATCATTGACAAATCAAGCAACTTCCGATTGAATGATTCATTAATTACAGGACACGAATTAGTCGACACGATGAACCAACTAACTTTTGAAGGTTCTTATACTTAAACACTACAATTCTATCATCCAAAAACTTTCAGCATCCAATACTTCATTAACCCTCAACCACATCCTCAAAAAATAAACCAACTACTTGTGGTACCAAAACTTCCTAATCCACCTCCTTGACGAGTTTCTCTACATTGAATCTTTAAAGGTACTATCATATCTCAGCTTCCTTCTTATTCCAATTGATAGGGTTACCAATTCTCCAATTTTAGTCCGGAGACTCCTAAAAAATTAAGCTTTCTCCAGGATTTTTTGTTTTTATTTTGAACACTTTTTCTTGTAAATATACTTTCTTTTTATTAAATGCATTTCTCCGGATTAAGGCATAAGATCTCCAGACTTTCTGAAATTTAGAATTGGTAACTCTACCAATTGATCTCCTAATATCTAATCAGAGATAACATCCAATCTCCTTTTAATCAGAGGAACCATTCATCCAGGTATCTAAGGTTCCGGTTTGTTTTCGCAGTTTCTACTCGGGTGATCCTAGAAATTGAAGGTAGAACTTAGCAATCAAATATGAGAGGCAGTTTCCACCCTCTCATTATATTTTCTAAATCTTTTGGTTCAGCTCCAAGCATGATTTATATTCTAGAGCGGATATGCTTCCTCGTATTACAAAGGTTCGACTTTTAAATTGAAATCTATCGTTGATTACTTTGCCACTCATCACATAGCACTTACGGTGAAATTCAATACTACTTGCTGACCACTGATAAAATTACTTTTATTAAATAAAATTGGTTTTTCGACGGTTTTAATAGCTTTTTTGAACATAGGTTTAACAATAGGTTGATGCATTCTAACAAGGTTGATAGAAAAATAAGATGTATAGAGTTTTATTCTTTTCTTAAATCATAATTAGTTTTTAAGATTTTCGCAATGAAACTGATTAAATCGGAAATGATCCTCAAATTTTGGGGATAACGTCATTCGGGATATTTTCCGATTGGTTTTTTTTTATTATTGATTCTGAGTTTAGGGGTAACAGGACCGGTACACATGGACTCAAATGGGGATCGAATCAATGTGAGATACCACCTGTTAAATATGAATCCAGAAAACTATCTGTATGAGGTATTTAGGTCAATATTTCAATAACTTATAGCCGAAATGAATGTAAGTGGAACATAATTTTTTAGGTGGTGGCCACATTTTGTACGAAGGAATTTCAAATAATTGAAGATCGTACGATTTATTGGCCAGGAAATTCGTTAACAGCGCCGTCTTCGAGCCCTAACTGCGGATTTGATAACTCCAAATGTCCATCGACGTGTAAGATCAAATGTTGACGTTGAATTTCGGTAGAGTGATCAAATTGGACGTTGAGTAAAAATACCGTTGAATTGTACGACGTTCAATAACGCCCAATTTGATCACCTTGGGAAATTCAACGTTATACGTTTAAACAAACAAGCAATTCAACGAACTTTTATAGTTCTTTCTTGTGGATGCCACGGTTTTTGTTTTGTCGGTATCCGAACCAAAAGCCTTGGCACAAAAAGGGTTGGTTTTAACAATTTTATAGATCAATACTAAGATGAAATATTTTTCGTTAGCTCTTTCATCCCCCGTTATAATCAGTATCATTCTGACGGTAATTATTGTGATTTTGATAACGACATCTTTTGTGATGTTTCGGTAAGACCACATAAATTGATACATTTTCTTTTCTCTAATGGATAATTCTTTGTTAGACATTATAAGTTGGAAGCGGAAATAGCGTCAATGACTTGGAAAATTCGTTCGGAAAGTATTCACAGCTTAGGTCGGTCGAAAGATAAATTTTTTGGAAGTCACATTTCGAAGATGGACTGGAAAAATTGGAGTCGTGTGGTACGAATTATACGATAAACTAGCAGCAGAAAGTTGATTTGTTTGATTTTAGACAATATTTTCCAACATCGATGTCAATTTGAGCAAAAATCCAAAGTTGTACTCCATTTTGGGAAAGTATAAGGGTTGTACTGTTGCCATCAAATACTTGCCAATCACTAAAATTGAGCTGACTCGTTCCCTTTTGTTGGAACTAAAATTGGTTGGGGTGAAAATATTTGATTTACAGAATGATTCAAAACTCAAATTACCTCATCAAATTCACCTGTCACCTGTAAAATGTGACCAGAGTTTTGAATCATTCTGTATATTGGCCAAGTATTTCAATGACTCCTATTCGTTTTTCAGATGAAAGACATCCAGAATGACCATTTGGTTAAATTTTATGGAGCCTGTTTGGACCCAAATAAGTGTTGTTTGGTCACTGAATACTGTTCACGAGGTAGTCTTGACGATATGTTAAAAAATTTGAACATCGAACTTGATTGGATGGTACAAATTTCATTTATCCACGATTTAATTCGGGTAAGATAAAAGTATGCTGAAATAAAATTTTAACCCCTCGTGATGTGTAATATAAACATTTAAATAATTTACAACCCTCTTAGCAAAAAAAATAAGTTTAATATCCGAAATTTTCTTATACCAATCAATGGAAAATCGTTTCACAGCCCTGTTAACGCTATTTTTTTCAAATTGCTATTTACTGACTTTTTATAACTACTAAGGTCCTTCGGTTTTGACCGAAAAAACTAGACTAACTATCAGATTTGGAGCGGCCACCTTGACCACTCGGCCACCAGTATACTTTATTTAAAATTTCAATGTTTGTAAATGCTTTTATTCCTTTTCTTTAAACATTTTTAGTCATAGGTTGAATGGACTGAAAACTAATATGCATGTAACAAAAAAGGACAACGACATAAACATGGCCGGTGATCAGACATACTACGCAATGCTACGCATCCGTTACATATTTTTGCCTTTGATTTCCAAGCATTTCCACATAATTTATTATATTTCAGAGCGTAAATTAAATTCTCTTTTATTTTACTACATCAAAAATACCACTTTATAAATCTATTTATAAATTGAGAATAATGTAATTAAGATTCTATTCATTTTAAAACAACTAATAATTGAGAATGTGAACTAGTAATTAATTAATAATTAGTTATTACTTAAAAATAGATTCTATTGAATTTAATTTTGCCGCGTTTAATAACATAGCTAGTTTCACTACTCCTCCTTCAAATCAATTTTGTAAAGTTCTTTTCAAAACTCACCACGTGGCAATAACAATTTTGTAACCTCGATTATTTGATAAACATCAATTATTTACTTAAAATAACTTTGATTAGCTTTAGAATTGATTTTTTTGGCTCATGTGTACTTTAGCACACCCACAATTTGGCAATGTTGCATTTTCGACTTTGTTTTTTTAATTTAATTCGCGATCAACTCGGTCCATAATGAAAATTAAGCCACAAAAGAGAGAATTATACCATATTAGAATTAAATCATCAAACATATCGCGAATTAAATTAAAAACAAAGTCGAAAATGCAACGTTGCCAGATTGTGGGTGTGCTAAAGTACACTTGAGCCATTTTTTTTATATAATTATTCCAACCAAATGTAGATACATAGTGAATTTTCAATATATAAAACGGATTGAATTTGTATTTTCCCGCCATAAATGATTCCACCCTGTTCCATCTTCAAAGAAGAAAATTGATAACTTCTGCTAGAGTATAACAAAAACAACGTATGTCTCTATTTCATGATTCCTTAGCGTTTATTCAATATTACTGTTGCATTTCCGCCATTTTAACGAATTTTAAATGTAATGATATTTTTAACAGGGGTGTGAAAGAATCCGTTCCGTTTGCATCAGAATAGTTAAGCATTTAATTACTAGTTAATGTTATAGGAAAAAAATTATAAAGTAAATCCAAAACTTTTTTCTTCTGCGACAATATATTTATAAATAAAACAGAAAAATTGCTAAATGATAGAGAAAACTTTGATTTGGTGAAAATCGGTAATAGTTGAGTGGTTTTAATTGTAGAATATATTATTTTTTAAGGGACTGCATTATTTACATCATACAGAAATTCGATCCCACGGGACTTTAAAATCGTCGAACTGTGTGGTCGATAGTCGTTTAAGCCTAAAAATCACAGATTTCGGCCTCCACCAGTTGAGGCATCCAGAATCTGCCAGCATTTCGAGCCAGGAAAATTTCGAATTTTGGAAAAGTATGTCGATAAAGTTGACGGAAAAAATAGAATCTAACAGTTTCAATGGTTTTGATTGGTAGGTAGGTTATGGACGGCGCCGGAACTGTTGCGGATGCTGCGGCCACCTCCTCGAGGAACTCAAAAAGGGGATACCTACTCGTTTGGAATAATTGTGCACGAGATTGTTTTCCGGCGGGGTCCTTTCTGGTTGGGCGACTATGTAAATTTGCAAGCAAGAGGTAATTAAGAAGATGAAAAAGGGATGAGGGTGAAAACAAATGATGTTATTGAATCTGGAGAAGACAAGGAATCCTGTCAAGCGACAGGATTTCTCTCTTACTCTCCAGCCGGGAAAATCTATCAACACGTTCGTTGTCCTGTGTGTCACTCCTCTTTGACTTGCGCTGCTCTTCTTGATTCGTAGAACCGGGACGCGAATGCTCCCGATTTTAATCCCCGAATATTGATGTTGTGGGTTGTTTTCCCACTGTTTCCCAACGACGTGGCTTCTCCTACGCGATCTTATGCAGACACGTAATAAACGGGCATCATTGCCTTTATCGTGATGACACACATACAATAACTGTGTTTACATCAAACGGGAATCACGTATCCTGGATTTTGTCCTCCGTTCTTGCGAATTTGTTTCCTGTAGATTTTAAGGGATGTTTTAACGAGATTTCGTATATCCCTTCGTGTGAATATAATGTAAAGAAATTGATCACATTTTGCGTTAGTTGTTCATATCATTAATGTGGTAGAAATTTTTTTGGTAATTGTTGAAAATGTCGTTGACGATTCCCACTCCCGATGCGGTTTGTGAGGGAGAGTCTCCGACTCCACCACGTCGGGTTATCAGCCCTTTGTTGGAAGTTCGTCGTCCTCATTGCACCCTAAATTGCGATCATTGCAATATGATCCTAGAGGACCGCTTCAAGCACATAAGTAAGACCTAGGATTATGGAGTCAATCTAGTGAGGTCTCCCATTCATTTCACGTGTACTCATCCTTTTTTTTTCATCCAGAAATTATCGAAGGAGTAACACGTGGAACATCCCCCACGGTATTCAGCTCAGCCGGCAACGGATCCGTGATCCGGCCTAACATAGATGAGTCCTTCTGCGAAGAGCAAGTTGCCGTGCTGATGCGCCAGTGTTGGGCCGAAGATCCAGCAGATCGTCCCGATTTTCACACCCTCAAAGCCACCATCCGAAAACTGAACAAGTAACCAACCCCTAACTCGTTTCAATTTCAAATTAATCAACCGCCGTTTTTCAGAGACTACGAAAGCGGTAATATCCTAGACAACCTACTTTCCCGCATGGAACAGTACGCCAACAATTTGGAAACTCTGGTCGAAGAACGAACCAAAGACTATTTGGATGAAAAGAAGAAATGTGAGGAACTGCTCCATCAAGTCCTTCCAAAGTATTTGCAAAACTAACAATTTTATACACTCTTACGAAATCAAGTTTTGTACAACACTCATTTTGTGGAAAACTTGATATCAATTTAGCACTCTTATGGTGATACTTGAAGTAATCTAAAAACTCCGACACCAAATGATTTCCTTAACTCAAATTTTTGCGACATCAGAAATAACTATTCAAAAATCCAATGTTTAACCCTCTTAAGGGTTGGAATTTTCCAAAATTTTTGGAAACTTTTTTCCAAAATTTTAAAATATTCAATCTTTAAAATTATTTTGGCTAATCGGTATAGGGATGTTACCTGAAAAGATAAATCCACCTCCAGATAACCGTATTAACTTTAATTTTCATCATAAGAGTCAGCGTTACAGCTAGGAGATGGTGAGTTGGGCTCCTTCCAGAGGCGCAACCCTTAAAGCAGTGGTTCCTAACCTCATTAAAGGTACTGACCCCTACTAATTGCATGTGCACATTCGCCAAACCCTTGTTAATTGGAAAAATAATATATGATTTCACATAATTCGGGGGTGTATCTTGATCACCGCCAAACCTGCGAGACTGACTTACCGAACCCTTGGGGTTCGATTGAACCCAGGTTAAGAACTACTGCCTTGGAGGAATGCACTTTTCTTATACTTTGAAAGAATTTTTCTTGGAAAATCTAATTAGGAGTACTCATATTCCTAGCTGCAATTCTGATTAGGAGGACTTACGAATTAAGAAATGGAAAAACTGAGTTTTTAATTTTTTTTTAGATCTGTAGCAAATCAATTGATTAAAGGTCAATCAGTGATGGCAGAAACTTTCGATCAAGTGACAATTTATTTCAGCGATATTGTAGGGTTTACCTCCCTTTCTGCCGAAAGTACACCCCTGCAGGTGGTCGACCTATTGAATGATCTATATTCAACATTTGATGCAATCAGCGAAAATTACGACGTTTATAAAGTAGGTCATTGAAACTGGATATTCCCGATCATTTATTCCAATAGTTTATTCCCTGAAATTTGAAAAAAAACAAATGTTATCGACTTAAACTTTTAAAAGATTAGAAGAAAAGAGTTAAATTTAGAAGCAATATATGGAAGTCAGAGTATGAATTTAACGGAATACGTAACTCGAGATCAATGTGGTTTTAATAAATAGAACTTCATATATATCTTAAGGGATCCGCTGTAAAAGACGGCTGCTAGGAAAGGGGTTTAAAAATGTGAATCAATGGGATCTGTGGAAAATGGATGTGGAATTTGATATAAAAGTTTTTTTTTTCCAAAAATAAATTGAGTTTTTTTCGGAATTTGAAGAACTTTGGATGTCCACAAGGGTGGCGGGGCGAAAGAGGGGGGATGTTAGAAAAAGTCTAAAAATTTAAGAAAAATCGTATGTCCTTTCAGAATGAATTACGTGGATGAATTTATGTATATGGAGCAAATCCGAGTTACGTATACCCGAATATAATGTGGCGAAAAATCAGGAAATTTTGATTGGGAAAATGATTGGGAATATGGTGTACCGATTTGATTCTATTGGATTGGTTGGACTAGGTGGAGACAACTGGGGATGCTTATATGGTGGCGTCGGGACTTCCGGAACGGAATGGAACGTTACATGCCCGTGAAATAGCCCGGATGTCCCTAGCCTTGTTATCAGCGGTTCATAATTTTGTTATCCGCCACCGACCAAACGAACAGCTGAAACTACGAATCGGGATTCACACTGGACCTTGTGTAGCTGGAGTGGTGGGATTGAAAATGCCGCGCTATTGCCTCTTTGGGGATACGGTTAATACGGCTTCGCGAATGGAATCAAATGGAGAAGCACTTCGAATCCATGTGAGCGAGGTCACCAAAAAAGTTCTGGACACCTTTGGAACGTTCCTGCTGGAATATCGTGGAGAAGTTGAAATGAAGGTAGGCTTGGCAAAAGTTTTTGGGAAAATATATTGGTTGTAGATTCCCAAATGGTTGTAATTTTAGATAAATCGTGTTTAAGGAACTATCTGAGTCGTTTATGATTCTGGAAACTTCTTGACGAATTAGTGATATTTTTTGATTATAGGGGAAAGGAAAGATGGTGACGTATTGGTTGAATGGAGAAAAGAAATCTGAAAATACAGAAGTTCCAGGATCCATTCCAAAATCCATACCGCAGTCTTCTGTTAGTATACAGATCGGAAGTCCGGTGCCTGTTCAGAAAATCATCTGTGCCTCGGATGAATCTACGTTAAGTGATGTTTCTAAGCCAAAAAACGGTTCTAGAAAACTCATCAACAATGGATCTGAAACCACTGAACCGCTACTACCTTCGAAAAACTGAGCTTTTTAGATAATACTTACACATGTGGACTGAACAGCGATTATCGGTGATGTCCTGTTTTTCATTTGAATTTTTCCTATATTTCGAATTTGTCCTAATTTTTTCGATAAAAAAATATCTTCATACCAAATGTTTAATGGGATCCAAAGCACAATTTGTGAGTTTCTAAGAATATGCTTAAATCGGTGCTATTTTGACAAAGTCTAGTTAATATTTTTGCACGCATATCATATTCATGTTACCAAAAAAAAAAGCTCGGAAAATTTGTAAATTTGCATTTTTCTCTCTCTAGAAAAATTATCATGTATGTACAATACAACGCACATTCTTTACACTGCGCAGACGTGACTTGCGCACAAAAGTGCACCTACTTACAATCAAATTTTGTAGGGTTAATAATAGTGGAACCATGCCAAATTATAGATTTAAGATATCGCGAAGATCAGAATTTAGAAATCATGTAATAAGATCAGATCATGGATTCACCACATGCATTGCAACAGTAGCTTTAATTTATTATTTAAAAAAAAAAATAAAAAATAAACTATAACCTTAAACTTTTATCTCACTATTTTAACAACGAAACTACAAGTCTCACGACTGTTTTATTCGCTCATTATAAAACTATGTTTAAATTTATCTTTTGGTTAAACTCTGGTTAACTATCAAAATCATTCTAATTCCAATTTTCATAAAGTATAATGAAAATCATTCAGTTAAATTAAAGCTAACGTAAGTTTATCTGTAGAATAACGAAAGTATTACTCTAAACAAAAAATCTTATGTTAATTATACTCTAGATTAATTCTGACTGATTTTTTCACTTATTCTCCAGATAAACTCGATACTAAACTATTGCTCCCCTCAGAGAGAGAAAACAGTATAATTGAAATAGAGAACTGAAGTCGAAACGATCTCTATAACCGGACAGTTTATTTGTTGATTAACTCGAGTTTAACTCTTATGCCAGTAGTACGTTCTAGGTAAGTTTTAATCGATATTTAAAAAAAGTTATATTTGAGTTATAGAATATTTGTTGTTTTTTATAATTTACTATATATAAATCATGGATATAATTCGAACTAGTATATAAAAATCGTGCTTCACATATGTTTTTCAATTATGATGAAATCTTCATAGGCTATATACATTTTTTTCACTTGAGGAGTTATAGAAAATTATCACACTATACTCTATCAAAAAATCCACGTAGGAATCCATGTGGATTCCTATAGGAATCCACATAGGAATATAAAATGATTTTCACAGTAATTTCTCATAAAATTTTATAGGATAGCTCTATAAATTAGTTATAAAAAATCAATTTTACTTATTTATTAATTTTCATATATTTCTGCGGAATGTAAAACTAAATTTGTCCTCCAGTATTAATTAAACGATTTAATATTGCAAAGGACATTCGACATTAAAAGCATATTATAAATTATGAAAAATAGTACCATTACGTCAATTAGCGTCGATGGGAAAAATGAAACTTAGTGCATAATATCTTGCAATGTCGGGTGAATGGATGGCAAAAATATCTAAACTTAAATTGAAAAATAAGGTTATGTTATTTACTGCCCGCCAATTGGAAATATTGCTTCCAGCCCTCAATTTTTTATTTCCCACATCAATCCACCTAAAGCCATGCTTTCTTTTGTGGATTTTTTTGATAGGGTAGTCATAAAAAATAGGAGTACTTAATGAATGTTGACGAAGATAGCATGATAATCGAAATACGTACATAAAGCTTCAGTTCAAATAAATATTTTACTTGCCATACATTCTTCCGAAGCATTAGAAAAATAATTTAGGACAATTCAATGACTTCTGAAGAAGATTGCATGGCAATCGAAATGATGCATATGAAGTATTCAAATATTCCTCTCATAGTACAATTTATGTTTATAGATTACTTTTGGTATATTATATCGAATTTGTATTTAGTTCAATTTCGTCGATGCACCACTGCTGGCATTACATGAATAATTGTTATCTTTAATACATATATATTATACATCAACATATTATATGATAACATAGAACTATACATTATATTTATATATATTTTGAAGAAAATATTTGAGAATTTATTTAGGAAATACAAAAAAAAAAATATTTGAAGAGTATTAATAACATTGAAATATATTACTAGTTATATGGATACGAAAATATTTAACGTGAAATTTTTAGTGAAAAAATGTTACTTGAAAAAAAAAGGACCATATTATTAATAATTGTAATATCTACAGGGCCTATTAAAATATAGAATTGATTTGTAAATAAAGAATTGACAACTATTAGTTGAATTAGACATATTCTTATTATTTTTTAAATGTAAATATAACGTAACATAGATATTATTGATCTTAGTTATGAACTAAATGAAAATAATGATGTACTGTTGTAAAACGTTATGCAAATTAAAATATAAATTTAAAAAAAAATAATTCACTCTTTTCTTGGGTGTAAATCATAAATTTTTACTGCAACAAAACGAATAAAGACTTTCCAATTTCCATCGAGGAAATAATCCCATATAATGCGATTTCAGTTGCTGAATTGTTCATTTGTTTATTTGATATAGTATATGCAACCCACCGTACATTCATGTATTCTTCTCTATTCTTCTCATTTGAGAGTTCGAGTCCGGAATCACCACTCATCCTTATTTACCCTTTAAAACGGAGTGCCCCAAGGCTCCATACTCAGCCCTACCTTGTTCCTCATAGCTATCAATTATATAGCCGACAATTTTCCGAACCCAATAAAAACCCAATAAGAAGAAGATATAGCCAAACAACTGCTACAAAAAACTCTTCATAAATTGGAAAATTGGTCCAACGAAAACGGCTTATACTTTGCCAACGACAAAACTGAAGGGATCATATTCCACCACCAAAAAAAAAGAACCTAGCATCCCTAAAATAATGCTCTTCAAGAGAAAAATTCGGTTCCTGAAGAAGGTTAACTTTCTCGGAGTCAGACTGGACCACAAACTCACATGGACAAGCCACCTACGAGCACTTAAGGCTGACTGCCTCCGTAGAATGAATCTCCTGAAGGTTCTGAATGGAAGAGGACGTGGAGCAGACATGAATTCCCGACTGTTCCCTACTGATCAGATCCAAACTGGATTATGACACTGTAGCTTACGCATCGGCTAGCTATTCCACACTTGGTATTCTGGACCCTGTACACAACCTAGGAATCAGAATCGCCACAGGAGTCCACCGCACCTGCCCCACCTGGCGAACCTGACCTAACTGTGCGTCGCCAACTCCAAATCCTGAAATATAGCCTAAAAGCCAAAAGCCTGTCCCACCATCCAAACCATCAGTTGTGTAAATATTATCCCCAACGAAAGATGTTCCTGACCAAAATTAATAAACCCAAACCTCTCCCTATACAGGTCATTATCCTGGAAAAGGCACGTAGCATAAAATATCTATACCCCATAAATGAAGAAGGACTCAACAACAATGCCAAAACTGTTGCAAAAATAATTACAGAAACGTGGCAAAAAAAGTGGGACAAGACACAAAGCCACTTTAGACAGATTAAAGATAAAGTTGGGAAAACAGATTATAAAGGGAACATGAGCAGAACGGACCAAGTGACCCTGATTCGCCTAAAAACGGGGCACACCAGGGAAACCCATGACTGGATCCTAAGAGGCGAAGAACAAAAATCTTGTTCCATATGTAGGAGCGTCCTGGATGTTAACCATATTCTGGTTGGATGTAACGGGGCTCTATCCAGAAATGGGACGCTGAGATGGGAAGACCTCAGACCATCGTCGCCCATCGCCCTGGATATTTTACAGTCCCTGAAGAAACCAAATATCAAAATATAATCTGTGATAAGTGAAAAATTTAATCTGTTGTGTAAATCCATTGTGCTCACATATTATTTATATCTCAAATTTATAGTTTTACTCTAATCTTAATAATTTTAGCTAAATTTCAATGTTCATAGATAAATATCATTACATATTATTAATGTAAAAAACTCACCTATGTAAATATATCTAAGGTGCATATGGCCTAAGTTGCTGAGCACCAAAATTTTAAATAAAAAAAAAATAAAAAATATTACAATCCAAAGAAAAAAGACTTATATAGAAGTTCAATTCTGTATTAAAAATTTGAACAAAGTTTGGGCTAACATTTTGGCAAATCCGAAAGCTTTTGTTAGCCGACCGCTGTATAAAATTACCTTTGATAAAGATTAATTTGGTACAGCGATATCTAGCGGTCGGTTAACAAAAGCTCTGAAATTTACCGACATGTAAGTTTAAAGTTCATCCATATCATTTGAACATCTACAAAAAACTTTCTTCTCAATGTTGTTCTATCATCTACGATTCTCATTAATTCACAATAGTAAAAGAAAAAGCTTGAATATCAAAATACGTACGATGGATAATCAGGTAAGCAAAAGTAACCATAAATATGTCCTTTATGGGTTCAGATCCAGTTCTAGGCATGTTGAAGTATGTACTACGTGGGCTCAAGTGTACTTTAGCACACCCACAATCTGGCAACGTTGCATTTTCGACTTTTTTTTTAATTTAATTCGCAAATTAATAGGGCTATAATGATAATGTAGTAACAAACGAGAAGATTATACCCTATTAATAGTGAATTAACAATTGTGAATTAAATAAAAAACTAAATAAAAATTGCAACGTTGTCAGATTTGATGGTTCTTAAAGGGACATGAGCCAAAATAAGGTTTTTTCACTGACTGAACAGTTATACTGTGTATACAATATATAGAATATATTGCGGTCCAATTTATTTAGTATAATTTAATATAATAATATATAAAAATCATACCATAAACATAAATTTCAACAGAAGTTCAAACAAAAATAATTGTGACGTTTTGCCCAGATACGTATTTCGATTGCCAAGCAATCTTCCTCAGGGGTCATCAAGTAGTTTGGATCGCTCCATAACTCATCACATACCAGTTACGGAGTTAATGACTGAAGAAGATTGCCAGGCTAATGAAATATATATCTGGACAATTGTCATTAATACATTATATTTTTGCTTTTGTTTAAATTTGTGTTTATAGTTTACTTTTGTTAATCTCTTGCATAAATTATTTTTTCATTAATTTGGGAACCCGGAAATCAATCCGTGATTATTTTGTCAATCATCACAAAGCAGTTACGGAGTGATCAAACTACTTGATGATCGCATTGACAATCGAAGTACGTATCTGAGCAATACGTCACAAATATTTTTGTTTGAACTTTTGTTCAAATTTATGTTTATGGTATGATTTTTACATATTATTATATTAAATTATACTACATAAATTGGACCGCAATATATTCCATATATTGTATACACGGGACATGAGCCGTTTTTTTTGTAATGTAATATAAACAAATAATAATAAATTTATTTTTGACGTCAAATTACTTCAAATATATTAGAATTTATTTAACGCATTTTTAATAAGTGATATAAATATCAGTTACAACTTCGATAATATATTTATATATATATAATTCTTTCTTTATAATGAATAAAATTAATTAACATAATTATTTTCAACATAATTGTGAATTTTTAAATATTCAAAAGTTTTTTTTTACTTTCTTTATACAAAGCCATCGTATTACGCATGCGGAAAAACTTTGACTTCTGCGCATTCGATTCGATGATTTCTGTGCGGAAAGTTTGCGATTGTGTTCTTTCCACACACTATCACGTATGTGAAAAACAAATAACATATTTTAAATTAATCAATGGCTGATTTATAACGTCTTGTTGTAATCGTTAGGTTATTGATTTTGATTTAAAATAGGAATTTTTTTTTTTGGGGGAAATATGTGCGCAGAAATCGGAAGCTTTTCAATTTTGATACAATTCATATCTTTCCACGTTAATAGAAAATAGGAAAATGGCAACATTTGATTTATATGCTTAATAATTACAATCGCATTTGTATAAAAAGAAAAAAAATTATGCTCACTAGTGAGAATTGTCTATTTTGGAAAAAAAAATAGGCATTTTCCTCACAAGTATAACAATGAACTTATTTCGATAATTATTGAATATGTAATATATATATATATTGATTTGTATTTGAGCACACTAACATATTTCGCAAATACTTTCGTAAAAATTGCAATTAATTGTGTTTAAAATTGTTTTCTAAGCATTTGGTGATAGTAGGCAACTGTAGATTGATTGATTTGTTTCGATTTGATTCGTTATAGTACATCTTCACTTGTGCGCAGCTCCCAAAAATCTTACGAATTTGAAATGGCCGTCTCCCAGTTAGCGGCCAAACCGATTTCCAAGACTTCCAGAAGCACGTCGTCACAAAAACTGGACAGAAAGGAATTAATACAAAGAGAGAGAGAGAGAGAGAGAGAGGCAGAGAGAGAAAGAGATTAACTAAACCGGAACATTCTGGTTCCGATCATTCCTGTGACAATTTCCGTACGTTTGGCAGCGCCAGCTCTTTGCCATTTAGTATCCGGCCACCGAGTCCTTGTCGTCATTACTGCAACAAACGTCTTGATCTGTCCGTTATCAAACTGCTTAAATATTTTAATTAACTATCTATTGTGAAAATTTGCATTAGTAACCCTATTACCTAATCCAACTACCTATTCTCCCAAATATTTGTCTATAAATGAGCTACATATTAAAATTGCGCAGCATTAAACGCAAATACTGCTTAAACTTATATATGAGCCATGACAATGACGTCATATAGTGACATTTCATCAAAAAAAACTGACCAAAAATCAACTATTTCAAGCAAATTTTTAAACTAAACAACAAAATCGGTTTTGCAATCGTACTATGGGTTTGAGCATTATTAAAATGTAATTTTTGTGCAAAGCACAATTTGCAGAGTTTCTAATAGTTGGATTAGTATTAACGGCTTATTAATGCACTTAGGGCGTTGTAAACTCAAACCATTGATGAAATTTGCAACCTCGATTAATATGAACCTGAAAAAAGGAATCCACGATTTTTTTATACCCTTTTATCCAGCCAATAATGAGATACAGTAAGACCCCCGCTTAACGCAGGGGGTACGTTCCGGAGAGGTAAGTTTCGGACAGGCGAAAGCCCTATAAAAGCAATAAAAAACATTCTTCTGTTTTCAGCGCTGCGCATTGTAAAAAAAGGAACTAAATTTTTGTATCCATATTGTTATGGGTACCATAACTACATTGCAAAACTGTAACTTGTGTAATAATTTGGAAAATTCCAATATTACCGCGCAATAATGGAACAACGATAAGTGGGGTCTTACTGTACCACCATATACTAGTTAAGAACCAAAGATATAGTTACGACAAATGGAAATAATGGTTCTACCAAATAAAAAGAATGACTACAATTTGACCAGTAGATTTGATCACGTTTTTTGCTATATGGTTTCCCAAGTTTAAAGAGCCTCAGCACTATAATTCTAGGCTTCGTTAAGGTAATATATAATATTTATACCCTTAGGCTTTTTGTGTTCTCGGGGTTTCTATTATAAACCAAGCCAAATGTTGTTCGATTAGTTCAGTACTGGGACCAGAAACTCCCAGCTCTTTTAAATAGAGCGCTACATTCCTACAGAAAGTGAGGAGCAGATTCTGCCCATCGAAGGGTTCAAAAGTACCCCAAAAGTTTGAAGATGCTTTTTCAAGCCGTAGTGACTGGGAATGAAACCAATAACTATAAACATCAATTTTGATACAAATATATTTTCCATATACGTTTTTCGATTGCCAAACAATCATCCTCAGTGGTCATCAAGTAGTATAATTGTTATACAAAAATGTAATTACTAAAATACGAATTACGAATTGATTCAATATTTATAGTTCACTTTTAGTGAACTATGTTTCATAAAATTAACTGGCAGTATATTTTTAAATATATCTTAATTATGTTAATCATCTCTATATTAATTTAAATAATAAGTAAACTATAAATATTGAATCAATGTTCAATTTAATGTGTTAATTCGTCACATAGCGATTATACTACTTGATGACCACTGAGGATGATTGCTTGGCAATCGAAATACATATCTGGGCAATACATCATACACACAATTGCTTCAATATTGTATGAAAATTGATGTTTATATTTCATATAATTTTATTGCAATTTGTAGTCATAAAATACATTGTTCAGGTTTTTTTGGATCAATTTAATTTATTGTTTATCAATTCCGCTACGTTTCGTCATACATTGTGACTTCCTCAGGCATCTAATACATAAAAATATTATAAACATACATAAACATGAAAAGGATAATTGAAAAAATAAATAAAATCAAAATTAACACAAATGACAGTTCCATTATTGCAACAAAAGTTCTAATAATTAAATAAATAAACATTAGAGTCAATTAGCCCACCAATGATTACAGGTTAGTATCGTTAAGATACGTTATAACAAATAGGATGTTATAAATATTGTATTATAATATTTTTTAAATTCGATAGGAAGTCACGATACGTGACGAAACGTTGCGCAATTGAAAAACAATAAATTTAATTGATTTGAGGAGATCTGAGGATGATATATTATTTATAGTAATATTCAACTAATAGTCTATTAGTAAATATTTATATTTTGTGATTGATTGACCAAAAAAAAAATAGAAAAATAACCACGGATACCTTTTTAGAAGCAGTAAAAGTTAGTTAATATATTAGCTGAATCGATTTTGCTAATTTCGACAATTAGTTGAGTTGGTAAAAAACGCCCCGCATATTGGTAATGATTTGTGAAGAGAAATAAAAAACATACTCGTCTTTGGAAGGGTATTTGGCTGCGTAGATTTTATTGCAAGTTCGTCCACATCCTGGACAGTACCAGTAGCTCAAGACTCCGATTGATACCCCAAAAAGAACATTTGGAATGATCAACGATAGTACCAAATGTCTGAGATTGTCATCCCAACTGTATCTGGCGACAACTGTTTCCGGATACGTTCGACTATAGTAGCATGGGAATGGTTTTCGCATGTTTCCGTAACTGTATTTTTTCGCGAATTCCGAACAATTAACACGAGGAGGATATCCACATCCTTCCGTATTGACGAAGAATTTCGTTTCGCCGACGTCCCAAGTAACGGTATCGAGATCTCGGTCACCCCATTCACTGAACGGGGTGCGGGAGTAGTTGACGAGAATTTGGTGGCACCGGATCGCGGCGTTGGTGCACCCTTCCCGACAGGACGACCAGGAGCAGTTGCGGAGCCCCTCGGCGTAGACGTGCTCAACGGAAATGCACGTGACCGGTTCTGGTTCGTAGTTGGCCAGAATAGTTGTAATAGCCGGATCGACTACAAACGGTATTAGGAACATAAACGCGAACACTGACAACACCGCCGTAGTTCCCAAGCACAGAGATGTGTAAAACTTGGCTTTCTCTACCAATGAAATCATGATGGCCTCTTGTGAGGTACCCAGCATCTGCGGACTTTTGGGCGACGCGGGTCTGGCATCCGGGTCGCCCTCACTCACGCCCTCCTGCGCCCCCATTATTATTGTCGACTCGTCCGAATCAATGATGACGCCGAACTAAAAGCGAACCAACGAAAAATGTGCCTCTCCCCTCTAAAAAAGGAACCTTCCCAATCTGTCGAACTAATTAACTAATCCGCGGACCAGTCTATGAAAAATGAAACTACGCGTTTTTAATTGCACTTTAATCAAAATTAATTAGTCGCGTTAACTATATCCTCAATTTGCAACTATCTGTTTAAATTTATTTGCACTACGGAACGAGAAAATTCACCTAAAAATTCAGTAATTACATTTAGATTAATATTAGTTATGGGTTTCCACGCGTTCCGCTCCTGAATGACGATTTGAAAACCGGAAAGCATTTCGCGTTTTTCTTTTCAATGTTGAGTGTCGACTCGTAGGCTTTTCCGAGAAACGGATTACATTGTTTGAAGATGTCGAATTTGCCGCCTCTTGGTCTTTGGAAGAAAGTAAAACAGTTCACCGTACTATAATACAGTTGAAAGGGGTCAAAAGATCAAGTATATGTGCAGTAGGCGAGAAAAGCTGCGTGCGAGTTTTGGCGTTAGGCGTTTTATTTTATAGGTTACACTCAATCGTCATCTCGTGTCGAGAATGTGCCTTCTCGATGTGCTGGACTTTCTTGCAGGAGTGGAATGCCTAAAACACAAAAAAAGAACCAAATCAATGGGTTGTAAGTCGAAACAGACCAGGGTCACCTGGCCACCTGGTCACCCTTACGTGACGGATCTCAAAGTGCCATGACATTGTCGCCCCCGCCGCCACCGTCGGCTAAATTATTAGCCGACGTATTTCGGTCGGACGGCAAAATCGTGTTAGCACCTGGACATCCGCTAAATCGCATTTTGGCATCGTCGCCAACCACTACAGTTTTCTGACACAAAAGCAATGTGAAACATGAAACAATGAAAAGTACTAGCGGCAATAAAGAGGCAATGAGAAACTGGCGATAAGTGGTCTTTAAATCGAAACGGGCCACCACTAAATCCGTATCGGACGCTGCATAAAAACAAGGAAATCTGGCCCGAGCGTTATGATCCGTGCCATCCTTTCCATACTCCCGCAGGAACTCCTTACACTCATCCATCAGGGTGTTCACGCACCCTTCCATATTAATCATTAGTCGACTATCATTAGCGATCAGTAGATCCATTTCTGGAGGTGCAATATGTCTAGTGGCGTCCAAAGGAACCGGATTAGTAACACTCAAATATGATAGATAAGTAAAATTAGTCAAATCACTAAGAATGTTGTTCTCCAGAAGTGATCCATTGATGCAATCCAAAGCTACAACTCCTGCAGTTGTATTGACAATATTGTAGCAAGACGCCATCATTATGTTAGCCGAAGAATCATTCCAGATTTCCATACTTGACTCCATATCCAAAGCTCTTTGACACTGAGATAGATACACTTTGTCACCGCTTAAAAGGATCACATTCTTATTGCGAGTAGGGATATCAACACATCTTCGATCACAATTATAAGGGGTTAAAATTCTTCGACAAGTTCCACGATTACAACTAAACAAACCATCAATTTCTATACAAGTTATTTTTCCTCGTCTCCCAGAACACTTAAGAGGTTGATCGGTGTCTTTGAAGATACACTCAAAGGCGTCGGTGATATTGATGCACATACCACGTGTACAGTTGAAGGTTCCAGTTAGGTTCTTGCATTCATCTGCGATGCATCTATTTCGCTTGGCATTTTCCTGGTCGATTCCATAACAAGTTTTATTGGCAGTATTCGTACAGTTGGCCAGAATGATGTTGGAACCATTTCGGCGTAGGTTTACATAGATTTGGATGCAAGCTCCGGAGGTTTTTGAAAGGCACCACTCACCACATGAACCCCAATCGCAGGTATCCTGGTTGATAGCTCGGGTGGTTGTACACATTGCGGGTACCTCGGCGATTCCTGATTGAAACGCCCGGATTGACGGCATATAAATGGCAACCGTAAGATACACAAGAGCCACACTACTCAAAACTGCCGTCATCTGGCATATGCATATTGTCCCACAAATACGATTATCCTGTGGAGGAATTAATAGATCCTCGATGGGTACTGGTTTTTGTTTCGGCATCTTGTCTCAACTGTTTTTCTAGCTCAATTTAATCGATACCCCAAATTCACAAAGCGCTCAAAAATTCAATCCACAATCCACACATTCTAATTGATTTATTTTTCGATCTAAAACTGGTAAAACCACCCCCAATTTGTTAGCAGTGTAAATTTTTTCTTTGAACATGAAATTTTTGGGGCTTTTCCAAAAAAAAAAATAACAGCTTTTATACGAAGTGAGCTTTTGGAATAGACCGAATGGCGCTGGGGGTTGAATGTTGCGTTGACGCGAACGATTTCAACCCTTGTTTGCGGAAAAGCTCGAACCCACCACGTTCAATCAATACTTGAAAGTAGTGACGTCATCGACACAAGTAGCATTGCGGCGATAAATTTGAAAATTTGTGCGAAAAAAAAGCGCAACGGTTAAATAACAAAACAAAACAACACCGACGTGAAACTATCAACACAGCCACATAACAATTGAATGTTGCCAATAATTGAAATGAATATTGAAATTATTGCACCGTTTATACTATCAACTACAGCAAACTGAAATTGGACTCATTCGAAAAGAAAAATTATATGTAAAATGCAAATGAAACTTTTTGTTAGGTCATTTTTTTTTAGGTTCATTAATTGTTTTGGGGGGCCAGAAAATTTTTTATTTTAATTGGTTGATTCAATTGTCTTTTTAAGTGTTTGTTTTTTGTTTAATTGTGTTCATTTGTTTTTTGTACATATGACCAATTTAATATGAAGTTGAGGTTATATTTTGCTGAGTTGGCAATTGAAATGTAATTTAATCCCTCGAGGGAAATTAAATAAGGGAAATTGGAATTAACAACGTGAAAATATCATGAAAAATGAGACTAATTGATGAAAAAAATATTGCGATATACTGCGGGAAAAACAACCAGCGGTAACCAACAACAACAAATCTACAAAACGTCAAAAAGCTCATCGAGCAAACAACGCTTACCTCGAGCGCTCAATTGTTTTGTTTGTGTTTTATTTTTTGGTAGAGCTTTTGGGGAAAAATCCGGCGCCCATTAGCGACTTGGTTCCGTGGAAATTTCAGATAATTCACAGCCGTCCGATTTTCACATGGAGATGTGATCATTCTAGAAAATTTCGATGTGTTCCATTGTAGAAAGCTCCGAAAGCTCTGAATATAACTTCGTGCCGCACTCGCAGCTCTTCGATCAATAGCCGAACCAAGTTCAAGCTTTCTTCAGTTACGTAAATTTTTTAAGAAAAACTATTTTTTGTTGACGAAAAACTGTAAAAAAAATGAAAATAAAACAAAATTAGAAACATTTTTTTGAATGTTGAATGTTTCAATTAATGAATTTGATCCGTTAATTGTTCGTTATTGTTTATTTGAGTTTCATTTGTTTGATGGAATGCGTGGATCCAATTAAGAACGTTACTCGAATTGTTATTCATTTGTTTAAATAATTTGGCGAGTGTCGCGTTTGCGTGATTGTTCATTTGTTTGACTAGGAGTTTTTCGTGTGAGCTGCTCGGAAAATTGTTGAATACATTTTAAGTTACGACCGAGCGTGTGACAAATGTTCAAGCAATTCATAAATGATGGAAAAATGATCCAACGAGGAAAATAAATCAACAAAGGGGAAGGCAAAACGAAAAATTCCTCCACCGGGAAAATCCCCAGAAATTTTCGTGATTGTGTGCTGTGTGTGAGATATTTATAACTGTTGGACGGTTTTTTTTTTCTATAAATACTAATAATAATCGAATAAATAAAATAGTAATATGTTATCGATTTTCCGCCACAGGAACACATACAAGGGTATTTTCCTCAGTGGAAAACTCTTCTATATACTGTACTTATGACAATTGGGTGCTAGAATTAATTGATTTTTCCATATCAGTTGTTCATTTCGTTCCGTTTTCCATTGATTCAAACGGCAGGAAACCACGAAAATTTCTCGCAGTGATTTTCATTTTCCACGCTAGCCAGTTTTTCCTAGTCAAAATTGAACCTTAACACGAGAAAAAAAACCGTCCATGAAAATCCAAAACAATTGGCTTTCCAACGAAACCAAATCCTCACACATCAAAGTACAAAACGCGAAATGTTCATCACATTATCGAATCCATTTTCGATAGTCTATTTACGGTAAGTAATTTTCTTGCACCAATTTTCCAAAAACAATTTCCATCTTCTAATTGTGATTTCTTTTCTTCTCTACTATTTCCTTCAAACGTGCGGAAAAACGACCGAATTTCAATACAGAAATAACTGGTGTGACTTATCATTTTGCTCATTTTCTTAGTCGCTATTGTTCGGAAAAACAGCATGAAAATTCCATCGTTATTATCATCATTTTGAAAAAAATGCTTTTGGGCGCCACAATCGCTTGATTTACACCTCCAACTTCCTTTGTTCTTTCTTTAAAAAAAAATAAATAAAAGGTCTAATAATTTGGACATTTTCAATGAGGGTTGGTATTTTTCCATTTTTCCATTTTCCTTGTTTTTTGTCGTTCAAGTAATAACCAGTTTTACAGCATGCTTAGTTTGAAAGCTTCAACTTTCACACGCATTGCAGATAGAATAACAAAAATTTAGTCAGAGACGTGTTTTACGTTTTCAACTCATTACACAACACGTCTCGCTCATTTCGAACACTTACGGCTTAACTTAACCCCTTGCTATTCATACTTCATTTATTAGTATTGACCAATTTATTTTTGATTGCCATACAAATCTTGACCCATATAATGTGAGAAAAAAATTTTCAGTGAATTAATTCCCATATAAATAACGAATTTTCAGTCGGCGCCAAACTATCAATCTAATGACTTAATCATGTAAAACATTAGCCAACTGAAAATCAGTTTCACAACTTGTTTTGGCTACTTTTGAAGTCATAATTTATAGCCTTATAGCCTGGTGGTCGAGTGATCTCGGCGATTGCTCCACCTGGTATCGATGTCGGTATCGATTCTCGTATCAAGCAAATTTTCGATATTTTTCGATTTTTACTAACCCTAGAGTCGCAAAAGACAACCAAAAAAAAACTTCTTTTTGCGCAACGTGAGAGGGTAAAATAATAAATGGTGTTACAAATTTTGTAGAGGAAATGGTTCAAGTGTACTTTAGCACACCCACAATCTGGCAACGTTGCACTTTATATTTTGTTTTTTGTTAAAAATGCAAACGGTAATGATATGTATCAATTTTATTTGTATATACGTTTTAAATTAGATTATTTGGCTCAAGTGTACTGTTTGTGTACTATTGTGGCTCGGAACTACAACAAAATGAAAAAAAAAACGATGCAAATTATATTAAAAAATCAAATATAATCACTTTTGTTTAAAATTTCAATTCTAACTGTTGTCATTTGATTCAACTGTCATTTCGATTTGATTCAATTATCAATTTTTATTTTTTGACTTAGTACATCAAATTTGTATTCTGCACTTAAAAAAAGTGATATAAAATTCCAAAAACCAATTTTAATTAAAAAATATATCATTAATATGAACTAGTTTAGAATATTTTACAATAAAAAAAAAAAATTGCCATAAATCGCCGCTATAATCTGATGAGCTTTTTTATCTTTGAAAAACAAAAACTAGTTATCTAAGATTGTATACCGGTTATTCTCCTTCTCGTAAAAATCTTTTGGTATAAGCTTGGATCAGGAATGTCGAAATTTGAGAACTGTTTCGAATGGTTTCGTAATTATTCCTGTACGTATTGTTAACTCGAATGCAATTTCTACGTAAATTTTGACATATGTCAGAAATGAAGCAGCGATGGTTATTTTCAAATATGTATATTGTAATATGTAAAATTAAATTTTCGGCTCAAGTCCATTTTAACACACCCACAATTTGGCAACGTTGCATTTTCAACTTTGTTTTTAATTTGATTCTAAAATGGTATAATTCTCTCTTTTGTGGCTAAATTTTTATTATGGACCGATTTAATTGCGAATTAAATTAAAAACAGTCGAAAATGCAACGTTGCCAGATTGTGAGTGTGCTAAAATGGACTTGAACCAAATTTTCTAAATAAAGTTTACTTTTTTATGGGAAAAACACTTGTGAAAAACTGTGATGTATTATTATTAGTGAAAACTCCAAAACATTTGCGAAATGAAAAATATACTTAAGTAATATTTATTGTCGCATTATTGAACTGTTTAATTTTTTTGTTCTGTTTTATATATTTGAAAATAACCGTAGCTTCTTCATTTCGGACATATGTCAAAGTTTACGTACAAATTGCATTCGAGTGAACAATACGTACAGGAATAATTATGAAACCATTCGAAACAGTTCTCAAATTTCGACGTTCCTGATCCAAGCTTATACCAAAAGATTTTTACGAGAAAGAGAAAAACCGTGAAGTTGGAAGGATTAGTTTAGTTATAATAATGCAAATTTTGCCAAAAAACCAAATGTAATTTTCTTAGTTTAAAACTTCAACTAGCTTATTGTTGTCATTTGTTTCAACTGTCATCTCGATTTTATTCATTTGCCATTTGTGTTAGTACTGGTTGTGAATATTTCACGGGTCGCTATTTGTATTTTATAATTGCTAAGTACTCGAGTTATAAAACAAGGATTGAAAGTTATCCCCAGAAAAAAATTAAACTTCTACAAAGGAATATAACTTGGTTTTCCAATAATTTTAAACTATTTTTTTTATGATTTTTATGTTAAAAAAACAGTTTTTGGGGTTAATTTGTTGGGAGCAATTAGACTAATCAAATGGTAACAGTTAAGGGTTGGAGAAGGGTGGAAGAGTGGTTTGAAGGGAAATAATTGGAAAAATTGTTGGTTTGTCGCATTAATTTTTCCCATTTGACATTATTGCGGGTAGAAAAAAAAATGGGGGTAAATCCGATAAGCGGACCTGTTGAGTGGGAAAAAAGAAAAGTAGTCTGGCTGTTGGTTGTTGTAGGTTTAGATTGTCGCCGTGATTAGAACGGCACGAAAGAAAAGCGCACGAAAACGTGGAAAATCCGGACCTGCTTGAGGCGGAAAAGCGGCGCCTGCTGGAACAATCAGAAACAGTTCGATGCTGTTCCAGTTTGCGCCGGCTTTGTGCGGCACATATCGGAAAATGGGGGGTGAGTTTTTCCGAGTGGCTCACGGAAAACACGTTCCATTCCACAGCCAATTGGTCAATACGTGGAAAGCGACGCGTGCGTTTCGGGCCACCATTGTTAACGTCGTCGATTTGACGCGACTGACACTTTGCCAATTGATCACTTGACTTCCATGAAAAATGTATGCTAGATAATGCTAGAAATGCTAGAGCAGCTTAACGTTTTGCATGCGTTTTTTGTTTTTTGTGGGAAATATGAAAAGAACAAGATATATGGTTGTTTTGTTTTCTTGCCTCTCGAACAGGTAGTTTTCCCGAGGCGAAATTGTATGGATCGCACGATTCCGGTTGCCGGCCAGTCGCATTTCTGAGATTACCTGTGGGAATTGTGGTTGAAAGATGCCCGATACCGAGCCAGCGGAACGAACTCTCAAGCAAAAGTTGCTATTTTATATCACGGCCTTTTTCATCCTGCTTGGTACGTTCAGTCTCTTTGCTTTTCTCTTCTTGGTGCCATTCGTGATCGACCCGGCATTCAACACGATATTCATGGAGTTCGACGAAATCGCGGCGCTCTGCGTCACCGTCGACACCGAAATGCGGCAGGGGGCCTCGAACTGTTCGTGGACCTCCTGCCGCGAGGGGTGCACCAAGGAGATCTACGAGTGCACCCAAATCCGAGTCAATTACAAACTATTGCCGCGCGATTCCCAGCTCCAAGCAGAGACAGGTGAAGACGGAAATACCAATCGGGACGAATCAGGTGACACGTGGAAATATAATCGCGATAATCGCGAGGTGCTCGCCATGGCTCGGATGGAACGCGCCATTCGGGAGTACGACTACAACGAAGATGACAGCGTTCCATTTCCCAACGCCAACGGGGACCTGGTCATTTCGGACGACTCGTTCGGATCCAGTGATCTGAACGAAGCGTATCCCACCGGACTCATGGGAAACGATTCCGAGTGGTACTTCACCGGAGCGCGACTATTCCCCAACGTCAAAGGATGTGGCTACCCTCCGATGTTAAACTGCACGATCTTCCTACGTCAATACATGGAAATTGGTACGAACTTTTCCTGTTACTACAGCAAAGTGGATCCAGGTCTTGTGATCAGCGATTTGGATATGTGGCAAGTGTATATGAATCTAGTGTATGCCATGGCGATTCCAATCCCGTCGTTTATCTTATCAGTGATCTATTTAACTTTTGCTTACTTTAAAATTTACAATGATGACGAGGAAGCGGCGCCGCTAGAACAAAACGCTGAGGACATGGATATGGAAGGGGCCGACACCGGGGTGTCGGCAATTCCTACCGACACCCCAGTACCGCCAACGAGTGGAGCAATAACTCCTGAAAGTGAGGTGTTTCGGGAGGACCTTGCCAGTTTTGGACACCAACTCAAGGTGCAAATGGCTGATGAAATGTCCCGAGAAAGCCTCGTCGACGCCGTCCCAACCATTCCAAACTCACTTTCGATACCTGGATGAGAAGAAAGTTATCACTCGCACCTACGGCTGGCCGCCTACTGTGAGAGTGCTTCACATTCCCTGGAATGCTCGTGAGACATTGAATTTGGTTCGGGAACCTTAACAAGTGTCTATGGATAATGAGAGCTTGATCGCTTTTAATCGCCTCTAAGTGCAGTTTCATCTTATTCAGTCCAATTCGTGTTGTGTTTTTTGAACTGCTTGTGATTCCATTGCTGTGAGCCAATCACAAATCATCAATGTGCTGTTACCAAGTTACCGAGTTACCGAGTTACCAAGTTACCCAGTTACTTAGTTTCGCAGTTGCGCAGTTACTCAATTTCCAGGTTTCCAGGTTCGCAACCTTCATCGGACAATCAAACCATTCACCAGCTCGCCATGCGAGCTTAAATATATTTTTCACATTCCTCTTCATGTAGAATTTCGTAGTTCGTCAAACAAATCAAATAAAGGAAAAGCATTAACAATTAGTATAACAATATAGGAAATATATGCATTGCCAGCATAAGCGTTGTGATAAAAAAAAATCTAAACAAATTCTATTTAATATTAAATTGTCGACTGGCGACTACTCGGCGACTGTTTGTCGACTGGCGACAGTCGACAATCAGTCGCCACGTACGATTCTCTTTAATTTTTAACCGAATGACTGATGCGCTTTTCACATTTTCTTGAAAAATATTAAGAAAATTATTTAATTTTTTGTCTAACGCCGCGTGTTAATGAATCGTTGATTATGAAAATCCTTTAATATCTCACCCAAATTCAATTACAATTTCATCTCACAGACGAAAAACGATCATTTTTCTGTCTATGTTTGCGCAATTTAAACTTAGATCTAAGCTTTTGATTTTCAATTCAATCGGAATAAGTAACCAAGACCGAAGACGAAAGACAGAAGACCGAAAATGGTCTTTAACATAGCGATTGCGTTGCACAAAAGACCAAAGACTGAAGTTCCTGATAGATTCCTTTTGTCATTTGTGACAAGACAACAAGGAGACCTAGTAGTGTCTTGGTCTTGGTGTCTTGGTTTTGGTGTCTTGGACTTGGTGTCTTGGTCTTCTGTCTTAGTCGCCGCTACTTTAGAACCTTGTTCAACAATTTGGTGAATAAGGGTGCATCCTATTAATATGTATGATGTTTAAAGGGGGGAAGGAGTAAGCAAATATCACGTATTTGTTTTTTTAAATTGTTACTTTAAAAAATTCTTATGTAATCGAAACACAAATTAACTCATTCACATTGCAAGTAGGCTTTTAAAAAAAAATCACGTGATTTTAGGGGAGGGGGCCGAGTAAAAGATCACGAAATTTTACCAAGGGGAGAGGGTGGGTCGAAAAAAAAACTAAAATTGTCTCACGTAATTAATGGATACCCCTTAATCAGCGTAAAATATTGTATCCTTTTCTGTTAATTAAATATCACCATGTTGAGTAAATTACCCTATGTGGGTTCTATTTAAACGAAAGTATAACGGTTAAATCGAATCACGCATGCGCAGAAAGGGTAAAAATATCAACTGCATTTGTTTCCCGAAATCAAGTTATTAAAGCTTGTTACAACCATTGTTCAATTGTTTAACAATTGAAATGTTTTCTGTTTCTTTGGGAATTCACTTGTTTTCATAATCAGCGACTCATTAAAAACAAAAGGGGACGTTTTTCTGCTCAACAAAACAATTGAAAACAAACAAATTATAAAACAAACATTATATTGACGAATTATTGTAATTATTTTAAAAAATGCCTTATAAAAACCATAAAATTCATCGACATGATGAACAAAATATATATATTATTATATAAAAAGAAAATTGTTAAAATATTTAAAAGCAAAAAGAAAATATTATGTATAAAAAAAATATTCTATTTCAAAGCCCCCTAACTAGACAAACCATAGTATCCATTTTTTAATGCTGTTTTATTTACAAAAAAAAAAATGAAAAAATGTTACCAAAAAAAATAAAAATAAATAAAACAACTAACAAAAATTAATGTTACTTCTACTATAAACTATTACAAATAATATTTCTATTTAAATTCTGTTAAAGTATCAACTTTTTTACTTTAAAGTATCTACTTACTAATTTCGGCTTATTATCACCCTTAATAGTATAAGACCCTTTAAATCGTATTTGCTTTAATTTTGTATTTCCTCACAATTACGTTCTAGAAAATTACTCTGGAAACCCTATCACAAAGCTTTATATCAATGATTCCCAACGGAATCCTGACGAAGCCGAACCGTGACGAAACCATCCCATTTTTCCCCGTGGATGCTCGAATTTTCTTTCGGGGTGAGGGGATTTTTTTTCTCTTAACATTGAATTTCCAGGGTTGTTAGCAAAACTGTATCATGTAAAATCAATAGGGTCCGACCGAAACTAGTTTTTTCGACCGAAACCGGGGACCCGAACCTAACCACTTTTTCTGTATCGAAAGTGGTAGTACCGGACCTCTCACTATGAGCGCTGCCGTCGTTTTATCTTCCGTTGGTAGGAAGGTGGATGGCTTCGAGGCCTCGGTTTTGACCGAAAAAATTAATTTCAGTCGGACCCTAAAAATCAATTTAGATTTTTTGGCTGCTTTTGAACAGTTATACTGTTTATACCAACAATATGTAAAATATATTTTAGCCTTATTAATGTAACATAATTTACAAAAGTAATCTGTAAACATGAATTTGAACAAAAACTCAAACAAAATGTATTTTTGTCGTATTACCTCCGATATGTATTTCGATTGCCAAGCTATCATCCTCAGTGGTCTTCAAGTAGGATCATCACATACCAGTTACCAGTTAATCACTGAAGATTGCCTGGTTATCGAAATATATATTTGGACAATTGTCATGAATACATTATATTTGAGTTTTTGTTCAAATTTGTGCGTATAGTTTACTTTTATTAATCTCTTATATAAATTATTTTTTCATTGATTTGGGAACCCAGAATTCATGTTAAGGGAAAGTGACCCATTTTCTTGTACCTATCTGCGCTTATGTTTTAACTGTTAAAAAAAGTAATGTAATATTGAAAAACCAAATTGTGCGCCACTGTTTAATGAAATCAAGCTCATTGATCAATTTCTCAAAAATGTCCATTCAATCATTTTTATTATTAAATTATATAATAAATTAACAAAGAGGGGTAAAGAAGAATTGAGTGCCAATTTGAAAAAAAATCAGTAGCGCTTCATATTGTTATTGATCTACAGTTTAGAAGAATATTGATTTGTGATAAATAACAGTATGAGGCGCAATGAAGTATGGTGAAATCATAAGATAGATGAATTTTAAGCTTCAAAATTGATGTTTAATAATTTTCGGGAATTGACCTGAAAAAGTTGATATTTTACAGAATACCCAAGAAAAAGTATAAGAATTAGTAATAAAAAATATTCGATTGTAAATATACAGTACACTTAGCACAAAAGTATGATATATGAAAAAAATCGCTTTCATTTGCAATTGAACGAATTTCTGATGGTTATTTTGTGTTTTATCTAGTTTTTTCGTTGATTAACTGACACACTTACTTAAAGTTGTCTAAAATCGAAAATTTTCATATCATCATTATTGGAGAATGAAAGCAAGGGATTTATTTAATGAACCCCTTTCTTTCGTCCACCAACCCATGGCTAGAATTTTAGTAATTTCGAAAATAAAATTTGAAATTATCCTTTTAAATGCTGATGGGTCACTTAAAAGTATTGAATTAGTGTTTCACCATTTTTTTATCATAAGCAATAGTATTTTAGAGGAATAATAGTGAGAAATTTTGGATTTTTTATTGATCAATGTTGTCCCGTTACCGTTATGCCTTATTAGCCACAAAAAGATATTCTAAAAATCATATTTAAGGCTTACGTGTATCATTTATCCAAGTGTTATATTGATGACAAGCTTGTGCACCCCTCGGGTGTATGAAAGGGGTACAAAATTTCTATTGTTACAAACTATATACTAAGCTAATACAAGTTGGTACAGCCATGGCGGGAAGGAAAATTTGTTCAAAAATCGCTTAATTTGGATTTTATTTGTCGCTCATTTTCTTCCAAGTAAAATTGGTAGTAATGTCAAAATTCTAGAATTTTTTGCTCATTTTCTTTTAAAGAAAAACAGGCCAAATTGTTACCCATTTGAATGAAAATTTGGTTAGACAGTCTACCAGCAAAGCATTGTTGTATTGCGGGTTGCCTACCAACAGCAAAACTAAACAACCAATCGTTTATCGCAATGTTGACCACTCATTTATATATTCTCATTAGGAGTTACAAATAACCGAACTTGCACTGACGAATAATTATAAATAATCCATCAATATATATTAATTTTATTAGGAGCTTATTATACGGAAGTTTTTAAGGACCGAAAAGTTAAAATATATTTCAAAAGTGCTCGTTAAATACTCAAATCGCATTTAAATGGCCGAATTGTTTAACAATAATACAATATCTTAAAATTTAAGTTTTTAATGAATCATTGATTGTAAATGAGAATATAAAAGTGTGATCAAAATTTCGGTAAATAAATCTTCGCGTATTATGATCAATATGATCAATTATGATCAATTTGATTACTTTTGTAGGCAAAACGCAATACAGCAATGTTATGCTAATAGACAGCAAATGAGCAGTGCCAGCTTGTTATAGCTTATATACTATAAAATTTATTTAATTATTTACTTCTATAGAAATATATAACTCCTATAACTCCTAAATATATCAACTCCTATAGGAGTTGATAGCAAATAGCACCACATAAGAAATTTAAATTACTCCCTATTCATTTTTTAAACAATTTTTCGTTTAGTTCTCAGACTGGAAATTTTTTAGTATAGAAAAGTAAACTATCGACAAACACTTGAACAAAACTTCAAACAACATGTAGTGCCCCATATATGTATTTCGATTGCCAAGCAATCATCCTCAGTGGTCATCAAGTAGTATTGAATCGCTCCGTAACTGCTATGTGATAAGTCACAAAGTAATCACAGATCGATCACAATTTATAAGTCAGGTAATTCATGGAGGGGGATGGGGGGTGCATTACTTGTATTAATTATAAATCTACTTTTGATGTATAAGAATCAATTATTCATAACTATTAGTTGATTTTTGATTTTTAAATATTTTTTTTCATATATCTTACTGTTAATAAGCTGAAAATGTTCAAATTATAAAAAAAAAAAAATGATTGGAAACAAAGATTTGAATTGTATTCTATAGTGAGAATATAAAATATGATAGAAAACTGTAAATCTGGTTTCGAATTATTTTTTGAAGGTTAACTTTCGGCGTTATCGTCCATTGTTTTAAACGAAAATGTCAAATTACTAGAGTGTTGATTAGTAAATTTAATGATTTGATCATTTTCGAGTCAAAACAAATCTCACCTAATGAAAATGAATAAAGTTAAGTACAAAATGGAAGACGAGTGGAAATGTTTCTTTTCCAAACAGTTGATTGTTTTTAGTTTGTAAATGTAATTCTTGTGTGATATTAAAAGTGGATGATGGGAGTTAAATGAATGGTTTTGGGACAATTGAATGTTTTTGTGCGTATGTGACATGCGCAAACAAATGGCGGATTTCAAAATAAACAAACAGCATTTAATTGCACCGAACCATTGTTGGTAGTAATCATGCTTAGTAAGCGTGGTTATTGAATGTGATTACTTAGACTAAAGAAACAGTTGAAGTACGAAATTTTCATGAAAATTTCAAACTTGAACTGATGAAACTCATTTTCGTTTTTATCTCTCTTCACTTTGCCTAATGGGCTGTGTGGCATTTGATGCCTAATATACTCAACAACATTATACCTATAACAAAAAAAAAAAAAAACAAAAACCAAAAAAAAAACAAATGAAAGCAATTAGAAAATAGTTACCAAATTGCATTTTTTTAATAAAAATGTATAAACATGCTGTTTCAATTTGATAGCTTCAAAGAATTTACGATATCTATAAAACTAATTAAGAAACATTTTGTAAATATTCTTCAAATTCTAACCTCAAAAATTTAATTTATTAGCTTAAATATTTCAAATAATGGACTGTGAATTTACATATTTTTAATACTGCAATAATTGACATTTTGTGTGGTTCGAACAAGTTTTTGGCAGTTTCAATTTTCCGACATAGTTTTAAAATGGCGGCATATATAAAATGGTTGACAATTTTATTTTCTATTTCTCTCTCTCTCTTTCTCTCTAAATATATAGTGAATTTTGACTGAAAATTACAGAAGAAAATATTAAAGAAAAATACTTCTTAGAGTATTTGGTAGATAGTATGTTAATCAAATAAAATAGTACCTACACAAAATCAGTGGACATGAAAATTTTCTCAATAAATACGAGTATTTACGAAATATTACGAATCTTACGAAAACTCTTAGAATAGATTTTTAATAATTGAAATAAATATGTACATTATAATAAGCTCATTTTCCATTTTCTTTTATTTTTCCAATTTTATTCAATTGTTTTTCAATTTGCCTATGTAATTGTATCGAAGCTGGAATGAGACCAAGCAAAATTTGTTAAATTTTTGTAACATTCGTTACAGAAAGGGGCCATTTTATATAGTATAATATATAAAATAAACGAGAAACACAAAATAAGCGGGAAACTAGATTGTCAATTGTTTAATTTTCTTGTTCGGACAATTTCGGCTGATTTCGGCTTACGATGCGCATGAGCAAATGCATGTGTGTGATCCTAATCTGCTAGCCAATAAAATTTATATTTAAACATAAGAAAATGTCTGAAAAATGCACTAATAATGCAAAAAAATATCTGTAAACAACTTCGCCTCAAATTTGCATTCTAATTTCTTAAAATAAAACGTGAACGAAGCTTAGTTAATCGTGCAAATATTTTAGTGAGGGAAAAGGGCTTTAATTAAATTTAAATAAATATATATATATATAGTTATAACTAGCCAAGAAATATTTATTTTTTATTTCAAAATATTAATTAAAATTGGACGCTTTGTTTCGAAAACAAAATGGCCGCTTTTCCAATTGTAACATTGAGTGATAAAATCGGCCATTTTGAGTAACGGTTTGGATTTTCCGCACGATAGTCTTGCTTTTATCTTATTTAAAATATTATCAAGACTGACGTTAAAATATTAACATATTACTAAGCCTCAATCAGTGCTGCCACCTTTGAAAAGTAATTTTTCAAGGAAATTATGTACAAAAAACAAGAAACATTGCGTTAAATTGTGCGGAAATTCCTTAAACCGATTTTGATATTTTTGTAAAAATGAAATTGTTTTCTTTTGATTTTCTCCCTCTACAATTTAGCAATAAAACTATTTATATAAACAAGTTTCATACACTCGTCGATAGTCGATCCACGTCGATATCACACGAAGTGGCTCGAACTTACCCGAGTCTAGAGAATGGAATCGCTCGTGAAAATTTGCTAAAAATTAAACAGCAATATCCTTAAACGTAACAAAAATTATAGTTAGTAGCCAAACTTTACACATAAATTCTCTTTTGGAAAAAAAATATGATTTTTTTTGTGCCTTTTGTGCAATAATTTTATTTCTAACGCAATAATTAAAAATTAAAGCAATAAAAAATATTTTCATCTGTTAAGTAACAAATAATTGCCATCTGATATTTGCACAAATCTTTTAGACTATTCTGCTTAAAAAATAAATAAATTAGTACCTACAGTCTTTTCTGAAGCCCTACAATATACATTTAATATATACAGTTTCTTTTATATATATCTAAATATTTATTAATTTATGCAAATAAATTTATGTTAACAAACATTTTAGTATTTACTTTGGAATATACCAAATCGTTAGTTTATTTAAGCATAAATAAAACGTTCAAATATTTGAATGTTTCATTTATACAGTTGTGCGCATGACGCGCAAGCGCCTTGACATAGAGCAATTTTTTGACGAAAATTATATCTTAAATTTGTAATCTACGTTCAATTAAATGGCTCGCACAAAATTTTGGCATTTTTTTAATAATACATAAACGTAACAATGTGTTCAACCCTTTTTGAATAATTTTTTTATCGAAAAATCCCTTTAAATTATTTTTATTGTTGTTAAATTTTCACGAGAATGTCACAAATTTAAGTCCATTCAAATATATTCATTCTAAAATAAATAAAAACGAGTATTTAAAATATTTCAATAAACATATATTTATATGAAAAGATATATAACGTCGAATTATATATCTACATATTATAAACAAAATTGAATGAACTAAATGAAAGATGAAAAAAAAATCAAATACTGAGATTTAATAAAGTTTATTAAAGAGAAATAAATAAATAAGAAAATATTAAATATGATAATAATACTAATATTCTTGATTATTTTTATATTTGTTATGGGAACAGTGCTATTACAAATTATTGAAAAAAAAATTCCATTCTTTAAACGCTTGCCTAAATTTGTTATCGTTTCACCGCAAGCGATTCATATCGTGTCTAATGAATTAAATTCTGTAATTTAAATAAAAAGCATTTAAAAAAAATCAAACAAAAATGTAAAAATTAAAATCAAAAAAAAAATCATTGATTATGTATATTTAAAAAAAGATTATGCAAAATATATTTCATGATTTTCATACACAGAATTAATTTGATACTTTGTCTCTATCTCCATTTTGTTTTCCTTTCTCCTATTTAACTACCTACTCCAACATTTATTTTGATATATTTTTGCTAGTTTCCTTTAGCCAGGAAAATATTTAAAATAATCGTCCATTTCTGTTGTTCTCCCTTACCGACTAACAAAAAACCTGTGCTAGCGATCAATTTGTTCGACTTGATTACGTTTTTTTAGTACTATGTAAATTGCGTCCAAAAAATGGCCAGTTTTTACCTACTTGAAACAATTTCTCGCTAACATTTTGCGAGCAACTTCATACTGTAGTAACGGTGGCACATTGTATTAAAAATCCCGTCAGATTAATCAAAATAAGATTTTTTCGCTGACTTTGGACAGTTGTACTGTGTATACAATATATAGAATATGTTGCGCTCCAATTTATGTAGTATAATTGAATATAATAATATATAAAAATCATTCCATAAACATAAATTTGACTAGAAGTTCAAACGAAAATATTCGTGATGTATTGCCCAGATACGTATTTCGATTGCCAAGCAATCTTCCTCAGTAGTCATCAAGTAGTTTGGATCACTCCACAACTGCTTTGTGATGATTCACGCTATGTCATGATTTTTTACTATATTATTGATATTTTCAATAAACTTATACTTAATTAATCACAACAAAACTGTTTTGTAACAAACGAAAGAAATTGTTTAACAAACCTCTACAAACGATATCTCAATGAATTGCCAAAGAAAATTGGGGAAAAACAAAAACCGAAAAATCGGTGTAGGGTAAAAAATCTCTTCATGCACCTGATGATTAAGTATATCAAATTATAACATACTATTAATAAAACAAGTGTTATTTTGTAAAGTTGGACTAAGGTAGGTAGGGATCCTGAGGGTTCAATTCCTATCAAATAAAGTTGAAAAAAA
This sequence comes from Sisyra terminalis, assembly GCA_958496175.1. Classification (NCBI taxonomy): domain Eukaryota; kingdom Metazoa; phylum Arthropoda; class Insecta; order Neuroptera; family Sisyridae; genus Sisyra; species Sisyra terminalis. Next base: position 1,277,918 of record OY292280.1, read on the forward strand.
TGAAGAAAACAAGTGAAAGAAGGATTTAAAAAAGTTCGCCATTTGTTTATAAACAATTTTTGTTTCTTTTCGTCTAATAAACTTTATAATTCCCGTAAAGTTTTTACACAGGGATGATTTTTTTGTTTTGGTTTGTCAAAATCATTGAGATATCGTTTGTAGAGGTTTGTTAAACAATTTCTTTCGTTTGTTAGAAAATAGTTTTGTTGTGATTAATTAAGTATAAGTTTATTGAAAATATCAATAATATAGTAAAAAATCATGACATAGCGTGAATCATCACAAAGCAGTGACGGAATGATCCAAACTACTGAGGAAGATTGCTTGGAAATCGAAATACGTACCTGAGCAATACATCACGAATATTGTGTTTGAACTTCTGTTCAAATTTATGTTTATGCTATAATTTTCATATAGGTATTATTATATTAAATTATACTACATAAATTGGACCGTAATATATTTTATATATTGTATACTCAGTCTGATTATTTTTTCATAACGCCGCTAAAGAAGAATAACTTCAAAAATCAAAATTAAGTACACTTCATACTTATTTTTATTTTTACAATAAAATTACAAAAATCTTAATACTGATAAATTTATGTACAATGTACAACACATAATTATATATATTTTGAGTCTATATTATTATTTTTATTAAAGACATCAATACTAAAAATATATTTAAAAATAACAATAATTTTAGCACCTAATGGAATAGTTTCTTACAAAAATGCATGGATAATTAACAAATATTTTTTTATTCTTGAGCAATTGTTTATTATAGTTACAAATTTTGATAATAGGTAGAGTTAGTATGGAATATTTAATGTAAGATAGTATGTAAGGAGTTTAATTATGCAATGCATGATGGGAAATGTATTTAAATGTGGCGCCGCCACAAATATATTCGCGGTACTAACTAAAGGTACCACGGGTTGTTAACTCTCTAAGAATAGCCCGAATAGCCCAACTTGTTAGGATAATTGTGGAATAGCTGTATAGAGTGTTTACTGCAGGTAGAAAGAGATAGAATTTCGGAATTTCTATCTCTTTTTACCTGCAGCAAACACTCTATACAGCTATTCCACAATTATCCTACCCAGTTTGGCTATCCTTGTCTCGTTTTTGAGAGTTAACAGCCCGTGCATGGTACTAACTATGTACGGTGTATAGTTAGTACTTGAGATACACTTATAGCGGCGCCACATTTTGGAAAATTTGCTATCATGCATTGCATGATTGGAATACCTTTTAATATCTTAATTAAATGTTTAGGATTTCTCGTCAAATGAGTAGTAAATAATTCGGGGAAAAAAGCATCACAATTCAGTGGTTTGTACTTTTTTATCAGTTCGAGACCACAATAAATGTTCCGTGTGGAATTCTTGCATGATGGAATTGGTTTGATCCGGAAATGAAGTAGCGCGTTTCGGTTTATCTTCGAAACAAACGGTTGCGGGTAAATCTTTATAGGAAGATTGTGCCATCACTAGCGGAACATTCAAACAAGGATCATCAGTGTGATGTAAAATGGTCTCCGAGCGTGAAGTTGGTAAAATCGGCCGATTTGCAGAAACCACTGGCGATGTTGGTGCAACTAAATTGCAGATTTCAACGTCTTCGTTACGGTTGTATCGGACTACAGGCGAAATAGTTACACTTTCTGATTTCGATTTACACCAAAAGAGTTTCTTAAAATTGATTTGGGAGAAGCCAAATTCTGGGCCGATCATCAGAAGAGCTGACCCGAAGAAGAAGGTTGAGTAGAGCCAACTAACTGATGTTATAACGATGAGGAATATTCCGAGTTTGATGTATGGAAGAACGATGGAGCAAAGCATCATTATTCCGGTTACAATGGTAGTGAAGGCCGACATGAAAGATGGTTCTCCCATTTTTGTGATCACCAATTTCATCGAGTTTCGTCTTGTGTTTGTCATGAAAACTTGATGGTAATAAACTGCATAATGCACGCAATAGTCTACTGAAAGACCGATAGTCGTCGTAAAAGCGATTGACTCAATAATATTCAATTCCCATTGAAACAAAACCAAAATTCCCATGGTTGCGATTATGATTTGTAAAATGGTCACAATAGCAAGACAGGTAAGTAATAAATTACAAGTACAGAAGAAAAAAATTGCACATGTTATAAAAAGTGATAAAACAGCTGACAAAAACGTAGCCGAAACCAAAGATCGTTGCAAATCGTACACTTCCAAATCACTCACGAACCATCCATTTTTCATTCCGGGTGGTGGACTTTGGGATTTCATCCACTTTTCAACCTTGCGGAAAAATTGATCGATATGTGATACAGCAATGGAATATGAACATGTGCTTTCAAATTCAACGATCAACACTCGCAACGCCAAACTTTTCGCATCAAATTTTGGACCAGCAACTCCTGGATCGTAGAGATATTTGGGCGTTGCATAGATATCTTGTAAAAATTCCTTTAAACAGTAATCAAACAAAGCGGGCTCATATGGAAATTCGTTTCGTTCACAACATAAGTCCGTGGAATTAACACTGGAAAATCGCAGACATTTCCGTTTCATTTTCTCCACATACGCCTCAATGAAGCAATTAAGAAAAGTAAAGCCGTTGCTCTTCAAAAAGAATGGTTGTCGTCTCAAACGTCTGCAAAATTGCAGAAGAAACATTTGCGATTTTCGATCGCTCATGTTGAACGAATTATCAAATGTTAAACTTCCCATATCTTGAGGATTGTAAATATCCCCGTTATCGATAGCTTTCACTCCCCATACAAACTTTAGAGGCAATCTATAGTCGTAGACGTCATTGGTAATCTAAACAGAAAAAAAATGTAATTATAACAAAATTCCTGCGAAAACAAAAGCGGATTCAAGTAGGAAAGAAATTAACCATTATAAATTAAAGAAGAAAACTCAGGCTATTTAAGATCCACTTTTATAGTTAGATGTGTTTTAATTTTTCCAATTTGGCGACGTTTCGTTACCTATTGTAACTTCATCAGATGTCTGATGAAGAGACGATACAGTTTGGAAATTTTCAATACACAAAAGTAATCCTAATTGAATTAATAATTTACCATCATTAATGATTCCATCAAGCTCCGCTTCCAAAGAAGCAAATCGACAACTTCTGATAAAGTATAACAAAGACAACATATCTATCTCATGATTTTTTAACGTTCAGTTTTCAGTTGCATTTCCGCCATTTTGAAGTGATAAAATAGGTTACCTTTAAAAATTTCTTAATGTTTCAAAAATACATTAGAAGTCGCTTAAAGTTATTAGCGATTTCAAACACCTCATCGGTTTTCAAGCTAATTTTGTTCAAAATTTGGAAAGAAAGTCAAGAAAATAACGTCTACGCTTACTTCCGGCTACTTCCAGGTAAGTTGATGAACTCATAAATCCTCTTTTTGTAATCAGGAACCCCAAAAATCCTTTAAAAGGAGTATACCTTATATCAAAGGAAATTCTCATTAATTTTCAGGTACATAGAGGAACTTGATGGACCTAATATTCGAGATCAGTGACTCCAAAACCCTCAAGTTACAAAATTTTGCTCATTTTTCGCTTTTCATTTGTTCCCTAAATTATTTGGTTGAAGCAAAATCTTTTCTTTTCATTAATTAACTATTAGGCATGGACTTATATCACTTTCAAAATTAACTCACCTATGTTTTGATGTCATAAAGAAATCAGATACACCCAAATTTACATAGAATTATCGTTTGGTGGTCATAGTACATTCAAAAATCGATATAAATTTTCATGGGATAAAAAAAAATTTGAAGATTGTAACCCTATACCGATTAGCCAACAAAATTTTAAAGTGTGAATCAAAATAAGATTTTTTCGCTGACTTTGAACAGTTATACTTTGTATACAATATATATAATATATTGCGGTCCAATTTATGTAGTATAATTTAATATAATAATATATGAAAATCATACCATAAACATAAATTTGAACAGAAGTTCAAACAAAAATATTTGTGACGTATTGCCCTGATATGTATTTCGATTGCCAAGCAATCTTCTTCAGTGGTCATCAAGTAGTTTGGTTCACTCCGTAACTGCTTTGTGATGATTGACAAAATAATCACGGATTGAATTCCGGGTTCCCAAATTAATAAAAAAAATAATTTATGTAAGAGATTAACAAAAGTAAAGTATAAACACAAAGTTAAACAAAAGCTCAAATATAATGTATTCACCGACAATTGTCCAGATATATATTTCATAAGCCAGGCAATCTTCTTCAGTCATTAACTCCGTAACTGGTATGTGATGAGTTATGGAGCGATCCTATACTACTTGAAGACCACTGAGGAAGATTACTTGGCAATCGAAATACGTATCTGGGTAATACGTCACGAATATTTTGTTTGAACTTCTGTTCAAATTTTAAATGTTTATAGTTTGATTTTTATTTAATATCATACTACATAAATTGGACCGCAATATATTCTATATATTGTATACACAGTATAACTGTTCAAAGTCAGCGGAAAAATCTTATTTTGATTCACACTTTAAAATTTTGTATTATATTTTGTATTATATTATATAATTATATTTTCCCAAAATAACAAAAATCGAAACATAATTAAACACGCATTTCTCCCAAATTTTTTCATTGTTTGTGAAAATCAAGTTTTCGCACAAAAAAATTTTCAATGTAAATATTCCAAATAGCACAGTGTTTTTTAGGATAAATTTTTTTGTGCGAAAACTTGATTTTCACAAACGATAAAAGTTTATGTGTGAAAAGTCTGTTCAATATTGTATTGATTTTTACTAGTTTGGAAAAGTTGGCTGAATTAGAAAGTGTAGAAAATATTTTCCGAATTTCAAAAAACACTCAATGTTCAACTTCGTATATATATTTTCAAAAATTTTTTGTGACAAAACTTGATTTTCACAAACGATGAAAAAATTTGGGAGAAATGCGTGTTTAATTATGTTTCAATTGCTATTATTTTGGAAAATTTTGGGACAATCTAATTTGAGGAAAAAAATTAATTTCATGATTGCTATTTTTTCCATTTGTTTTTTCGAAGAGAGGGAGAGATCCTGTTTAGTTTTCTTAAACTTTTTTTTTTAGTTTTAGTTTTGACCAGCCGTTTCCTAAATTTTCCCGCGTTTTTGTTATTGTATAATGCTTAAAACCTTATTTTCTTAAGATTTTACTATATCAATGACTAATTAATTAATTTTTTGTAATTAATTAATTACCGTTAAACTATTTTGTCACAAACGAAACGGTTTCTTTCACAAACCTCTACGAACGATTTTCCATCGATTAGCAAAAAAAAAATCGGAAAATTCACACTTGAATTTTTTTTTGGCTAATCAGTATAGGGTAAGTTTGTAAGCATGTTAAAAAAAGGTATTTTGAATGTTAAAAAACCATTAGAAGTCGTTTAAAGTTATTAAAGACATTTGAATATTCTAAATAGCATTTTTTAATAGGAAAGATTGTGTTATTAAGGGATGTTTGGGTCCACAAGAAAACTAATAATAAGCAAAATGACTTACACTTGGATTTTCGATGTAGTCGAATTTATATTTCAAGACTTTGTCGTATCTCTCAAACAAATGTGCCGAATGGAACAGCTGGAAGTCTTTCGAGCGTGGAAATTGCATCTGGGGTGAAACAAATAGCACAAAACATGCCCCAAAAGTTAACCCCAAACATACAATCAAGGAAATCCATCGCATTTTCTCAATAATCGTGTACAAATATTGACCGAAAAAAACATCGAATTTCATTTGTAATTTAACGAACATTGGCCGAAATAGATATTTATTCTCGAACCACTCGAAATGTGTGCCAAGAACCACATTAGTGGCGAACCATGATAGCATGAAGACGAAGTTCACGAGAAGAGTAGTTCCAGCAAAAATTCCAAAACATCGCATTGCAGTAATGTTGCTGATGGCAGTTGCGAAAAATGCGACGGAAGTTGTCAGTGAAGTGACGAACATTGATCGCATGGATTCCTTCAGGGTTTCCGCTAAAATTTTTGCCACCGAGTCTGATTCCTTTATTTGGGTTTTTCCTCGCCAAATTTTGTGGAAAATAAACGCATCATCAACACCAACCCCTATAAAAGCAAACCATTGTAATAAAATCCTCAGTATATTGACTTACTTACCAATCGCTAGTATCAGCACCAACAAATTCATAAACGGAAAAAAATCAATTTTATATATAAATTTATAAATGAAATAACTAATTCCTGTCGAAAAAGTGACACCCATAATTGTACAAAAAGCCAGATACACTGAACCGGTGTTCACCCAAATACATAACATTACTATCAGGCCTCCAAAAGCAATCAGCATTGCATCCTTCACTAAATATATGCTGAATGAATAATCCTTGATCCCTAAAATAAATATGAGAGAAATTTTAGTGTTAATTTTTTTGAAAAATACAACCACTCCAAAAAGAAACTATTAGTCTGAGGAATAAATTCCCAGCGGCTTTATCAAACACATTTATTTTTAAAAAATCGGTTCATGTCTCTTTTAGAACCATCAAATCTGGCAACGTTGCATTTTCGACTATGATCTTAATTTTGAGAATTAATTGGTCCATAATGAAAATTAAGCCACAAAAGAGAAAATTATACGATTAAATTTCTTTGGTATAGTTCAAAATATGATTTCAATCCACTGCCATAGCATCTTCCGGTGGTGTTTGAAATGCTACATCAGTTATTAACACATTGAACGCCGACCGGGTTTTTCGTAAAATGACAAAACCATATAGCCATAAAAAGTGGATAAAAGTAGCCATGTAGTGTCAGTCACCAATGACTGACACGGCTCAATTGGAATACAGTGAACCCCCGATAATCCGGCCCTCGGCTAATCTGGCACCCCCTGTAATCCGACTGTAATTAACTGATTGTTGTTATTGGTTTCAATTGTCATTTCGTTTTCATTCAATTGTCAGTTTTTTCTCTGTTGGGCTGTGAATATTTCACAGAAAGTTACTAGTTTTCATATAATAGATTAAATATGTTCCTTTTAGCGACATCAATATTTGGTAACGTTGCATTTTAAACTTTTGTACTCTATTCGCGATTTTTTTTGTAAATTCAATTCTAATATGGAATGATTTTTTTCTTTTGTGGCTAAATTTTCATTATGGATCGATTTATTCGCGAATTAAATTTAAAAAAAAGTCGAAAATGCAACGATGCCAGATTTGACTGTTTTGAAAGGGACTTGAGCCCATATTCTTAATTGTTTGTTGTTATGAGATTAATATAATCTTAATTACGTTATTATTTATAAATATATTTGGTTCAAGTCCATTTTAGCACACCCACAATCTGGCAATGTTGCATTTTCGACTTTGTTTTTATTTCAATTCGCGATTAAATCGGTCCATTGTGAAAATATAGCCACAAAAGAGAGAATTATACCATATTAGAATTAAATCATCAAAAAAATCGCGAATTAAATTAAAAACAAAGTCGAAAATGCAACGTTGCCAGATTGTGGGTGTACTTAAATACACTTGAGCCATATATTTTTTTAAATTGTTGTTTTTTTTTTATTTTGTAGCGAAATAAAAAAGATTTTAATATATGCTGTGAAACAGCATAGAGTATGTGGAAACTTATAGAAGTCAATGGTAAAAAATATGCAACTGATGTATAACGTTTCGTAACATGTCTGCTCACCAGTTTCTCTATCAACCTTGTTAGAATGTAGCCCATTGGTAAGTATTTTTAAAAAGGCTATTAAATACTATTAAGTTGTAAATGCCTTATTTTAACAGGGATATTATTAGGTAAATAAATTTCAAGTATTAAGTATTAATTAAAAATTTTAGGTCATCAGATAATGAATTTATTATCATAACCAATTTAGGAAAAAGAAAGTATATATGTCTAATTCTCAGTAAACATAAGACACTTTATAAATCATAATAGATTAATACAAGAAATATAAATTGAATCTTATACCAAGAAGTATTCACGCAATAATGGAACTAAGATATAGTATCTTAGATACTTTATAGTAACTAATTGCAAAAATATGGTTTAGTTTTGGGGGAAAAAAAATCAATTTACCGAAATCAACTCCAACAATTTCAAAATATGGGAATTGTAGTTGTTTCGAAACGAAATTTTTCCAAAGGTGAAAAGCCGTTTCACTAGCTGCAACAGGAATAAACATTGCTGCATACTTTAGTGGTACATTTGTAACATTCTGAAACAACAAAAAGGTAAATTACGAGAGGAAAATATCGTTTAAGATACTGTGTATACAATATATAGAATATATTGCGGTCCAATTCATGTAGTATGATCTTAAATAAAAATTATACTATAAACATAAATTTGAACAGAAGTTCAAACAAAAATATTCGTGACGTATTACCCAGATACGTATTTCGATTGCCAAGCAATCTTGTTATTGTTTGAACGATCCAAACTACTTGATGACCACTGAGGAAGATTGCTTGGCAATCGAAATGCGTATCTGGGCAATACGTCAGAAATATTTTTGTTTGAACTTCTGTTCAAATTTATGTTTATAGTATGATTTTTATTTAAGATCATACTATATGAATTGGACCGCAATATATTCTATATATTGTATACACAGCATAACTGTTCAAAGTCAGCGAAAAAATCTTATTTCGTTTAAGATAGTTATACATTTCTATTATAAATGAAATCTTGGTCAACTATGTAGTGGAAAATGTTGTACATAGCATTCTTTTCCGCGCATTCCTCCGGAATTTCGCAATTTCCATTTTCCTCGCAATCGAAAAAAAGCTTTGATTGCAGATAATATGGGCGGCATATGTCAATAGTTTCCAACAGATATGAGAAATCCATAAACTAAAAATAAATTGCAAATTGTTAATGTGTTGCAGGTTGCATAAGAATCAGTGCCATTCAATGGTTACCGTTAGGTCAAGACATGATGTCTTATTTGCAAGAAGGGTTGCATAGTTGGCCAGAGACCATACTCGACAACATTGAAATCGATTATTCATTTCGCATAGCTGACAATAATCAGCATTGTCACGAAGTCGGGTCTCAACCAAACACATTGATCTCAAATTTGGAAAGGTCAACAAGCTCTGGTGACCCGGATCCGCAATAATGATTTTCGAATATGCCAAATCTTAAAACCAGAATAAATTGCAAAGCAATCGAAATGCACCATTAAATTTGTAACTCAGGAAAAATTCGCATCCAGCTAAAATTGGGGTATAAGCTTGGATCAGGAACGTAGAAATTTTCAGAACTGAAGAGAACTATTCCGAATGGGTACGTATTGTTCACTCGAATGCAATTTGTACGTAAACTTTGACATATGCCAGAAATAAAGAAGCGACGGTTATTTTCAAATATGTATTTATATTGTAATAAATAAAATTAAATTTTCGGCTCAAGTCCATTTTAGCACACCCACAATCTGACAACTTACATTTTCGACTTTGTTTTTAATTTAATTCGCAACTAAATCGGTCCATAATAAAAATTTAGCAACAAAAGAGAGAATTATACCATATTAGAATTTAATCATCAAAAAAATCGTGAATTAAATTAAAAACAAAATCGAAAATCAGATTTGACCGACCTAAAAGGAACAGAACCAATTTTATTTTAATTAACAAAAAATTACTTTCAAGGGGATTGATGAAGGAAATCAAAAATAATGTAGAGGTCAATTATTAAAAAAGTTTGGCGACTGCTAGTCTAAGAATTTATAAAAATTTAACCATTATGCCGCTTTGGTGTGTAGCCTTACAGTTAAACTTAAATGTAAGAATAGTTGCCTACACAAGCATGTGATATACGACCAATGGCATAAAGCAAATGTGTATATTAGACTGACTCAAAAAAAATGATGATTTTTTTTTAAATTAAATAACTTAGGACCTGTGAAAAATATCAAAAACTTTTATAGAAATAAGTTATAGAAAAAAAGGGCTCTATAAAAAATGTCCTATAAAATTTTCTCATAAAATTGATGGTTGCGTTAAAAAATTGAAAAAATATTAAAATTTCTCTTTAGTTCAACTTTGACTTCGAATAACTTTTAGAGGAATAAATATATCAAAAACTTGTTCAAGACCTTTTTTGAAGATCGTTCAATTTTCTACAAGAATATACCTTGGTCATTTCGAAATATTGTCACCAACGTGAGCTATAAAATTCCAAAGTGCAAGAGAATATTGTTGCCATGTTATTTAAATGGAAAATCGAAATTAGCGATGCGGCACCTCTTAATATTAATATTAAGAGCTTAAACTTTCACAGGATATGTTTTTGTCATTCCCAACAATATTTTCGATATAATTAAGGAAAAAAAATCATTTTTTTTGAATCAGTCTAGTGTATATTGTGGAATAGACCTACAAGGGGATACCACAATAAAAAGAAAAAAACAAACCCTGTACTCTACCTCAAAGGTGGGAAAAGATAGAGAAAATAATACTTATGAACAATAAATTCTTTGAAAAATTAACACCGGTGAGATCGATGAAGATTTTTGATATATCATGTGTAAGTATTCATCTAAACCAACTTGTAGGTAAATGCGAATTTTCCCAAAGTTAAAAGTTAATTTTATGTGTAGACATGTAAATGATAAAGACATTTTCACCTGGATTTCCACAAAAAAACGATTCAGACATATTGTTCGTCGAAGAAATCATATCATCATCGTCATAATCATTCAAATCTTTGTCCTCATCGGCTTGAATATTTGAATGAGCATACCCTTTATCTTTTGAGATATACTTTTGGTTTTTTGATTGGTTTTTTGTTGAGACTAAATTAAAAATTTTGGGTTTCACTGGTTCGGGAAGAAGAATCTTTTTATCAAGTGCCTCAATGATATTGTTCCAAGTAACCATCCGATCTGAAATTTGAGTTCTTCGAGTGATGAAACCCTGAAATTGTCAATTAATGTACAACAAGAAAAGGTAAGAAGCTGCAAAAAATGAGATGATTTTTAAAAATTTATGGTTTCCAATGAAAAAACTTAACATTGCCTACTGGTGGCCGAGTGGACAAGGTGGCCACTCTAAAACTGATATGTGTTGGGTTTGAATCTCGAATCGAGCAAATTTTCCATATTTCTTGATAAACGGAGTCTTTTTAGCCCTAAAGTTGCTAAAAACTTTAGTAGTTATAATGCGACGGTACTTAACAATAAAAAGACTTAATCATTTTTGAATGAATTTGATTTTTTCGTTAAGCTGTGATACGAAAATAGAAGGAAATTAAAATTTACTTTAAAATTAATTAAAATTTTGCTCATTTGTTTGTTCATTCTTGGTTTTTTATGAAAAAATAAATAAATTTGCAAAATTACAAACCTAAAGTTAGTCCCCCGATTTTTAAAAACGGAGTTTTCCCTTTGGAATTGGGGAACTAACTTTAGTGAGCTGAGTTTCCCAGAAGTCCTTAAAGTTGACCTTTAGACTTTAAACTGTACAAAGTTTGTTTGCTTATTCATTTGTTTTTGTTTGTTCGTCAATTTTTTCCTTTGTTTTTGATAATTTTTAGTTACTTTGTATGTACTTAGTTTCATAACGTATTAGGTAAAGTTGTTAAGTACTCAGATAATGTGTTTCTTATCTTTATAAATTCATGAAAAAAGAAAATATGCATGTCTAAACCCCTTGTGGGTGAGCTAAAATGGACTTGAGCCAAATATTTTAATAAATAATTTTCAATTTGGAAAAGCACTAAATTTAATGTGATTAAATTTTAATTTTAGAACATCTATTTGAGTTTTGGTATTTCATTTGTCATTTATCTACCTACTTGGGTAACAATTAGAAGTCTATGTGCATTGTATATGGAGACATTGTTGAGATGATAGATATTGTTAAGCACATATCAACTATTGAAAATAAAAAAATAATTGTGTGTAATGATCATTGGTGTGAATTTCCCGATGATTATCATAAATTTGAATAAAAAATTTCAACACAGAAATCATTTAATTTGATTAATAATGTTGATCTAACGTTTCCCATCTATCGGCAAACGATGAAACATAGTAACTGGTTGTGATAATTGATTCACTTGTCAATTGTAATAATGCTACTTTTTAATTTGAGAAATATAAATATCAAGGAAATAATAAACGCCAATTCTTTTTGAATAAACGAAAACAAGTAAACATTTAATGATTTAAATTTTCCAACTTAATTTTCAATGTCTTAAATTTCCACAGATATATGAAACATGTAAGCCATACCGGCCACAATGAAGCACCGCCGTTTTGAATTTATATTCTTTTAATACAAACTTCATAATATGGATATCAAGTATTAATTATATAGAAACTAATTTAAGTAAATGGAAATAATCCCTTCAAATTTCCGACCGGTTGTTTAATATCTCATATTTAAGCAAAGGAACATAATAATGAGTTTAATATTATGAAATCATTTATCTTTTCTTTATGGCTTTGGACAAAGGTCAGTCTTGGACGAACAAACGAAAATCAATAGAAATGCATAAATTCCAAGGGAAAAATAGAATACTATTTTAATACAGGGGACCCACTTAAGGTTAGGTAAGATAGAATAAAGGAAAAAAATAACGATCAAACATGGACAAACAACAAACGAAAGGGGTAAAAAAAAAATCAAAAATCAAAATTTGAGTGGCTAACTTTGAAATTCTCGAATTATAAAACTTTAGGTTCAAGTCCATTTTAGCACACCCACAATCGGGCAACGTTGCAGTTTCGATTTTGTTTTTTATTCTATTCACGATATTTTTGTTAATTCAATTCTAATATGGTTTAGTTCTCTCTTTTGTGGCTAAATTTTCATTATGGACCGTTTTAACCGCGAGTTAAATTAAAAACAAAGTCGAAAATGCAACGTTGCCAGATTGTGGGTGTGCTAAATGGGGAGAGACATAGGATAAATGGGGCTGAAACAAATGCTTACCGCTTGGGGATCGGAAAAGTCAACAGAAACGCCGAAAAAAATTGCGATGCAGAAAAAAATCAACGACCCTACACAAATTGAGGCAGCAATAATTCCCGGATATTTTGCCACAAAAGCCGCATATCGATCATTTGCGGCTCGATTCGAGAGCATCTGAAAATTAAGAGAAAATATTTTAATTTCTATATAAAATAAGGAGTTGTTACAAGGGAGGTGGATATAAATTAAAAGAAAAACAAAACTTACAATGTTGTTAAGTTGTAACTCAGGCAAGAGCATGATGCTGAATGATTTGAATAGTAAGACTGTTAATAATAAAAAAGCATCGAACTTTCAGTAACAAAACAAAATCAATGAATCATTCAAATGTTTTCTCAAGAATTTCCGTTGGTTGTAAAACAAATTGTTAGCATTTTTCTTAAAACGACAAACATTAAATACTTTTGTCAACCAAACCAATTTATTTTAATTTCCTTAAGTCCGTCAAAATTCCAGGATGCACCAAGTAGAGTTATTTTGACTATTTTATCTTCATATTATAGTTTATAATTGTTATGTACCGTCGCTTTATATAGCTACTAAGGTCTTTAGCAACTCAAGGGTTAATAAAAATCAAGGAATATCGAAAATTTCTTCGATACTAGAATCGAACCCAAAACTTACCAGTTTTGGATCAGTTACCTAAACCACTCGGCCACCAGTAGGCTTCATTAATTCATTATATGAATAAGACTGACTCAAAAAAAAAGATGAATTTTTGGAAGTTGAACTAAATAGAAATTTTAATATTTTTTCAATTTTTTGACGCAACCATCAATTTTATGAGAATATTTTATAGGACATTTTTTGTAGAGCACTTTTTTTTCTATAATTTATCTTTATAAAAGTTTTTGATATTTTTATATCATCACAAAGCAGTTACGGAGTGATCCCAACTACTTGATGACCACTGAGGACGATTGGTTGGCAATCGAAATACGTATCTGGGCAATACGTCACGAATATTTTTGTTTGAACTTCTGTTGAAATTTATGTTTATGGTGAAATTTTTATATATTACTATATTATATTTTACAACATAAATTGGACCACAATATATTTTATATATTGTATACACAGTATAACTGTTCAAAGTCAGCGAAAAAATCTTATTTTGATTTTGTTATTTGTTTATTATTAACTAAGATATTTTATATAAAAATATAAATTATCGCATCGTTATCACGGATCCCATTGGATTTACAGGTCACACTTTAGGAATCCATGATATAGTACAGAGAGAGACGGCTCAATAGAATCTTACTTGTGACTCTTGAGTAAAATAATAGTATATACTGTGAAAATAATTGCAATTGGCAAAATAAACAATAAATAATTTCACAGTAGATAACCGTGATATTTGTTTTTCTATTACTGATGTACATACTTATATGTGGTTCTTTAAAAAAATAATTTAATACATCGGGAAATAATAGCTTTTAGTTCCAAAAATATTGCATTTTTTGGTCTATACCAGAAGTTCTTAAGCTTGTTAGAGGTACTAACTTCCACCAGTTTCTTATACGCATTCACCGAACTCTTCTTTAATGGAAAAATAAAATATTACTTTTTTAAATTCAAAACATACGCATGTATTTATATAGAGGTCATGTGAGTCGGGGATGTGTCCTGGCCTCCTCCGAACCCGCGAGACTGACTCACCGAACCCCTGAAGTTCTATTGAACCCAAGTTAAAAACCACTTATCTAGACTCTAGTGGATCAATCGAGTGATTAAATCGAATATTTAAACCGAGTAAATAAATCGCGTGAATGAATCAAGAGTTTTATTATTGATAACGAAATTTTCACCGTAAGTTCTCGTTAGAATACAACTTGCTTAAGATTTGGTGACTAATAAGTTCCTATTTATTTTCTATTAGGTTCTTACCTGTATCGAATTAGAGCCCACAATATGCCAGCCTAAATAAAACCAATGGCTCAAGTGTAGTTTAGTACACCCACAATCTGGCAACGTTGCATTTTCGACTTTGTTTTTAATTTAATTCGCGATTAAATCGGTCCATAATGAAAATTTAGCCACAAAAGAGAGAATTATACCATATTAGAATTAAATCAGCAAAAATATCGCGAATTAAATTAAAAACAAAGTCGAAAATGTAACGTTGCCAGATTGTGGGTGTGCTAAAGTACACTTGAGCCAAACCAATTAAGTGTGAAACGAGCTTTACAACTCTTGAAGAATCTTAGCTGAAAAGATTTAAATTCCAAACAAATTTTATTTCTTTCTCAAAAATTTATTTGTATTCATTCATAACGGTAAAATTACCGGATATAATATATGCTTGACAAAAACTCCCATTCATTATAATATATATGTATATAATAATTTATTTCAATTACCTGTCGTCTATTTTGTACCATTTTAGCGTGTACCACTGAAGCATCGTTCGATTAAAATCAATCAGGTCGCAAAAATCGATAAATAAATAGGTTAGAATTGTATTGGAAATCAATACCATTTTAAAACTACTAAACAAACGTTCGTCTTTTATTTCATTTTTCCGATTTACTCATATATTTTGTTCAACACATACATTTTCATGCACACAAAATGAATATTAGCAACGAAATTGTCAATTAATGCAATTAATTAGTCAAAAAACAGCAATATTATCTATAAAATCAATGTTTGATTACATTTTTGACGTTTCCAAATACCACATGGTTTTTTCCAATTTAATTGTGGTTAGGCAACCAGCGCAACGTTTACGTTTAACTAAGTTGCCTAAACGTGGCTGCTTTTAAAGGTTTAAGTCCAAGATAACAGGGCCCGCATATCTTATTTATTTTCTCATAAACCAAATGTAAGGGATTAATTAAATTAAGTATGAACTTTAAAGTATGTATACCTGCTACTTTCGGTTGACAGGTAGCCGGTACTGATGGTAAATAGAAGTATTATTAATTTTCTTTTAATTCTAAAAGCTGATTTTTACGTATGTTTTAGAGATTATAGTTAGAAAATAATAATCACTACCTACTGCCAGGCATTTTCCATCAGTCGTAACTTTTACCAGACGCTTAAATATAATTAGTGTATTTTATTTATTATCTTTATAAAATATATGCTCGAAGGGTTTAATTGTATTTAATAAAAATAATAATGCTTATTTACGAACTTCTATACACTTAAAATGATACCCTATACCGATTAGAAAAGAAAATTTTAAAGTGTGAATTTTCCGAATTTTTTTTTTTGCCAATCGATGGGAAATCATTCGTAGAGGTTTGTGGAAGAACCCGTTTCGTTTGTGACTAAATATTTTAGCGCCAATTAATTAATTAAGAAAAATTAATTAATTAGTTATTGATATCGTAAAATGTTAAGAAAATAAGGTTTTAAGCTATATACAATAACAAAAATGCGGGAAAATTTAGGAAACGGATGGTCAAAACTAAAAGTTTAAAAAAACTAAACAGAACCTCCTTTTTTTCGAAAAAAAAAATGGAAAAAATGGCAATCATGAAATTAATTTTTTCCCTCAAATTAGATTTTCCCAAAATTTTCTAAAATAAAAAAAATCAATACATAATTAAACACGCTTTTCTCCCAAATATTTTCATCGTTTGTGAAAATCAATTTTCACAACTTGACGAGGTCAGTGTCTAGGTAAGTACACTTACAGAAGAATTTTATATATATATTAGGGTGTCCGGTATTTCCCAAATTGATTTTTTTACAGCAATCGCCCCCCGAATTTTTAGTTTAAGATATAAAAAAATTTATCCAACACAATTAAGCTCTTAACTTACTGGTTAAACCGTGCCGGAATTATGTTACTTTTACCATTTAAATAACATGGCTTTATTTGACTTTTTACCATTTAATTTTGTTTCTCAGAAACAAATGAATGAAAAGATTTAAGGTCAAATTATTCTGCCGTTAAATTTAACGCTCTACAAAAAAGGTCCCTTATGAATTTTCGATTAAGTCACTCTATTAAAAGTTATTCAACATTTCACTTGTGCCTAATATAAATCTTGCAATATTTTCAACTTTTTGCTCATTTTTACTTTTTTTAACTATAAAATCATTGGAAGAGAAGATAAAAGTTATTATCATTAGAGCGCAAGTGATTTTTTGTGTTAATTTTATGGCTTGAATTGAAAATTAAACAAAAAAATCATATTTTGACAACTAAAACAGGTGACATAAGATCCGAATTCGCTATAGTCGTGAAATTCAATTTATCCAGGATAAATTTTCGAACTTAAATCAATATTTTGTACCGACGAAGTGAATTTCATACTAATTAATGAGGCTATCGACAAAACTTCAATTAAAATTCGAATTTTTACCATTTCACCTGATGCCATCTATGAGAAATTTCTTAGAGCTTGTAGTCAGCAAATCAAATGTTGAATAAATTACAAAATACAAATTAAACAAATTAATTCAAGTTAAATGTTGAATAACTTTTGATGGAGTGATTTAACCGAAAATTCATAAGAGACCTTTTTTTGTAAAGCGTTAAATTTTACGTCAGAATAATTTAATCTTAAATTCTTTCATTCATTTGTTTCTAAGAAAAAAAATTAAAAGTAAAAAGACAAATAATCACATGTTATTTAAATGGTAAAAGTAACATGATTCCAGCACGGTTTAATTAAGAAATTAAGAGCATAATTGTATTGAATAATTTTTTTTATATCTAAAACTAAAAATTCAGGGAGCGATCGCTGTAAAAAAATCAATTTGGAAAATAACGTACACCCTAATATATATAAAGATATACAAGTGAAATAATTTATATTTAAGGTCAATTTTAAATGTTGATAATATTTATATTTCTCAAACCATAAATATAAACTTCTTAAAGACGCAATTGAATTTTATACAATTTTAGAATGAGTAAACTCTTGAAAAAATTATAAATAAAACTTTCTGTTGAATATTTATTTTGTCACAACAATATATATTTAAATTATTTGTATAATGGCTCATTGACAAGCTATAAACATCAGAAGAAACCAAAAAAAATATTTAGTCTACTAGTGGACGAGTGGTCAAGGTGACCATTCCGAAAATGATAGATGTGTTTTCTAACGAATTAAATTTTATTTTTTTGGAAAAAAAAAGTTCAAATTATTAAGTACAAAATATACAAGAAAACTTACTTTAATGATGGTTTTTTTTATATACTTTTAAATTCACTTCTGTCAAATTGCGCAGTTCATGAGACACTGGTACCAATTCAAAGTCGTCCCTTGTTTAAAATCAAAAGCCAGAAAATAATAACAAATATGATTAACAGGAAGGACTTTTGTCTAAATCAATAAATATGAATCACAGGATGGTACTTAAAAATAATCATTTGAAATAGTTTTACTTTCAATACTTTCGAGATAACTAATCAAATCAAATGTAAAAAAAAATGTCATTAATTTTATTTTAATTTCTTTTCTTCACAAGCAACTATCATCAAAGGAAATTATGAATTAAACAATGAAAGAAAAATATTGTTTATAAGTCCTTGGTTAAAATTGTTTTTTTTTATATTGGGTTGATCCAATAACATGGATCTAGGATAATATTCTACTCAATGTATACAATATATAGAATATATTGCGGTCCAATTTATATAGTAAAATTTAATATAATAATATATAAACATCTCACCATAAACATAAATTTGAACAGAAGTTCAAACAAAAATATTTGTGACGTATTGCCCAGATATGTATTTCGATTGCCAAGCAATCTTCCTCAGTGGTCATCAAGTAGTTTGGATCACTCCGTAACTGCTTTGTGATGATTCACTCAATTATTATTCTACTTAATATTTTATAAACAATAGAAAAACGATCGAAAGTTGTACATTTGTTACAATTCGTTACAAAGAACAAGAGGTTCAAGTAACGTGAGGTTCTTTTTTTTTTAGTTATTTGTATCAAAATTGGCACCAAAAACTTTCCATGAACTTTTTTCATTTGGTGATTAGATAAAATAGTTGATTAATGGGAGGGGTACGTAACATTAAGGGGGAAATCAATTGTTTTGTTGTAGTTCCTCTTCTTTATTTTCACCATTCTGGAAGCCACTTCTTAGAATTCCTTTACGCTGCAAATATTACGCTTCCTTTACATTAAAACATAAAATTTTTCAATCGATTAAAAAAAAACGAGCCTACTGGAGGCCGAGTGGTCAAGGTGGCCGCTTCAAAACTGATAGGTTTTAGGTTCAAAACTTGTATTGAGCAAATTCTAAAATTGGCTCAAGTGTACTTTAGCACACCCACAATCTGGCAACGTTGCATTTTAGACTTTGTTTTTAATTTAATTCGCGATATTTTTGTTTATTCAATTCTAATATGGTATAATTCTCTCTTTTGTGGCTAAATTTTCATAATGGACTGATTTAGTCGCGAATTAAATTCAAAACAAAGTCGAAAATGCAGCATTGCCTGATTGTGGGTGTGCTAAAATTTTACAATATTTTTTTGTCATCCTGAATAAAAATTGTATATACGTTAATACTTGTCTTAAGTTACCCTTATTTCAAATTTACTATTTTTTTCTTATTTTTTCAATTCAAAAGCAGCTGTACCGATTTTGATGAAATTTTGTATTTAAATACAATCTGTTATTTCATTGAAAATAGGTTAATATTCGGTATATTACCATGAAAAAAGTAAGGGAGTAATCTCATATGTAATTGAAGGGTAACAATTTATTAAGTATAAATAATTAAAAGTAGATTTTTGGTTTATTCTTCGTATTTCTCGTCAGGATATATATATATATATATATATATATTCTTTTAGATCATATTTTTAATTAAAATAAAATACATTATTTTTGTGAATTTATTTTCCCTTTAACTATTGAATAGTAATTTGAAACTGCAACATTGATATGAAAATTCTCAGAAAATCTAAATATAAAAAAAAACACTCAATTTGTTCTAACCGACAAGTGTCTTTTATTCTTAAGCGGAATGCAGTGTTATTATTAAAAAATATAAACAATATTTTTAATCGTAATTATAATTTATGATTCATTTCCTAAAATCCCTTTTAAGGAAAATTAATTAAAAACATAGCCAGCAATTGTTTTGATACAATTCGTTTCTCATAACTTTGAAAAATGTTTCTCGACAAATTCATTTATTACGAGTTTAAGTTTCGAGGTGTACAATTGTGTCGTAGTTGTTTTATTTTGAAATATTTCGTTGGAAAGCATGGAGTTGTTGGAACAATTTTTGCAGGAGTACCTGTTTGCAATCTATATTTATGTACTTTTTGTCGCTGTGATTTTAGCAGCAACCATTCGTTGGATCGAATACCAACTACGATTTGTTGAAATCGATAAACCTCACCGGGTTATCCTCTTGCAGTGCTTCATTTCAAAGTATTGGAAAAGCTTCCGCTACCAATCCAGCCTTGATTTCTATGAATGCCAGGTAAGTTTAGTTTTTCAATCAATTATTAGTCAATTTGGGGATAGAACCAACTAATTTTCTGTTAACGTTTTTATTAACTCACTGGAATCTACTAAAGCTGGGCTTTCCTCATAGTTTTAGGTACCCTCATAGATACTCCGATAGGTAACTATGAAATAAACTCTAACTACAGCTATGTGGAAAGCTCAACTTTGGTAGTTTCTAGTGAGCCAACTCTTTGGATTTTGATCGATTATTATAGTTATCCCCATGATTACCTATGGGAACATCTATGGGGGTAACCATTACCATAGGTACTAGTTGTAGAATCTTTCAATACGATCTCACTAAAAGAGTATCAATTCCGGTTTCAACCGAAACTGAAGATGAAACTGTAATTTCGTTTTGGTAGTAGAAACATCATAGACTAGTTGATGGTATTCAAAATTTTAGTCCTAAAATTGACAAATGAGTTTCCATCAATCAAGCTAAAATACTAAAACTATAATTTGTTATTAGTTTAAATTACTTTTATTCCAGTGGCAAAAAAGATCAACGTTATCTGGCGGATACATGATTTATCGATCAGTAGCGTGCATGTATAATTTTAATTTGTTCATTTGTGGAATGTTTGCTCCTGATGTCCTTACCGATGCTGATTTTTGGGGTTCTGATTTTCATTTTGTTGCGAGTCTTATGTTTACGGTTTACATACTAAATGTTTTAGTATCGACCTTCAATTTCTATAGTAACCTGGAACAAGAATACAACACCAGGCTAGGTAATATTATAATTAATATTTTTCCAATAAAATACCAACGAAGACGTATCAAATTTCATTAGAATCGATTAAATTAGTGAATCAACAGTGCGTTATTTATTAACCCTTAAACCACTTGAAAATTTTAAGTTTTGCTTTGATTTCCAATAGATAGTAGTAGTTACCCGATCGGATCCTAATTCGCTAATCTAGTCGACAACAAAATATGATCGATTAATTTTACTAAATAAAAATGTTTATTTTGTTTTTAGAAGCGAGAGATGCAACACGTTGGCAAATTTTAAACGGATCCTTGCAATTTTTATCTTTTTCGATAGCTTTTGGAATCACAGCGTATGCCATTGCCAAACCGATGTTAATCGGTAAGTAAACACTTTGGTAATATTTTGGTTTTTTACGGCATAAAACTGTTCAATCCATTGAACTGCTTGTTTGCTTCAACATTTTGTGGATCGATTAAATGAAATATTGATAAATGATTAGCAACGAACATTTCTTACCAAAAAAAAATGCAAATAAGTCCATGTGGATTTATGTAGAAAACCACATGGGAAAAGATAGATTTATGTAGGAAACTACCTGAGAAAAGATAGATTTATTTGGGAAACCACTTGTTTAAATATGGATTTATGTAGAAAACCACCTGAGAAAAGATAGATTTATTTAGCAAACCACTTGTTGAAATATGGATTTATGTAGGAAACCACATGGGAAAATAGTAGCTATCCATGACATATTCACAGCCAACACTGCCACAACTATTGACAAATGATAAAAATTGGCAATTGAAAGAAATCGAAATAACAGTTGGAACAAATAACAACAATCATTTGGTTCAAATTTGAACAATGGTTTTAACTCACATATAATCTACATTATCTATCTTATTATTTTGATTTGTGCAAGTTTTAAGATAACTACTTTGATTCTTTTTTGTAGAAGTTGATCACAAGATTGCATTCCGAATGCATGTACTCAACATAACCGTAATGTTCATCGACTTACTCATTACTCGTCATAAGATTTTTCTTATACACCTATTTTGTCTATGTGGATTCTTTTTAATCCACTTCGGGACAATTTTGCTTTATACAGTTGCCAGCCACGATTACACGTAAAGTTGCAATATAGTTAAAGATTGAAGACAGAAATAATCGATTCTTTTTAGGTTTTTGCTACCTTTTACGCCACATGTAATGTGGGACTCTAATTATTTAGTCGTTGTGTATTTCCTGTTGGTGATAATCCACAGTTCAATATTGTTTATATTTATTTCATTGGTGATTTATATGCGCCGAAATATTGCTCATTATTATGGATTTCATATTCGAAGCATCGAGATTAACGTTATCGGAAACAACGGTCGAAACCCCGAGATACAAACTTCTACAGTTTAAAAAAAAACTATGAAAATATTAATTTTATAAAACATATTTATGTATAATTTATAAATAAATATATATGTAATATTAAATATTTTATAAAAAATATTATCTACCATTAAGTAACAAAAACATTGTTTAATACTTTAGCATTTTTTACTTTAAGTAGTCATATATGTTTGGCATCATTATAAGTAGAGCTAAATCATTTTTAATTCCGTTCTTTATATTTTCTCAAATCATTCTTTCAATTTGTTAAAATATATACAAATAAAGTTTGTAAATATGGATACAAGTAAAATAAATAAAAAAACACCGCATGCGGTCACCAAAACACGTTTTCATAGTAATTATTGATACCAGTTGATTTACCAATTTCCATTTGAATAACTTTTAAATAAATAAAAATCACTATGCCTAATTATTGTCTCTTATTGAATATTGATTTATAACTTGATTTATATTTATATAAATTCAACCTCAACGCATTTCTGTAAGACTTTTGATGTTTGTAATGCGGCCAAAACCAAATTTTAAATGAGAACCTCTAGATCAAAATGATCCCAAGGGTTCCCTGTTAAAAAAAGGCGTTTAGAGGTATTTTGAAGGCATTACGATTCAAGTCACTTTTAGGCCGGTCAATATCTGGCAACATTGGATTTTTAACTTTGTTTTTAATTCAATTAGAAAATAAATCGATTCAAAAAAAGGCATTTAAAGATATTTTATCTCCATGTTGTTTAAGTCCTTGTCTTTTTAAATATAATAATTAAATTGTGGACAATAAGGACGAAGCTTCTTGTGGAATATTATTTATTTTATCGCCAACGTTTCGTCAATCATTCCTGACTTCTTCAGGGCTGAAAATTAAAAATTACTCCACAAATGTCATAAAAATAAGCTGTAAAATGACCCAACTGGTAGAACAACAAACCAAGAATACAATTTGGTATTGATAAATAAAAAATTGTTTAAAAAACATTATACAATTATTAAAAAGTGTTTGTATTTTTTCAATAATGTTTTTTAAAAAAAATTGTATTGATCAATACCAAATTGTATTCTTGGTTTGTTGTTCTACCAGTTGGGTCATTTTACAGCTTATTTTTATGACATTTGTGGGGTAATTTTTAATTTTCAGCCCTGAAGAAGTCAGGAATGACTGACGAAACGCTGGCGATAAAATAAATAATATTCCACAAGAAGCTTCGTCCTTATTGCCCACAATTTAATTATAATATTTAAATAGACAAGGACTTAAACAACATGGATTTAAAATATCTTTAAATGCCTTTTTTAATGGGGTTTATATCGACCACTTTGGTGATCCCTGAATTCAAATAATCGTAATGGAGCATTTTATATAATGTGTAAAGGTGTTCAAATATTGTCGTCTTAAGTTTTTATTAAAATTGATAATAACAATGGCATTGTTGACATGGTTTTGAATTTTGAAAATTTGAATTTTTAAAAAACAACTCTTTCTAGTTCGGGAATGTATTTTGAATTGGAAGTCTGTGGAAAAACAAACTACGCCATGTTTGAAGTTGCGCGCCATCTTCTAAAGCCAGGAAGGTGTCCGTGTTTTTTCGACATAAAATATGAAAAAAATTTAAATGAACTAGTGTAGGTTGTAAGATTAAGTTAAAATGAATGGATAATTACTTAAATATATTTTTTTTTGGATGGTGTTAATAAATTAGCAATCAGTGTAGATTATATTAAAAGTTACCGTAATACGTGAATTTGGGTTAAGGAAAAAATGAGCTCGAAAAGGAAGCGTCAAGGAAACGATGGCTCAAATTTAGAAAACGGAAACAAATCGGACGCTAGTTTTTCGTCGAAAAGTAAATCGAAGAAAGTGCGGTTCAAATCCGGCGAGGACGTGGACGACGACGCGGCCCCGAAAGAAGCTAGTGAAGTGAAATGGGCGAAAGAGGACCAAGCGGAGCTTTTGGAGCGAATGGAGAAAATCATTCCCGTGCAGGACAATTTGCGGTTTAAGTCCAGAATCGAGAAATTCGATTGGTCCGAGGTAGCGTTTAAAGACTATTCCGGCCACCAGTGCTTGGAAATGTGGACGACAATTCAGAAGAACATACGTGGGTTCCGGATATTGCGGGAAGTGATCGAAGATGCGAAGAAATGGATTGAAGAGCCGTGGAACAACTACAGGAACCGCAAAAAGAAACAACATCCAGATATGCCGCGACGTCCCTTATCCTCATTTATGCTGTTCCATATGAAAAACAAAGATAAAGCTTTGAAAGCCAATCCTGGTCTCGATGTGCCAAAACTCTCCAAATGCATAGCAGAAATGTATAAAAATTTATCACCTAGAAAGAAGGAGCGATACATTAATCTTGCGTTGGAAGAGCGTAAAAAATATGATCTCAAAATGAAAGAATTTTACCGAAACCACCCCTCACTGAAACCAAGCCGCCATAGTCGACACAAAGAAAACGCAGTCCCGAAAAAGCCGTTCAGCATGTTCTATGAAAATCAACGGTTAAAAGCTCCGGAAGGCTTTGATCGTATAGCTTGTAAGGAACTGTGGAAGAATTTAAGCGACAAAAAGAAACTCTTCTGGATTAATTTAGCGTTAGAACAAGAAGAGAAGTACATCACGGAACATCCATCAGATATTCCCAACTCCAAGCAAAATCAAAATTTACTCACAAAAGAAGAGCGTACGTTAAAAGAACGAATGGACGGCAAACCGAATAAACCGCCAAAGTCTGCATACAGTTTATTTTCCCGTGTAATGCTTGGCAGCGATAAAATCAAAACCGTCAATCCCAAAGAACGAATGCTTTTAATCGCACAAGAATGGAAAAACTGCTCTCCGACAGAAAAACAGGAATATCAGGAAAAAGTGCTTCACATGATGGAGCAGTACAAATTAGAATATGCCACCTATTTAGATTCGCTTCCCGAAGACAAACGAAACAAAGAACTACTGGATAGCCAACCGAAACGTAAAGTGGCTCCAAAAAAAGCAAAGGCGACGA
Source organism: Sisyra terminalis (assembly GCA_958496175.1). NCBI lineage: Eukaryota > Metazoa > Arthropoda > Insecta > Neuroptera > Sisyridae > Sisyra > Sisyra terminalis. The sequence continues at coordinate 1,303,500 of OY292280.1, forward strand.
CCAGTTCGCGGCCGCCGACCGTTTCCCCTAAAGAAGTCGAACGAGAAAAGTCATCATCCGAAGCCGAAGAGAACGAAGAGGGGGAGGAAGATGTTGAAGACACTTTCTTCTACAATCAACCAAAGATTCTATACAAAGATGAACCGGAACAACCTCCCATCACCACATTCTTACTTTTCGTTCAGAAAATGACCAAGAAAAAGAACTACACCAAAGAGGAACTCACGGAAATGTGGAACAATATGAGCAGTGCTGGCAAGATACAATATCGCAGAAAGCTCGACCAGCTAAAACAGGAATATATCAAGAAATATGAACAATTCCTCAAAGGTCTCTCCCAGGAGCAGCTTAGGGAATATTCGATAATGAAATCATTTAAAAAAGCCGACAAAAAAGAGAGTAGTGACGACAGCAATTCGGATGATTCCGACGATCAAAATCAAGACAGTAATAACGATCAAGTAACTATTTTATTCAATTGTTTTTCTTTTCAAATATTAACATTATTGCTTCTTCCAGGATGCTGACAGCAGTTCATCTTCATCCAGTGAAGACTGATTTAATTATCCGTCAATTAATGACTGATCCAAAGATTCATTTCGCTAAACATTTCCAGTGGTATTGGTAACATCATTGATGAAAAAAAAAATAAAATTACACAATCTATAAGAAATAAGTTACCCAATTTGAGCTTAATACTATTAACATAATAACTTATACTTTCTTTTGTTAATCCATAATGTGGTTTGATTCTTCTTTATCACCATCTAAAAACAAATCTTAACAATAAATATTTCATTAATGTATATTAACCGTTTATCAATAATTTCAATTATTTTTCGAGGAAAAAAATCACAATAACCTCTTTAATTTTTCTATGATTGAGATATGTTAAAAGCATGAATAGTGCAGCTTTAACATAAAGCTTTTTGTTTCTACAGTAATTGCAATAAATCAAAAATGAGATGACAATACAATATTACAAGCACAAAGTATAGATGCAAGAAGTTCATGTACATTAATAACAAACCCAGATAGTTCTCTTTTTTAACACTAAGCGCAATTCATGACGTAAAAATTTAAGAAGCTAATCAAATCTTGTAACCTACAATGGTAAGGTAATATAAAAGAAGGTATTCTAATTTTGCAATTCATGATGGAAAATGTGTGAAGATGTGGCGCCGCCACAAGTGTGTTTGCAGTACTAACTTAAGCCATAACTATGTAAAGTTTAGAAAATATACAGGTGGCCTCATGAGCTCAAAGTGATTCAAGTAATGTATCCAGCAAGGATACAAATTTATAGCCATTGGTAGCATTGATAATATATCAAAATCGTACGTATATTTGATATATTCATTCAATTCGTATACTATTCTGGCTGATTCACATTTCTAAATACTTGGGATGATAAATTGGTAAAAATATTCAGAGGACTAGGATCAAATAATAATCAGTCAAAACTATTTATTACATACGCGACGTTACGGCCCGGTTGTAATAAATAGTTTTGACTGATTATTTGATCCTAGTCCTCTGAATATTTTTACCAATTTATCATCATCGAGGATCTGAAACTCTACAACTTGGGATGATGTTATTTTTGTTTCTAATGGAGCAACCTAAATAATTTATAAACCTTAGCACCAAATCTTGACATATTTCCCATCGTAGATTGCAAAATTGGAAAAACTGATTATATAATATTACCTTAGACCAGGGGTTCTTAATCTTGTTGGAGGTACAGACCTCCACCAGTTTCATATGCGCATTCATCGAACCCTTAATTTGAAAAATAGGTATATATTTATACAAAGATCATATAAGTCGGAGGTATATCATGACCTCCATCGAACCCGCAAGACTGACTTATCAAACCCCTGGGGTTCGATTGAACTTAGGTTAAAGACCACTGCCTTAGACATATCGATTCCATTATTATTTTTTATTTAAAAAATACGTCTGCTTCCTACTGATTTTAATATACTTTTTTATTATTGATTTTACAAATTATCTCTTAAACTTTCCGATATTATCGTTTTTTTCACAGTTGTTAATAATTCAACTTTTTGCTCAGATTCCTTGTATCTATACTTCGTGATTACAAGGTTCATGTATACTTTGATGACGTCAAAATTTGGCAACATTGTATTTTGTATCTTGTTTTTTAATTTAATTCTTCTTTTTTTGTTAATTCAATTTTAATATCGTATAATTTTATCTTTTGTTGCCAATTTTCATTGTGGCCCAATTAATTCTCGAATTATATTAAAAACAAAGCGGCAAATGCAACGTTGCCTGATTTTGTCGGCGTTAAATTATACATGAATCTATTAAAATTCAAATTATTTGTGTTTATAATTTAGATGTCAAAATAGTGTAATTTTATTTTTTGTTGACTGTAATTTTGGGAAATGTTCAATATTAATTCATCTGTGTTTTCTGTTTAAATACGTCATTACTGCAAATTATTCAATTTCATTGTTCAATGACATTAATTATGTGTATTCTTTCGACTTTTGTAGCTTTCTACTATTAATCATTTTTAGTACTCAGTGTGAAAATTTCGATTTATTGTAACATTTGTATTCATAGAAAACTTTTATAACTATTAAATTTGTTTCTCAATGTGAAATCTACACCTCACCGTGATATATAATTCTTGCTTTTAGTATAAAATTTTATTATGAATGGAAAATTTGATACCAAAAATGGACAGATTTTAGTTACTTTTGAAATAAAATTATGAGGATTTAAAAAATTTTATACAACCATCATGTTGCCAAGTTGGGATAAAAAATTCAGTTCAGTGGAACTAGGATTGCAATCCCGTACTGTTTCCAATCCTGCGAGATTGACTTCGTAACAGCGGGATCCCGCAGAGCCTAAAATTGAGCTGGATCCCGCTGGATTGCAATCCCTAAGTAGAACGTACCAAAATTTTTGAACTACCAAAAGTAAAAGGGATTATCATATAATAATATTATAAAATGTGAGGTATTTAAAAACTTTTCGGTCAAATTTCAAGGGAAATTCATTGTCTCCTGAATGTACTTAAAAAGATTTTTGTATAATGAGTGTAGAAACAGAGAGGTACCTGACGAACGTGAATCCATTCGCAAATACAATCTAATAATTTTATATTTCTGACAATTATAACTTTCCTGATCAAAATCGAAATATTGACATTGAAAATTATAAAATGGAATTGAACAATGACTTAAAGGAAATATTGTAATTATAATTTTAATAACTTTTTATGTGTGTACAAATTAGTCTATTCAAATGAAAATATATCTGTATTACCATTTTATATTTTTTTTGCATATGATAATAAGATATTTGTTAATTATTTCTTTGTGGAAAAAAAATCAGCAATGAACCATTTTTATGTTTCAAAGAAACGAATGGGAATTGAATGTCAATAATAATTATAAAACCAAAATAAACATTTTTTTTATGTTTCAATACGTTTTTTTTTTTTTTATTTAATCACTTATATCAACTATTTTTTTTACTATAAATATAAATATTTTTGAATCCATTGTACCACAATTTGTTCCTATAAATACGTAAATTAATTACATGAAAACTTATACACTTCCGCTCAATTCATCACTACTGAAATTACTTACAAAGAAAAGCAATTTAAGAAAAAAAAAATTTCACCATAACACCTCAAATATAATACGCAGTCTTTATCTCAAAGTTTCAGGTGAGTACTATACTTCAGGTTTTACGATAATTATTAACAATATATAAAATAGTACAAGTTAAATTTATCGCTCTTTATAATGTATCATTGGACATAAGATTTATTTTTTAAAACTATTAACTACAGAGGCGCTTTTATTACGCAACTTTAATGTAAGAATAAACGTATACAAATCAGGGGTAAAAGTAGTAAATGATTTCAAAAACAATATAACATAAACTAAAATTACACATATACAGATGAAGTGATTAATTTGACTAAAATTGTAACAAAATAATAAATTATGGCAATTATGAAATAAAAAAAAATAATATCTATATTGTGACCATTGATATTGCAGTCTGAATAGTTGAAATGTTAAGGAAGTTTCCCAAGAAATTGACAATTCATAACTTTCATAAATTTATAAAAAATATTTTTGAAACTATGCAGTATATGAGGAAACTTAAAAACTAAATAATGACACATTTCTTCAAGTGTAAATTATTAGCAAACATTTTTCGAGATAACGACAAAAGCAGTTAATGAATTATTTCCCATTCTTTGTAAGAAAACTTCCTTTATAACGACGAATGGTAGAGTTACGTAAAGTTAGGGGAATACGTCATGTAAGTGTATTGATTAAATAAAAAATAAGTTTATGAATCATCGCCACAAATCTACTCATAAATCCAGCAACTCGTACATTTCAAGAAAAAAATGCTACAAAATTATAACTAGAAGATAACTAGAAATTTTAGATTTTAAAAACGAAGTTTATACTCAATTTTGATAAAAAATCCTGTGCATTTTTGTACAACCCACAATCTCTAGTGTCCGACTAAACTTTCGGTTTCGGCAAAAAAAAAAAACGAGTTTCAGCTATGGCCGAAACTAAATTCTTGAAATGAAAATGTTGAGAAATTGTTTCTCACTTATATTAGATTCTTCATTAATGAATACTGATAATTTCTAGTTCATTAAAATCAATTTTAATATTTTTGAAACTATACTTCTTTAGAGGCGTTTTGAAAAAATAATCAGACTAAAATTTTAATAAAATGTGACGTCGTTAGCGTAAAACTTCATGCGGTTAAAAACCAGCCGATTAGTATCAATACATAAGAGTAAATAAAATAAATAATTAGAATTGTTTATACATAATATTTTATGGTCACAATCTACTTGTATATGGTACATGTTTTCAACAATTATTTTTCGAACATATGACCCTAGAGTGTCCGTTATTTCCCAAATTGATTTTTTTACAGCAATCGCCACCTGAATTTTTAGTTTAGGATACAAAAAAAAATTATCCAATACAATTAAGTTCTTAATTTCTTGATTAAACCGTGCCGGAATCATGTTACTTTTACCATTTAAATAACATGCGATTATTTGACTTTTTACCATTTAATTTTGTTTCTCAGAAACAAATGGATGAAAAGATTTAAGATTAAATTATTCTGACGTAAAATTTAACGCTCTAGAAAAAAGGTCTCTTATGAATTTTCGATTAAATCACTCCATTAAAATTTATTCAACATTTTACTTGAATTAATTTGTATTTTGTAATTTATTCGACATTTAATTTGTTGACTACAAGTTTTAAGAAATTTCTCATAGATGGCGTCAGGTAAAATTGTAAAAATTCGAATTTTAATTGAACTTTTGTCGATAGTCTCATTAATTAGTATGAAATTCACTTCGTAGATACAAAATATTGATTAAAGTTCGAAAATTTATCCTGGATAAATTGAATTTCACGACTAAAACGAATTCGGATCTTATGTCACCTGTTTTAATTGTCAAAAAATGTTTTTTTTTTGTTTAATTTTCAATTCAAGCCATAAAATTAACACAAATAATCACTGGCGCTCTAATGATAATAATTTTTATCTTACCTCCAATAATTTTATAGTTTAAAAAGTAAAAATTAGCAAAAAGTTGAAAATATTTCAAGATTTATATTAGGCACAAGTTAAATGTTGAATAACTTTTAATGGAGTGATTTAATCGAAAATTCATAAGAGACCTTTTTTCTAGAGCGTTAAATTTTACGTCAGAATAATTTGACTTTAAATCTTTTCATAGATTTGTTTCTGAGAAAAAAAAAATAAAAGTAAATGGTCAAATAATCCCTTGTTATTTAAATGGTAAAAGTAAGATGATTCCGGCACGGTTTAATCACGAAATTAAGAGCTTAATTGTATTGGATAATTTTTTTTATATCTTAAACTAAAAATTCAGACGGCGATCGCTGTAAAAAAATCAATTTAATTTTGGAAATAACGGACACCCTAATGTGACCCATAGAAGTAGTCAAATGTGTATACATATAATATGGAAGTATAAATAGCCAATTTATTTTTTTTCATTTTTACAAATAATTTATTTGAAATAAATAATATTAGCTCAAATATTAGAGACTAAAGAACTGATAAATACCTATAAGATTTAAACGTAAAGAAGGGCTAATTATGATTAGCCATTTTTAAAAAATTAGCCAAAAATTAGCCATTTTTCCAGCGAAAACATTACCTTATATGAAAATTTCGGTCGGACACTAACAATATTTATATTTTTTCCTTTAAATATACGAGTTTCTTATCGAGCAATAACAAAAAAAAAAACTAATAAATTTAACATGAAATCCAAAACTTTAAGGTACTTTTTAAGAGTATTTTTTTTTTAAGATTTTGCAAAAATATTTCTACCGAATTAAATTAAATCTATCTACTTATAACTAGTTTTATAAATACTAACATAACTTAAATAATAAAATAGATAACGAATTTACAATTAAATAGTTCCATTGATCTTTATTTTTATAACTTTCTTTTAGTTTTGAGATAGTAGCCTATAGGGTAATAAAACGCTTAATCAAGGTACTTAAGTATTTACCGTTAATATCTATTGAAAATTATAGGAATATATTGTTTCGAGTTGCAATTAATTTGAATGAAATTAGCCGTGGAATTACGACTAATGCAATTTAAATCTGAAGATTGCATTTGCTAGTTGAAAAAAGGGTTCTACAATGAGTAATAATTGAAGCGTTATTTTGGCAAATTGGGATTAGTAGTAACATCGTTTCATGAGCGCCGCATATTTAGCATTGTATTAATTTCCCAAATGATTCGCCTCAAATGGTCGATAACTTCTTTTAGTTGGCGATTTTTCAGAACTACTTGTTCGTTAAGTTCTTTATGTTCTTCACAAACTAGACGATAAGCCTCTGACGTTTTCTTTTCTTCACATTTTAAATCAAGTTCATCTTTGATTGGAATCAAACTTTCAATGTGGGTGTACTCCATTCCTTGCAACTGGCAATTTTCGTTGCATTTTTCATAAATGAGTCGCAGTCGTTTAAATAGTAACCGAATAGTTCGGAGTTGTTCTTGTACTTTGGCTTTTTTCTCATTTGCGTTTGTCGCCCCATGAGCAGTTCCATTGGGAGGCTAAACAAAAAAAATACAATTGTTTTCTTATCGAAAATATCTAGCTTTAAACTTTTATTATAAAATTTCTTTTAATGCAACAATAACTCAACCGATTTTGATGAAATTCTTCAAAAAAAGCTTCAAAAGTTAAATGAGATGTTACCAAAGGATATAGGCCGGTTTGTATGGTAAAAGTGCCCCCGTGGCTTTTTCGATTCAAAATCAGAGAATTGTTTTGACACTAAATAAAAAAAAATTGCCAAATTTTCAGCTTTTTATCGCACGCGGGGGAATTATTAAAGACGTACAATTATTACAGCTAAAAAATATATTGTTATGTATTTCAAAGAGTTACTGCGTAAAAAAAGATTTTTTATGACAATTTTCTAAATTGTTTAATGAAATTTATATATATTTTGAGTTGAAAAATAATTATCTTCATATTACTTTACCAAAAAAATGAATAAGTGTGCTTTAACATGAGATATAGGAAAAAAACAGTTTTAATTTTTTTTTTATTATGTTCCACGAAATAAAAAAATTTGAAAAAATTACTAAGCATAGATAAGTACTAAAGATGTTTTTTTATAATTGTAGGGTTTAGTTATGATAAAATTGGTACTAAGTCAGTAAATAACATAGAGAGAGTGTTCTTACCAACAGCCAATCACAGCTGGATGATCGAAAATCAATAGAAGAACCTTGAATAAAACTTAGATAAGATGTTCCCACCTACAGCTATGATAATAAAGCAAACACTATAGAATTTTAATTCATAAGCCAGTGTTAGATTAATCTTTACTTGATAGCATCATCTTGTATTCTATAGTGTTTGCTTGATTATCATTATTCTAAACCTAATTTTTTGAATTTGTTGTGTTTAAACTGCATTAATATATTTCAAATTAATATATTTACCCCCTACAATTAAAATAGCAATATAGCGAGAGGCTTATTTAACAGCCGCCTTCGACGAATTATTAACGTTGTACAATTATTAAAGCTAATCAAACTATATTATGTATTTTAAAGAATTTTTACATAAAAAATAATTTTTAATGACAATTTTTTAAATAGATTAATGAAGTGTGTATATATTTTAAGTTGGAAAATAATTATCTTCATATTACTTTACCAAAAAAAAATGAATAAATGTGCTTAAGCATGAGATATAGGAAAAAAACAATTTTTATTTTTTTTCATGTTCCACGAAATCAAAAAATTTGAAAAAATTACTGAGCATAGAAGAATACTAAAGACGTTTTTTGAGAAAATTTGGCGGTGGACACTTTTCAAAAACGCACTCAAAAAATTAATTTTAATTTTGTTTCGGTCCTTAAAAATCGACATTCCATCTGAAAATAATAGAAAAAATATTTTTTCATGCCTTTTACTCCTAAAAATGAGAAAAAAAATCGTAGGCTATTAATTTTAAATTATACTACTAAAAAACAAATGAATTCAAAAAATGTTTTTTTTTTAAATACTCGAAAACCGCTTGCGATAAAAAGCTGAAAATTTGGCATTTTTTTTTTATTTAGTGTCAAAACAATTTGAATCGAAAAAGCCGCGGAGGCACTTTTACTATACAAACAGGCCTATACCCTTTATATCTTTGCATAAACATTACCTGAATCGCCTTTAATGCTTGAAATACTTCCTGAGTTCGACTAACAATGTCTTGAACCGTTTCTTGGCCGAATTTGCACAAAGAAACAGTATTAAATTCCTTGTTTTGGGATGCAGCTGGTTGGACAGGAGGTGTAGGGGTAGCACTCGTCACCGGAGTACTTGGAACCGAATTTTGTTGTTGCACATTTTGTGCTTGTTGGCTGTTTACTTGTTGTGGTACTTGCTGCTGAGAAACCGGTTGCTGTTGAACTTGTACCTGTTGCTGAACTTGTACCTGTTGTTGAACCTGCTGTTGCTGCTGCTGTTGTTGTTGCTGTTGAACCTGCTGTTGCAACTGTATTTGCTGTAACTGCTGCTGTTGCAACTGTTGCATTTGTAATTGCGATTGAGTCTATAAAAATCACCAGAAATAAAATAATCGATTTCTAATATATCTTTAACTCATGTCCCTTTAAGAACCGTCAAATCGGGCAACGTCGCATTTACTATTTCGTTTTTTTTTATAATATTTTCAAGATTTTTCTGTTAATTCAATTCTAATATGGAATAATTTTCTTTTTTGGTATCTAAATTTTCATTATGGCCCGATTTATTTGCGAATTATGTTGAAAATGTAATGTCGCTAGATTTTTCGGTTGTAAAAGGGACACGAGCCAAATGTTTAGTTTTAGTTAAGCCGGATTTGTAAAATTGACGGCTCAAATCCCTTTTAGGTCGGTCAATATCTGGCAAAATTTTCTTTCTACTTTGTTTTTAATTTAATTCGCGAATAAATCAGTCCATAATGAAAATTTGCCCACAAGAGAGAAAATTATTCAATATTAGAATTGAAATAACAAAAACACCGTGCCTACTGGTGGCCGAGTGGTGAAGGTATCCACTCCAAAATTGATAGGTGTTGAGTTTGATCCTCGTATCGAGCAAATTTTTGATATTTCTCGATTACGGATTTTTTTTAACCCTAGAGTCTCTAAAGACTATAGTAGTCATAAAGTAACGGTAAATAACAATTACAAAAAATGCGAATAGAAAAAAAAAATGGTGTGTATACTTATGTACGCACGTGAGAAGTTATACTTCTTTGGTACAGTTAAAAATATGTTTTCAATCCACTGCCGTAGTCTTTTCCAGTGATACCCAAACCGGCACACCAGTTATAAGTGATTTGTGATAACTAAAATATGTTATAATTATAAACACAATTTGCTTTTTATATCAAAACACATAATAAGCAAACGTATGTTTTGCGGTAAAGACATGGACAAAGAATATAAAGTTGTAAACACATCGATGTGAGTGGAATACAAATATAATAAAATAATTATTGTCTTAAATTACAACTATCATGTGTTTAGTTTCAACTATCATTTCAATTTAATTCAATTGCTAAGCCACTTGTCAGTGTTGGGCGGTAAATGTTTCACGAAAAGCTACTGGTTTTCAAATAAAAGATTAAATTCGCTACTTATACATAGATACTGTATGTTATACTGTACATTCTGTATATTATGTATACACATTTGGCTATTATACAAAACGAATATATAATATTATATTAACTAACCGTTTATCAATACAACATGGATTACACTTTTGAAAAATACTTACCGAAGACAATTACAGTATAGAAGATTGTTGCTGTAAAATAGCATGTATAGATATGTACAAATAATTCTAAATAACGACGTCCTAAAAATTATATCATAACAATAGTAATTGTATATTTTATTTACCCATTTATGTATGTATTGAAACTGATTTTTAAATCAAATATAGGACAATATAATAAATCAATTAACTTTCATTAAGTTATTTCAAATATCGCATTGAATAAATACAAAAAAATATGTTTTTTTAAATGCATTTTAATTCTCGTAATAATAATAATAGTCAAACGTATGTAATGTGGTTTGCATATACGTCGGTAAAGACAGAGAACAAATATTATAAGAACATACGTGTGAATGAAATACATTGATTGTCTCAAATTTAAACGTTCATGTCATTAGTTTCAACAGTCATTTAGATTTCATTCAAGCAATTGCCAATTTTCACCATTTGTCAGTTGTATTAGTTTTGGGCGATGAATATTTCATGGGAAATTACTAGTTGGACATATGGATATGGATATTGTTTAAACTGTAAAATTTGAAAATATTAAGCTCGACAATATCTATGTTAAATAAAAAATACAAGTGACAGTAACTTTTGGCCTACTGTAGTTTTTAAACTTCGTATCTGGTTCGGGATGATCGAGTCCGGTTCGTTCCTCCTACCTACAATAGAGTGTTTTTTGGTCGTTTTAACCGTTTTAGTACTATGCTTCCAAAAATCGGCCAGTTTTCACCCGCTTGAACAACTTCCTACTGTAGTAACAGTATCACTTTTTATTAAAAATTTAGTCTAATCGGTTTTTCATAACGCCACTAAAGAAGTAACACTGGACAGTAGAAAATGCAATATTGCCAGATATTGACCGAGCCAAAAAGGACTTGAGCCTTATTTCAAAAACACTTTCCTCCTTATTAAGGACATTTCGAAAAAACACCTATATACTAAAATATGCTCTATGCCCAATTACCTGGGCATGTTGATTTTGTATTGCGTTTGTGTTAATTTGATACGGGGGTGTCATTTGGCTCATTATTTGTGTATTTATCGCAGAATTGGTAAGATTTGCAGTTAAACCATTGTTCATTGCACTAGCCATTGGATTGCCTCCCATTTGCATGTGACTGGTAATTGGATTTTGTAGCGGAGCCATTTGATTGGGAATACCTCCCGTTATTTGTCCTGGTCCGAACTGGGATCGCATGCCCCCCTGTTGGGAATTGGGGAAGCCCGAGGGAAATTGATGTGGTGGGCCGGACATGATTTAACCGGTACAGCAAATAGTGGTATTTTAAATGGAAAGCCCTAAAATTGTATGTGTCAGTTATTAAAAACAATGTTTTATGTTATTGTGTGAATGCATAATGAATTTAATTGGTCAACTTACCTGTTTAATTTATTTAATTATGCCAATTTATGTTGAATCTGGAAAATTGAGTTACTTGCACTCACCCCCTTTGAGTGTAAGTCGGTGTCAGTGACAAATATGGTCAAATGTATTAGTGTAGCGAGGTGTCATATGGTGGCAAATTTTGACATATTTATTTTTTATTTGAGTGAAAAATTGTTTGATTATGAAATTAAATTAGTCTAGAAATAATTTTTCATTGAAACGCATATATTTTTCATTCATAAATAAGAAATATTTCAAGTTATTGAAGTAAACTTTGGGTGTAATAAATATAAGTTTGTAGAAGGTATACATTTTGGAATAGAAGTGTATGGATTTGGATGGAACACGTCATATTGAAAAAGTTGAACACTTGGCTCTGAAGTTGTGAGTGCGTGTCAGAAAAGACAAGCCGGTTTTTTTGATATTTTATATTAAAAACATTAATTGAATAAAAACCATGGCGAGAATATTACTAACATCATTATTGTGGTTATTTTTAAGCGATCCGATCATCACATTAGGCCAAACTGTGAATAAAAATATTGTCAATGATAATGTCGAACGTACGATTGATTTAACATCACAACTAGCGAAAATCGCTATTAAAGTCACTGTTAAGAATGTGGGAACGTCGCCGATTAAAAGCTATGTATTAGCGGAAAATCCCAACGAACGAGGTGTGGTAGCTTTTATTTCAATAAAGAGCTCTTCGTCGAAGACTCCATTGTCGTTTGAGTTGGTTAAGTCAACGCCGTATAACTATCGTCTCGTGGATATTCCCCAAGGACTTGCAGCTGGTAAAACGGCTGTTTTCACTGTTGAATATGTCCTTACCAAATCTCTGGAACCACATCCGGCTCGCATCACCCAACGGGAACGACAATTGGTTCGATTCTTCACCAGCCAACACTTCTACTCGCCATATCTTACAAATGAAGACAAAACAAGTATTCGTCTTAGCTCCAGAAATATTGAACATTACACCAAAGCAAAACCTGTCAGCCAAAGCGAGTCTACAATCACCTACGGTCCCAACAACCAAGTGGAGCCGCTAACCAACAACGAAATTTCCCTCCATTTCGAAAACAACACTCCGTTTTTGACGGTTACAAGCATAACTCGCACGATTGAAGTTTCCCACTGGGGAAACATTGCTATTGAAGAACACGTGGACCTACTCCACACTGGAGCACAACTAAAAGGCTCGTTTTCCCGTTACGAATATCAAAGAGACTCGAACAGCGGATTGAACAGTGTTAAGTCTTTCAAAACTATTCTACCAGCATCAGCTCATTCAGCATACTACCGAGACAATAACGGAAACATTTCCACATCTCACATGAAAATCAAACGGGATGCAGTCGAGTTGGATCTTCGTCCAAGATATCCACTGTTCGGTGGATGGAAAACTCGATACACCATTGGTTACAACGTTCCTAGCTACGAGTACTTGTTCAATTCTGGCGATGAGTACTTACTTAAAATCCGTCTAATAGACCACATCTTCGATGATATGGTGGTCGACCAATTGAAAACCATCGTCATCCTACCCGAAGGAGCCACAAACTTAAATCTAAAAACTCCATTCCCAGTGGAAAGACTGTCCGATTCGTTACATTTCACCTACTTAGACCTAACTGGCCGACCTGTCGTCACATTCACAAAATCCAATTTAGTGGAAAATCATATTCAAGATTTTCAACTTCGCTACAATTTCCCAAGGGTTTTGATGCTTCAAGAGCCAATTTTGGTGTTTGCGGCTCTTTACATTCTTTTCTTGATAGTCATTGTTTATGTAAGATTAGATTTTTCCATTACGAAAAATAAAAATGAATAAATACGTAGCAATAAGTTTTAAGTTGTATATATGTATGTCTAAATTAAAAATCGCAAGTATTTCAATTTCTTTTTTTACTGGAGGATTGGGAATCCATTTCCTGAAGCCTCTCCGCTATGTAAAACGTTGACATTAAAATAAATTGTTTCAAAAACTTATTCCTTGCTTTCCTTTAATTCAACTCCTACTCATAAGTCAACGAAACGTCAATTTCTACTTTGTTCTAAATTGAATTCGTGAATAAATTAGCCTGTAATGAAAATTTATCATCAAAAAATATATAAGCTCAAGTGTACTTTACCACACCCACAATCTGGCAACGTTGCATTTTCGACTTTGTTTTTAATTTAATTCGCGATATTTTTACTGATTTAATTCTAATATGGTATAATTCTCTCTTTTGCGGCTAAATTTTCATTATGGGCCGATTTAATCGCGAATTAAATTAAAAACAAAGTCGAAAATGCAACATTGCCAGATTGTGGGTGTGCTAAAGTACACATGAGCCGAAAATTATACGATATTCGAGTTGAAGTAACAAAGAAATCCGAAATGAATAAAAACAGAGTACAAAATAAAACTTTGACATATATTGATGTCCCTAAAAGGGACATGAGCTCAAGAACCTATAGTAAGGTCTGAGAATTAAATGGAACTAATTTTATTTTTGTAAATATTTCAGACATATTTTTGTCACGCAGATGAAGTTGAAGGTATTACAATTCTTGTTTAATAAAAGTAAAAACGTTAGCTTTATGAAACTGCAGATAGGCAATGTCGTATTTTGAAGCAAAGTGGGTTGCATATAAAGCTTACTTTCTTGACAACTCTCGATTTCTTTCCTGAATTTTATTGAACCAATTGATATTAGATAAAAAATTATCCTTACTTTAGTGTATCACCTGCGGTACACGGAAGACATTTGGGAGCTTTAGGACGAATGTATTTTTGAAGGCCCAAAAAATTATAAAAAAAAAATATCAATGGAATTTTTAATTTTACAACAAAATTCTTCTACATGTTTCTTATGAAATAATCGATATTTATTTATTGTTTTCAATATGGAGTCCTTCGACGAATTGACCATTTTAACAGATCATTGTACATAAAAAAATGCGGAGGATGTGTACTTCAGAAAGAATAATTCATTAGAAAAGAGAAAAACTAAGTAAACTCAATATACTAAATGATTATGACAAAAAATGTTTTTTTTTTAATGTAATTTATTTTTAAGACAAATAAAAAGCTTGTTAATAATAGAAACTTTTCAATTTCGAAAGTCTTAGGATAGTATGTCTACTAAAACGTCTACTGAATGTCTATTTAAAATTGGAACAGTTGTCGAAAAACATGGAAACATTTTAATGTCCTTCCCATTTATTATCGATATTAAAAGTTTTACTATCAGACAAAAGTTGGTAAATACAATGGAATTCATGCAAAGTTGACTTATGGACTAATACTATTCCTTTTCATTGTAATCATTTACAAAAGTTTTGGTATGAAAATTCCAATAATGTAAAAGAATACAAAGTGATTTATAGAAAATTTCAAAATAGATTTAAAACTTCTCAAACGTACAATAACAAGTAATTTCACCTGAAGTAGTGAACTTAGAAGTATTTGAATCATTATAAATTATAAAAACAAATGGACTCCAATGGGATTCGAACACGGGACCCCGGCTCTAGAAGCGGGGCACTTTCTGACTCGGCTACAAACTTATATATTTATATGTCGTTGAAACTTATATAGAAACAATTCTTATGAGATTTCCAGAAAATTAAACAAAAATCGATCGAAATAATTAGAATATCTCGAAAATATTCAAATCATAGCTGGACCGTGTTAAAATTGAAAAAGTTGTCAAAAAACATGGAAATATTTTAATGTTCTAATTTTAATGTAAACCTATGATCGAAAATTAAATTCAAAGATATGATTTTAAGGCTTCTCGCTATATTCTTAAGTCATTCCCGAAAAATTGCTTCACGAAAATCAAAAATTCGCAGTCCTTTTCCCCATTTTTTCGAAGGACTTTTTTCCACTCGAAATTAAGTGACGTGACAATATAAATGACAACAAACCAAAAATTTAAAATATAATTCATTAAACTATCGACCGATCTATTAATTCCAACGCCGAAAGTCTGGATCGAATCAACGAATGAAAATCTGGAAACAAGGATCAATGTCAATTAATGATATTATAAGCAATTTGGAATAGAAATCAATCATTATAAATTATAAAAAAAAAATGAACCCAAATGGGATTCGAACACGGGACCCTGGGTCTAGCAGCGGGGCACTTTCTCCCTCGGCTACAAACATATATATTTAAATGTCGTTGAAACTTATATATAAACAATTCTTATGAGATTTCCAGAAAATTAAAAAAAAATCGGTCGAAATAATTAGAATACCTCGAAAATATTCAAACTATAGCTGATCCGTGTTAAAATTGGAAAAGTTGTCAAAAAACATGGAAACATTTTAATGTCCTTCCCATCTATTATCGATATTAAAAATTTTCACTATCAGACCAATGTTGGTAAATACAATGGAATTCTTGTAATGTTGACTTATGGACTAATGCTATTCCTTTTCATTGTATTTATTTACTTAAGTTTTGGTGTGAAAATTCCAATAATGTAAAAGGAAATAAAGTGATTTATCGATAATTTCAAAATAGATTTACACCTTTTCATACGTACAATAACAATAACAGGTAATTTCGCCTGAAGCATTGAATTTAAAAACCAAGAAAAACAAAGACGGAACTGTCAAATTCCTTTACATATATGTTTACAAAGGGGTAAATTAAGTGAAATCTATATAGAACATTTCTTAAATAACATTTATTATTGTATTTGGTCTTTAATAACTAAAGAATTTGCTTCGCATTAGAATTTCAAAATAGCAAATATTTTTACTAGAACTTATAAGTTTGTTACGCTCTCTATGCAGTGACGGACGAACCTTAGCACGTATTTCTAACTGAATTAGCAGTGCCACCTATGAGACAGAAGCTAGAACTCATAGCTTCCAACAAAATTCGAAACGCAACTTCGGCATTGTTTTAATTCAAAATATGAAACACTCAAAATTGTTAAAAAATAAGAATAGTTAACGAAAACAATAACAATGAAATCTGCAAGGGAAACAAACATAGAGACACTACGGAAATAATTAGTATTGAAGAAAAATTTTTTGCTTTACTTACATGATGGAGAGACGGTACCAAATTCACTTTTCATGTGAATACAAATTTTAACTAATATTAATTCGTAGAATGGTAGAAAACATCAAAAAATTTCAATAGAAAACAAATTTTATAATGTAAATATTGGACATTTAATATATATATTTTTTTTACAATAAATATTACCTGTTTCGCCAGAATCATAATGATTTGTTCTGCCTCTCATTTCATCAAATAATAATGAAACACTGAATTTCTTTACACTTTTTTCTCGACTCATGTGTACTTTAGCACACCCACAATCTGGCAATTTTGCATTTTCGACTTTGTTTTTAATTTAATTCGCGATTAAATCGGTCCATAATGAAAATTTAGCCACAAAAGAGAATTATACCATATTAGAATTAAATCACCAAAAAAATCACGAATTAAATTAAAAACAAAGTCGAAAATGCAACATTGCCAGATTATGAGTGTGCTTAAGTACACTTGAGCCTTTTTGTCAATATAAATGAAAGTTATTTAATTAATTTAACTTAATCTCTTTTATTTTGAATTGATTCTCTTTTTGTAACATTACTTTGGCGTTTCAAATATTTGCGTCATTTACGCAATTAACGCAATTTCGCATTCTAGTAAATAATACTTGGTCGTTATTGCGGAATACTTTCGAAAATGGGAATCATATCGCATTGGAAATGAGTGTATCTCCCATATTTGAGCCGAAAAATATAAAACCCAGAGTGCATTTAAATGGATAGACTCGCTTGAATGGTTGGAGCATGATGACCGGGTTGAAACATAGACAAAGGGGTTTTGATTAAGGAAATTTCGGTTCGATTTCGATTTTCAAGTTGGGCTTTTGAAGAGCATGAAAGAAATTTGTTGAATATATAATTGATTACATTTGCAACGATTTGTAGGAAATGTTTGATGGACACTGATTGAGTATGGAGAGATTGAGGACTGCTGTATTAGTAGGATCCATGCATCATTCATGGCTGTGTGTATTTTCCTCACAATACAATCCAATCAAGTGACATGCACTATGTGTCAAAATTGTTGAAAAACCATTGAAAAATCACTGGACAAAGCATTGAACGCAAGTGCGACGGGGAATTAATGGCAAATCTTTTCCGATTAGAATGAATTGTTTGGGTAATGTAATGTTTGTTAAGTACTACATGCATTTGGTTTGTCGGAAATTATCAAACCGCTGGTCGTTGCTTTGCTAAATAGTTTTTTCACTCATTCACTCGTTAGTTGATACGCGATTGAAAACAACTGAATATCGGAGAGTGGCTGATGAAAGAGTGATTGTCGCGAGGGGACAAGTAGTGCAGTGGACGTAGGGTCTTCGACACCGGTTGTGGATAGTTTTGGTAGCCACTTGTCGTTTAAAAGCTCCGAATGTCTGCAATTTCTGAGGGATTGGCGCCAATCTTTTGATAGTTCGACTCCATTTTGCACGACTTGATGATGGTTGGTTTGCCTGTTGGAGTCGGAGGAGGTGTTCATCATATTATGTATCCTAACACTCATCCAGCGACAAATATTGGTCAAGACGGTATGTTTCGACCGTAGCCTCAATAACAAACAATACTTAACTAATAAGCCACCGTTTGTGTCATTTTTTCTTTTTCTTTTCGTTTTCTTTTTGCTTTTCTCCAACGTTCAGTGTTTTAGTTCGCGACATGGCAGGAAGTATTCCGACTAATGCACCGACATCGGCTGATGCGTGTCTCAGCATTGTTCACAGTCTAATGTGCCATCGGCAAGGTGGCGAGAGCGAAAGCTTTGCCAAAAGAGCCATCGAAAGTCTGGTTAAGAAGCTCAAAGAAAAACGAGATGAACTCGATTCATTGATCGCCGCGATTACCACCAATGGCGCCCATCCCAGCAAATGTGTCACCATTCAACGAACCCTCGACGGGCGACTCCAGGTCAGTCAAACCCCACAACCCACCACAAACCCATTTTAATGGCAAATCTCTCGTCTAGGTCGCCGGAAGAAAAGGATTTCCTCACGTGATTTATGCAAGAATTTGGCGGTGGCCAGACCTCCACAAGAATGAATTGAAACACGTTAAATACTGCCAATTTGCATTCGACCTAAAATGTGATTCGGTTTGCGTTAACCCATACCACTATGAACGCGTCGTATCACCAGGAATCGGTACTCCATTATACTTTTTCTACCAATTTTTCAATAAATTAATTGGTAGTTCATTAAAACTAACGAATGAGAGATAATACTTATCTAGAAAAACGTATATCAATTTTTGAATGAGTTATACCTCGGTATACGAGTACTCTAATATCAAGCGAGTTTTTCTTGAAATAGGAACAGGATTACTGATCGATGAGACATTTCTATTGGTGCATGAAAAATTTTCTATGAATAAATAAACACGGTGCATTTTTTTACCTTCGCAATACAATGCAATTCGTCGTCATAACAAGCATTGCATGGAACGGTACGAGAAGTCCCATTTTCTTTCACTCCATCCGCATCCATCCCATGCATTTATATTACAACTTGCATTGTATTTTAACTACTAAGCTGCCCAAAAATAGCCCTTCGACTTTTGATATTTCGATTTTTTGTTTTTGATTCATTTGTTCGTGTTTGATCGTCAATTTTTTCGTTTGTTCTTTCTTATTTAATTTTTTTATAAAAAATAAACAAATTTGAATCAATAGAAACCTGTATTTTTTTCGTAGGAGTTGATGCAATTGTATGGATTTTCGTTTGTTCGTGTAAGATCTTCGTTTGTTCGTTAAAGATCTTCATTTGTTCGTGTAAAATCTTCATTTGTTCGTGTAAGATCTTCGTTTGTTCGTATAAGATCCTCGTTTTTTCGTCCTTAAATTGTTATATTTTTTTAAAAAAAGTCAAGAATATAAAAAAGTAACTTACATGAAAAGAAGCACACTATTATGTTCCATCGCGTAAATATGGAATATTGAAACACCTATGGAAAATTGGTGGCGGTGATTTCTCTTAACACAAATTCGTTGCATAATAATTAATGTTTGATATAATATGAGGTTTGTAATCTAAAAGATAAAAAAATATAATTTTTCAAAACGGTGAGTGCTTTAAAAGCCAAGTGTATGTTTCATTTATTTTTTTGGAAATTGAAACCGATGTTGAAAAGTTTAAATCGTTAAATTATTACTTATATTCGTTTATTCGAGAAGAAATGATATTTTTCGTTCCCAGATATTAATATTTCCTATTAAAAAGTAGTCTTACTATAAGGGGCAAGGGATTTAATGATCACATACAGTTTCTATGTTCCGTCGTTTGCCGGTAGATAACGGAATATGGAAACAATATTGTTAATGAAAATGGTTAATTACTAATAATTAATTTACACTCATCTTTCGATTTACGCGGGAGATATGTTCCAAGAGAAAATACGTAAATCGAGACCTCAAGTTCATATATAGTAAGGGGATAGGCTCCTGAAAAACGCATTAAACGAGTACTTTGTATATATCCATATATCTGCATAAAAAAGAAAATTGAATTACGTAACAGGTTTAATTACTCGATATAAATTTAAATATGTTTATATCTAAAAGCATAATTATGTAACTAATTTTATTATTCCGCCTCCTCAATGCTATATTCTTCTTGAACATTTTTTTTTTCTATTCCATTGTACTTATATACTTTTTACTATTTCTTTACATTATATTATAACTGCACTCCACAATCTTTAACGCAATGTACGCGCAATAGAGGGAGTTACAGACGTCTTGTCCTAGTAGGATATACAGTAGACCCCCGGTATTCCGACCAACAGTTTGCAGGGCAGAGTCGGATTAGCGAATTTATCGAATTATAGAGTATTGCCTAAGACTCCCCATTAGTCCGGAATTTTTTACGAAAGAGTACCTTGTAATCCGACAAATTACAGATCCAATGATAAGATTCTACATGTTATATACATATTATGTACTCTGAAGTACAAATCATACTTCATTATGTATATGTCAAATTTAGTTAACTAAACAAAACAATAGAGAGCTTACGTTTTATTTACATTAGGAAATAATTGTGTACAAACAAATGCACATACAAATAATCAAAAATTATTCATTTTATTGCTATTGATATTATTTTCTTGAGAACATCAATATTTATTGTTTTATTATAAGCATTTGTTATTACCATATAGGTAAACAAAAGAATAGCTTTACCTATAGTATGAAGAAAATGTTCTTAATAGTAGTATTATTTGCTCTGTATAGCGAAGATTGTCAAAAAAATAATCAATACATAATAAATAATAGACCATATCGGATTACAGGCGGTGCCGGATTAGCCGAGGGCCGGATTATCGGGGGTCCACTGTATAAGAAGGTATTACGTGTAAAGATGTGGCTCCGCCACAAGTGTGTCCTGAGTACTATGTATGGTATAGAGGTAGTACTTCAGACATTCTAAAGTACATAATCAAGAACTATTAAAAATTTGCTCGATGCGAGATTCAAATCCAAAATGGTCACCTTTACCATTCGACCACCAGTAACCTTACAGATGCTCTTTTATTTTCAAAATTTAACTCAGAAAATAAGATTGAAAACAACTGAATTTTGAGACGGATATTCTTTAACTTTGAACCTTAGGAGCTAAGCCGAGATTTGATGAGACCTGTAAGGCAATGCTTTTTACACAGGGGGGGGCGAGGCCCCCTAGGAGGCCCTAAAAATCTGTCAGAAAACATAAATTAAGTACTAAAATCTACAATTTTTGGGGAAGGGAGCTTTGGATTTTTCTGGTTTAGGGGGTCGTGGTATCAAGAAGTTTGAGAAGTAAGAGAAGATATTTAGTCGAATAAAGGTTTATGCAAGTATTATCTCTCATTCTGATGATTTTTCGTTAGTAAATAATAGTTGAAGAATAGAAATAGATGCATTAATATTGTTGTAAATTTAGATTTGTCAGGATTGACATTGCAATCGGGGCCCAGTCGTTTAGTCAAAGATGAGTACAGTGCCGGAGTAAGTGTGACGTCAGGATTGAGTGTTACACTTTCCGGTTCCGTACCACCTCCGGGTACCAACACTAGCATGGATGTGGACGCCGATACTTTGGCAGCTAATTCGTCGGCTGTGCCCCAAACCATTCAACACCACCCCCAACCTCAACAGCCGTATTCTCTGGCAGCACTTCAACAGCAAGGTTCAGGTTTGGAATTGGCTTTTTTAAATCAAAAAATCATTTCAATTTAGCCCGTAAATGTTTTTCTGCGTTGTACTTGTTTTGCATTTTTTGTTTTGTTTTGTTCTTTTCGATTTATTTTACTTTTTGATAGCTAATAGTAGTGGAGACTTCTTAAATCCAGCTACGGCCGTGCGGCTCGGTCTAGGCGACCCTAATCCTTCGGCAGGACCTGCAATAAAACTTGAACAGGAAAATTGTACACGAGCAACGTGGATTCCATCGCGTATGCATCATTGTAAGACGTTTTTTTTGTTTCCAAATCTAAATAACTAAAAATAACTCACATTGGAAATTAATCCTAGAATATTAATCTTCTCGATTTGACCAATTGGCGTTAGAAATGTCACGCAAATTTCTGTTCTTAACAGCACGGCCTTTAGTTCTAATCCGAGAGTACCACATTATTACTATACCGCATGTTTTCTTCTATTTTTTTTTTATTTTTTATATTTATTCTTTTCGGCTTAGTCTTTGCATCTTTTCTGTGAAACTGATCGCTTTAATGTGATTATTTTTTTTTGCTCTGAATATTTCAATAATTCGAACGTGAATTTTGTGTGTGTAATTTAGCTACGGTCAGCCATAGCATTAATTTGGGTGCACATCCAAATCAACTTGGAAACCAGCAAGCCACGGTGACGGGAGCGACGCCTTCACAACACTCGAACCCTCAACAGGCGTCCCCCTTTTTCAATTCACCTGTACCAGACTCTGTAGCTGATAGTCTCGGTGTTGCTAGCATAAATTCGTCTTTAGGTAGAGAATTTCCCAAAAGAAAAAAAAAACTAATATGAAAAAGCAATCAAAGAGTTGAAAGACTTTTTATGGAGGGTAGTAAATTGTTGTATGGTTTTAGGGTCGAATTCATCGACTGTTACGTCAGGCCATTTGCACCAGAATGGATTTGGGAGTAATGCAACAGCGACCGGTGGAGGAGTTGCAGCAGCTAGTTCAAATGCGGCTGGATCAAACGGGAATTCGGCCCAAAACACTGTTAGCAGTTGCGGAACAGTGCCGACTGGGGCACAAACTGCTGGAGGATCGGTTTCGGGACGCACCTATGCCCAGCAACAAAGACAAGGTGGTGGTCAAGGCACGTGGACCGGATCCAACACCCTCATCTACACCCAAAGTATGCAACCACCACCTTCAGACGTTCGAAACCACCACGCTGGATTTTGTAAGAAAATTAATCACAAACCAAAAAAAAACCATTAAAAATTTCCAAATTTAGGGGGACCCAACACGGCGAACCAGCTCGGTGGAGAAGTCAACGTCGGTGGTTTACTTTCAGCGCAGCCTGCTCCAGAATATTGGTGTTCCGTAGCATACTTTGAATTGGACACTCAAGTGGGAGAAACCTTCAAGGTTCCATCCAGTTGTCCCAACGTTACGGTCGACGGATATGTTGATCCAAGTGGAGGAAGCCGATTTTGTCTAGGGGCTCTTAGTAATGTGCACAGAACAGAACAAAGTGAACGAGCCAGGTTTATACACTTCTCCTAGATAAACTGATTCCCCTAATTTAATCAAATATTACCCCATTTAGGTTGCATATTGGTAAGGGTGTTCAACTGGATTTGCGTGGAGAAGGTGACGTTTGGTTGCGCTGTCTTAGCGACCATAGCGTTTTCGTACAAAGTTACTATTTGGATCGGGAGGCGGGTCGAGCTCCTGGTGATGCTGTACATAAAATTTACCCTGCTGCTTACATAAAAGTAAGTACCTGGACCTTGTTTTTTTGTGTGTTAAATCTATACTACTAATATATACAATTCTTATGTCTGTCTATACATTTCGATTTTGAACCCAATTTTAGGGTAAATATTTGTTTCAAGAGACCCTTATTCCAAATTTAACATTTTTAAAATTTTTGTGTGTCTAATGTTCTGTTACTCCTTACCCTCCATAACATTACCACAATTGTTTTAGTCTATAATCATACCGCCACATAGTGCAAACTAGCATCAACAGATGGCGCAACAACTTTTTTTCCGTTTTTCCTGAAGATTTGCGTTTTTCCTGATAACTTTACAGATAAACTTAAAAAACTCGATTGGTTTACAAATTTTCATCAAAATCGTTAAAGCCCTTTTCAGAAATGCAAATATACATAGAAAAATAGCTCGTTTAATATATAAGATATTTGTTTATGATATAGTATAGATTATTGAAAATGCATACCATCTTCTATCTTTTAGGTATTTGACCTGCGACAATGTCATCGTCAGATGCAAACTCAAGCAGCCACGGCACAAGCAGCAGCTGCAGCACAAGCTGCAGCCGTAGCTGGACATATTCCAGGACCGCATTCCGTTGGAGGAATCGCTCCGGCTATAAGTAAATCCTGATTTAATCAAAAGTAAGGAGTAAATTAAAAACATTTTTGTTTCAGGTCTATCAACGGTGGCTGGAATTGGTGTGGATGATCTGCGCCGGTTATGTATATTACGATTAAGTTTTGTTAAAGGTTGGGGTCCGGATTATCCTCGTCCTTCTATTAAAGAAACGCCATGCTGGATCGAGGTGCATTTACATCGGGCCTTACAACTTCTTGACGAAGTTCTCCATGCAATGCCTATTGATGGACCCAGTGGAATTGAATAAACCCAAAAAAAAAATGTGCATAATTTTAAGTTTATTTTTTTAATTTATAAGAATGAACTATTAAGTCGATTAAACACTCGGTAGATTTTCAATAGTAATCCACACAATTGTGAGTGTTTTTGACTTATTTCTAATAGCTAACGATTAGGTATTTAAAACGAATTGAATAGAATGATTTTTCAGAGCAATTTCACACGAATATAACTCGTTTTTATTTTTGCATATGACTAGAATGTTTAAGATTTATTTAAAAATATGTTGTGCTTTCAATTAGATATTATTTTTAAATTTTGTATATTTAAGGTATGACTTCTACTCGTCTAATTGAAACTATGTTAAGAATCAAATTGAATCAAACCAATTTTCATAAGAATATTACTTAAGTTGTTTTCAGCGAAAAAGTATACCAGCTTCATACACCAAATTTGTCTTTAAAAAAAGATTTATGGAAATTATTTGTTGGTTAATAATTAAGTAGCCCTCTATTAATATTCTCCTGGTTTTCCAATTCGTTGAATTTGCTGAACAATCGATCAGATCTTTCTAAAGATATCCATTTTTCAACAATGACCTAATATTCTCTTATACTTCCTTCTCTTCAATAGAAAATCAATAGCTATTTAAATGCATGATTGTACCACAAACTTTCACCCGAAAATTCATAATGAAATGGTAAATTTTAGAATAAAAAACGGCAAAAACTACAGTAGAATAAATAGAGGCTGACTTCTATATTTGGAGTTAACTTCATGGTGTAGTACGTGAATTTTGCCATATGCAACAATTAAGGTAATATCAGAGGAAAATGCAGGGCTGTGGAGTCGGAGTCGTAGCCGTGGAGTCGGAGTCGTAGTCGCGGTGTTTACCGTTCTGCATTGGTCTCAACAATAAATTCTAATAAACAATTATTAAAGTTTGATCTTGTTTTATTTTTATTCCTATAACATGAAAAAATGGCTGTATGAAAAAAGGCAGAAAACAACCTGATAAAATTGAGCTTTTTTGAGTCGGAGTCGTGTTTTTGGTAAATATAGCAGGGCTGTGGATTCGAAAAAAAAAACACGGCTCCAACTCCGACTCTGATTCCTATATTTACCAACAACACGACTCCAACTCCTCGGCTCAGCCTCAAAAAAGCTCAATTTTTTCAGGTTGTTTTCTACTTTTCCATATAGTCATTTTTTCATGTTATATGGATAAAAATAAAACAATATTTTAATGATGAAATTAGAAATTGTTTTCAAATTTAAATTCCCTGCTTTATAATGCATGCCCTTTACAAATTAAAACGTGACTCAGCTTCATTTTGTACAGCACCATCTAGGTGCCGGTTCTTAAAAGCTCTGACCATTTGCCTTTCCCAAACACCAAAACTTTTAACACAAAATTGAACTTCTATATAAGTTTCATATGTACATTCACCGAACCCTTTTTAGTTGGAAAAATAAAATACATATATACATAGAGAACCCGCGAGACTGCCTCACCGAACCCTTGAGGTTCGATCGAACCTCGGTTAAGAACCACTGTTTTAACATATACAGTTTAATTTAGCTACTACCATAAAAGATTAATAATAAAAAATACACTCCAAAATCCTTTTTCAAAATAAATTTGGTATAGTGAATCTGCTTTATCTTTTCAATAGACTTTTTGGACAATAATATTTGTAAAATACAAGGTCCAGTTATTCAGACGATTTCGTAAAAAAAAAATAATATTTAAAAAAATGTGCTATTATTAATTTTAAATAAAAATACTATAATCATAAGCCTTTAAATATTAATTTAAATGATGTAAATATTTGAAAAAAGCTTGAAATTAGTTATGTTTACGTATATATAAATAAAAAAAATATCTTCTAGATTCAACTAAATTTGAATTAACAGTTTATTTTTTGAATCAATCTATATAGAGTAACAAAAAAATTACAAATTTAAGTAAATTATATTTTTAACTGCTATATTCAGTTAGTTGTAACTTTGAAGGTGATAGATTATAAAGAAATATATATAAATATATATTCAGTTTCTAAAATTGAATTTGATCGTAACGATCCGTAAATATTTTTTAAATTTACCAATAATCCAATCGACCTGGAAAGCCTTATTCAAAAAGGAAAAAAAAAGGCACTACTGTTATTTTATCCCTTTGGGAATATCTTCTTATAGTTCCAAATATATAGATCAAAAATGTTAAACTTCCGTTACTTCAAATAAGAGTTGTAAGGCGATATCTGAGCTAAATTCCACCCACCACATTTGATTCATTATAAAATGTAAATTTTACAGTGATTTGTATAAATGGATAGCGCACTGTACAATAAACAAGCCACATTAGAGGAAACTGCCAGCGCCATCTATGTAGGCTTAAATTTGGACTGAATTAATAAATCTCTTCTCTGGTATGGATATGGTCCGACTGAAACTAGTTTTTTCGGCCGAAACCGAGGGTTCGAAGCCAATTTTTTTTTCTGTATTGAAAATGGTACTACCGGACGTCTCACTACGAGCGTTGGCGTCGTTTTATCTTTCATTGGTATGAAAAACGAACTGATACGAAGTTTAAAAGTGAAATACCAGCAATCGTTATGGAGCTAGTTATTTTTAAAATAACTAACGATTATTGTTTTTTACTATAGTCGCTTTACTCTAGGGTTAATTAAATCCGTTATCGAGAAATATTGAAAATTTGCACGATACGAGGATCGAACCCACTGCTTACTAGTTTTGGAGTGGTCACCTAGACCACTCGGCTACCAGTAGACTCAATTATTGGTGTCTTAGTTATTTTTAAATTTCGTAACGGTTCGTTTCTCCTACCGATGGAAGATCGACGCCAGCGCTCGTAGTGAGCTGTCCGGTCGTACCATTTCCGATATAGAAAAAAAATGGTTGGTTAATTTATTAGTTAATTTGTCGCTCTAATCATAAAATATCTTTAGTATCACTTTAGACCACTTTACCTAGTAGTACTAGTACTATACTACCTTAGTACTACTTTAGAATAAGCAGATTAATGGCAATTGAATATAGGCTTAAAAACGAAATTTCTTTCCGATACACTTAACAAAAATATTTTCTGAGTCAAGTCTCAATACCATTAATACCGATGGGCTTATACTTTCGATTGGAATCATAAAACCCCAACTAAAAATTTGACGATTTTCGTGAAAAATCAAGGATGAAACCCACGGTTTTTGGAAATGTTTTGTTCTATTATCGTTTATTAGATTAATACAAACCCGAAACTGTGCTCAGTTCGAAAATCATCCCTTATTTAATGACGTTATAAGCGTTTAAAGTTTGGATGGTTTCATTATATCTTTTGGCACTTTAATGGCCGATTTTACCTCTTAAACATATTAATTTTCATATTAGTATTTGATGCTAACGATTTATGCCTGAAAAACAAGCTTATAAGTTATCATAATGTAAACTGGAGCCGGAGTTGAAGATTGGAGTCAAATATTGGCTCCGAAGTTTTAGTTTAAAAAAAATGGCCTTCCACAGTGGAGCTGGATTCTTGTTTAATTTAGTTGAGTTTTCTAAGAAGATATTTCTAAATTTAAAAGCCAAAAAAGATACAGAAGTACTCATTTATTTCTTCTTTATAAATGAGTTTGACTAAATCGATTGGGTTAGAAATTAAGTGTTATCGTATTGAAGGAGTTGCTCTGAAAAATAGAACTATTCTATAGCAAAATAAATATGTTAAAATCATCTCAGGTAAACCAATTAAGGGTTGTTTTTTTTTTGGGGAATTTGAGATGATTTGTTCGTGAATGATTTTTTTTTTTTTTGTTAAAAAGAAAAGGACATGAACTAAAAGTTTTGTGGAAATTTGTATTTGTTATATATTAAAAGAAGACAAATTAAGAAAGCGCTTTTTATGAGATTACAACGTTGAACTGCTTGTTTACTTTCTTTATATATTTGGTTTTGTTGGATTACTATTGTTGAAATGTGGATTTATGTAAATTTTTCATTTATGTACGTAAATGTAATGTGATATTCTTTAATTTTTTTCTTTGCTTCATTCAAAAGCCTACGATAAAGAAATTAAACGATATACAGAATGCATTTTATTCAAACCAAATAAATCAGCCAACTACCAATTGGTGTTCGGATGAAATAAAGTCAATTTTTTTCCAGGCGGAAACAATACACATTAGGGTGTCCGTTATTTCCCAAATTGAGTTTTTTTACAGCAATTGCCCCCTGAATTTTTAGTTTAAGATATAAAAAAAATATCCAATACAATTAAGCTCTTAATTTCTTGGTTCAACCGTGCCGGAATCATGTTACTTTTACCATTTAAATAACATGACATTATTTGACTTTTTACTTTTAATTTTTTTCTCAGAAACAAATGAATGAAAAGATTTAAGATTAAATTATTCTGACGTAACATTTAACGCTCTACAAAAAAAGTCTCTTGTGAATTTTCGATTAAATCACTCCATAAAAAGTTATTCAACATTTAACTTGTGCCTAATATAAATCTTGCAATATTTTCAACTTTTTGCTCATTTTTACTTTTTTCAACTATAAAATCATTAGAAGAGAAGATAAAAATTATTATCATTAGAGCGCCAGTGATTATTTGTGATAATTTTATGGCTTTGATATGAAAATTAAACAAAAAAAAATATTTTTTTGACAATTAAAACAGGTGACATAAGATCCGAATTCGTTTTAGTCGTGAAATTCAATTTATCCAGGATAAATTTTCGAACTTTAATAAATATTTTGTATGTACGAAGTGAATTTCATACTAATTAATGAGACTATCGACAAAAGTTCAATTAAAATTCGAATTTTCACCATTTCACCTGACGCCATCTATGAGAAATTTCTTAAAACTTGTAGTCAACAAATTAAACGTTGAATAAATTACAAAATACAAATTAAACAAATTAATTCAAGTTAAATGTTAAATTACTTTTAATGGAGTAATTTGATCGAAAATTCATAGGAGACCTTTTTTCTAGAGCGTTAAATTTTACGTCAGAATAATTTAATCTTAAGTCTTTTAATTTATTTGTTTCTGAGATAAAAAAATTAAAGTAAAAAGTCAAATGATCCCATGTTATTTAAATAGTAAAAGTAACATGATTCCGGCACGGTTTAATCAAGAAATGAAGAGCTTAATTGTATTGGGTATTTTTTTTTATATCTTAAACTAAAAATTCAGGGGACGATCGCTGTAAAAAAATCAATTTGGGAAATAACGGACACCCTAATACACATATGGGATATTTCACGTGAAATCGATTACTTCTTAATCCGACCAATTTCAAATTTCTTGAACTTTTATATTCTATTCTTTTAAATAAGTTTCAATTGTCTCCAATAATGGGTTTCATTATTATGCTTTTCCAGTGGATTTGAAAAAAAATCAGTTATAAGTTTGGATAAGTATAACATAAAAACTTCTGGAAAATCATTAAGGGTTGCCTTGAAAAGTGGATGATTTCATGTAGAATATCTCATTTAAACAAATGCATCACTTATATTTTTTCTATTTCAAATGTTTTTTTTTTCTCAATTTTCATTTAACTTTAAAATATGAGTAATTCAAATGTGTGGAAAAATAACGAATTTTGTCAATCATATTCACTGTATTTGAAACTTGTTATTTTGAGAATAAAAACATTATTTTTAGGATTGAATTTTTGAAAAAAAAAAAAAGAGACTATCCTTTTTAATTCATTGTCATTAAATTAGTAACAAATAATAATATTTCAAAAGCAAATTGTAATAAATTATTAATCAATTTTCCGTTTTTGTTTCTAAAATAACAGATTCAATGTTTTGTAAAGCCCATAAATGTTCCGTGATTTCTAATGCTTCCCATTCGGCTTTGAAGGCAACTTTGGGGTCTTGAGGCATTGCCATCGCAGCCCCTGCCATTTGATCTTGCAAGTGACGAGCTTGATCAGCAGCTGAAAATTGAAAATAAATATATATAATTTTTTAAAATTTACTTTCTTCAACCATTCATACCATTATTTTCTCCCAGAACCAAAGCGTAAATACTTCTTAATCCAAAAACGTTGAGGAAATACCACGACGCTGAGGAAACCCAAGAAGCATCCAAATACATCAACTCAATTCCTCTCTGCAACATTGGCTTGAACCTCAGCGTTAAAGGAAACGGAACTTTGGCTATAAACAAAAATATTTAGTGTTTTATCATCCAAATATTGGTGACTAAAGAATATCCATAAGGGAGATGAATTTCTCTATTTCTGTGTAAAATGTTAGTAAACCAACTTCTGGAAGAGTTCCGGAATACCATAAGAAATTCCGATACCATCGCTATCATTATCTAGGGAACTTCTAACTTTTGATTGTCTTCGCTTGAAAAAAAACCAAGGAAATATGAATAAAACAGAACGAAATTTCGACCACTATTAGCGCTGCAATCGATTCAGTTGTCCCCACCATAACTTTACTCCTCGTGAATAGCATGAAGAATAAATAACAGAAGAACAAAAGAGAACTATATACCTCTATAACAACTCAAAGTTAGTACTTTAAACACACTTGTGGAGGCGCCACATCTTGACACATTTCCCATCATGCATTGAAGGATTGGAACCAGTTTTATAAAATACACAGGTGGCCGCATGCGCCACGTGACGTATCCAGAAGAAATTCGTACATATCTTCAGGCAGATTCAAATTTCAAAATTCTTCGTATGATGTCATTTTTTTTTCTAATGGGACAACCTGTGTAATTTATAAACCTTGGGATTGGAATACCTTTTTATATATTATCTTATTCGGTTCAAGTCCATTTTAGCACACCCACAATCTGGCAACGTTGCTTTTTATTCTATTCGCGATATTTTTGTTAATTCAATTCTAATATGGTACAATTCTCTCTGTTGTGGCTAAATTTTCATTATGGACCGATTTAATTCCGAATTAAATTAAAAACAAAGTCGAAAATGCAACATTGCCAGATTGTGGGTGTGCTAAAATGGACTTGAACCCTTATTCTAAGGTGACGCACGAAGCACCGTCTATTTAGGCGCAATTTTTATAACTAAAAACAATTTAGTGGCTATTGAACCCCAATGATACATATCAATGCTTAGAGGGTCATTATTGATAAAAAGCTAATCTGGAAATTTCACCTCAAAACCACCGTATCCAAACGAATATAAGTACTAACGATAGCACGCAGAACCTTGGGAAAGTCCTGAGGTCTATACCCATGCATTATTCATAAATTTTATACATATTTAGAAAAGTCCTAGTTACTGAGGTTCACCCAACTACTTGGCCTTAACTAGGTGAAATAAGGACCCAGCAAACATAATAAGCTCCGAGGGTACAATGTTGAGGCTCCACTAACTTCATCCTGGAAATCCTAAGTTAATAAAAAAAAAGTATTTTTTACAACTAAGGATAATATTTTGGAGCAAATTAAGAATATTTCTAAGAAAAAAATGCAAAACAAAAGATTTGCGTTTATGTTTCGGGCAATACTCATATATCATGCAATACATGAATCCAGGAAGAGTAGGAACCAGCAGTAGAAAGAGTAGGATCTCTACAAATGCAGAAAGTCTTCGTTATTTGAAAGTGGAACTTAATGAATTTCAATGTTACAACCAAATAATCTAATATTATTATTTGATTTTTTTAATTGTCTTACTGGTAACAAATCCAGAAAACATCCAATTAATCCATCCTCCGATTACAATCATGGGAACCACATTGGTAATATTCCCCTTAAGCATATCGGTCATCATACTGGGATCGGTCATCGGATTTTGAGAAACCGGTGCTCGTTTTTGCGTCAAATAACCGGTTTCCTGATTGTTGAAAAAATGCCGCCGCATCAAATACGATTGGTGTGGAATGAAGTCGCCATTTTCTCGCAACAAACGAACCCGAATCATCACTTGACTAAAAAACAAAAGAAGATCAATACCGGTTATTGAGAAGAACCAGAAACTGGTATTGTTTCTTTGCACTTTCAAATATTATAAGATTAACTATAAAATCTTTATAATTTGAACTATAAAATAGTTCTTAATAGCTTCTTTTTTTGTTTACCATCGCTATGTAACTATTAAGATCTCTAGTGACTCTAGGGCTAATAAAAATCCGTAAATCGAGAAATATCGAAAATTAGTTCGATTC
Source organism: Sisyra terminalis (assembly GCA_958496175.1). Taxonomy (NCBI): domain Eukaryota; kingdom Metazoa; phylum Arthropoda; class Insecta; order Neuroptera; family Sisyridae; genus Sisyra; species Sisyra terminalis. The sequence continues at coordinate 1,336,319 of OY292280.1, forward strand.
GAACCTAAAATCTAACAGTTTTGGAGCGGTCCCTAGACCACTCGGCCACCAGTAGGTTTCATCAACAACTTATTAAAAAGAATTTCAACAGGGTTGCAACATTGTCTTTTCTAAATACCAAATTTTAGAGCACTTTTATGAAAGTAAGAAATGCGATTCTTTTTCTTATAAAAGAGAAAAAGCGCGAATTCTTTTCGTTTACAATAACCCGATTTAATCAAAAAAGAAAACAAATAAAGCATTAACAATAATCGGTACATATTAATCATAAAATATTTTAAACAGAAATTAATGATTCATAGTGCAAATTCTTTCTCTTTTTGTGCTCTTACTGCATTAGTTCTTGACTCATAAAACATAAACATTAATGAGCGTGTTTTGTTTTCTTTGCTGATAAGAATGACGTTTGGCAACGAACGTCAATTGTTTCTTTCGTTCTCATGTTACCAGTACTTTAATTCATTTTAAATATTAAATTAATTAATTTCTAATTATAAATTGAGGATATTATTAGCAAAAAAGTTCATTGAAAGGTCTTGTAAGTGGAATGTATTCGGACACACGCGTTCCGACCCAACTTCGATAGCATTTGTTTCTAGTCGATCGTCATTTTTTTTTGGGTCAATCGCTGTGGATGTAAGCGGTATTTACCTATCTTGCAATTGTTGTAGTTCGATTTTCTTTTGCGAAGCCAATAATATTGAAATATGATGCCTCACAATTCCAACCAAAAATGTAATAACAACAATTGGTAAAAAGACCCATCCTCGAATATTATAATCTAGCAACAATTCAGCCATTGTGATATTTTGCTATAATTAAAGAAATTTTTAGATTCTCCTTTTCCAGACTATAAATTTATGTTGTGACTTATTAAAGTCTTTATGATAACCTTACTTTACTAAAAAGTCTTCTTTTGTTTTTTTGTAATTAAAACCTTGCAAAAATTTTCATACAAATTGTATTAAAGTAATAGTTTTATTGTTTTTTTTTTTTATTTTTCTAAATTGGTTTTTGTTTTATAAATTTTTAATTATTTTCTTTTTATTCGGGAGGATTCTACCAATTGATAACATGTATAACATTTGATAATTAGACAAATGGAAGACATGCGTCATCAGCGCCACCTGTTTATTTTCTCGTTGTTTTGAAAATCGTGGTTTGAATAACAGATTATTTTTTTTTTTTAAAAAAATGTTTTATTTTAATGAGAATTTGTTCTTAATTATTATTGGGAATTGATTGTACGAATTCCATGATTTTGAAGTTAAAAAAGGAAATTGTTTGCAACGAAATAGTTCAAATGTAAAATTTGCAGTATATCAAAAGTTTGATTTACAAAATGACATAAATTTCATATAATTTTCACTTGTAGTATTCACTGGAACGTTGAATTGATTGTAGTGGAAGAAAAATGCAATATTTAAGAGATATGAGTCATAATTTTGAATTTGACGCTTTTCAAGCGACGCCATATTAATTATATAAAAATCCTAGAGTGCTATTATGAGAAATAAAAGAATAACGGTAATGAAGGGGAGGTGATGAATTAATGATGAAATATTGAGGATTTTAAGGAAATATAATAAAGTAGCAAATTTTTTATTTGAATCTCGAGATAGGTATGAAAGAAATAGACATATAGTTTTCTAGGGATCGAACATGATATAAAATTTAAGGTAACTTCTAATGAAAACGATTTGGAGACTCCATTGCGCATGGTATAAGTTTTTAAGGGACTAATTTAACTTATAGAATAATGAAATAGATAATAAAGGAATAAATATTGGAAAGACTGATTGTTTTAATAAATCAGGATTCATTTGTTTTCCTATATCGTATATAAGTCCATATAAAATGTATGGGGAGCTATACTAGAATATAGCTAGTGTGGTTATATCATGGTCCGCCCCTGTACATATCCTTGTTGTTTGACGTGTTATCTTTGTTGCTCACTGTCTTTTCTGACAAATGGCCGCTTAAAAATTTTGCAGGGCCAAAAATTTTTTTATATACTTTTCATACAAATGTAAGTGATATTTTCATTGATAGCAACGAGGAATTGATATTGTGGAGGTGTTAACCGTGTGATACTCTTCCTAAATAGTGCCACTATTGCTTATTTGCTGTGCAAATTCTACCATCTGAAGGAGAAGACTGTTTGACGACTTGAGCCAATTGTGGTGACAGCAAATTTTCGTCATGTAAATAGAATTTTGCTGTTTTCTAATTGAATATTTGGTGTTTTTGTTGGAAATGTTGATAGTTTTGATTGTGGACCTCGACTGGGTCCAGTAGTAGAGGAGTCCAGTAGCTACGTTATTGTTTTATTGTTAGACTAAGCTGAGCCTTTTTTTCTTTGTTAGGATGACGGTGATGTTAGTATTGTTACAACGACAGCTAGGCTAAGTGGTTATTAAGCATAAAAATCCATCAAATTTCCACCGCGAAAATGATGGCCCGAAAAACAGATAGCAGCCGATCGGTGAGTATTTCGGTCGTCGGACTTTCCGGATCGGAACGCGACAAAGGACATACAGGAGCAGGAAAGTCGTGTTTGTGCAACCGATTTATGCGATCCTATGCCGACGATTACAACATTGACCACATCTCAGTCCTAAGCCAGGTATCAACTTCTTACTACCTTTTCTCTCAAACAATCTAACTAATTTCTTCGAATTCCAGTCGGATTTTAGCGGCAGAGTCGTCAACAACGACCACTTCCTCTACTGGGGTGAAGTCACCAAAAATTCCGAAGAGGGAAATGATTACACTTTTCATGTAATCGAACAAACTGAATTTCTTGACGATGCATCATTCCAACCATTCAAAGGTTCATTCACCACGCAAAACCATCCACAACTACGATTGAATTGATTCCTGTATTCATTTATTTAAAAATACACTATCCTAAGTCTTCCAATCTTAATACTTTCTGTAATAATTAATGCAGTCTTAAGGCTTATGTAATATTATATATAAAAAAGGTATTCAAATCTTACAATGCATGATGGCAAATGTGGCGCCACCACAAGCATGTCTAGCATACTAACTAGTCGAAACTATGTACCAGAGTTACCATTTTATTGGAATTAACTTCACCGCGGCGCGCATGTAGTCCCGGTGCTAAGATAATATATAAGATATTCCAATCCTGCAATGCATGATGTGAAATGTGTCAAGATTTAGCGCTGTCACAAGTGGGTCTAGAGCAATGGTTTTCAACTCTATGCCTGTGGGAACCATGGTACCCGTCAACCGTTTTGTGTGCCCGCTGCTGTACGACCACTTTAAAAGAAATAATTAAATTTACGATACAATGTTATGACATTTCTGATCCAAACTTATACCAAAATTTAATAATTAAACAGAAAAATTAGAGAAAATAAATACATTGTGTTAATTTTCCCGGTTAAAATAGCATCTTCTAGGTGTAGTTTGGTTTGTCTCCGTTTCTGTGATACGCCCTCTAGTAATGCGTATTCCAAACTCGACCCACTTACCAGAATTTTTATATTTTTTTTTTGTGCATTACTTGTATATATTATTCGCTATGTCCATCTGTAAATATACCTTAAAAATAATAAACGGTGCTTACCGTCCGATCTTCACTTTAGAATATCCTCTTGAAAGTGACAAAGTCGAATCCCTAGTTTAGAATATTAACTTTGACAGTTAGCATAAATGCATATAGTTTCGGTTAGTCGCTTGTGGCGGCGCCACTTCTTGACACATTTCTCATGCATTGCAAGATTTGAATATCTTCTTTTATGCAACCTTATATATTGGAGTGCAGATAATTAAGGCGGGATGATTTAAATTTTAATTTCAAAGTTAATTAGTTTTTTTTTACAGCAAATAGTTTTATAGCAGTAGTTCTATTCCCTAAAAATAGCGCGCAATTTGAACCCTATTTTGCATGAAAATAGGAGGGCTAGGTTTTAAATAATAAATTAAAACTAGTATTCAAACAAAAATTAACATTGCTAATATGTATTATTAACTTTAAAGTCATAATAATATTCCAAAAACCAATTTAAATTAAAAAATAGCAATGAACTTTGTTAGGATATTTCCGAATAGAAATAGACTTTCTGCGATAAAAACAGATCAGTTTGCTGCTATATTCTGATGTACTTTTTTATCTTTGAAAAATAAGAACTATTTATCTAAGATTTCCGTAATTTGTTTTCATAAGGAACCAATGCATCTGAAAAATTTCCGCCAAAATTTAAGATATGCATGAAGACAAAAATTTCAAACCCGCCCAATGGGAAGGATTACTTATCAACATTTAAGTATTTATCATTTGTATGCAGTTATTTGCATCTTAAGAAATGTCTTCCTTTCAACCCTTAATCGACTATTTTGATCAAATGGGCCCTTAAATAGTGATAATCGACCCCGAGAGGTTGACATCCATCACTTTGGCGACCATACAATAGTACAAAAATCTCTTTCTTTGAGATCTACAATAGAAGCAATTATTTAATAAAACGTGTTGATACCGTATTCAAAACATTGTAAAAGAAAATTATATCACATTAGAGTTGAAGTAACAAAAAAATGGGAATAGAATAAAAAAATCGGCTCATGTGTACTTTAGCACACCCACAATCTGGCAATGTTGCATTTTCGACTTTGTTTTTAACTTAATTCGCGATTAAATCGGTTCATAATGAAAATTTAGCCACAAAAGTGTGTGCTAAAGTAGACTTAAGCCAAAAATTCAGTAAAAAATTCAACATTTGTCGTTAGTAAGTTTTGAAAGAAAAAGCGCCTCAAAATTGTTTCTTAAGCCTATTGGTGGTCGAGTGGTCAAGATGATCGCTCCAAAATTGGTAGGTGTCGGATTCAAATCTCGTATCGAAATTTTTTTCTATTCTTGAATACGAATTTTTGTTAACCCTAGAGTCGCTCAAGATCGTAGTAGTATAAAGCGACGGCAAATAAAAAAATATGGGTTCAAGTCCATTTTAGCACACCCATAATCTGGCAACGGTGCATTTTGTTTTTATTTTATTCGCGATTCTTTTGTTAATTCAATTCTAATATGGTATAATTCTCTCTTTTGTTGCCAAATTTTTATTATGGACCGATTTAATCGCGAATTAAATTAAAAACAAAGTCGAAAATATAACGTTGCCAGTAAGGTTACCAACTCTCCAGTTTTAGTCCGGAAACTCCAGAAAAATAATGTTTTTTTCAGACTTCAGTTTACAAAAATAATCTCCGGATTTTTTTAGGGTTACCAACTCCCCCATTTTAAACCGGAAATTCCAAAAAAATGTAATTTTTTCTTGACTCCAGTTTACAAAAACGATTTTCCACATTTTTCATTTATTTTTAAAAACCAAAATTTTCCACTGTTATCAAGCGACAACCATTGATTTTTAAGTCAAAAAAAATATATTTATTATATTTCGAATATAGAATGAAGTAGTAAAGCTTGTGAACGTTATCATTTAGAATATTTGCTAAATTTTTAAGACTGTTTTTTATTGAATACAACTCTCCGGATTTAGTTATACGTTTTCCGGATTTTCTATAATTTAATGCTAAAATGGTCTTAAGTCAAAAAATGTTCTTTTTCTCTACTAAATTCATAATTACTTCATACCAGTGTACTGGAGTTGTGAGATTTTTACATATTATCTTCACTTCCCCAATGTTATCATTGAAAATTCATGGAGATGCAGTATAAAGTGCTCATGTTTTATATAAAAATGCTTTTTCATGTCCAAAAATTTATCTGCAAATTTCGGAGATCCAATTTTTGTCTTCGTTTTTCCTTCGTAGGCACAATTTGTATGGTAACTTAAAACAACAGCTGGTAGTTGAGTGCCGATGAGCGCCAACCTACGCAAATAAGCGCTTGCATTTTACTTGCTTCACTTGCCTTCATCAGAGAAGAGAGATTTTTGTATATATGTCGCTTTTCTAATCTCCCTCTTCTAACGCCTCCAACATAGTCGCTGTGGCATTTTGCTTAGTTTTCTCTAAATTTGTGCCCAACTAGATGGTGCTGGTAGCTACTTTTTGCGGGGCTTTTGATGTACTGTATAGTGCGTTACCCATTTATATAGGTCAGGAAGAACTTTAAGATAATTGCAATTCAATCGTGGTTGTTTCTTTGTTATTTAGAAGTGTTTTATGGTTGAAAAAATGTATTTTAGGAGGTAAAATGGAACCGTATGTAAAACGTTGTGCTTCGACGAAAATCCAGTCGGCCGAAAAGTTGATGTACATTTGTAAGAATCAACTGGGAATCGAGAAGGAGTACGAACAAAAAGTATTGCCGGACGGCAAGTTGAACATTGATGGTTTCATTTGCGTGTTTGACGTAAGCGTTGTACCAAGTCGAGCTTTGGAAAAACAAGTGGAAATTGTTACAGCCATTTTGAATAATTTACTGAAAACCAAAAAGCCGATTGTTTTGGTAACAACAAAAAACGACGATGCCAGTGAATCGTACATTCGCGAAGCCGAGAAACTAATCCAACGAAAAGAATATAAAGGTGCAATTCCCATAATCGAGACCTCGGCCCACGAAAACATCAACGTCGACTTGGCGTTCGTTTTGCTGGCGCAGATAATCGACCGCACCAAAGTGCGCTCGAAAATTGTGCCATACTCCGAAGCATTCCGCTTGCGAAAAGAACTGCTTGATGCCTCGACGGAGGCTTTTCTACGTTTAATTCGTATGCACGTCAAAGAACCCCATACTCTTTGGATCCATGAATCGAAAAAGCTCGCCGGACATAAAGACTGGACTTACTACGTTCAATTATTCGGTATGTTTCTCCACTAATTTCTTGAGATCCAAATTTGACAAATTTATTTCCAGGGGTGGAAGGAACGCAGAAAATATTCCGAAGACACATCAAGAAACTTAAAGACGAGCAAGTGGCCCGACGACTAGCCAACTATATAGAGATGCTTCCGGATGTATTTTCTAATTTTGTTGTGGAAGTCAACAAATTGTCCGAAAGGTAAATAAATGAAACTCAGAGTGCTTGGGGAGCCGGAGTCATGGAGATTGAGCTAAAATATTGAGAATTGAAAATGGCTATACCTAACAATTTTCGTCTCAACTGTACTTTAGCACACCCACAATCTGGCAACGTTGCATTTTCGACTTTGTTTTTTCATTTAATTCGCGATTAAATCAGTCCATAATGAAAATTGAGCCACAAAAGAGAGAATTATACCATATTAGAATTAAATCATCAAAAAAATTGCGAATTAAATTAAAAAAAAAGTCTAAAATACAACGTTGCCAGATTGTGGGTGTGCTGAAGTACACTTGAGCCCGATAATAAAGGCTAGTACTCTAAACACATTTCCGATCATGCATTGGAATATTTTTTTATATATTATCTTACCTTCTATGGCAGCACTAGCTCCCTCTTCCGTTATGCGACTGCAGTGAATTTCTGCTCTATGTTTAAATTTGTCAAATCATCCTCTTTGTTTCCTTCTTCGTGAAACAAATTAATTTATCTGGAGTACTAATTATGTACGGTAATATAGGTTAATACTTAAGAAATACTCATGGCGGCGCCACATATTGGCAATACATGATTGAAATACCTTCTTAAATATTAACTTTATCTCTCTAAAGTTAGCCCCTCGGTTTTTAAATACTGTCTTTTTTTCCTTGGAGTTGATGTATTTCATGTATTTCTATAGATCTTCGTTTGTTCGTCCTTGAATTCTTGTATTCTTGAAATATATAATCGATAAAAATTAACTCATAAGTTACAGTAGTTTAGACCGGAGCCGGAGTTACACAATGGCTCCAGACCTGAAATTTTAGTTGAAAGATCCTGGAGCCGAAACAAATTTGGTTAAGTCCTTCAAGCATGGCTTACAATCCCTGAATTTTATGAAAAATAAACCAAATTCCACAAATTATTTCAATCTTTATCGTTTTTTTTTTGTTTGTTATTTCAGCGATTGGTCGTGTTTTCGGGAATTTATTCGAGTGCATCCTCGATTCGATCAATACTTCTTCATACCTGAACATTCATTATCCTGGACCGACTTGGATCCTGAACATGACACCTTCGACGCAAATCTCATTCCTTTTGATGTGTTAGAAACTACGGAGGCTGAAAATGTATTTAGGAATCATGTTAACGCTTTGCAACAGGAACAAAAACGCTTAGAGTAAGAAAAAAAATAATATTTGAACATTTTCTCAACTAAATTTTTAACATTTGTTTATTTATAAATTCATATTTGGCAATATATTCTAAAAAATAATAATATAAAACGTATCACGACACCTAACTCTTTTACTTACTAACAATCTTGCACGCATGTATTGCGGGTAGTCTATCCAAGTCAACACTTTGAGTTTGTCTTTTTATTATTTTGAAAATATTTTTCTTTATCTTTAATTGAGCATTTTAATTAGCATCTAATAGAAATTAATTTTTGACAATCGTTCGAGTTTGAGAGATTTACAATCCTGATTAAATTTGTTGGTCAAATTTTCGGTCTTATCAAATAAAAACTTGGTTCATTCGCGATTCTTTTGTTAACTCAGTTGTAATATGGGTATAATTTTCTCTTTTGTGGCTAAATTGTCATTATGGTCGAATTTATTCGCGATTTAAATTAAAAACAACCTAAAAGTGATATAAGCCGCAATTTTATTTCAATTTAATTGATATCGAAATCCATTGTCAAATGTGAGTAATTTTGAGAAAATGGTTCATACTTTTGAATATTAACTTGGAAAATGTTACTAACTACCTTGTTTTCCAAATCCTAAGGATGCCTAAAAGGTAATTACAAATTTAAAATCAAAATTGGTGGAAATTAATAGTTGGGGGTGGTTTTAGGTGGATGAAACAATTTCGACAACTTCTCAAAGACACGGGCTATGTAACTCCAGGAAAACAACTATCCGAAGTACGAGTATTGTTTATGGGTCGTGAATGTTTTGAGGCGTTATCCGAACATGATTGCCAACAAATTTACGATGAACACCAAAGAGAATTGATTGATACTGCCAAACATAATTTCCAAGTAATTTTTTTCTCTTTTATATATCATTGGTTCATAGTCTACCACAGTAGCGTAGCGTAGTAAGTGCCGGGGGGAGAATGGCCCCGGGTGGTTTTTATTGATAATTTCATAAAAAAAATTGATTTAAGAAAAGTACGAAAAGTATCTTCTTGAATAGTGAAAGAATTTAAAGATATTTAACCTTCTACCAATTTTCTTGACTAATGATGAAAATAGGGGGCTGCAAAATGTTCATATAGGGCTATTTATGGGGGATGTTCATGGTTTATTCTGCTATGTACCATGTTCACGGATATACCACTGAGGTATAATATAGACTCATGTTTAATTTTTAATTAAGAGCGTAAATTTTCACAGGATTTTTTTTGTCATTCAAATAATATCAGTCTAATATACAAGAATCGATTAAATCTCGTTTCAATGGTGGTAATATGTTTATTTTTCTTTCTTTTTTCAGGAATTACTGTTAGAACATGCAGATTTATTTTATCATTTCAAGAGTGTATCACCCACTGGTACAATAACACAAGAGGACATCAAAGAAATAACAGACGTTTTGCAAGATGATTTTCGGTAAGTGGTTTACAAAATATATATATATATAGGATACCACAATACTATTGGGAAAATTTTCTTTCACAAACCTCCACGAATGATTTTCTATCAATTGGCAAAAAAAAAATTTCGGAAAATTCACAGTTGAAAATTTTGTTGACTAATCGGTATAGGGTGAAATATTCTTCTTCAAATGTAAGAAATACGTTTCTCTAGAGACAAAATGGTTCAAGTTCTTTTAAGTCCCTAAAGACGTATTTCATTTTCTTTTTTGTGCGATTATTTAAGTTTTATTGATTTTGAATTTAGGTACAAATTATTGGATCGATTAGATCAAGACCGGAAGTTAATGTTATTTCAACATTTGGGATTTGTGCATTGTCCTATTCGAGAACATTGTCCAGCTTATCCAAACTGTATGGATGCTCTTATTGAACGAATACTGTCCACCAAAACTCACAGGTAAGTTTCTTAACACTTTCGATTTACTATTAGAGTCTTAATGGATATTTCTTTTTAATTGTAGGCCATCTTGGAATGCTAGTAATCAATGTCTCTTGGGTCCCGACAATAATCAGTTATTTTTAGTGATCTTAGGTAGTAGTGGATTAGCTGACGATTTAGCCTCAAAAATTCAAGTAAGAACTAATTAAATCGAATTGTTTGGGTTTGGGTTTTTTTTTCTACGTTTATATGTTTTTTTAAGGCTCAGTGTGATGAAGATGAATATGTGATTGATGGCCAAGTTTATAGTTTAGACTATCGAATAATTAGTGGAGATGTGAGCCAGTATAACTCTTTTCGTACCGCTGATTTTACACCTCAAGGCAGTTTTTGTGTGTATTCGAATGCTGAAACTTTCGAATATGTTCGGGACAGTTTAGAGAAAACACTGTTGTCAAATTTGGAACAAGATGATAAGTTACCATTCCAAGGGCTTCCGATTGTTTTAATGTTTATGCAAGACCTCGATTTGGATGAGAAAGACGTTCTCAAACTGCGGGAAGAAGGCCAAAATTTAGCCGATAGTCTTCAGTGTCCATTTATGGATGTGTGTACAGAACGAGTGGCTCCGCAACAAATGGTTAGCGAAGCACTACGCCAGCTTCTTCACAGTATTCACTATCGAGCCGGATTTTTAAATATTTATCAACCGGTTATCGAGTGCTATGAGCCCGACATTAGAATTATTATGTGTATGTTTTGTGGTGATCCATATTCCGTTGAAAATATCCTGGGACCATTGCTGTCGCACCAAAGTTGCTTATCAGCCGGTCGTTCTATTGTACTCGAAACATTCCTTGGCGACTCGAAGCGAAAGGTCGAAGTCATTGTCAGTTCTTTTCATGGAGCAAATGCATTTCGAGATGAACTAGTCCACGGATTCATCCTAGTTTATTCAGCCAAACGAAAAGCATCTCTTGCTACTCTCAAGTAATGAAATTAGCCACAGAAAAAAGCCCAATAAATCCAACAACTTTCTTTCCATTCCAGCGCATTTTCAATGAATATTCCAAATCTTCCAATTCAAATAATGGCTGTTACAGACAACGGGGGTGCAAATGCGTTCTTTACAAACGATTTAAGCCACTTACTGATCACCGAAGGAAATGCAACAGCTGATCGACTCCACGCACACTTCATGACTTCCTCGGCAAAAACTCAACAGAAAAGTACTAGTTTCACGAATTTTCGTTTGATTTTTATGAAAATTTCTCCCTTTTGATTTAGCAGCGTTTTACACTCCGTTTTTCAAAGAAGTATGGGAAAAGAAGCCGGAAATCGAACAAGCATTCCATATGGAAGAGCCGCCAAGTCTTTGCGACGATGGTGGCCAACCATTACCACCTCCACGACATGAAAGTTACAACCTCAAAGTGACTAACGGGTAAAAGTTCTTACCTCTTTAATATATAACAAGAATAGGGTAGAAGATTTAAATGTGAAAGTATTTCTCTCGAAGCGATTTCATGCTGACGCTTAACGCTGATTTCCAGCGTCAAATTTAGGTCACGTGGTATGATTTCGACTAATGCGCCATCTGTATATAAACGCAGCATTAAATTGCAGTATCACGTGACACTAGTGATCAAGTTGGCCTCAAACAAGTATAATGAAGACTAATTATCAGTTTATGTTATTTCTTAAGTTTTTTGGAGTAAAAACACATAGTTATATAAAATAAGTAAAATGAGTCTATAATGTACAGTTGCGCGATTACCTTGACGAGAGCACTAGAATGGGTCGGAATAAAATAGCAATAGTAATCAGCTGTCGTGCAACTAGACTACTAGCGCTCTCAAAACGAACTAAAATCTTGTCACATACTAGTTTACTCTTTTTACATTTTCGCTCATTCTAGCCCCAGGAGGCTGCTCTTGTATTTTGCTTAGATCATTCCAAAATTGTACCCACGTAGATGGCGCTTGCAGTTACTGCTAGTGCAGCTTGTGCGCTATCCATTTAATTGATCTGTAACGTATATAAATTTCTTAACTGATGGTATACAGTGGACCCCTGATAATCCGGCACCCCCTGTAATCCGACATGGTCTATTATTTATTATGTATTGAATATTTTTTTGACAATCTTCGCTACACAGAGAGAAAAAAATACTACTATTAAGAAAATTGTCATCATACTATAGGTAAAGCTATTCTTTTGTTTACCTATGATGTAATAACAAATACTTATAATAAAACAATAAATATTGATGTTCTTTTCTCAAGAAAGTAATATCAATACCAATAAAATGAATAATTTTTGATTGTTTGTATGTACATTTGTTTGTACACAATTATTTCCTAATGTAAAGTAATCCTAATGTAAATAAAACGTAAGCTCTCTATTGTTTTGTTTAGTTAACTAAATTTGACATATACATAATGAAATATGATTTGTACTTCAGAGTACATAATATGTATATAACATGTAGAATCTTATCATTGGATCTGTAATTTGTCGGAGTCCAAGGTACCCTTTCGTAAAAAATTCCGGACTATAAGGGGTCTTAGGCAGTACTCTATAATCCGATAAACTTGCTAATCCGACTCTGCCCTGCAAACTGTTTGTCGGATTACCAGGGGTCCACTGTATTTGAAATTTATTCCCCTAATTATTTCATATGATGGAAAAATTAGATCTAAATTTCTCTATGAGGACAAATACCATCGTAAAAAAATTCGGCCTATAGGGGGTCTTAGGCAGTACTCTATAAACCGATAAACTCGTTAATCCGACTCTGCCCTGCAAACTGTTTGTCAGATTACCGGGGGTCCACTGTATTTGAAATTTATTCCCCTAATGATTTGATATGATGGAAAAATTAGGTCTAAATTTCACTATGAGGACAGATACCATCGTTTCTGTGAAATCTATCTAAACATTTCTTGTTGAAATTGTGAAATCCAATTATTATCCTATTACAATTAAGTATCAATTAACACTTCTTTCACCTCTTATCTAATCTAATTGGCCGTATGTATTTCTATTTTTAGAAGTGACGTCGATAGTTACGAACTAAATGAACGCAACGACGAAAAACTCAGCTCTAGTGATCATAGTGATAAGTTTTTACCGCACATGTTTATGTATAACGATATTATGGATAAGGGACGTTCGACATTGCAAGGATTTCATGTATATCCGCCGCCGAATACTCCTCCAGAACCGGCGCCTCCCGACCATCCGTACGGCTTAGGTTTGGCATCAGGACGAATCGATTCGTCCCGAACGGCACTCATGTCCGCATCACAAACTAGTCTCGATGAAATCACTTGTAAGTACCAAAACATCTTTCCATAATCCTTTTAATACAATACCAACAAATCCTTGTTGTGCAGCTGATATAAGTGGATCACGGGATTCGGTTGCAACTCACGATTCAGGTGACTTAATGTTGTGGTGTATTTACAAAGTTTCTTTTCATTTCCTCTTTAGTATATGTTCTATAGTCTTAACAGTTTTCGCCTTGTTTTACTTAATTTCAAGTGGCTTAATTCCAATTCTGCAGTTGTAGAACAATAACAAATTGTTCTGGTTATCGACTACGTATCATCAAATACTTGTATACTAATGTATACTTGTTTGTAGATATGCTGCGCATAGATACATAGGATTACAGAATGATCACATAACTATTGTTTAACAATTTGGCATCAAAGTTGTTAGTTTTTTAAGCTTAAACAAAAGCGTAATTGGACAAAACAGAACATTCTAATGAAACTCGACGTACGCATGCCCTGTACTTTCTGAACATCCAACAATCATGGAGTGCTAGTAATTTATTATATATATTTTTGAAGAGGGATCTTAAAATTTGATAAATTAACATATCTACGTTAGAGCCTCAAAAAAAATGTTGACTGTTTTAAGCAACCCTATTGTAAGATAATATACAAGAAGATATTCCAATCATGGAAAATGTGTAAGGATGTGGTGCCACCATAAGTTTGTCTGAAGTACTAAGTGCGATAAGAAACTCTAAACACAACACTGATACATTTCCGATCATGCATTGGAATATTTTCTTATATATTATCTTACCTTCTATGGCAGCACTAGCTCCCTCTTCCGTTATGCGACTGCAATGAATTCCTGCTCAATGTTTAAATTTGTCAAATCATCCTCTTTGTTTCCTTCTTCGTGATTTTTTAAGAAGTTAATCAAATTAAATTATCTGGAATACTAATTATGCAAGGTTTATAAAATACACAGGTGGTCTCATGCGCCATGTGACGTACCCAGAAGAAATTCGTATATATCTTCAGACTGATTCAAATTTCAAAATTCCTCGTATGACGTCATTTTTTTTCTAATGGGGCAACTTGTGTAATTTATAAACCTTACTAATTATGTACGGTAATATAGGTTAATACTTAAGAAACACTCATGGCGGCGCCACATATTGGCAATGCATGATTGGAATACCTTCTTATATATTAACTTTATCTCCCTAAAGTATTCTTGTATTTTTGAAATAAATGCCAAAAATATTAAAAAAATGACTTACAAGGAAATAAGCACACCATTTTATTCCATCGCTTAAATATGGAATATAAAGATACCTATGGGTAATTGGAGGCGATGATTTCTATCCACACAAATTAGTTTTACAATAATTATTATTTGATATACTGTAAAGTTTGTGGCTCAAGTCCATTTTAGCACACCCACAATCTGGCAACGTTGCATTTTCGACTTTGTTTTTAATTTAATTCGCGATTAAATCGGCCCATAATGACAATTTAGTCAAAAAAAAGAGAATTAAATTAAAAATAAAGTCGAAAATGCAATGTTGCCAGATTGTGGGTGTGCTAAAATTGACTTTGGCCTTTTTTTTCGGTAGTTAACATGTGTTCAATAATATCTACCATATAGAATTCCACATATACTTCTAATTGTAATCTAAGTAGGTAAATAAATGACAAATCAAATACAAAAACACAAATAACTCACTTCTAAAATACTAGATGACAGAAAAATTTAATAAATTTCCGTATGAAAGTTAGGGTTACCAACTCTCCAGTCTTAGCCCGGAGTCTCCAAAAAAAATTATTTTTTTCTGGACTCCAATTTACAAAAACCAATCTTCACGTTTGTCGATTTTATTAAAAAATAAGTTTCTCCACTATCCTCCTGCGATAACAATTGATCAATTGATTTTATAGTCAAAAAATATATATTTATTACTTTTAGAACATCAAATAAGAGCTACTAAAGCTTGTGAACGTTTTTATTTTGAATGCTTGTTTAGTTTTTAAGATGTTTTTTAAGATGGTTTTTAAATCTTTTTTTTTTATTGAATGCAATTGTCTGGATTTAGTTATACGATCTCCAGATTTTCAGTAATTTAATGTTGGTAACCCTAATGAAAATTATTTATTGGTGTATTTGAATTATAAAGAATTGATTAACAATACCGACTCAACGTGCCGTCATCTATCGGCAAATGACGGAACATAGTAACTGTTTGTGATTATTAAACGTAAACGCCATAGGTATGAAATGTTCTGTTTTGTCTTTGTTCTGTTTTGTAATACAATCGAGTAAGACCAATGGAAAATAGTTTTTGCATTATTTTTTTATTATATAGATGGTGAAGAGGAAAATGTTGGGGATGGAAATTCAGCGATAATTACTAGTCAAGATCCTTGGATTAATAGTTATGGACAGCACGCTTTTACGACTGGACGAAGACATTTGCCAGCACCAAAAACTAGACCAAAAGGAACTGCACAAACTTTGAAGGTATATTTTCACTATCATATACATTCCTGGCCAATGTGAAATCAAATTGCTAAATACTGAGTAAAATGGTGATACAGTGGTCGGAAGTATTTGGGAAATGTATAGGAAATATGTTTAATGTTGTGTGTTTGTTTGTTTTAGCAACCAGGTAAGTTGAACATGAAAAATTTTACGGGGGTTGAAGAGGCGATTGAGCGCATGAATGTTCGGAGCAAAGATCCCAAGTTGGGTTCAACGTTTGGCCACGCTCCGCTTGCAACTCCTGAGAATGTGGACTTAGGAACGGATTATGCCCAAGTAAAAGATCGCCTTTACTTGGATGTGGAGTATGGCTATTCGTTAGTTTACGACGCTGTCGGCAAATCTAAGTTGCGACAGCGGCGTGAAAAAGATCGTCCCTGTAAGTATTTTTTTGAACTTTGGTCCGAAAGCGACGAACAAATTAAACTACGATGGCGTATTAGGTTATTCAGACACCGACAGTGAATGGAGTTCGTTAGAACGTCGACAACGGGCCGCGGAAATCTACTCGAAAGTCAATCGAAAAACAACGACTTACAAGCGGGCCCGCAAGAAGAAAACGGTCGCAATTCCGGTCCAACCTCCACGAGTTCCGTCACTTCACCAGGCACCTGCTAGCGGAGCTGGAGGCGCTGGAGCCAACATTACATCCTCATCCTCAAACCAACAACACAATAATGGTAATATCACTAGAACTTTCTAACCAAACACAGCTATTTCATCTCTATGAAAACTTTAGGAGCTAGTGGAGGCTCGAACTCCGATTCCAGTGAATTTAGTGGTCAAGAAGAAGGTGTTGTTGATGTCCGAAAACTAACTAAACAACGACCTCTTAGTCTTAAAAAACGACCGATTCCTGTAGCCGTTCCATTTCCACCTAACACTAATTTCAATATTCAACTTAATTCCTCAGAATTATTCAGTAAGTTCTCCTATTTTTTTTTTCTCCACAACCAATTCAATCAATTTATATTAATTTTCAGACAAGCAAAACTCCTGTACTAATACTCATGACGATGAGTCCGGATTGGAGGTTTCTTCTCCTCGTGATAATTCTCCATTGGTATGAATTATAATAAATAAGATTATCAAAAACTTAACTTTAAAAACAGCCTCATTACAAAAATACAAAACTTTCCTTTTTTACTCTAATTATCGCTGTTAAAAAAAGGCATTTAAAAGTTCAAATTTTGCAATGCATTATAGGAAATTTGTCAAAATGTGGCGCCATCACAAATGTATCCGAAGTACTAACTATGCATAGCAATATAGAAAGTACTCCAGACACACTTATGGTGGCGCCACTTCTTGACCCATTTCGTATCATGCATTTTTGTAAATCACTCCGGGAAAATCGATTTTGGTTTGAAAAGATTTTATGTTGAAGAAAAAACTATAGAGTTGTAGTTTAGGGGATTCATTTTTAACTTAATTTGACGTCGTATTCGATTCGGAAATCCTATTTTTCTTCAACTGTCATTTTACTTCATCAAACTTAATCAAAGCGTGGCTATTTTAAAACTTCAATAGAAACATTTAATTTTCATTTAAATTTAAAAAACATTTTAACAGATTTATCAAATTTCGAATGTTTTTTTATCAAGAAAAAAATCGTTTGTTTTACTTTAATATAAAGTAACGTATAGTGAACCAGTGCTACACGTAAGTATGGCGAACTGTACTAATGATAACATCAATGGTTGCCGTCAGAGGGCAACTGAAGAGAGATACACCACAAAAGAGAAACTTAAATAGAACCACGGGTTATTAACCAAAGAGATTTTATGACTAGAGTGAATTTGTTCATAGATCTGTCAAAATTATAATCAAGGTCATCGAGCCCCCATTTTTTTTTCTATTTTTTTTAAAGTTCAGCGCTCTCTCGTGGTGGTCGTTAGAACTGTTACCACTGTCACATTTTCCTTCACTCCTTAAATAATATAATTATAATCAAGAAAATGAATATTATATACATATATTCAATGCATTGTTTTATATTTCATTTTGATAAATTAGTTTTCTTAGGAATATTCTCAAATTTATTAAATATTTAAAAATTTGTGGCTAAGCCTAATTTTGAACGGCGCCAACTAGGGGCCAGTTTATAGAAGCTCTGAACATGGGGCTTTCCCAAACTCGAAAAATTTTAACACAAATTTGAACTTTTATATAAGTCTTCTCTGGATACACATTTCATGTAATGCACATGATCAACTTAGGTTGATAGAATCTTCGAAATTTGAGGAAATTTTTGGCCTTGAAAAACGCATTGTTTGTATACAACATGAGCACTCTATACTGTATCTCCGTGGGAAAAACTGTACATTCTGCTATTATGGATGTAATAGAATCGAACAATAACCAAAGTTTACTAATGAAATATTCCTTTATAGTTGAAAGGCAGTGAGAAATTAACCAGGAAAAAGGATAAGCAAAAATCGAAAGATGACGAAAAGATGGAAAAGCGTCGCTTGAAAGAGGAAAAGCTGCGGAAAATAGCCGACAAGGAAAGAGAGCGTGAAAAGAAAAAGCAAAAGCAACTAAAACAAAAGTCTAATTCAGACGGGTGTAGCAACCAATCCGTGAAAATTTCCGACTTTGTTCAAGTATATAGTTGAAATATATCTCAATTTTTTTTTCAATTATAAACTCCTTTTTCTTTTTAGTCCGAATCAAATTTGATTCCATTATTCCTAGAAAAGTGTGTCAATTTTATTGAGGCTGAGGGGTTGGATTCGGAAGGAATTTATCGAGTTCCTGGAAATCGAGCTCATGTTGACTTACTATTTCAAAAATTTGATGAAGGTATTTAATTTCGGATTTATGTTATAGTACTCTAACAGCAGTAGTTGTTTGGTTTCTAGTTGCTATAATTTTACTAATATTATTTTTAGATCGCAACGTTGATATCCATGAACTAGATGTTCCCGTAAATGCGGTGGCGACCGCTTTGAAAGATTTTTTCTCGAAGAAACTTCCACCACTATTCGACGAAAATGCCATGAAAGAACTGGAAGAAATTGCTGGTAAATTAAAAAAAAAAAAAAACTAACATAAAAAAGTATTAAAACAAAACAATTCTTTGGGTTTTAGGAACTCGATCAATAAAACCATTATCTGTGACTTTAGAAGTAAAAACCGATCGAAGTTGTCGTCTACTTGCTTTAAGAACAATGTTAAATAAGCTCCCAGCTAGTAATTTTCAAATACTCAAATTCATATTCCAGCATTTC
Organism: Sisyra terminalis; assembly: GCA_958496175.1. Classification (NCBI taxonomy): domain Eukaryota; kingdom Metazoa; phylum Arthropoda; class Insecta; order Neuroptera; family Sisyridae; genus Sisyra; species Sisyra terminalis. The sequence goes on from OY292280.1 coordinate 1,355,416, forward strand.
GTCAGGTAATATTCATAGTTGTTAATGGTTAAACTCTATAAACTCTATATATAATAGTATTATCAATGACTAAATTATTTTTCGTAATTAATTAATTACCGCTAAACTATTTTGTCACAAACGAAACGGTTTCTTACACAAACCTCTACGAACGATTTCCCATCGATTGGCCAAAAAAAAAAATCGGAAAATTCACACCTTAAAATTTTGGCTCAAGTGTACTTTAGCACACCCACAATCTGGCAACGTTGCATTTTCGACTTTGTTTTTAATTTAATTCGTGATATTTTTTTTTCCTTTGATCTGAGGGCCTCTCATGCAAGTTCCTCTGCGCTGCGTCCTAAAAGGACTATTGCGCCCCAGTTTAATTTCAGTTCCAGTTGGTCAGGTCTGCTTCTGATATGAATCTCAGCAGACAGTCAACTGGATCTCTGTGTATGTTCCCCAACTCATGTCCGGGTGGACCAAGCGAGTTGAGACGACTTTGAGTCATGGCTGGGCAGTCAAAGGCAGTTTCATCTTCCACGCCACATTTCTGGGCAAGCTGCTGACTCTGTGTTCTTTCCTATAGTTTGGAGATGTTTCCTCAAATTGCAGTGTCCTGTTTATAGACCCACCAGCATTTTAATGTCCTTCCTTCTTAGATTTACAAGTCTTTTGTTATGTTCTTTCAAAGGTTTCTTTATCATGACCTTTGAGAACTTGCCTCCTGCATAGTTATTCCAGGATTTTATTTGTTCATTCTGCGTCCATTCAGCTATTCTACTCAGTGTTATGCACTTTGGTAGGCCTATAGCCGGCTCTGGACCCATGAATGACATTCTTGAATCCGCCTTTGCGAGTTCATCTGCCTCTTGGTTGCCCTTGACACCAGAGTGCCCCGGCACCCAAGCAAGTGTAACCCTGTTGAATGTCGCCAACTGGGTGAGGAGTGATTTACATTCCCAGACCAGCTTAGAGCTAGTCTGGTAATTTTCGATCGCTTTAATTGCGGCTTGGCTGTCTGAGAAGATTCTTATATTTTTATTGTGATAATTTCTTCTGATATTTTCTTGAAGACAGATGATTATGGCATAGACTTCTGCTTGGAATACTGTAGGCATTTTACCCAGGCCTACAAATATTCGTTTCCTGGGATTTGCCCCCCATATTCCAGCGCCTACGCCATCATTTGTCTTTGATCCGTCAGTGAACCATACTATGTCACTTGGGATTATTTTGTTTTTCTTCTGCCAATCGTCTCTTTGACTTATCTCGATCTCGATAGGCATTTCAAAACTAAATTTGGTTTTTATGTAGTCTTGAATCATCCAGAAGTTCGGATGGTCAATTACATTGTTAATTCTGGCGTGTCCCAAATCTGGTTTTTTGGGTTTCCAGCTATTGTTGAGCTGCAGTCTGTATGATCTCTTCCTTGCCACCCCTTTGATAAAAAATCTCAGGGGGGGCCAGTTCAGAATGACTTCCAGGGCTGCTGTTGGAGTGGTGCTCATGGCTCCAGTAATGCCAAGACAGGCCTGCCTTTGTATGGTTTCCAGTCTTCTATGTGCTGTTGCTTGTTCCACTTTTGGCCACCAAACGGTAGCACCGTAGGTTAGTGTTGGTCTAATTATCATGGTATAGAGCCACCATACCATTCTTGGTTTTAGGCCCCATGTTTTGCCAAAGGCACACCTGCACATATTCATGCAGATAGTGGCCTTGTTGATAATCTTTTCCATGTGCTTGTTCCAGGTAAGCGTCTGGTCTAAAGTGATACCCAGATATTTTGCTTCCTTTTGTGCCACAAGTATTTTACCGAAGAGTTTTGGTCTTATTTCATCTTCTTTGATTCTTTTTCTCGTGAAGGGGATCAGAGAAGTCTTTTTTGGGTTGACGGAAAGATTTTCCGCCTTACACCAGTTTTCTATGATTTTTAGTGCATTTTGCATCCCTTCAACCGTAGTATTTAAATACTTGGCTGTATGATAACGACAATGTCATCAGCATACCCCTGGGCAAAATATCTATATTTTTGTTAATTCAATTCTAATATGGTATAATTCTCTCTTTTGTGGCTAAATTTTCATTATGGGCCGATTTAATCCCGAATGCAATTAAAAACAAAGTCGAAAATGAAACATTGCCAGATTGTGGGTGTGCTAAAATGGACTTGAACCAAAATTTTGTTGGCTAATCGGTGTAGAGTGAGAAAACTAACTTTTTTTACAGTTACAAAAATAGCCAACAAAATGCCATTATTTTAAGCTTTAAGAATATTAGCGTAATTTTTTTGATCTAGCCGTCAAAAATCTAGTAAATCCAGTATATAAATCATTTTCAATGTTGGTTTTGTAGAAAAAAGCAAGTTTATCGTTACGCTTTTACGTCTTAACAATGCTAGAGTTTTATTGAACATAGCGCCATCTCTGAATTTTATAACTAAGCTTACCAATTGGTTTAAGACTTGGTTAAATAATATAAAGTTCATGAGAAAGCTATATCTTACCGAAATTTATTAAAAAAAGATACTAATTAATTTTATTTATTTTTAATAGGATAGTGGACATGAAAGGATGTAGATCCATGTACTAATTATTAATTTAGCGACACGTTTCGGTCTTTTATTAGACCTTCATCAGGCTTCTTAATATGAAGTACACAATATAAATCACAATAACATCGAAATCGCGAAATCACCCCCTGAATTATTAGTTTAGGGTACAAAAAAAAAATATCAAATACAATTAAGCTTTTAATTTCTTGATTAAACCGTACCGGAATCATGTTACTTTTACCATTTAAATAACATGGCATTATTTGACTTTTTACTTTTAATTTTTTTTCTCAGAAACAAATGGATGAATAAGATTTAAGATTAAATTATTCTGACATAAAATTTAACGCTCTACAAAAAAAGTCATTTATGAATTTTCGGTTAAATCACTCTATTAAAAGTTATTTAACATTTAACTTGTACCTATGTTGACTACAAGTTCTAAGAAGTTTCTCATAGATGGCGTCAGGTGAAATGGTAAAAATTTTAATTTGAATTGAACTTTTATCGATAGTCTCATTAATTAGTATGAAATTCACTTCGTAGGTACAAAATATTGATTAAAGTACGAAAATTTATCCTGGATAAATTGAATTTCACGACTATAGCGAATTCGAATCTTATGTCACCTGTTTTAATTGTCAAAAAATGATTTTTTTTGTTTAATTTTCAATTCAAGCCTTAAAATTAACACAAATAATCACTGGCGCTCTAATGATAATAATTTTTATCTTCTCTTCCAATGATTCTGTAGTTAAAAAAATAAAAATGAGCAAAAAGTTGAAAATATTAGGCACAAGTTAAATGTTGAATAACTTTTAATGGAGTGATTTAATCGAAAATTCATAAGAGACCTTTTTTGTAGAGCGTTAAATTTTACGTCAGAATAATTTAATCTTAAATCTTTTTATCCATTTGTTTCTCAGAAAAAAAAATAAAAGTAAAAAGTCAAATAATGCCATGTTATTTAAATGGTAAAAGTAGCATGATTCCGGCACGGTTTAATCAAGAAATTAAGAGCTTAATTGGATATTTTTTTTATATCTTAAACTAAAAATTCAGGGGGCGACCGCTGTAAAAAAATCAATTTGGGAAGTAACGGGCACCCTAATCTACATCCTTTCATGTCCATTATCCTACCAAAAATAAAATTATGTAAAATATGGACACATCCAATTTATCGATACTAATTAAATTACAGAGTTGCTGAAAACGCGAAATTAAATAGTATGGATAGCAAAAATCTAGCGATTTGTTGGTGGCCAACATTGCTTCCGATCGAATTTAGCGATATGGGTTGTTTCGAGCAAATGCGGCCGTACTTAGAAGATATCGTCCAAACAATGATTGATCAGTATCCGTTCCTATTTTGTGGTAAGGAAGCCTTTGTGATGGTGTGATGTGATCTTGTCATTACTTATTTATTCAGCCAAAATGAAAACAAATATTATCCAACCCTGAAAATACACTCACATTTTCTGCTCTAATTAATCTTAATGTGATGACCATATTAACTATATTTACGTGAAATGCATGAAATGAATAAAAACCAGTATTCAAATTAATATGGTTATTTGATATAAAGACAAAAAAAAAATTATGGAAATGATATGATGGTGCTGCACAATCTTTTTTCTTACATATTTGTATTACGTTAATGAATGTTGCTTCGCTTTAATTTGTCTTAAGAATTGTTTTGATACATTTTTTAACAATCGAAATAACGCACAATAAAATGGCCGTTTAAATATTTAGAAAACAAAATGGACAATTAATAAATGTAACTGAATGTTTGTATATGTATTTAGAATAAACTATCGATTTTTCCCCACGAAAAATACAAATATGAAAGGAACATTTTTCATGTTTTTTTCTTAAATAATGGATTAGATTTACTAGTAACGGGTAGTTCTGATCTTTTTGTTTTCTGCAAAACTATTTCACCGGATTTCACCCTTCCGTTTCTTACTTAAACATAAAATATCACAAGTTATTACCACTAATAATTTAATAAATCAATTATTAAAAATTTGCTCCCTTAAATTAAAAACCGCTGGTGATATCTTATCAAACAATTTTAACATCTATTTAGTAATATTTATCACTGTTCGATTTAATTAATACCTTTTTCAACCCAAAAAAAAATAATTTAATAATAACAACAATAAAATGCTCTCCATTCGCAATTCGATTGCATAGAGGAGATAAATGCAATGATAAACTTTTTACATCAAATTTTATCAAAATCGGTTTAGTGATTTCGCTAAAAAATCGTTGAGATATCTAAAGTGGTTTTTTTTGTACAACAAATTTGAAGGGATGATTTAGGGTGGACAAACGTGATTTGCCTCTCGATTAATAACTTATCATATTTTTTGTAGAGTTTTGTAAAAATAAAATATCAGAACTACTCGATTTTAACCCGAAAACTATTTGCGATTGTTTTAGTGTCACGATAGATGTAACCATCGTTTTGTTCAACTTGTGTTTAATTTTTTTACAACAATGACATTTGTCCCTTCAGCGCCATCTATACCTAGCGTTGTTTTTTTTTAATCAGAGTCATTTATTCCTCATTTACAATTGCATTATGAATTATAGATGATAAAATTCAGATCTCAGCTTTTATTTTTTTAATAAGAAGACAATTCAGGTTGTTTAAGATCGGTTTTTTTATTTAATATTTTTACTGTTCAATTAGCTACGTTTCGTTACGTATCGTAACTTTATCAGGCATCTATAAAAAATTAATTAATAATTAATGCCTGATGAAGTTAGTCGAAACGTAGCTAATTGAACAGTAAAAATATTAAATAAAAAAACCGATCTTAAACAACCTGAATTGTCTTCTTATTATGAATTATTACAATTGCAAATGTCAGACAAATTACGGTACTGCAATGTGCAATGTACTATTAACTTGTTAATTTCAATTCAAAACTTCCGCGCCAAAAAAAAATAGTTATTTTTTTTTGATTTTCGCAGCGTTGAAGGCAAAAAATTTGTTCTATTGCTCTTATGGAGCTTTCGTCTATCTGGGATGTAATAGTATTCTAAAGTTAACACTTATAAATCTGATCACCATCAAATAAAAGCAACTCTATTCTCTGATTTATTTCATTTACTAGTAGCTACTCGTGAAATATTCACATCCAACACTGACAAATAACAAAAATGATAACAATCATTTGACTCAAATTTGATAGGAACTTAGTGTTAATCGCAAATATTACAACAAGAATGATAATAGATTTTATATTGGTTTTTTTTGAATCTATTATGACACTAAAGCAATTGAAAAAAATCAGTAAACTCCTATTTGGTTTTATAAGATTTGATTTATGAGGAAAATAGTCATTTTATACTACTTATTAGTTGTTAGTCCAGAGGTAAATGGAACTGATGAGAATTTGAAGTTTTCATGTTCCCTTATTCTGGCTTTGATATTGTTGAAGTCAATATTTATATAACTGAAGAAGTATATAAAGTAATGCACAGTAAAATTATTGTTTGATGTTTAAATATTATAAAAAAAAAAAACTATATACATATAGCATTTCCATCAATAAAGTACAAAAATTCGCAGCATAAAATGCATAGTTTTTGCTATGTAATTTATTTTTTGAAAATGTCACATTTTATTGTTGGAAAAGCGCATGTATTGCATTCTCATCGCCAAAAATTCAATAATGTATGTATGTGTATTGATGTGGGAGTGCAAGAATAAGTAATTTAAGTACGAATGCATTTTTTAAAAATATTTTCAAATTACATGGAAAACAATACCAAAATTAGTGTGTGATGTATACGTGCGGATAAAATAATTTTTAGCCATTTTTTATTTCTTTATTTTTTTTTTATTAAATCTCGAAATTTATGAATTTTTCTCTTCAATCTTTCAAAAAAACAAAAAATTCCAACATATTAATTCAAATTTATCGTACAAGAAAAAAAATCAAGTCAAACTGTATATATAACAAATATAATTTAATTAAGTTATTTCCAATTGAAAATACCACAATTTATTATATTTTAGTCTATTTCATTTTAATGAATGAATTGTGAATTGATTTTATACATTGATATATCAGATCTTACTAATAACAAAAAAAAACACTTAAATGTTATTGCAAATGATCAACAATTAATTGATAAATTATTAATAATATTCGAATAATTATATAATTACATGAAACAGCGACAAAAAAATAGTAAGTGAATGTTTCTACCTACGTGCATGTATTATATTTAATTAATAAAAATATACAAAATAAAATCTTAAAAAAATAAAAAAAAAATAACTACTAAAAATGACGCAAGATTATATTGTATAAATTTCGGTTTTATAAATTATTTACGTTGTATTTTAATTCTGTATTATGCTTAATCAGTAATAAAATAACACATTTTTATGTCTAATTCGTATTTGTTGATCGTTTTTTTTTATATCACCTATTAAACAATTTCTGTTGCTGAAATTTAGGAGTTGATTAATCTTAGACCAAATTAAAACCATTTGGTAAGGACTTGCCTATAAAATCAAATTTGATTTTTTCGTTGACTTTTAATTGTAAAACTGTTTAAAATAATATATAACATGCGCCTAGTGGTGGCCGAGTGGTCTAGGTGACGCTCCAAAACTGGTAGGTATTGGGTTCGAATTTCATATCGAGCAAATTTTTGATATTTCTCGATATACGAATTTTTATGAACCCTAGAGTCGCTAGAGACTTCAATAGTTTCAAAGCGACGATAAATAACAAAAATATATATACAATTGTGGTTTAATTTATATAATATACTCCACAAAAGTAAACTATAATCATTAATTTTTTTACAAAAGCTTAAACAAAATATATTTACGGCATATTGCTTTCAGATATGATGCCTGATGTTCTTTATATTTAATCCCTATTTGTCTTTTAGTTAGAATGCCATTTTGTCCACAGCATAAAAAAATTAGACCCACTTGACAGTACTGAAAGTTTCAAGAAAAATGCAAAACTACTGAACTGGAAAAATTCTAAACTGGTAATTATCGGTTCTAGCTTTCTGGAGTTAGAAATGGTGTATAACTATATTGACTATATCCCTTGTATCCCATATTTTTCCCAAAACAAACCAGAAATAAGGTGTGAAATCAACTGTCAAAGTGCTAGGAATCACCCCAACTTTAAGTGCTTGTAATGTTGTTAAATAAGGGATAATTTGCGAACCACGCATAGATTTGGGTTCGTCTTGAATATCCCAAAAGATAACATAGCTATATTCCCCTTATATCCCGGATAAAAAATGGCATTGCATTTAATATTTCCTTAATAACTTTAAATGACTTCTAATGGGATTTTTCAACATTAATTTGCGATTTTTTGTTAAGTTAGTTCCAATATCGTATAATTTGCTCTTTTGTTGCAAAATTTGCACCAAAAATATTAAGTTTTTACTGTCATTTATACGGTTAAAAGTTAACTTTAATACGTATTTTCGTCAGAGTTAACTTAAGTTTGCTGCGCTATCTATGCGATGTTGTGTGAACTGTTAGCAAATATTTTCTCCCATAATAAATTAAGTTGATACTCTGTTGCCATTTGTGGGACTAAAATGTGAACTTATAGGTTCCAACGAAATTCTAAAGGCGTTTCAATGTTGACTTAATGTAAAATTTTATAATACTAATTGATGTTAAGTAAGATTGGTTTGTAAAAAGAAATATTCATGAAAAGATTGAATTAATAAATTGCAATTTTTTGAACACAAATCGTCTAATTCTATAATGTAGCATCCGATCGCAATGGTAGTTTAAACGATTTAAACTATTAAAATGTAGTTTTGACTGTCGTCAAACCGAAACTGAATTCGTGAGATGAAAATGTTGAGAAATTATCGTTTCTCACATATGATATTAGATTATTCAATTATGAATATTGATGCCGAAATTTGGTTTCGGCTGTAAAAACGATTTTCGGTCGGACACTGCTAAAGTGTATTTATTTTAATATGTCAACCAAAAGGGGAAATTCAACCGAATATATTGTGATTTATTGTTCAAAATCGACCTAGAAATTAAGGATTTTTTTTATATATAAATCGGCCATCAGGATCTAGGTCCTATAATCCGATTTGATGACCGGAGCTGACGTGACGGAGATCACTCCCAGTGGAGGAATCTCCCTATGCTTCTACTTGATCACTGGGCACTTTTCTTTTTAGCCTTCTTTCATTTTGGAGCTCCAAAAGTGGCGGAATCAGGGGATTTGAGTGTTGACTCAACTTTCCAAAATGATTGGTGGTACGTACGGTAATGGAGTCGGTGGCTGATGAGATGTGTAAGTCTCTTCGGAGAGTCTCATTTGTGACATACCATGGAACATCTGCCAACTGTCTCAGGATCTTTGATTGGGTGGCCTCGATTAATTTAATGCTTGACTTGCTGGCAGAGCCCCCCAGCTCAATACCGTACGACCAAATTGACACTATTACTGCTTTGTATATAAGTAGTTTATCCTCAAGGGCAAGTTTAGAGCCCCTACCCACCAGCCAGTATAACTGTTTGAACCTCTTGTTAATATATTTTCGTTTTTGGGTGATGTGAGATTTCCAGATCAGCGTCCTGTCCACATGAACACCAAGGTATTTGACGGTGTCGGACGATGGGATCTCAGTTGAGTCCAGATTGACCTGGGGGCCCGTTCCTTTCCTGAGAGTGAAGGTCACTTGGACTGATTTGGACGTATTGATAGTGATTTTCCATTTTTCAGCCCAAGTGCCCAGTACGTTTAAATGGTGCTGAAGGTACTGAGAGGCAATTACGGCGTCCACGTGAGTAGCCATAATCACCGTATCGTCCGCGAATGTCCTTGTCAAGGTGTTATCTGTGGTAGGCAGATCCGAGGTATATAATAAGTATAGTAGGGGCCCTAAAACACTACCTTGAGGTACTCCCGATTTAATCGGAGAGGAGTCAGAGCACTCATGGTCTACTCTTGTATTAAAGAATCGATCCTGAAGATACGATCTGAATAGTTTCCAGAGGTGAGGCATACACTTCTTTATTTTGAAAAGCAGGCCGTCGTGCCAAATTCTGTCGAATACCTGACTTATGTCTATAAATACTGAGTGGCAGTATTTTTTTTTGTTCAAAGGCTCTATTTATTTGCTCGACCACTTTGTGGCATTGTTGGATAGTGGAATGCCGGCATCTAAAACCAAATTGGTGACTAGGGACTTTTTCGGATATTTCATGTGTTAGAGATAGGATTAGCCTTTCTAATAGTTTGGAAATGGTGGATAAAAGGCTCATAGGCCTGTATGAGGAGACATTATTGGGATTTTTGCCTGGTTTGGGCACCATGCTTATTTCGGCTGTTTTAAGTGATCGAGGCCAGTACTGTAGCCGCAGAGTGGCATTAAATATATACAGCAAACACAAAACTCCTTTTTCGGGAAGTTCTTTTAACATTTTTGTGGTAATTTGGTCATGTCCAGGAACTTTTCTGTTTTTTTAAAAACTGAATTTCTAATTTAAGTGTTAAGGATTTAAGGTTGCAGAAATGCGACTTTCCAAACCTCATCTTGGTGCATTATATAGAAAAAAAAAAATGAAGGTTTAGTCTCTGATTTGTTTTATTTTCAATAAAATTAAGAATATTAACAACAAACATAGAATGGATCAATAAGTTTTATCAATATATTTGGAGTTAATATATATAATGAAAACGAAAAAAATAATTTTGTATCCTAGACAAAACGTTTATAAATAAATTAAACATTAGAAGGCTACACATTAATCAAGGAATGTTTCATATAAATATTTTCTAAAGTTCTATAAATCTAATATTTCTCTGTGCGTTTTTCTTGTTATTTTTGATTTTAAAATACTTGAAAATGATTTGCGCGTCTGTCTAACATTTGCAGTTTTCCTTTTTCAAGCATTTAATTTAGTTTAATTATCGATAAACGTTTTGCTTTTAATTTGTTATAATTACACTAGTTAATGGTGGGATTTTCCGAAGGAAAATCCCTCATTGGTTTGAGTATACAAAATCAATAGATTTGACATTTAATAATGTTTTGATGATTTTTAAATTGAATGAGAAATGTCTTGAGGATTTGGGATAGGTAACTAAGTTGTGGAGTTTTCTTTTCGAGCTGAAAATGATACGATTGAACGTATTCCTTTCATGGAAGTCTAAAAAGAAAATCATATGCTTAGAACAATTGTTTCAATTGGATTATTGCTGTAAAAGTTTACGCAAAACTCGTATGATTTCAACAATCAATAATGTATGTAAAGAATCTACCATTTTGTTTTACATGAAGATACCTAAATTAGTGAAACAAGCTATTTGATATGTTAATCTGCTTAAGCAATAGGCTGTATAAACCGATTTTGTTATAAATAATATTTTATTCAATTGATTGCATTTTCTTATTTAGTTATTAGTATTCTTCTTAAAATGCTTTCAAAAACTTATTCAGTAATGTAAAAATCTGATCAGAAGAAGAGGATGATGTTTAAAGCGAAGAAAATTTTGAAAAAACCCAAAAACACCAATCAGCCATATTCAAATTAACGCAAACTTAACAATTGAAGATATTCTACATTAAATAACATTTATTGTATAACATTTTTATGTTATACAATACTGCTGAATCGGATTCATAGAAATTAAACGAGTTTTGATTGAAGTAATGATTGTTACCTTCTTTTTTGAATTGTTCAAAAAATCCTTGTACATATCCGATCTTAAATATCGTGAATAGCTATCACTTTTCATCAAATGATACACATGAGCCTGAAATTGAGATCAAATTAGTGGGAAATTTTCCTGAAATAACCAACAAATTTACAGCGGTGGCGTCGAAACTCCATCGATCAGGATTTTCAATATTCTTCTTGGTAAGTTCGTACGAATGGGAATCGACATTGATTGGACAACTGGCGTCTGGTGCAAGAAATTCGTTCCAGATTTCCTGCACTTTGTCCTTAACCGCCGACAGTGGTAATGCTTTCAATTCCTGCACCGCTTCCCAGAATTTGAGATTTTCGCCACTGAACTCTTTGTCAAGGAATTTCATGAAATGCTCACGTCCTGCTGGATCCTGCAACACTTCCTGTAAACTAAACGACCAGCGTTTCACACGTCGAACAGATATATCCTTCGTTTGTTTCTCTTGCTCCCAAAATTCTGGATTGTCGGTCGTCCATGGATTCGATTGCTCTGGCGACACCAAAAAGTAATCATACTCCACATATTGCTCGTAATAATTAATACACCTGCAAAAAATGTATAATGTTCCAAAAATACAGGACAACAGAAATGGAATGTGTGGAGGAAGCACTTTCTAAACGAAAAGTTCTAAAGATTTTATTCCCTGTGCATCTTTAATTATGATTAAATTAAGTAACCAATCATTGAAGAATTAATAAAAAGCAATCGTTGATTTGAAAATTTAGGTTTCAATCCCGTAAAATGGAAAATAATTAGTAGTAATTGTGTTATTGTGTAAAAGCATACAAATGTAATTTAAAACGCAACTGCATTACACCGATGTTATTCGGGTTGCATAACCACGACATTATTGTAGTGGCAGAGGTATAAACCACAGAGGATTTCTGTAATTCCGTGATCAAATCACTTCAAAGCTTTTGTTTTGTATAATAAGTGATTATATTAGTTAGTTTCGACTTACGCTTCGGCTACTTTTGATATTTTTATGTTTCGTCTTTCCAATCGGAGTTTTAAACGAGCATTTTGCTTCTTTAACTGCCCCAAAGGATTGTCCATTTGTGGATCGATCGGTGCCGGGGGTTTTCCAACCCCTTGAATGTACTTATTTGCATTGGCAGCTTTGTTCATACGACAGGCTTTTTTAATATTTATTTCCGTCGTATTTACACAGCCAGGCTGAAACAAATGATTGTTACAGGGAACTTCTTATCCTTTGCTTTGAACATTTGTTCTTCTTTACCATTGGTCGGTGTACATCCCAAAAAGCTCGTTCTTGACTATCCAAAACTTTCCGTTCAAGTTTATCACGTTTTTTGTCTACTTTGCTTTGGGCTTCGGCTTGCATAAATATGAATTCCCATTTTCGTGAAAACATTTTCTGCAATCGCGCCAAATTTTCCGCCTCATAATCAGCAAGTTCTAGACGAGTTTTGTTTTGCATTGTGCGTTTGCATAAGTACACAGCTGAAATCATAAAAATACCAGACATATAATACAAAAATAAATATTTTTTTCAATTAGACTGGAAAATTAGTTAGTACTGTAGACACACTTGTGGCGGCGCCACATCTTGACACTTTTCCTATGATGCATTGCATGATTGGAATACCTTCTTATATATTATCTTACACCAGAGAAGAGTTCCAAAGAAGAATTATATGGAAATTTAATTCAATGTTAAAAATATGGACGAATTAAAGCTAGGGTTACCAACTCTCCAGTTTTAGTCCGGAGACTCCTGAAAAAATAAGCTTTCTCCAGACTCGAGTTTATACAAAAAAGAAGGATTTTTTGTTTTTATTTTGAACACTTTTACTTGTAAATATATCTTCTTCTTTTTATTAAATGCATCTCTCCGAATTAAAGCATAAGATCTCCAGACTTTCTGAAATTTAGAATTGGTAATTCTAAGTAAAGGCTTACATAATTAGCCTTCGCCAAACGTAATTTTGTAAAGCGACAACAAGCGGTCGGCTACCAGAAGCTCTGGGATTTACCGACATGTTAGCCCAAACTTTGTTCATATTTTTAACACAGAATTTCACTTCTATATAAAATTTCTCTTCTCTGGAATAAATAGTTTCGATTTCAATTAGTACTTTAGATACACTTGTGGTGGCGCCACATATTGACATTTCCCATAACGCATTACAGGATTGGAATACTTTCTTTTATATTACCTTAGTCTTTAGTGACTCTTATATTACTAAAAGCTTTAGTAGTTATAAACGGTGCATAACAATAAAAAAGGTATAAGTTTGGATCAGGAACGTCAAAATTTGAGAACTGTTTCGAATGGTTTTGTTATTATTCTTGTACGTATTGTTCACTCGAATGCAATTTGTACGTAAATTTTGACATATGCCAGAAATGAAGAAGTGGCGGTTATTTTCAAGGAACAGTTAACCGCTGTTTTGTAAAATAGCTGCTTTAGCAATCCATTTGTGACATATACACATCATTGATTGAGAAGATACAATGATGTGATGATATAAAGTAAATTTAATTCGTATGATAAAATTTTAAGAGAGAAAGGATTAATAATGAAGGAAAAGTGGAAAGTGTCAAGAAAAAAAGGAAATTTGAAGAGCTTGACCAGGGGAGAAATTGTGTAATAAAGTTGTTTATGTAAATTAGATACCATAATCTGTGTTTTCGGGTTCCCAGCAATTGGAAGGCCAAAAGTATGGTGTTTGAAAACGATAGAAGGAGTTGTCGTTTTTAACAGTGAGCATATGGTCGTCGATTGGAAAAAAGTAGCCATGAGCAGCCATCAAGTGGGCCAGATGAAGGGCTTCGGTTTGTTCAATTTTAAGGTTTTTCACCATCCACATGATAAGATCGGAACCGGTGAAAACTGACGGTATTTTGGACATGAGGCTCTTAACAGTGCGTACTGGTACTCCGGTTACTTCGTCTTGCATTTTCTCGACGATGCGTTCCATTTTTGAGTACACCAGGTGGTTGGGAATGTTGACGGGTTCATCGTTTAGTGCTATGGAGACGACGAGAGGTGTCGTGGCTGTCACCGACGATGTGATGGCGTCGACCGCATTCAAAGCACTACTTCCTGCAGTATTCGCAACCGACGAACTGTTGTTGGTGCCACTCGATATATCGGTCCGGTCCACTTTGTGTCGCGTTCCGAATTTGTCTGAACTCATAGTGACCATGTCGACAAGTCGTCAACGCCAGTCACCAGTCACTACAACGTTCTCCTCTATCTAAAACGAAAATAATCGGACAAACATTGAGTTACTTCCGCAAAAAACCGCAACTATAAACGATCTAATTATAAATGAAACTCATTCACCTCCGCTCAACATATAATCATCACAATGCCACCAAAGTAAATATATATATCCTTTGACTACCAAATCAAAATACACAAATCTTTTCATTCTCGAATTTGCCTTCTGCCATGGTTTCAATCTTACATACTGGAACACTAACTGATCAATACAGGGCTCATTTGATTGGACTTGGATTTCATGGAAAGACGAATAATTCAATTTTCAAGGGTAACAAGCTTCGATACACATTCCTCTTCATAGAAAACTACAAAAGAAAAACAATACCAAACTGCAAAATCTATGGAACCAAAACAAATGTTTTCCTCAACAAAATCAATTTGGACACGCTAGTTCATAAAGGAAACGTCAATACATTGATCAAATACGAACCGTGAGAAAAATCTTCACCGAATCTCTACAATTTTCCAGCTTTTCCACTCAACTTGTCAAAATATTGATGTTTAGTTGTGCGACTTGATCCTCCACTTTACCAATACATCACACCAACATTGATTCAAACAATTTGATTAGTTTTCCTGAGATTTGTTGGTAAATTGTTCGAATTGCAATGATTATTGCAGTTTTCTACCACTTTTCCAATCACGACAGCTTTTAATTTGTCGCACAAACGAGCTTTTTTCGATCGTCCATCTTGTTACATTGAACTCAAATACGCTAGTTTTCGATGTTAAAGTTCAAGGCTTCGCTGAAATTTCCCCATGCTTGTTTCCAAATACTTCCCTTCAATTTCATTCAATTCAAATCCAACCATTCTTTTTCCATCATTTTCTAATCGCCGAAACTTAATTAACCCCTATTTTTTTCAAATAAACGGATTTTTTAAATAAAATAAAAATATTAATTTTTGAATTTAATGTTTTCTTTCACCACAAGTGGCGCCACCATATTGACACTCATTTACATGGGAGGCTAATTCAGTGCATTAAAACAACGCCGAAATTGCGTTTCGAATTTTGTTGGAAGCTATAACTTCTAGCTATTGTCTCATAGGTGGCACTGCCAACTTAAGTTGGTTCAGTTGGAAATACGTGCTAAGGTTCGTCCGTCACTGCATAGAGAGCGTAACAAACTTATAAGTTCTGGTAAAAATATTTGCTATTTTGAAATTCTAATACGGTGCAAATACTTTAGTTATTAAAGGCTAAGTAGAATAATAAATGTTATTTAAGAAAAGTCATATACAAATTTCACTTAATTTACCCCTTTGTAAACATATATGTAAAGGAATTTGACAGTTACGTCATTGTGTTTCTTGATTTTTAAGTTCAATGCTTCAGGCGAAATTACCTGTTATTGTTATTGTACGTATGAAAAGGTGTAAATCTATTTTGAAATTATCGATAAATCACTTTGTTTCATTTTACATTATTGGAATTTTCACACCAAAACTTTAGTAAATAAATACAATGAAAAGGAATAGCATTAGTCCATAAGTCAACATTACAAGAATTCCATTGTATTTACCAACATTGGTCTGATAGTCAAAATTTTTAATATCGATAATAAATGGGAAGGACATTAAAATGTTTCCATGTTTTTTTACAACTTTTCCAATTTTAACACGGATCAGCTATGGTTTGAATATTTTCGAGGTATTCTAATTATTTCGACCGATTTTTTTTTTTAATTTTCTGGAAATCTCATAAGAATTGTTTATATATAAGTTTCAACGACATATAAATATATAAGTTTGTAGCCGAGTCAGAAAGTGCCTCGATGCTAGAGCCGGGGTCCCGTGTTCGAATCCCATTTGGGTCCATTTTTTTTTATAATTTATAATGATTGATTTCTATTCCAAATTGCTTATAATATCATTAATTGACATTGATCCTTGTTTCCAGATTTTCCTTCGTTGAAATATTCAATCCAGACTTTCGGCGTTGGAATTGATAGATCGGTGAATTGTTTGATGAATTATATTTTAATTTTGTTGTTTGTGCTCATTCATATTGTGACGTCACTTAATTTCGAGTGGAATTTTTTTTTTCGAAAAATAGGGAAGAGGACTGAGAATTTTTGATTTTCGTGAAGCAATATTTCGGGAATGACTTAAGTATATAGCGGGGAGCCTTAAAATCATATCTTTGAATTTAATTTTCGATCATAGGTTTACAATAATTAGTTTAACAATGCCCTTACGTGAGACGTTATATGAAAAATTGTTTGTCCTATGAGCAAAAGGACACCCGCAATATCGTTTAAAGTTTCAAAAATTATTGAAATTAAATCGACCGATTTGTTCCCATAAACGACTAAATTGTCCATATTGAAGCTCACTACATGTTGAAATTGAGGGGTTGGCAAATTTGAGTGTGCTAAAAACGCTGAAAGGGGTTTAAGCCTTTTGCAAATTGGATATAAGTTTGCATAAATGCATCGAAAATAAAAGATTTGTTTTATCATTTAACCCACGAAACATAATATCGACGATAGATATTTCCAAGCAAATTATATAATATAATTTATAATTGAAAAATATTAGACATACATTAAATTATTATTTTTTGGTTGAATTTTCTTGTTATATAGTTAATTAGTCATATTAAAACATGAAAGTTAGATTCGCGCCTTTTTATTTGAATAGTGACTGCGCGTGCGCAATTAAAGTACGAGCATTGTGTGTATACGAATTAGTCGCAAATGTCAGAACTCAACACGAAAAATCCAAAAATCGAACATTTTTTATATTAGATATCTGAAAAACTATTGCGTAAACGGAAAAATTATTCCTCGAATTATTTTTCAATTGACCCCAACAAGTGTTGCGGTCAAAAAGTGCTGTTAGCAATGAGTACAGATGTAACCGCCGAGGATATTGAAAAGCTGTTGAAACATTTCGCCAAATATGCGTATCGAGCCGTTAATAACGATGCTATCGTAAGTGTTTTGCCAGTATTATGCACAAATTGAACGTAAAATGAAAATAATTTTTCAGTATCTGGAAACAATGGCCAATTGTCTGGAATTGGTTAAGTTGGACTACTCGTTCATAACAATTGGAAACCACCAAGGCGAATTGTGCGATCACTATCCGACCCAGATAATTGTCTTAGAAAATGAAATTACTAATTTTAATGGCAATGGAAGCTTAACACGAGCATCCGATACAATTTACGAGCACAATTACGAGAAAAGGAATCTGCGGGAAAGTATCATCAAGGCCAGAATAGCTCGGTAAAATTTCCCACATGGTCACATTTCAAGATTAATGTCATTGCTTTGTTTAAATAAAATGCTATCAAATAAGGGTGGATTACCAATTTTCAGACTTTTAGACTTATAGTTTTCAGCAATTTATATAATTAAACCAAACTAGCCTAAATGGTTTTAGGGCGAGACACAAGCATGTGATCAATCTTCAAAGAACACAATTTTTTTTAAACCAATTAATTTTCATTAAACTAGTATAATTAAGCACACCCACAATCTGGCAACGTTGCATTTTCGATTTTGTTTTCAATTTAATTCGCGATATTTTTGATGATTTAATTCTAATATGGTATAATTCTCTCTTGTGGCTAAATTTTCATTATGGACCGATTTAATCGCGAATTAAATTAAAAACAAAGTCGAAAATGCAACCTTGCTAAATTGCAAGGTTTATAAAATACACAGGTGGCCTCATGCGCCACCTGACGTATTCAGAAGAAATTCATACATATCTTCAGACTGATTCAAATTTCAAAATTCTTCGTATGACGTCATTTTTTTTTCTAATGGGGCAACCTGTGTCATTTATAAACCTTGGCTAAATTGTGGGTATGCAAAAGTACACATGAGCCAAAATTTTTATTGCCTCAACAAACAATGCTTTAATTCTTGAACAAAAAGGTCTTTAACTTTTTCATTTGTTCTTAGTCAATTCCAGAAGAATATGTGAATAGTTTGGCTCAAGTCCTTTTTTGCATTTTCTATGTTGTTTTTAATTTAATTCGCAAATTAATCCATATTACAAATGAATTACCAATAAAAATCGCGAATTGAATAAAAAACTAAGTAGAAAATGAAACGTTGCCAGATATTGAGCAAGTTAAAAGGGATTTGAGTCGATAGTTTTATGGAGTCTGATAACACTAACAGGAATAACATGTGTATTTCTGTATTAGATGTCGCACTAGATTTCCCGTGCCTGTTATTATGTACAAAGGACGTCATATTTGTCGGTCATCGACTGTAGCTGGTGGCACTGAGGTTTATTATCGATCAAATATAGAATATATTGTGGGACAGCCTGAACCAGATGACCACGGACAAGTACCTGAAGAGTTATCTTTAAAGACAACGTCTGGTTCGGCATCATCTTCAGAAGTTCCTGAGGATATATCACAAACTGCAGATATGGGAGTTTTTGATTCCGTACGACACGCCGACATTAGTTACTTAAAATCATTAAATATAAAAACAATTGTCGATCTTATGGTGGAACATAAGAAAGTGAAATTTCATATGTAGTAAGCATTGTCGAATGATTCTTATCAATTAAATAATTACTCGTATTTTCCCAGTGTTACATCTTCGGAAAAAGTTGACAAACAAGAACGATACAAAGACTTCTCCATCATTGCTCTCCCGTATCCCGGTTGCGAATTTTTTCAATTATATCGTAAAAACGACTATAGCGGCCAAGGCTTAGTATTCGACTGGAATCAATCCTACGTCAATGCAGAACTTTCAATTCCTCCAGAACTAACAAATAGCCTAAGAATCAATTTTGCCAACTATAAGGTCGGCTTAAACAATTAGCAATTATACAAATTATAAACTATAAACACTTTTAGAAATGGGACTTAATTAATTTAACGAAAAACTACATGAAATTACTAATTCGTCTAATACAAGATTCGAATTCGGGAATTTTGATTCACTGTATCAGTGGTTGGGATCGCACACCCCTTTTCGTCTCCTTATTAAGGATTTCTCTCTGGGCCGATGGGGTAGTCCATCAAAAACTATCAGCTACCCAGTTATTATATTTCACCATTGCCTACGACTGGGTCTTGTTTGGCCATAATTTGTCCGATCGAATCGATAAGGGCGAGGAAATCATGCATTTTTGCTTCTTCATGCTGAAATATTTAGAAGGCGAAGACTTCAGTGTTCTTTCTTTAGGGTAAGAAATATATGTTGTTTTTCTATTGTATCACTTGTAATTTAAATAGTTTCTCAATAACTTAAACAAATCTATGGTATAGTTTTTCCAAAGCCAAAATAACTTGCATGGAATACGGAGTTTAAAAAAAACGGTGTTTATACTTATGTACGCCCGTGAGAAGTTATACTTTTTTGGTGTAATTAAAAATGTTTTTAATCCACTACCATAGCCTCTTCCAGTAGTGCCTGAATTGGGAGACATGTTAGAAATGGTTTGTGATAACTAAAATATGATACAATTTTAAACACAACTTAAAACTTATCGATAAATTGGTTATGTCCATAATTTACATAATTTTATTTATTTTTAATAGAATAGTGGACATGAAAGGATGTAGATCCATATGCTAATTATTAATTTAGCGACACGTTTCGGTTTTTTATTAGACCTTCATCAGGCTTCTAAAATCATACAAACACATGTATTACAGAATCCTTCAAGCATTACTAATTGTTAAAATACCTTAATATGAAGTACACAATATACATCACATATATATATTGTGTACTTCATATTAAGGTATTTTAACAATTAGTAATGCTTGAAGGATTCTGTAATACATGTGTTTGTATGATTTTAGAAGCCTGATGAAGGTCTAATAAAAAACCGAAACGTGTCGCTAAATTAATAATTACTATATGGATCTACATCCTTTCATGTTCACTATCCTATTAAAAATAAGTAAAACAACTTAAAACTTCTTCGATTTAAGCAATTATATGTATTTAAACTTTTAACTACTTGTATTACAACAACTAAAATGTAAAGCTAAAGATTCAATTAGATATAATTAATCAAATTTGCTTATCATAAGGCATGTAAACTACGTAGCTAAATCTTTAAAGTTGAGAATTTGCGTGGAAAAAAATGCTTTAACTTTTTAGGAATAAGCTTAAGACAAAACCATCGTTAACTAATATACTAGAAGCTGCCAAATCCGATGATTGCCAGCTTGATTCGCTTCTTGTGGAAGATGTTCATGGTTCAAACGTCAGTGTTAATTCGTCAAGTTCTTCTAGTAGTATTAAGGACCAAGAAATATCCTATCCAAGTAGCCAAAATTCGGAAGAATCAATCAACGGGTATATGACCACTGTGGACATATGAACACCAAACAATGTTAAGTTATTTTCGTTTTAGTAATTCACCTTTGTTCTCGGAAACGTCATCACCTCCATCAATTCGCAGTCGTCCATATTCTCCAAATCAACGACACACCAGTCCAATTGCAGTTCCTAATCAAGTACGACGTCAACGAACTGATTCAAGCTCGTCAATTTCGAGTGGTTGGGCATTTGTATCTCGTACGGGAAGTCTTCGGTCCGATTCCTCCGAAATAAGGTTTTTCTCCATTCTTAGAAAAAGTCTTTAATCTTTCCAAACTAAATTTACCATTTCCTTTTCAGTATGGGGAGTAAAACCGATTTGCTCTCTGACGAAGACATCACAATAATGTAACTATATTTTAAAGTATTTTTGATTTGATAAGGGGTCGTTTATAAACAGAATAAAAATGCAAGTAAAAATTATTTTTTTCGCTTGTTTTAGGCGTCGAAAACGACTTTCGGATATCCGAGGAACGTTTTATAGCCACTATGGCAGAGCTGTTGGAAATCGAATGAGAGGATATGAACCCCAACGAAGCGTCATTAGCAGCTTAGCCGAAAGCGTTGGTTTATTATAAATAGAAATAAAATTTCCATGTAAAACAAAATCGACTTTTTATAATCATATCGACCTAAAGTGTTAACCTGCCAAGTTCGTTTTAACAGCTTTTATAAGGCTTAAAATTTGTATATTTAAAATGATTTATCAGTTGATCACTCGATAGAATTTTGTATTCCTTTCCTAACGGAAAAAATAAAAATGAAATCAACAAGTTAACACTTTAGGCTGACGATCTTAGCCAATATCGATTAATTTAAAAACATTATCTGTTCTATTTTCAATGTGAAACATTACAAATTTTATTGTAATAATTGTTAAACTTTTTATTAGTACGATTTGTTTAGAGTGTTTTCAAGAACGTCTTTGATATTCCTTGATATTTATTATATTTTTTTTCGGTTACTTAATCTATAATATATATAATTTCAATTTTAACTCAGACTGATTCAAGTGCTCGAATAGATTTATTAATAAATAGAAATACGTATATATAAACGTGTGTATACGTACGTGAAATACGTATACGCAATGTGATTCTTAAAAATTTTCATTAAAAACACTTTGTAACATATATTATTGCTTTTTCAAAAAAAAAAAAACAAAAAAAATGTATATAATATGAAGAAGTTGTTAGCAATAAAATATTTTTTTAAATTATTATTTTTTTTTTCCAATGCTTATTAAGTTCTACAGTAAATATTAGGAACAAAAAATACTTTAGCACATGCATTGCCAATATGTGGTGCCGCCATGAGTGTTTCTTAAGTATTAACCTATATTACCGTACATAATTAGTACTCCAGGTAATTTAATTTGGCTCAAGTGTACTTTAGCACACCCACAATCTGGCAACGTTGAATTTTCGACTTTGTTTTTAATTTAATTCGCGATTAAATCGCTCCATAATGAAAATTAAGCCACAAAACAGAATTATACCATATTAGAATTGAATTAACAAAAATATCGCAAACTAAATTAAAAACAAAGTTGAAAATGCAACGTTGCCAGATTGTGGGTGTGCTAAAGTACACTTGAGCCAAATATTAAATTTTACCGGTTGTTCATCTCTTAGTGCCAGGCATGTCCTTCATGTAATAGGGATGAAACCCTCTTCAATGTTTCCATTATTATTTACACCCACAACTGTTTTTCTATTTAATCATCATCTATTTATCATTTTATTTAACCATCGTTGCATTTTCTACTTTGTTTTTTTATTCTAATCGCAATTTTATTGTTAATTCAATTCTAACATCGTATAGTTTTCTCTTTTGTCGCTACATTTTCATTATGGAGCGATTTATTCGTGAAATTTAATCAAAAGCAAAGTAGAAAAAGCAGCATTGCCAGATATTGACGTCCCTGAAAGAAATATGAATGAAAATTTTCTTAAAATTTTTGCCTTTTTAGTTCTTTTGCCTCTAAGACCCCTAAGGGCCATTCCATGTCCATTCTGGGGCCTGCTGGGGCCATTCGACGTATGTGGTTAATTCAAGGTGGGAAGATAATCGTTCGGGAATTTCCGCAACGTTCGGCTAACTATATTCAATATGGCTTATCAAAACCGATCTTTCGGCTTGGCATTTGACTAAATCAAAACAGAATTTTAAAAAAAATATTTTTATACTTAATAATTGTTATTAATTGAATTGAACTGACTAAGTATATTTGATGGGAATAATGGATTGTTAGTGACTATATTCTTGTGAAAAAAATGCCTCGATCATCTCATGGTAAAAAATCGGCGAAAAAAAATGCCGCACCAAAAACAAATTCAAATCCATGTGTCAATGGTTCCGAGCTGTCATCCGCGGGAACTACAACAAATTCGAAAAATTCTCAGAAAACTAAGGTGCGAAACAATTCCATTGCAACTCCGAATAAGAAACTTAAATTTTATCCACTGATATATATTCATCAAACACTAACCTAACCTCCAACTGTTTTTAGAAACCATCAGTTCCCGTTTCGAAACCCACAGAAAATAAAACGAAGAAAACCAAAACGAAAACTTCTGGAATGAGAGACAAAATCGAGCCCAACATTACGAAAATGTTCTCAGAACTAACCGTCAATGATACATCGAGATCTTCAATACACCACGATTTCTTCAACGCCAACAACAACAACTACATCAAATCTTTGAAACATCAGCCTCAAAAGGTTGAACCCCCAGTGCCTGAGTTTCGCGAAATTATCCAAAGCTTAGAACTAATCGCAAAGAAAGTCAAGAAAAAGACACAAGCAGCCAAACAACGTGGAAATCAACCAGAACAAATCAATTATACCGATGAAGTGTTAGTATCAAAGACATCCCAGCTAAATTATGCTGAACCACTGATTGATTGTTATGTCAATTTTAGGGAAATGGTTCATTTAAGCGAAGCAGAACAATATGAGTACCTTTGGGATGAACTGCGAGAGCATATGCTATATTTATACAAAATTGCAAGGGACACACCACTGAACCCAACTGTTGTAGGACGAGTGAAACATTTAATCGATCGGTAATTACTGATAACGACCAGCAATCTATAAATAATTGGTGTTTGAGCCAAAGGGTGTAAGACCAGAATTCGTTCAAAAAAAAAAAATGATGATTTTTTCCCTTACCCTGTACGGGATATAAATTTTAAGCAAATTTCCGTATGTGATAGTGGCTAAATAATGTTAAAAAGATTCATTTAAATACCGAAAGACAATTGTTAAAATTTCACTCCTTACTATTAACATTAGGAGATTGCACATCAGATTTAATTTTCTGATCACGGAGAGAATTTTATGTTAACGAGTAACGGTTGTTCTCTCTTTAAGGGTGGATCACCGTCAGAACGTAAAAAAAAAGACTTTTTTAAAACTGCTGCCATTTTTTTTAAGAGATATTAAAAAATTGCCATTTTATAATTTAATTCACCCTTCAAACGTTATTATTAGACTGAATTTCTTGTAATTTTTTCTACAGGAAGTATGAATTCAAAATTAATATTATTATATATTGTTATAGATTGGCGAAAAAGGGAATTGAGACCTTATACATCCGTCTGGAATTTATTATTTGCTTGGTAATAGATGAATGTATGACAAGAGCTGATAAGATTTTTGTTAGTGAAATCCGAAATACGACGACTGCATTAAATTTTTTACAGAGTAATAATTGCATAATTTTGTATTTTTTTCTTTTTTTCAGTATTTGTACTCTTTTGTTTTAGATATTATGTCTGATTTTGATAATATTGTTTCGGTTGCTCGAAAAATGAAGCCCATGTTAGGAACGTTGGAGACTTATTTGAATTCTTATAATATTTCTTGGTTGGTGGTACACAAAAATTTATTTCGACTCAACTATTTGGAAAACAAAAAGTGTCGATTACGAGTCGAACAAGCTCGCGTAATTTTTTAACTATATTAAAAAGAATTAATCAAATTTCATCAAGAAATAATTTTTCAGGTCTTAATGATGTCCAACATTCTTGCTCCAAGTTTCCTAGAAATGACTGTTAAGTTTCGAAAGTTTATGAAAATGAATTGGTTGTTAGCTTTTCAATGGAATGAAGTCTCTGAAAAGTTTTACAAAAATCTGTAAAATTCGCTAATTTTTTATGTTTTTTTCTTTTTCAACTAAAATATTTGTTATTTAAGACCTGATTATGCTGAACGGAAAATAGCGGCTGCTAGTGAGAAGGGGGTGGTGAGTAAGACTCAGTTGAAGAAAATGAAGCGACAAGCTAATAAAGAAGCCCTGAACCAACAAATAAAAGAACCAGAACCGCCCCCCGTAGCACTGCCACCAAGTGTTGCAGAATTGAAAAACCAAAACAATACTTCGAGTTGCAGTAAAACGAAAGTTTGTGTTGTTTTTCGTTGCGGATTTTACTCAATATGCATTTTTTATAGTTATTTTATTGCTCTTTATGTAATATAGATTTGTTAAACCAATAAGACAATTGGAACGTTTTTATCATTGAGACAAAGTTTTTTAAATTGCGATCAAATTGTGGTCTTAAAGAGTTCGGATCTTATTATAGATCAGTGGTTCTTAACCTTTTTGAAGATACTGAATTCCACCAGTTTAAGAACCCTTCTTAGTTGGAAAAATAAAATAATATTTTTTTTATTATACATATGTCATATGAGTTGGAGGTGTGTTTTGACTTCCGCCGATTCCGCGAGACTAACTCACCAAACACCTGAGGCTCGATCGAGCCCAGATTAGGAACTGCTGTTGTAAATAAAGAGCATAAAATGATTAAATTGTTTTAAAATCCATACTTTTTTTTACAAATTAAACTAAATTGAATCTATTTTAGAACAAAATTCAAAATTTCAAAAGCCAGTCAAATGGAATCCGAAAATGTGATCCTATTAAAACAAAAAGAGATTTTAGTGGTGTCGATATTGGAAGTTTACCTATTGATGAATTAGTTGCATTTGTTGAAGGTGTTAGCGTTGAAGAATCAACATATGATCGAACCGAAAGCAAAAAACTTAGAAGGAAACTTAAGAAAGTGTGTAGTAGAATAGAGTTTATGATAAATAGAAAAAAAAATGTTATAAACCTTAATTTTTTCAGGAAAATCAAAAATTAAAAACACAGAGCTTAGAACAAGTGAAGGAAGAACAAGAACAAAACGTTCCTGAATTCCTTTCTTGTTCGCCTGAGGTTACCATTACAATGGTCAAACCGAAAGAAACTCCTTGTGAAAACATCGAAAGTAAAAATATATGATTTTCTATTATTTTTCAAGATGATACTTAAATTTTTTTTTAGGAAATCATGTTCCATCTGCCAATATGATAACGATTAAAAATCCAGTTATGTTAGGTCCGGCTTTTCATCCAGAAATGTTCGCCAATTTCCCATCGAAATCTCAAAAAACAACATTGACTCCCCAAATAGTTCCCTCATCAAACCCGTCCACATATCCTCCCGAAATTCCCACTTCAACAAGTTCAAATCCTGGATCTCGAATGGTAACAATACGCCGTGTTACCGAAGGTAACACAGATGAGCCAACTGTTACTATAACTCTTAAAGGCGCCACCCCCGATCAAGACCAAGTATTATATCGAATTATCAACGGTCAAGCTGACTATGGAAACTCTGACCACCAAATATTAGCTGTTAAAAAAGAAAATGACTCGAACACGTCATCAAAAAGCCGTGATAATTTGTTAAATAACAGCAAGGTTCCCTTGTCGAAATCACAACGTAAACGAGCCAAAAAAAATGCTTCGAAAATGCAAGCGACCGTTGCTGTTAATAACAACGCAAAAAATCCACTAAATCAGACAAAGAAAGGAAAAGGAAAAACCCAGGAAAACTCAAAAACGAACGTGGTTGAGTCGAATAAAAACCTGCAAATTGACAAAAAAACTGGGTAAGTAATGTTAATTTTGAAAAAATAAGACGATTTTGAATCCAACTTCATACAAGATATGTTATTTCTAACTATTTTTAGTACTATATATTAGGGTGTCCGTTATTTCTCAAATTGATTTTTTTACAGCGATCGCCCCCTGAATTTTTAGTTTAAGATATAATAAAAATTATCCAATACAATTAAGCTCTTAATTCCTTGATTAAACCTAACCGGAATCATGTTACTTTTACCATTTAAATAACATGGCATTATTTGACTTTTTACTATTTAATTTTGTTTCTCAGAAACAAATGGATGATAAGATTTAAGATTAAACTATTCTGACGTAAAATTTAACGCTCTACAAAAAAAGTCTCGTATGAATTTTCCATTAAATCACTCCATTAAAAGTTAATCAACATTTAACTTGTGCCTAATATAAGACTTGCAATATTTTCAACTTTTTGCTCATTTTTACTTTTTTTAACTATAAAATCATTGGAAGAGAAGATAAAAATTATTATCAGTAGAGCGCCAGTGATTATTTGTGTTAATTTTATGGCTTGAACAGAAAATTAAACAAACAAAAAATCATTTTTTGACAATTAAAACCGGTGACATTAGATCCGAATTCGCTATAGCCGTGAAATTCAATTTATCTAGGATAAATTTTCGTACTTTAATCAATATTTTGTACCTACGAAGTGAATTTCATACTAATTAATGAGACTACCGACAAAAGTTCAATTAAAATTCAAATTTTTACCATTTCACCTGACGCCATCTATGAGAAATGTTTTAGAACTTATAGTCAACATCATTTTTATTGAGCCTATAGTCGATTGATTTGTCGTTAAAAAGTGAAATGTTGAATAACTTGTAATGGAGTGATTTAATCGAAAATTCATAAGAGACCTTTTTTGCAGAGCGTTAAATTTTACGTCAGAATCATTTGACCTTAAATCTTTTCATACATTTCTGAGAAAAAAATTAAAAGTAAAAAGTCAAATAATCCCATGTTATTTAAACGGTTTAATCAAGAAATTAAGAGCTTAATTGTATTGGATAATTTTTTTTGTATCCTAAACTAAAAATTCAGGGGGCGATCGCTGTAAAAAAATCAATTTGGGAAATAACGGACACCCTACTATATATAAAATATATTGTAGTCGTATTTATGTAATATAATTTACGTTAGTAAAATGTAAACATAAATCTGAAAAAAGCTCCAACAAATGTATTTTTAACGTATTTCGATTCTCAAGCAATCTGCTTCAGCGGCCATAAAATAATATTTGATTGCTATAATGTATAAACAGTATAACTTTTCAAAACCAACGAAAAAATATAATTTAAATTGATTTGTAGGACTTTTGTTTATACAATTTTACTACATACAATGTGACTTATTTACTAAACTTTTAAAGTAAACTTGAAAAATTAAATTTAAATTACGTTAATATTGATAGTTTTTGTTGTGCAATTTTTGAAAAAATAAACTTTTTTTTTAGAGCTTTGGAAAAAAATGTTCCAAAAGTTTCTAAGTCAATTTCGCACAATGTGTCTTCTTTCGACTACAAATCGTCACCAAACGTTGAAGTTGAAATCGAAACA
This sequence comes from Sisyra terminalis, assembly GCA_958496175.1. Classification (NCBI taxonomy): domain Eukaryota; kingdom Metazoa; phylum Arthropoda; class Insecta; order Neuroptera; family Sisyridae; genus Sisyra; species Sisyra terminalis. The sequence continues at coordinate 1,383,792 of OY292280.1, forward strand.
ATTGATTCAAGAAGAGAATCGAGCGGAGATTATATTTTAGGATCACAACGACAGTATAAGTATCAAGAAATGGCTACTCCTGTCATTATCAACCCGTTATCGAAACCCCAAACTAAACAAAAAAGTGTAATTGTTGATCCCGAATGGAATGAGGATATCGAAAGTGGTTATCATTTAATTCCAGAAAACCTTCGTCTTCCTGCTGGAATAACAATAACGAAGGTTCCTCCAACGGTAACTACTTACAAATTTCTTTTATTCCCCCCTTTTATCATTATTTTCTCTTAGGCAAATAAACCGGGACATGACTGTAAAAATCCAAAAAATTTAGGTATTTTTTTTGGAATTTTCTTTTTATTTCATAATACAACAAGTTGTTTGTTTTGTAAGATAATTTAGCAAGGCAAGCTCCGATTGGGACGGGAATTCCTCAGAAAACTCCTTCGTCATCTTCAAGTGCTGACTCAGCTGCCTTGTTCTACGAAACCACCGACGGTCGAGTTACAATTCGAGGACCATCTTTTCGTTCGCAGACTTCGCAGCCCTTGAATCCTGTTAATATGTTTTGGCAAGATGTTGAGATGGGCGTTCGCACCCCTGAACTTCCATTCTGGTGGCCAGCAGGTTAATATATTGACCATCTAGTTGAACTTTATGGAGGCTTAATCAACCAAGTACTTTTTTTAGCCTCCGATAATGTATTTGCTCCAAAAGATATTGATCTAGAAGATAATTCTTTGGACGCTGACGAACGGGAACTAGAGGCCTTCAAACGATTTTGCCAAGAACCTGTGCCCCCTCAGCGACAAGAAGTCACACATTTAAATGTGCAAAATATAGTTATTAAAAAGAATCAAAACTCTAGCTAGCAATATTTTTTTACTTTACCACTTATATTTTTATTGCCATTATTTTAAATGAATTATGTATATTATATACAATTAGTTGATAAATATTAGGTTTTAGAGATTATTGAAGACCAAATTTCATTCGTAAGATCTTCAATTTTATTTGATAAACCATTTCAATTATGCTATTTATACTAGCGCTGTTTATTTTAATTACGTTTTATTTTATTTATTTCAAACTGAATCATGACCCTTTTTGATTTTCATATGATTTTATACAAATTTGAAAAGCATTCTCTTTCATTGTAATACACCCATATAAAACGTGGTAACCAGCTTTAAATTTCTTTTAAATAAATATACAGGGTGTTCGGTTTTGTGTCTCCCCAAAAATGGGTTAAACTACATTAAATTCGATATGAAATAAAATATCATCAATCGATCTATTTAAAAAAAATCATGTTTATTATTATAATAATCTACATCTCTCCACTTGAATTATATTTAGATACTATTATGAAGGTGGGCAAAAAACAAATACAAATTTCGTTTGGGTATACATATTTTTTTTTAATTTAAGACTTAAGTTTTTAATGTTAACATTAAGAGGTTGTACATCGTTCTTGCATTTCTAATAAGAACATGGTTTTAGTTTATTTCCAATTTTTAAGCTAATGGTATCCTTAAAGAAATACTTATTTATTTTTTGTAAATAATTTCCTACTTGATTGATTTCTGGAAACCATTTTAGGTTTCCTAGTAATATTTAACAAGTCAACAAAATTATACATATTTATTCAGAAACAAAATATTTTTTTTTTTAAAAAATTTCATAAGTTATTTGGAGGAAACTAAAATTTTATATCGAATATCCCGATTAAAATTCGTGTAAGTCAATGTTTTTATCTATTGTTAAAAATAATGTTAGTTTATTTCAACAAAAATCATGGTCTTTTTCTAAAGAAAATATATTTTTATTTGTTATTAAAAAGATAGCTCAAGTTTCTTTAAGGTCGGTCAATATCTGGCAACGTTGCATTCTCTACTTTGTTTTTAATTCGCGAATACATTGGGTCGCAATGAAAATTTAGCCACAAAAGAGAAAATTATGTCATATTAGAATTGAATTAACAAAAAAAAACGCAAATAGAATAAAAAACAATGCAGAAAATGCAACGTTGCCAGATATTGACTTACCTAAAAGAGACTTAAACAGAAAAGTTATTACTTATTATTATTTTTTTCAACTAAAAACTGCATAATTATGTTCAGTTTATCGTTTTAAACGAAACAACTGTATTTTTATTTCTTATTGTGAATTGTGGTATATAATATTTCATTAAAAAATAAACTTTAAAAAAAATGAACTTTAAAAACGGAAAAAAAAATAAAAAAAGTACAGATTTATGTGAAAACTGTCGATATTTTTGTAAAACTAATTAGTATTTAAAAGGTTGTTATGAGTGATGTTTTTTTTTTGATTAATTTTTAAAAAATCGAATTATGTTTGTAACATTAGCCTTTTGGTTTTATTGTACGTTAATTCACTAATTGTGTGAAAACAAAATAGTTTCTTAAGTTCTTAAAAAAAATGTATTTCTTTGAGTTTTTCTCCCAAAAATATCAATAATTTTTAATAACTTTTTATGCTCAATTTAGAATTTCCCTATCTTCTAAAATGGTAGTCATGGTACTATAATTGTTTAAGTGTACCAACTGTCTAAAACTTGAAAAATATAATGAGCAAATCATAAATGAAATTATTTCATTCAAATTTTGTATATAACTTCAATTTTTAAAGCTTGAAACCTTCAAAAAACGGCTCAAGTCCCTTTTAGAACAGTCAAATCTGGCAAAGTTGCATTTTGTACTTTGTTTTTAATTTAATTCGCAAATAAATCGGCTCATAATGAAAATTTCACCAAAAAAAAAAATCAAATTATACTATATTATAATTGAATTAACAAAAAAAAAAACGAATAGTATAAAAAACAAAGTAGATAATGCAGCCTTACCAAATTTGACTATTTTAAAAGAGACTTGAGCCGAAAGATCTTTGTCGAAATTTTATGTTTAGATAAATTTTTTATCATTTGTATTGGTTCATTTAGTTTAATAACTAAAATTTTAACAATGAAAATATTGAAGAAAATGCATAGAAGTGTTAATTTACAAATTATATTTTGGTAAACGATCAAATTTCTACAAACTTTTCGTATGAGTTTCGTAAATTTTTGATTGTTTAGTGATGGCCTCAGTATTAACAAATTATCGTTTGAGAAGATGACAATTTGTAATTGTTCGTGAAATATTTGGGAGTTTTAAATAAGTTGTAATTGTACATTAATTATATACGAGTGTTGTACTTAGACTGTACAATATAAGGATTTCTCAAGGGTTATCATTTACTGTTCACGCATAAAAATAATGATTTTGGGTTGCATACAATCACTGATCTGTATAAATGGATATTCCGCTGTACAGTAAATGACAAGTCGCATTAGCAGTAACTGTCAGCGCCATCTACATGGGTACGAATTCGAGTAAACTAAGCAAAATGCATTCAACGCCTGTATTGGAAGAGATACCGATATATAAAAGTCTCTTCTGTGGTGTGAGTAACTGAAGCAATCGATGTAAGTAAAATGCAAGCGCTTATTTGTGTGATTTAGCGCTCTTCGGCACTCAAATGCCAGCAGTTGTTTTTAGGTACTATAAAAATTGAGCCTACTCAAATGGCGCTTCGTTCACCACTCTCGATTTTTTATACTTCTATTTGATGCCATATGCACGGTCTATCCATATATACTTATCAATGCACACAATACAAATTAACACCTGACAAATTTTCAGGCATTGTTGAATAACGTGGATTTAATTGTAATTTTATAATATCGATGATCATTTGAAAAGTTCATGTTTCTTAATCGCAAGTATATGAGGTCATCATCTGCGGTCCCTTATTTTCATCAGCAATCCATGTAAAATATGTACTAAGGCAGAAGTTTTCAACCATTTTGAGCCTAAGTGAACTTTCTAAAATGTTAATTACGGTTGTATAATGATCTTAGCTGTTATAAATCGATGATAAATATCAATAAAAATATACATCAATCTTTTGTTGCTCTATAAGATCAATTGAAATTTTCCTATCTTTATAACTATATGCATTAGTGTGGACGTTAATTTTTCACAGCGCTCGTACTACCTAAATATCGATAATTAAAATAATCTACTGGCCGAACATTGCAATTTTTGAAATTGTATCCTTTTTTGTCATTTTTATTAAATATCTTCGATCAGCATAAAAATCCGTTAAATGATTTGTGGTCGTTGGAACTATTCGCAAGTGTTATATGATAAAAACAATAGAATTAGTATTATTTTTTTTACAAATTTTAAATTGTGTTATAAAATAAATTAGTTTTTCATTTTAAAATTTCTGATTATTTCAAATTTTCGCGGCTAATTAGCAGGATTATGTGAATTGGTATTAAACAGAGATAAGTGTAGGCAGCTACTTGAATGAATATATTTTTGTCTCGTTTTTTTGTCATTTATAAAAAAATTCTGATGACGTCATTTCGGCTAACACCTTAAAATTGGATTTTTTAATTTTTTTTTTGGAAGGGTAGAATTTTGATGGAGGATGTAAGAGAAATAAGATTATAAGATTGGAATGAGGAAGAATTTGATTTGGAAAAGAATTGGTAAGAATTGCATTTGGTACACGACATATTGTGTACGTCGATTGATGGAAACGCGATGTACGCATGTTAGATTGGTTGCATATTACCGTTGATACTAAGTGAGATAGAATGAGAATGTCGTGTCGTAACCCACGGAGTCAATTGTTCTACACGAAATAGATAGGCAGTGTGGCCTGGAAAGTTGTCGTGATGATATGTCTTAGTGAAAAATTTTGGTGAAAATGGCTGAAAATTCTCATTGTGATAAGCAAAAAGGTATGTAATTATTCTCACAGTAATTCTAGACGTTTATTTTGCGATTATTTTACGAAACAAGTCTGAAATTTGCTCGAACAAAACGCAGGTTTTTTTTGACATTACCCCCTTAACATTTGATACAACTCATTGATTTTTGTCTGATCGAATTTGTGCAATAATTTCGTGAAAATTGTACAAATTCTTGCACCAAACTACTCTTTTCCGTCGATCAGCTCATATTTACAGGTGGAAAATGTTCCACACCCGAGTTTCAGGCAAACATTTCCACTTGGTTCGGGCATATGTGTATAAATCCCTATTTGGTTTGTTCACTTGGATATGTCAAAAATTCCAAAAAAAGAAAAACATTATTCCTTATTGTTCCTTCCTTCCTTCGAATAACATAATCAATTATCATTCCAAAGCAAAATTCATCATCATCACCATCATCATCCACCCAAAAATATCCCGTTTGTCAAATTATCACGATGTTTCCAAAAATTAGCCAAGACTCAAACCTCTAGATTTCTTGAATCAACCAAAAAAAAAAAATCAAAAAATCATACAATGCCCTCGTAAAAACTCCCAAGGAAATGAAAATACGCATTTTCACAATCAACATTGACTTTGAAATAACTCAATTCAAAAACTACGTAATTGTCAATTTTTTGCAGATAAGAAATTAAATGAAACCAAGCATCCAAAATTTCCTTTCAAAATACTAACTTCTTTCCTTTTTTTGAATCAGTTTCCGCCTTTCATTCGGTTCCTTGCAATTTTTTCCTATTCACACTTGACTAAAGCAATAGTGAAAATAATCACCTAGTTATTTACTATCACAAATCATTCATTGGATTTATTTTCAAGGATAAGTAGTTCATAGAATCCCTTTATTTTGTAAAAGTATTTTGACTAATTCGACTGTTTAGCTTGGTTGCACAACGAAGCTGTAGTGAAAAAAATTGGGGACCAGAAGCAGAACCCAATTATCGAGCTAATTTTAGTTTTATAGAAATTTTTTTTTGGTTAAAATATATCAATCCTGAATCCTGGGCTCTATAATTTCGAAGCTCTATAGAGTTACCAATTCTAAATTCCAGAAAGTCTGAAGATCTTATGCCTTAATCCGGAGAGATGCATTTAATAAAAAGAAGAAGATATATTTACAAGAAAAAGTGTTCAAAGGAAAAGCTTAATTTTTCCGGAGTCTCCGGACTAAAACTGGAGAGTTGGTAACCCTAAAGCTCTACTTTTGATACCTGAGGAGGTCTCTTTTTTACGAGTTCCTCGTGTTATCGTATCTTAGAAGACTATTGTACTCTAGCACTTCCATTCGGTCAGACCTACTTAAATAAATCTCAATAAACCTACCGGTGGCCGAATGGTTAAGGTGATCACTACAAAATTCGAGAAAATTTTCGATATTTTTTGAATACGAATTTTTATTAACCCTAGAATCGCTCAAGACCTTAGAATAGTAGTTCTTAATCTTGTTGGAAGTACTGACCTCCACCAGTTTCATAAATGCATCACTGAACCCTGCTTAATTGGAAAAATAAAACATGCATTTTTATATTTATACAGTGGTCATATGAGTCGGGGGTGACTCTTGACCTCCGTCGAACCTGCGAGACTAACTCACCAAACCCTAAGGGTTCGATTGAATCTCGGTTAAGAACCACTATCTTAGTTACATAACGACGGTAAATAACAATAAAAAAATCTCAATAAATTTATCAAGGATTGAGTCGATTCCTTACTAAAGATGAAGAGTTAAATAGAGCATAAAAGATAGTTTCTTCCTTTTCCATATTTCCTGCATACACTTGTTTCTGTATTTATCCCCATAACAGTGTCCTAATAAAAGATCTATTCGAACTATTACTTCTTTTTTCCCCAATTTTAGAAGTCTTTAGTTGTGTTGACTAAAAGTTTCCTTGACCTTTGAGAATGTTTCTCCTAAGTATTCCAGGATTTTGGTCAGTTACTGCTACCGATATGAGATTAAGAAATATATCTTCGCTCTGAAGTGTTAATTTGCTTAGTTTATTTGTAATGATTTTCTTTTTGTTCCATTAGGAAGGGAATACAAAATTCTATAGAGTGATAAACTGTTATATTTTCCTCCATATGTTGAAAAACATCTTTTGATTTTGGTACTCGATTTGGCATAATGTATGTTCAGAATACTGGGCACCGTCCAGGATGTAATTTCTGGAGAGAATTTCAATTTATGTGCTTGGCATGATACTGGGAGATCATGTTATTTTTATTCAATTTTTGAACTGAATTTTTAAGGGTAAATTCATGATCTCTCTAACAATAAATTGCATTGATTTGTAAAAATTATTGCCATTTTCAAGGAGGCATTCTATCGGCGACCCACTCGACCCCATTTCCATAAATATTTGGCTTGTAATTGCTCGATCGTCACTGTATGATGATTCATAAATGAGACACCTTTTAAAAATTGATCACTTAATCGCTCAGCCACATCCCTCTCACCACCGAGCTCGTCTAGAAACTCCTCCGTCTTATTATCTTGCCTATTAGACTTTTCCCTCATACAATGGAATTATTATAATTCAAAATCAAATGATCCATAGATCATTAAATTCACCTTTCCTACAGTAAACACCTGTTGCGACGGCTATGTTTACAAGTGCCCCCCACCACCATCCGATTTTCTCACAATTTTCATTGAAAACTCGTGATCTATTAGATCTTGCTTGACATTGAAACGAATCGGCTTGTTTAGTTTTTACATTTATATATTTATTTTATCTTATCACTGAAAATTCCGTCGTCCGTGTGTACCTTCAGAAGATCCATAACAGTGGTCATAGAATACTAACATAAAATTCTAGAATATCTATTTCTGAACATTTTTTTAACTCAAAAATAACTACTGATTTCACTAAAATTTTGCAATCTAGTACTACTCATTATTTCGTCAATCAGTCCAATTCAAGAGATCTTGATTAAGGGGTGAAAATAAACATTTTAGTTTATATAATCGCGTTAGGTATCGTTGGGTAGATCTTTTATTTTTCTTCTTTATTCTGAGGGCCTCTCCTAAGAGTTCTTCTGCGCTCCTAAAAGGACCCTATTGTACCCTAGCTTTGTTCCTAGTTCCAATTAGTCAGGTCTGCTTCTGTAATTTATTTAAGTGCGTAGTACAATATAGAAAAATTGACACGGGTCAAGTTCCAAAGTGGTCAACTTGACATGGAACACCTCTGTATTATTATCAATTAAATTATTAAACCCATAATACCGAATTGTATAGTTCAATTAGTTGGTACTAATTAACGACTAATGACTCATTAAATGAAATAGCTATAAACAATTAACATTTTTATTATTAACATCACCCCATTTAATAGATTTTTAATTGGAGTGGGTATTATGAATGGATTTTTTTCTAATTGAGATTCGATTTAATGGATTTTCTATGCAATAATATTCCTTTCACAATTTCTCAATTTCAAACAAAGAAGCATCGTCAAGATGATAAACTATTAGTCATTTGACTTTCACTACTTTTCAAATAAAATCAATTATTCGATTACACAAAATTCTCAGATGATCGCAATGAAGAATAAGCAGAAGCAGCAAAAAATACATTCACTACCGTTTTAATTGTTTCTATATAAACAATAAGTATAACTTTCAATTTCCTATTTATTATCGATTATATATTCCAACTAATTCAACCCTTAAAAATATGGATTTTTATGGCTTTTCACAATGTTTTTCTCGAAAACTACTTACTGGAATCAAAATAAGATTTTTTCGCTTTGTGAATCGTCATAAAGCAGTTACGGGGTGATCCAAACTACTTGATGACTACTAAGGAGGATTGCTTGGCAATCGAAAATACGTATCTGGGCAATACGTCACGAATATTTTTGTTTGAACTTCTGTTCAAATTTATGTTATATAAATTATACTACATAAATTGGACCGCAATATATTGTATACACAGTAGTTATTGGAATATAAAATTGTTTTCTAGGTATTATTTCCTATACGGTTTTCGAGAATGAGGTTTGAAAAACCTTAAAACTGCAGCCTTAGGCTTATTGTGTTACCTAGGTCCCTAATGTATCTATTATAAGCCGAGTAAAATCCAGTAACCAGTGCTCAAGATACTGTTCAACTAGTTTAGTACTGGGATCGAAGATTCCCAGTTTTTCCAGTAGAATATGAGAAGTAGTTTAATTTTATTTTCCTGTCTTCTGGCACGTTTAGTTTCCCAAGTGGTTAAACGGTTCCGGTTCCCAACCGACATAGTTTTTTTTACGGTTTTTCATTTTTTCTATAAAATCATGTAGGAATCATTTTCTTCCACGTTTGTGATTTGATCACTTAATTTTCTCTATTCTTTTTCAGCACTACATTTCAAAGGCTTTCGGATACTTCATATCTTATTTTCCTCGGATTCAGGTTTCCGATCCATATAATGCTATAATTCATATAGTACTTAGAGAAATTAGAAGTAAGGTTTTTGAATTGAATCGAAAAATTATGTTGGGTAATAAAGGAAATTTTTTGATACTAATAAAAATAAATTTGTTAATTCAATTATGAAGTTAATTGAATTAAATTCGAATAGGTGTGGAGTGATAAATTCAAGAACATAGATAAGCCGTTTTAGAATGTTTGAAGACAGTGTTCTGTTTTGACGGAAAATGCGCAGCTTTTCTTGATGTTGCACTTTCTTTTGTTTTTTTTTTTCCCCGAAAAGCGATCCGAACGTTGAACGAACATAAAGCGAAATTTAAAGGTCAGTGACAATCCAAGCCGGCTCTGACGTCAAAATTGTGTTAAAAATATATCCATTCGGAATCGATAGCAACGGAAAATCTCTGGAATGCTGTTTGAGAAAATCGCCTAGATTGTGCGGAAAAATGCAGCGTGGCACATTTTCACGGGAAAATCACCAATTCGGAGCCACGCATTATTCTCTTCGCTATTTTTAGAACAAAGAAAACTTTCATTTACCGTTGTTTGCATTTCCACCGAAAATGTGAAATTAATTTCGAAAAAAAATGATGACTCGTGGAACTCAAAATGAAAGTTTAAGAAAGATTTTTCATTTATTCGGTAGAAATTAAGAGTAAACCAAATTGTCTCATTATAAAACCATTAGGAAAGACAAAAATCTTCCTAAAAAATTACAATTAAGTCAATAGAAGTGTATCACAATCCCTTCGACTACATACATTACAGTGTCCGTTATTTCCCAAATTGATTTTTTTACAGCAATCGCCCCCTGAATTTTTAGTTTGGGATACAAACAAAAATATCCAATACAATTAAGTTCTTAATTTTTTGATTAAACCGTGCCGGAATCATGTTACTTTTACCATTTAAATAACATGAGATTATTTGACTTTTTTACTTTTATTTTTTTTTTCTCAGAAACAAATGGACAAAAATATTTAAGATCAAATTATTCTGACGTAAAATTTAACACTCTACAAAAAAGGTCTCTTATGAATTTTCAGTTAAATTACTCCATTAAAAGTTATTCAACATTTAACTTAAATTAATTTGTATTTTGTAATTTATTCGACATTTAATTTGTTAACTACAAGTTCTAACAAATTTCTCATAGATGGCGTCATGTGAAATGGTAAATATTCGAATTTTAATTGAACTTTTATCGATAGTCTCATTAATTAGTATGAAATTCACTTCGTAGGTACAAAATATTGATTAAAAATCGAAAATTTATCTTGGATAAATTGAATTTCACGACTATACCGAATTCGGATCTAATGTCACCGGTTTTAATTGTCAAAAAATGATTTTTTTGTTTGTTTAATTTTCAGTTTAAGCCATAAAATTAACACAAATAATCACTGACGCTCTAATGATAATCATTTTTATCTTCTCTTCCAATGATTTTATAGTTAAAAATAGTCAAAATGAGCAAAAAGTTGAAAATATTAGGCACAAGTTAAATGTTGAATAACTTTTAATGGAGTAATTTAATCGAAAATTCATAAGAGACCTTTTTTGTAGAGCGTTAAATTTTACGTCAGAATAATTTAATCTTAAATCTTTTCATTCATTTGTGTCTGAGAAAAAAAAAATAAAAGTAAAAAGTCAAATAATCCCATGTTATTTAAATGGTAAAAGTAACATGATTCCGGCACGGTTTAATCAAAAAATTAAGAACTTAATTGTATTGGATATTTTTTTTTGTATCCTAAACTAAAAATTCAGGGGGCGATCGCTGTAAAAAAATCAATTTGGGAAATAACGGACACCCTAACATACATATTCTAACTATACCCTCCTAATTCCTCTAATTAAAAGTGACAAAAAACAGTTATCATTTTTTTATCCTAAAAAATTGGTTCTTAGAAAACTCAAATGGAACCCCTTCAAATATGAACTCTAATTACTATTCAACATTTTTTTGTTGAAGTATTCCATTTGCTTGATATTTAGTCATATGCCACTGATTAATTAATCAATAGTGAATTCCTAGATATATTTTTGTAGAAAATTAAATGCTCTACAAAAAAGGTCGTCAAAAACTTATCTTTATATTTAAATTTGGGAACTAAGAAGAAATTTGATTAATGAAAATTACACATATTTATTTCTTAATTTTCAGATGCCAGTGAGAATGTAATCGAACATCCCAGTCGGCCAAGCTCTGCAAATAAGGGTACGCAATTATCGTGTTTTTATTTAATATGAACCCAAAATTTATTATTTCTCAAACTATATATATTTTATTAACAGAAAAATATCTCACCAATTTCACCAAAAAATCGATAATTTCACACGTTTTTAGTTCATCTACTTACTTTTGTACTCAATTAACCCTGCCTTACCCTATATGAAAAGCATAATTCTTTTTAATTGTTATGAAAATTAGTATGACATCTTCTTTTAAGTATATCAATTTATGCGTTATTTGTCGCATTACATTTTTGTTCAACCCTTAAAAAATTAGACTAATGTAGAATACAAGGGATGTTTTTTTTTATTAAAACAAATGTCCCGATTGGTGAATCATGGAGGTTCTTTTATAAGAACAGTTTAACCAATGGAAAACATGAGAAATAGTTAATTTTTTTATTAACATTTAATTCAATGTATTTATTTACAATAATTACGGAGAGCAGCGACTCTAGTGTTTATAAAAATCCGTAAACTGAGAAATACAAAAACTTGATCCGTTATGAGATTCTAATGACCAACAATAAGACCAAATCTTCCCCTATTTAGTTTTCCAGGCTTTATGAACACCCTGTTTTAAAACTTTTACATTGTTCTTATGAGGAAACATTGGAAAACTACCCTTATCTATTTATGTTGTCATAAATTTTTCCAATATGTTTTAAATCAAAGAAAACGCCTCAGATTTCAAATGGAACAAAATGTGTTGATTATCGATTGGTATTTTAATGACGCGTGAAATCAATAATTACCATTTTCCATTAGGAGGAAAATTCTCGGAAATGCACCCCTTTGAGAAATGAACAATTTCAAGGATTTTGAACCTTTAAAGAACAGTTAATTGAAACACAAAGTCGCTAGACTGAGACAGGTTATTAAACTTAAAAACGCCGTTTCAGTTGTTTAATTAATTACGTCTTTTTTTTGTTTTATTTCATTTGTTTCTTCTTTCTTTTTTTTTAGTTAATAGCACAATTCATTGGTTTGCACAATGTGGTACTGAACCAAATTTTGAAGGTATTTACAATTTTGGATTGGAGTGGGGGTGTGTTTTTTTTTGTAGTTTAATTTTACGTATTGTTATGTGTAATAGCAAAATTAGTCCATCCTAATTAATTGCTTAGTGATTCTATTTGCTAACAAATTTACGAAAAAAAATTAGTATTATATGGTTTTAAGTGTAAGTATCTTTAGCCTCTGTACCATGGTTAAAGTAGATACTATTCTGCGTTGAAATGTTAGTACTAAACAATTTTGCCACTAACATAAGTTGAAATTTTCTTTAACAAACTTACACAAAGCATTAAAATTAAATCTAATATCTCAGACTCTTTTCTTTTCTGCATCTTACAATCCTTAGCCAAAAATAATGGTTGCCTATATTTTCTTTAAATCGTAGTAACACTAACCAATACTTAAAAGAACTGAAGAATGTTTTATAGTCCGGTCAATTTAGACATTCGAAGCTACATAAATTCCCATCAAGCTGAAAATCACTAAGATTGTTTAAAATATGATTAAAAATAAAATTTGAAAGTTCCCCATCTTTCCCCTATATGGAAAAATTTTTAATCAAGGTTAAAGGTCAAAAAAATGAGTTTTTCGCGACTTTCAGCAAAACGGTAAGTTTTAATAAAAAATACTTTAAACAAAAAATGTAGATCATAAAATTATCTACAAAAAATGTATCAATACTTTTTTTCCTACGAGCCATCGTTTTTGACATATAACGACTCAAAAAGTTGGAATCGCCATAATATGCATGAGTACTGCAAAAAGAGGTGCAGTGCTAAATGTGGTTGCAAAAAAGTCGGACTGTTTTGTTCTCTGGCATGTACACATTGTCAAGGCCGGTTGTGCTCTGCGTTTGCTGAAAATCGCGAAAAACTCATTTTTTTGACCTTTGACATTGATTAAAAATTTTTCCATACAGGGGAAAGATGGGGAACTTTCAAATTTTATTTTTAATCATATTTTATACAATTTTACTGATTTTCAGCTTGGTGGGAATTTATGTAGCTATACTCTTACTTTTTGGTCTAATTTGACTGGACTATTAGTGCCTTGTTTTAATAATAAAAAAAGATCCTCGCAATTTTATGCACCCTGTCATCATCCTATGCCATAAAAATTAACTTCTTACAATATCACAATCTTTTCTAGACTCAATAACTTTGAAAACTTGAAAATGTATGGAAATCCTAAAAATTTTCTCTACTCTTCCCCAAATCCTTCTTTAACTATACTGAAACTAAAAACTATCCTGAAATAAAAATAATTATTTGACCCAATATATTGCTGACTAAATTAAAATCTTTCAAAACAAACTTAATCCATTTTTACTTGTTTTACTAACAATAGAATTTTTTTCCTTCCACGGTTTAATTGTTGATTGTACTACAAATAGTAGATACAACTGTTATCATAACAATGATATAGAAGTAGTCTCTCGCACTATATGACGTCACCGTTATTGACCGTCTTGATTTCAATGGTTTTGTTTACATATGAACAACTCATGTGCTGTACATTATTATTATGATTTTAATGAAGAAAGGATTTGTTTAGAGGATGAAAGACATTGTGTCGTTTTGATGTTTGTTTTTACGCATGTTGTGTGTACTTTGTTCGGAATTTGAGGTTATGGTATGGAATTGTTGAGGTTATGTTTTTTTTTTAGATCGTGAAGATCGAGTGCGACAAGTTCGGGATCGCCAAAACGAAGAACGTTTGCGCAAGTTAAACGAGATCAAACAACAAGCGTTACATGCACAAAAGGTTCGGGAGCAAAACGAGGAGGAGCGCCGCCGTCGGATCGAGGAACTGCGCATTCGGGATTTAGATCGCCGCTCGCAGGTCGAGGAGCGCAAGCGTCAGTACGAGGAGGCCGAGCGGATGCGGCGCGAGGCAATTTTGCGCAAGAACCAAGAGCGTGAGGCGCGCATTGAAACAAAGCGGCGCAATGAGCGATGCCCGTCCGCGTTCGCATTTGGTTCTTCGACGCCGCGCATGCTCGAACCTGCCGACACCGGCGGTTCTTCGTTCTGGACAAGCCGTCGCGCAACTTCAACCACCAATGTGATGTTTGTCTCAGCCGCCGCCCCCCTCACGCGACGTTCTTCCGAGCGTGAAGTGGACGGTAGCAAAAAACGCGCCACTTCTGCCGGCGGTCTCGATCGAGATCCCAATAACGAAGGTATTAATTTCCCTTTCAGCCATTAGTGATAATTCATTGAAAATATCCTCCGTTTACCATCAGTTCGAGAGATTATTTTCGATGTCTTTCCTACCTATGAAAAATATCTAATTTGTTTCGTTTTCTTATGTTTAGTAATTCGGAAAACAGAAAGACATTCAGGTAATTCACTGAGCTCCGACGAAAATCATTTTGTTTTCATAGTTTCTGCACGAGACATTCATTCTACTTTCAAGAGAAGCTATAAATATTTTAAGACTAAATTTCAAAGATAAACTACGTTTAACCTTATTCTCCAGATAAACTACGTTTAACCTTATTCTCCAGATAAACTACGTTTAACTTTATTCTCCAGATAAACTTTATTTGAACATTGCAACTACCCCCCACTCAATTGTAGCTCCCTAAAGTTAGCCCTCCGACTTGATTTTTCAAAAAAATATTTTGGTTCATTCGTTGAAGAAACAAAAATCTACAGAAAAACATCAATTCCAAGGGAAAAACGACCGTATTTCAAAATGAGGGGTTAACTTTAGGTTTCTATTTCTTCAAATTTGTTTATTTCTATATAAGAAAACTAAAAACCAACAAACGAATGAGCAAAAAATTTTTTGAAATACCAAAAGTCGAGGGGTTAACTGTAGGGAGCTCCCAAATGTTTAAAAACAGCTTTTGAGCCAAGATAAAATATTCTACTGCAACCCAATATTTTGTAAATAGCACGGAAATAATGAAGTATGTTTTTTTTACACAGATGGATCTATAATCTCTTCCCGAACAAAGAACGAATAACTAGAATAGATTACAACCCCTGAGGGTTTGCAACCCTTTATACATAAGTCCATACAAAGCAACTTCAAAAATGTTATGCTAGTATACCAAATTTTTTTTGTCTATTATTCAATGTCAATTATTAATATCAGAACGATATCTTTATCCGTAGCTCATTGTTGGAAAATAACTTAAACGATGGATCTTCTAATTCCCAACCAGTTCTCAACTGTTCGTCAGAGAAAACAACTTCATTTTTTTTTGTATAAACCTAAAGATATTTCTATCTGATGGCTAGCTAACTGCAGTAATTTTTTAATTCTTTCAAATATTTATTTCTTCTCTTGAAACATTCGTATTTCGTAATATTTGTTGTAGACGTTTAAATTATTTCAATTTTTTTTTTGACATGCGCAAACTTTTGTTTGTAGTCCACTCCAGTGCGTATGCGCTGAAACAAGTGATAGTCACATATATTTATATTGAAACAACAAATTTCTAATGAGATATATTTTTGCAAAAGACCATTTGGATAGGTAGTAGGTTGGTGGGTGGGGGAGGAGGTGGGGATTTCCTTGATGAAAATCGGTTTATCAACATTGCACACATATTCACTCACAAAAACACACATCATTTGATTTTATTTTGCAGATTTACGAATGTCTACATCAATGTATGAAGTTTTTCATTGGCACACTCCTAGTCCTTTCTCTAAGTCAGCTGCTGGTAATGCACTATTTTCAACCCCAAATTACTATTGTTTGATTCTATTGTTTTGTGCAATTGTTTTCCAAATTGCCTATACGTTATATCAGTTTGTTATAAAAATGGATTTCGTAGGTTTCCTATGCAAAAATAATAACCCACATATGGTTTTTTCGAAAATGGATATCATTATCTGATCTACTTGAATTTATTTTACATACTTTTATGTTTTTATCCACTTTTAAGTTTATTTGGAATCACAGCCATTGATTTATACGTAACTTTGACTATAAAAATGTTTATATTGGTTCAATTAATCTAAAGGGGGGGGGGAAACCTATTCGTTGATAAGGAAAAAGAAGAGCTATAATTATTACCATTTGTATTTATAGTTTATAAAAAATATAATTTTACTGAATATTAACGAAATTAGTAGTCGAAAACAAATGAATTGTTTAGGTATGCAATTCGAACTTATTCCTTGAATTGACGGTTGCATACACACTAATGTCCATGGAACAGGTAAAAGTTATTCAATTTTCTTTTCGAACATACCATGTGTGTAGAATTAAAGCAAGGGAACGGGGCAAAGTATTTGCCAAGAAATCCTTTTTATTTTTGAGATTCGCTTTTTGTTCTGTTTTTCGCATGTTTCTTATTTTCAAAAGAAAATCAACACAATTTTTTGCGAATAAGAAAACTTATTGTTTGGCACAATGACTTCGACAAGGTTGGCTTCAGGATTGTATTTTTAAGGGGCATATTATTTATTTTCCAAAAAAAAAAGAAAAAGAAAGTCTAAATTAGTAAACTAATTTAGTTACTACTTGTCAATGTGCGTCCGTCATATGTAGTTTAAACAAGAGAAATGCTCGCACCCCTCTGGATCCGTGCCTGGATTTTTTTTGCTTACGAAAATTTTTATAGCTTTTTTTAAGTGTTGGTATTTTGTATATTTTTTGCAGTTTTGCATTTTCCTTTGCCCCACTAAGCTTGAATTGTATGTTTTTCACATATTTTTTAAATGCTACATTCACACACATAAACTACGCCTGTTTTTTATTTGATTGGAATTATTTTTATTTATAAAATTATCTTCGAATCAAAATTGAAAAAAAAAGCGTCTCCGTTTATATGCATCACACACAAGTCGCTATATTTGTAAAGCAATAGGTTATGGGCCCAAGTTAAAAATTGATATTAATTTAAAATAATGACAATTGAATGAAAATTAAATATTAAAGTTAAATATTAAAATTTGCTTGTAAATTGTTCCATATGATTAGTGATTATGGTACACTTAAATTTAAAAAAAAATGATACAAGAGATATTTTTTATCTTGGGTTTGAAAAATTGTCGATGAAATAGAAAAATACGGAAATTAACGCGATAGAATACCTGTGTGAATCATTTAAAATACATTATAAGCATTGTCCTGAATCGTGAAGCCGTGCAATTAGATTGATTCGAGTAGATATGTTATGGTAATTGTGATTAATTCAGTGATTCTGATATCAATTCTTCAAATTTGGTAAATGTAATAAATTATTGAGTATTTATCAAATTAATCGGTTTCTATTCATACGTTCATGTAAGACCCGGTTGCCTAGCTAAAGCAAGCCTAAAGTTAGGCAACTACTACATCATTGTTGTATGCCGTTGTCTTAGTCTTGAGCAAAGATGAGATATTTTCAAAATAGATAATATTTGAATCAGAAAATACAAAATATGTACCTATTCCCATTATGCAGCTTTATACATTTTCTTGGAAAGCATTTTGCAAAATACTTTTTGATAATATATCCGACTTATTAATATATGCTTAATATAACTATATATACTGGTAATAGTAGTATATGTTACTGTATATATAGTATACTCGACTTCGGTCATTTTAATTAATGTATCCCATCGTTTTATAGTTTTTTTTTTTCAATCTTTTTTTGGGGATGATAAGTAATAGTTTCTGTTTACGATGTTAAAAATAATCGAAAGTTATAATAATATAATATACTATAAACACAAGTGTAATATGAATTAAGGATAATTCTCAGCAGTTGTCAATCAGAACTCAATGTAGAGGAGAAGCTGGGTAAATGCCCAGAGCGGCAAAATTGAGGGTACCGGGAGGTTGTAATTATGTTTTTTTTTGTTTGAATTATAAAGGCCATAGGACGATAAGTATAGTGAATCGGTCCCAGACAAGTATTTGGTTCATAATTCCAGGATATGTTGATATTGTTAAGGTACATTGATTCGGCAAGTTTCAGATCCTTATGTATTACCATTTCTTCAAAAATCGAAAAAAACTGGAAATCAAAAAAAAAAGTTCTTAGATACTTGTGGATCGATTTATTTGAATTTTGGATATATTATAGGGGTTAATGGTAGCTTTTAGAAAAAAAATTAAGAGCTATAACAGGTTATAAGATCCTTGAAAAAAGAGAGTTTTTTCTTTTAATTTTTAACCACGATACAATTTTGGTACAATTACGAAACAATTTTTTTCGGATTCCCCATTCAATTTTCTTCAAAATTATGTGTTTTTTAAATTTTTAAAAAACGGTACGCCATATTGAAAAAAAATAAAAACCGATTTTTCACACAAAAATCCATTAATGTAATAAACAGAAACGAGGCCTACTCGATTGCTATACGAGTGTAAATAAAAGAAAATATTTAAAACAATAATATTAAGTCAGCATCAAGTGTTATCTTAGAAAATAAGATTGCTTAACTGCATAGCAATTTTATTTTTTTTAAATTTTATTTATCGTCACTTCATAATTACTAAGCTCCTTTAACGACTCTAGGGTTAATTAAATTCCTTATCGAGAAATATTGAAAATTTGCACGATACGAGAATCGAACCCAATACCTACTAATTTTGGAGCGGTAATCTAGACCACTCGGCTACCAGTAGGCTAGCATAGCGATTTTATTGTATAAGATAACACTTGATGTTCACTTAATTATTAGTGCAAAATAATTTTTATATTAATGATTGAATTCATTTAATAAACAAACAACTGTTTTCATATTATTGTTTTAAATATTTTCGTTTAGTAATCGAATAAGCTCTGTTTTTGTTTATTACACTAACGGATTTTTGTGTAAAAAAATCGGTTTTTATTTTTTTTCAATATGGCGTATCATTTTTTTTAAATTGAAAAGACCTATAACTTTAAAAGAAATTGAATAGGGAATTTTACCAAAATTGTAGAAATTAAAAGTAAAAGTTCTCTTTTTTCAAGGATCTTATGACCTGGTATAGCTCTTAATTTTTTTTCTAAAAGCTACCATTAGCCCCTATAACATATCCAAAATTTAAATAAATCGATCCACAAGTTTCTGAGATTTTTTTTTTTTTTGATTTCTAGCTTATTTCGATTTTTGAAGAAACGGTAATACATAGGGATCTTAAACTTGCCGAATCAATGTACCTTTATAGTACCAACATACCCTGAAATTATGAACCAAATACTTGTCTGGGGTCGATTCACTATACTTATCGTCCTATGGCCTTTATAATTCAAACAAAAAAAAAAAACATAATTGCAACCTCCCGGTACCCTCAATTTTGCCGCTCTGGGCATTTACCCAGCTTCTCCTCTACATTGAGTTCTGATTGACAACTGCTGAGAATTATCCTTAATTCATATTACACTTATGTTTATAGTATATTATATTATTATAACTTTCGATTATTTTTAACATCGTAAACATAAACTATTACTTATCATCCCCAAAAAAAGATTGAAAAAAAAAACTATAAAACGTTGGGATACATTAATTAAAATGACCGAAGTCGAGTATACTATATACATATAGTAACATATATTACTATTAACAGTATATATAGTTATATAAAGTATATATTACTAGGTCGGGTAAATTATCAAAAAGTATTTTGCAAATAAATGTTTTTCGAAAAAAAGTATTAAGCTTCATAATGGGAATAAGTACACACATATGGATAACATTGCAAAATAATAATGCAAAATTTATTGTTTTTTTTTTTTTTGGAACAAGTGTACTTTAGCACACCCACAATCTGGGAACGTTGCATTTTCGATTTTGTTTTTAATTTAATTCGTGATATTTTCGATGATTTAATTCTAATATGGTATAGTTCTATCTTTTGTGGCTAAATTTTCATTATGAACCGATTTAATCGCGAATTAAAATAAAAACAAAGTCGAAAATGCAACGTTGCCAGATTGTGGGTGTGCTAAAGTACACTTGAGCCTTTTTTTTCCAATATGTAATATATGAACGTTAAGGGGGTTCTCCCGTGTTACGACTTGCATTTTAAGGGGAGGTATGTCCAAATGCTGCTAGACAACTAAAATTTTAGGGGAATGTTTCTTATACAATGGTAAAGCACCTGTGAAAATTTTAAAGCGATTCGCTAAGTTGTTAAGTGTACTATAATTGAATGTAGGAATAAGCGGGAATGATGACTGATACTGGAATCACTGGATTCTGGATATTTACATTTACCAGAGCAATTATATAAGTAGAAGCTTGTTTTGGATGTGTTTGAGTTGTGGATTGTTTGGGATTGTTGGTTCGTTTCGTATCGTATCGTTTTGTTGTGTATCGTTTTGATTGGTTGTATGTTTGTTATTAGATGACGTAGACGCGTCGAACGTGCAAACGACGAATTCGTTCAGCAATCGGGTCGCGCGACGTCGTACAGACTTAATGCCCACAATACCATCACCCCGCGATTCGAACAGCTTTCACCAACAGCACTCGAAGTCGTTCACCAGGTCGCCAGGTAGGGCTTTTAGCATGACGCGTCTTGACCAGTTGGCACAGCCACGACGTCGCACCAAAGCGCCACAATTCACGCTGGTCGACATTGTCGATGAGCCCGAAACCGTTTCCGACCAACGTCATCCGACGCGTCATCCGCCACGTCACTTGGCGCCACTCAAACGACACAATAGTAACAATAGTAACAGTAAGAGTAGTGAGAATGGCGCCGCGGCTTTGAATCAGTTTTCCCGTAGTATGGGTCACTTGGCCGCTAAGCCTTTGCGGAAGTCTGACACCAGCACAAGCATGTCGCATTTGAACTTTTCTCGCCCTTTGGTGGTCACACCTCGCATGAATAAAACGGACTGCATGCGTAGACAACGTATCCTCAATGCCTCAAAGTCTGAGACAACAACACCACCACCATCTTCAGGTAAGTACCACTCGACTACCAGCACTCCGCCATTTCTCATCCTCTTCAGCGAAAACCTACCACCTACTGACATGCACGCGCATACCTCATCACTAAGTAATCAATCCAACATTTCTAACACAATCCAATCCTCATTTTTGTTTACCTCAAGTACAACATCCTGCAGGAAACGGTCATACACAAGTCACCCAACCAAAACAGTACTAAGCCTAACTTTTGTACAGCGCCATCTACGTGTCGGTGACCAAAAGCTCTCATTTTCCCAAACGCCAAAACTTATAATTGAACTTATATATAAACCTCTCTTCTTTGCCTACAACTATATTGACTAAAATAAAACTATTATTTTATGTAAGGTTCAATTCCAGGGTAAATAACAACAATAATAATATCAGGGTCACAAGTAATTGGAAATATAGTTAAATTAATTTAAACAATCATTGATTTGCGACGTTTCGTCTTTATAATTAAGACTTTTTCAAGCTCTGAAAGTATTACAATATTAACAACATTATAACAATATTATTATAAACATTGTTGGAGTCAGTTTATAATAATATTGTTATAATGTTGTTAATATTGTAATACTTTCAGAGCTTAATAAAGTCTTAATAATAAAGACGAAACGTCGCAAAATCAATGATTGTTTAAATTAATTTAACTATATTCCAATTACTCGTGACCCTGATATTATTAAAACTATTATTATTATTATTAAGTTTCTAGCTGATCCCCGCGACTTTGTCTGCCTAACGTAGGTGTTGGTTGTATTTTCTTTTTAGATTTCCTATTTGTAGTGGTATATGAAAATTTTTAGTTCTTTTATTTCTTTTACGAAAAACATAATCATACTTAAAAAACACTATTTTGTCGATTTTAAAAAGACACATTTAATAAACTGTTGCTTAGAATAAAATATTTATATGTAATGATCAATTAATTTTCAAAAAAAATTTATAAATATCTAAGAAGAGTATGTTCAATTGCGTATACCTACGGTAGGTATACCTACCGTAAACCAAATAATCCATAAATCATTCAAAATCTATACATAAATAAATCGTCAAGTTCAATAAAGTCGGTCTTAATTATGACTTAAAACAGTAAAAAGTTATCAAAACACTCGCGTCAAAATAACAGAAGTAAAGAGTCTAGATTTAAAATATAAGTAGAAATCCCATTTCATTGTCTCGACTCCCGAATGAACCTTTTTCTCAAAACTATTGCACTACTGCAATGTACAAAACTACCGCAAAATTAAAATTTGTTTTCGCGGACGATACGGTGATTATGGCTACTCACGAGGACGCCGTAATTGCCTCTCAGTACCTCCAGCACCATTTAAACCTACTGGACACTTGGGCTGAAAAATGGAAAATCACTATCAATAAGTCCAAATCAGTTCAAGTGACCTTCACTCCCAGAAAAGGAACGGGCCCCCTGGTCAATCTGGACTTAACTGAGATCCCATCGTCCGACACCGTCAAATACCTTGGTTTTCATCTGGACAGGAGGCTCACCTGGAAATCTCACATCATCCAAAAACGAAAACATATTAACAAGAGGTTCAAACAGTTATACTGGCTGATGGGTAGGGGCTTTAAACTTCCCCTTGAGGATAAACTACTTATATACAAAGCAGTAATAGTGTCAATTTAGTCGTACGGTATTGGGCTGGGGGGCTCTGCCAGCAAGTCAAGCATTAAATTAATCGAGGCCACCCAATCAAAAATCCTGAGACAGTTGGCAAATGGTCTATGGTATGTCACAAATGAGACTCTCCGAAGAGACTTACATATCTCATCAGTCACCGACTCCATTGCCGTAGGTACCGCCAATCATTTTGGAAAGTTGAGTCAACACTCAAATCCCCTGATTCCGCCACTTTTGGAGCTCCAAAATGAAAGAAGGCTAAAAAGAAAAGTGCCTAGTGATCAAGTAGAAGCATAAGGAGATTCCTCCACTGAGAGTGATCTCCATCACGTCAGCTCCGGCCATCAAATCGGATTATAGGACCTAGATCCTGATGGCCGATTTATATATATATATATATATATATAAATTGTTCTAAATACCGAAGAGAAGTTAGTTTGGAAGATTGTATATTTGAATTGTTAATGAAATATATGATAAAAAATTGCCCTCTTAATGCTTTACAGCAGAATATATAATTGCTCCAGGTCACAATCATTGGTTCATAAAATTTAGATTTTAAAAAGTTTGATTGTTGAAAAACAAACAAAAATTAAAAACCGCCTCTTTGGTATTTAATGTTAAAATGTTAAATTTGGAATAAGGGCCTTTTGAAACAAATATTTACTCTAAAATTGGGTTCAAAATCTAAATATACAGACAGACGTTAGAATTTTATATATTAGTATAGTTTTTCACAACTAGGTAGTCAGGTATCCAATTGCATTGTTTTTACTGCACACTTTATTTTTAGCTAGTTTTTGTTATCTTAGATACTTTACAATGACCGATTTTAATTCGACTGTTTCCTATTTATTATGACCAAAAAAGCTTGAGGTAATTTAAAATCCAATTTTATTATCTAATGCATTTGCTTTTCTAATAAAAATTGATTGCTTGACCAATACTATTTCTAAAGGTGTGTTGTTATAAATAATTGAAAACCAATTCAAAATTGGGAAATTTTACTTGCTACGCATACTTTCATACTGGGCAACTGGGTCAGGTGAGAAATTATTTTCTCTATCAGCTTAATTAACGACCTTTTCTTCGAATTATGTAAGTAAATCATTTGTTTATGAATTCTTGGTAGAGAAACGGTGACGGGCTTGACATCTGTAGAATTATCACTCAATCTTCAATTGTTTAATATTAATTTACTCATTGCTTACTCTTAACAATATTTCACTCACTATATACAAGAGTGTAGATATCACACACATTTGTACATAAATGAAATTCACATTAATTTGTGTGCGAAATTTACCAATTGTAATCAGTGATCAAAACAAATACTAATAATTAAGTACACAAGTTATGCACTGGATTTTAAGCACTTCTTTTCTTCCTATTTTATATCAATTCCACCCTCAAATCTTAGAGATCAAAAAAAAAATAGGTTTTCAATGAATTACAGCAGACAAAGATGTACGAGTGTACAGAAAAGTCCGTCAATATCATCTCTGATTTATCAACTGAAAAATTGATTGCATTTTTTAAAATCTAGTCATTATAATACGTAACTCGGTTTCGTACATTGTAAATTCGCTCGGGTCGGAAATTTTAACTAAATCAAAAAATGAAGAAATCATCGAAAATCAACTCTTAAATAGCTGAAATTTTTAAGTTTTTTCGATATGATGTTGTTTTATTTGCTTGATGTTAATCAGTTGGCAATTGCGTGATGGACTTTTTTGCTAATTGCATTAGGAAACGGGTTATCCAATTTAGAAAGTTTGACGATTTTGTGCTTAAAATACAATGTTTTAAATCGTTTCAGTGTCAAAGTGTTTACCAACAGCTATAGTTCTAATACTTGATATTGAGTTTATGTATTTTTGAATAGGAGGACGTAGTGGAGATGCAACACCGTCTCGGCCTGGAAGTGCACTTAGTGGGACTAGTAGTGTAACATCGAGTGTCGTTGTTATGCGTCGTCCAACTTCAGCTTCAACAGGCGGAGCTCGTCGTCCTAGACCAGCATCAATCGCCGGTAAGTTCTATCAAACATTTTTGCTCTGTTCTTTTCTATTTTACAGTGGCCACCTTGACCACTCGTCCACCTATAGCCTTAGTTACATTGTTGTTACCAAGTGTATTTTCTTTGGCCTCAAGTTTAGTAATCTATTTTTTATTAATAACAGGAACATCTACGAGTGAAATGAAGCATCACTTAGAACATTTGAAGCCTCCGTTACCGAATCCGCGAGTCAAATCTCAAAATGGAAAAATTGAACGGGTTTCTTCAAAATCGTCATTAGCAATAAAAGTAATGTAACAAATTATTTATAGAAATGAAATATAATTTGAGTTGGTTTTTAGAATACTTCGTCGTCTCGAAGTTCAACTAGAACAACTCCGTTAACCTCACCCAGTACCGAAAATGTCAGTTTACCAGGTTCCACTTGTTCAATTCAAAATAGCGATCCAAAATCAAGACCGAACACCCCTAAACGAAAAAAATCTCAAACCGAGTCGACGCAAGTAGTAACTACAAACGGTGATAGTAAGGTAAAGGCGCCCAAATCCGAACCAACGGAAAATCTACTGGAAAAGAAATCAACGGAAGAAAACATAGATTTAGTAAAAGTAAATGACGATCAAAACGATCGTGTTGAAGCAGTTACCACTGAAACTATCGAAAACAAGGAGAATTTAGTAAACATTTCGTCAGAAGATAGGCACGAGTTAGTTTCTCCGACTGAGAACAAACTCGAAACAGTTGACAAATCAATAAACCAGTCACTGGACTTGTCTGAAGTGAGCGACATGAGTGCTTCGATGATCGCAAAGAATCGAATCACAACCGAAGAAGAAGCAAAAGCTGCACTAGCCGAACGACGTCGGTTGGCGCGCGAAGAAGCTGAGCGGCAAGCGGAACTGGAGCGACAACGGCGTGAAGAAGAAGCTCGACTCGAGTACGAGCGCGAAAAAGCCGAAGAAGAAGAACAACGGCGCCTCGAAGAGGAGACACTGCGACTGGTCCAAGAACAAAAAGCAGCCGAAGAACAGCGTCTTCGTCAAGCCATTGAAGAAGCCCAGCGACGCGAGGACGAAGAACGCAAGCGCAAGTGCGAGGAAGAGCGACAAAAGGCTGAGAAAGAAGAAGCCGAACGGAAAGCTCGCGAGGAAGCGGAAAAGCAACGCATTGAACTCGCCGTGAAACTGGAAAAAGAAGAAAAAGAACGCGAACTGCGGAGGAAGCGGGTCGAGGCGATTATGTTGCGTACGAGGAGTCGAGGTTCCACTGGCGGAACGAACAATGGAACGGGAAACCAAACTGCTGGAAATCAGTCGGGTAATGAAGGTGGTGACGAACGCCCCTCGAATACGGACACGAATGGGTCGAACGTCAGTGACGACTACCCCGTTCGGAATGGTTCCATCGCCAACAATTCCGAATCCAAAGAAATCATCAACAACTGTTTAAATGCAACCCCTAAAACTATCGACAATAACACGAACAATGTTCTTAGAGAAGTGCAGCTACAGCCACCTGATTCACCCCTTATTCATAGACAATTGGATGACGAATTTAATGCCGTTAATTGCGACAGTGTCACCGGAAAAGTGCCCCTCAACGGAAGCAATGTTATTAACATGTAAGAACAAATATTCTTCCACATCTATCCCTCTGCTTCCAATCTGCTAACAACTTGCCGGAACCCACTTGCCATACTTCAATCTTTAAAATGCTTTTTCCATAGAATTTAATCTATAACTTTTATAGTGCTTCCAATATAACTGATCAAATTTAGAAATCTTAAACAAAAGGTCTATCAGGATCCACATGGAGAGTTAGCCCCCAAATAGGAACCTACATCGAAACTTATATCAAAATATCGGCTTGATATACAAAAACATTTTATATACTTTTCGCGACCAAATTCCTCTTTGATCTTGAGATATGAGCAAAAATGTCCCCCCGCATGGCTATTTTTCAAAGTTATATATCTCAAAAACTAATTCAGCTAGAGAAGTGAAACCAACGCGAGGCTTTAGATTATTTTACAGAGTATGTCATATATTTTTTTGAAATTTTTAGAAATAAAATTATACAAAAAAAATCCAAAAAACAAATGAAATATTTTTTTTATGTGTTCTCTGAAAATGACAATCACGAAAAAAATATATTTTATGTTTTTACATGAGCACTATAACTCATAAAAATTGCGTGAAAAAATAGTTGGTGCAACACCTTGAAAAAAAAAATGTGATTTACACCTAATAGTCTACCTCGGTTTTATTGTTTTTCGAAGTGTTTCAACAACTCTTTTTTCACAAAACTTCATTAAAAACTGGCCACATATAGAAGCAAAACATATATTATTTTCATAATTGTAAGTCTAAGGAAACAAAAAAAAAAATTGTTTATTAGTTTTTTTGTTTTTCTATATTTACTCTTAAGATGATTACTTTCAAGATCAAAATAATTGATCCCAAAAGAAAAAAAAATAACTAGTGCTCAATTTTTATTAAAATAAGAATAAAAAAAAATTATCGTTACTGTTATAATTTATTACAATTGGAATATTATGGCCCTAAAAAAAATTAGTTAGTATCTCATAGGACGCAGAATTCTGGATAATTATTGTTCATATGAAAAATAGCAATTAAAAGCTGTTGCATGAAAACAATATCCCACAGTAAAACTTCTATTGGAGAATCACAGGAATATCGGAAAATACTGTTGCAATCTTTACCATTCGAAATATAATCATTATATATACGACCGTCTTTGCTATTTATACATATGTCTTGATTTTACTTCTACTCTAATGATATTAGGTGCTTATTTTACATATTGTTTTAAAATATTATTTGAAAGTTCATTTATTCGCCCACTTTAGGTAGAACCTTTAAAAATTTTGGTATGAGCCAGTGAATAATATCCTAAGCTAAACGAACAAAGAGACGTATAGTATTCCAGTTGTAACAAATTATAAATGACGGTAATTTTTTTTTGCACAAAATATTTTTTATGAGTTATAGTGCTCATGTAGAAGCATCAAATATATTTTTTTTCGTTATTGTCATTTTCAGAGAACACAAAAAAAATTATTTCATTTGTTTTTTGTTTTTTTTTATTTAATTTTTTTTTCTAAAAACTTCAAAAAAATATATGTTATACTCTGTAAAATAATCTATAGCCTCGCGTTGGTTTCACTTTTCTAGCTTAATTAGTTTTTGAGATATATAACTTTGAAAAATAGCCATGCGGGGGGGGGGGGGGAATTTTTGCCCATATCTCAAGGTCAAAGAGGAATTTGGTCGCGAAAAGTATATAAAATGTGTTTGTATATCTAGCCGATATTTTCACATAAGTTGCGACATAGGTTCCTATTTGGGGGGCCAACTCGCCATGTGGATCCTGCTAGACCCTTTACAAAAATATTTTAGATTAAAAATAGTATAAACCTTTGAATATTTTGCCAACAGTATTTATATTGTATCCTTATTATCTCTTTTTAGCTAACCGAAAGGCGATAAACGTATTTTTATATACTTTTTCATTTCTTTAGCATTGTTCGCATTGAATATGCCTGCAACCCTTAAACTTATCTCCATATTCCTCCGAATTTCGGTATAGAAAAAGTACAGAACAAATGAGAATATGAGTTGTATTTATTAAGTGCTAGAAATCAAAATTCATTCCTTAAGTCTAATTCATAAATATTAGTTTTTTAGAATAGAAGTATAGATTAGCTTTTTCCATAGGTTATTCTATTGGTTCCTTTGTCTTTAACTTGTTTATCGCCCATATAAAATATTTGAAAACATTTTTTTAGAGGATTTTATTTTTGTTATTAACCGTCGTTTTATAACTATTATGATCTTTAGCGACTCTAGGGTTAGTAAAAATCTGTAATCCTTATTCCGATAAGTATCGGAAATTTGCGCGATAAAAAGTAGAATTGAACAAGGTAGTTTAGAATTTTTTGCAACTTAATTGCGCCATTTTGTCAATACTTTTCTTTTTCAATACTAAAAAGTATTTTGGTGGTGGTTGATTAATTTTTATCAAAACTTTTTTTAAAGCAAAAAAAACTATCGGTTCTATTTTGTCCGGTCACAGCGTAGAACAAATGTATAAATGATTTCTTTTTTATTTGGTTTTTGGACTTAAGATTTAGCTAAAAATTATTCAGTTATTGAATATAGAAAGAGTATTTAGCGAAACCGTGTATAACAGTGGTTCATAACTTTGTTGGAGGTACTGGCTCCCACCAGTTTTATATAAGTATTTAAAATGATTTTTTCAAATTCGAAATATAGGCAAACATTTATACTTAGATGCATATAATCATATATAAGTGGGAGGTGTGTGTGACTCAAGGTTTGTAAATTACACAGGTTGCGCCATTAGAAAAAAAAATGACGTCATACGAAGAATTTTGAAATTTGAATCAGTCTGAAGATGTGTACGAATTTCTTCTGGATACGTCACAAAGCCACCATGAGGCCACCTGTGTATTTTATAAACCTTGTGTGTGATTCACCGAACTTTTGGGGTTCGCTCGAACCCAGATTAAGAACCACTGGTGTATAGATTTGTGTTCATTGATTTTGAAATTTATTTTCACTAATTTTTTGGGTTTATTTATTCAACATTTAGTATTATATATTTAACATTTTTGGAACTTGGAGAGTAAAATAGAAAAAGTAATGTAGATATTTTGAAGCTACTAAGTTTGTAATTAGTGTTGGATAAGATTTTTCGGTGGTAATTTTACTTGAAAAATTGACTAACATTTTCTTATTTTTCTAGATATGGACAACACAATATAACAGCGAATGCTAACGAGCTTTCGACAGCTAGTATTGATTTAATTACTAATGAAGATAATATAAATTCCAATAAAACTTTAAGCGATTCCCAAGCAGTTGCTGGTAAAGATTTATTAACATTTTAAATCAAAAGCTTTTTGTTCCATGAAAGTTTTTTATAGTTTCAACGAAAAAAAAACAGTGACAAGGTATAGGTTTTTGTTTGGGTAGTTATATAGTTTCGATGCTTTTTGTTCTTAATAATTGAAAAAGTGAAAATCATGAGGTTTGGAGAGCTTTATTTAATGATTCTGGCATAATTTGTTTTTCTTTAAATATTAAAGAGTTAACCATTGTAGATAGAAATTGTTTGATTTAACTTATACTTGAATTGTTGTTATTGTCTTTTTTTTTATTATTCAGTAATTTTGTATATTTATTAATAGCAATGCGCAAAATCGAATTAAAAATCGATTCTTATATTCGATGTATTAAAACTCAAACCGTGAATCGATAAATTCCAATACTCAAGACCAAATATAATCTCAGTATTTTCGAATTCTCGATCCAACTACTCAACAATTGAGTACATATAAGCGAATGAATTCAATACTAATCCGGAAATATTCAGTATTTATTTCGATTCACTTTCAATTCAATAACCAACATATAACCGCCGTAAAACAAGTGACAATCAAGTTTTTTTTCAGCGTATTCCTTAATGTCATATTTATCATTATCTTTCCTTTTTATTATTTGTTTTGAAAAGTATTAAGAGTTAGTGAGATGACAAATAATTTCATAAAGAATTAATGCATTGATTCCATACGGGTTTCTTTTGTTTTAGATTCGATACGAGTGAATTCATTGAATTCGAAATATTTAATTATCGATGAAAAGAGTTCAATACTATATCATTAGTATTTAAGTAATGTTTGTTGAACTTTTTTTTACCACTTTTTTAATTATTTTGATTTAGAAAAAACTACTTAAATGGTTCAGTAAAAACAAAACTCATGGAACAAAAATTTATACCATGCATTTAATAAAAAAATAATTTATAAAAAAAAAACTTTATTTTATTACAAAATTCTAAATACCTAGAAACCAATGGACCTAGTTTTTTTTTTTCAACATTTTCGCCAGCTTGATAACGTTTAAATAGACTTAATTAACAAAAGAAAATTTTAAAAAAATTTTTGAAAAAATTCCTTCTTTTTTAGATTTGGCCTGAATTTTTATAGTTAAAAGTATTTACATGAAGATATTAAAAGCCATTTTTCAACAGAGAAAACCAGAGATAAAAAGACGTGAAAAATTAAGGTTTTATTTATTGTTAATTATTTTTCAAAAAAATAAATATATTAAAAAAAAATAGAAAAAAAACTATATATAATAAAAAAAATATTGTCCTACAACTGGCATTTTCTGCAATTTAAGTCATTGTATGCATGTAAATTATAAATAAAGAAAAATAAATTGGGTGCTTGAGTTGCCGTAAGGTCATAGTCAGTCTCACATTAATTAAGAAAAATTATAAATAAATATTAATTTTATGAAAGGAAAAAAGTTGATTAAATGAAATTATTATTATTAACTATTATTATTAATTCATTCATTCATTGATTACATATTAATTATATATAGTTAATATTTACTGAAAAATATGCTATAAATATTTAAAAATGAAGTATTGTGAAAAAAATATCATTATAATAAAAATGCACATTGATGAGATTTGAATTTTTGCTCAATAAAAGAAGAATCCTTTCACTGAAAAGAATTTAACAAAATGCAGCTATTTCAAGGCAAACAATTCGATGACATGGAGGACTTCAAAAATCTGGATGTTGCCGTTGTTTCGAGTAAAGGAGGTTTGTTAATTTGAGAAAAATGAGAACATCTTTTTAATTATACCAAAGAAGTATAACTTCTCACGCACATAGATAAGTACACATACCGTTTTTTTTTAAAATTATTTTATTCTTTTACTTCTGGTGGTAATTCTATAAAGGTGCATTATACCTGTTCATAGTTTTTTTTTTTTTAATTTATTACCAGGATGTAATACATACATATTTACATACAAAATTTTATACATAGTTATACATATTAAAGTTATAACATTTATTTTAGCAGAGCCGAAGTGGAAACTATCAAAAATTAGACTGGAATTAGTTCTTAATAATTTTCTGCTAACTACAGCCCCTACAGTTATTAGGTTAATACTATTTTTGGAAGCCTCATACATTTAGTCAAGTCTCGATACCCAAATTTTAGATTTAATTATAAAATATATTTTTTTCGTGATTGTCATTTTCAGAGAACACATAAAAAAAATATTGCATTTGTTTTTTGGATTTTTTTTTCTAAAAATTTCAAAAAAATATATGATATACTCTGTAAAATAATCTAAAGCCTTGCTTTGGTTTCACTTCTCTAGCTTAATTAGTTTTTGAGATATATAACTTTGAAAAATAGCCATGCGGGGGAATATTTTTGCACATATCTCCAGGTCAAAGAGGAATTTGGTCGCGAAAAGTATATAAAATGTGTTTGTATATCAAGCCGATATTTTAACATAAGTTTCGATATAGGTTCCTATTTGGGGGCTAACTCGCCATGTGGATCCTGCTAGACCCTTTAGCGTTGCCATGTGGATCCTGCTAGACCCTTTAGCGTTGCCATGTGATGGTTCATCTCCTGTTCATTCTCAAAAAAAACTACTTACACTGGAAGTATTTTTCAATACTTGTCTTAAATAAAAAGTTAACAGTTCAATGTTGTTATGTTTTATTTATATGGTTAAAGATTAAATACAAATAAGATTTTTCAACAAAATCGACTATATTTCTAATCATATGAATTACAGTAAACCTTCAGCAGTTTTGTTTAATGTTTTTCTAAAGATTCAACATTTCCCTTGTGCCTGTTGATAGCATCCTGGTGACGTTTGATTTGTTCCTCATGAAATTGGATTTCGTTATTTAAATTTTCCTTTAACTTTTGTAATTGAGCTTTTTGCTGCAACAATTATACGACAATTATAAGTTTTTTTTTATCTTCTCTTCCATTAAGCCGTACAAACCTGCTTGTAGAAGTATTCGTCTTCGCGGGCAGCTTCCATTCTACCAAAAGCACCTCCGGCATCACGAATCGAGCCTCCGGATCCACCACCTTGGCCTGCACCACTACCCTTGTCACCCAATTGGCTGGAATACATTCTTATTACACTAAAAATAAAAATGAAAAAGTTATTTTGATATCAAGTGATCAGTCTCGACATTTACTTGGAGACTTGGTTCAAGTTTAAGTTGCGACGTGCATGGTTTATTAATAGACTCATTTTAAGTTTCAGGATGATTTAATTGGATCAAGATTAATGAAATTATGGACGAACTCTCGACAAAGATTGTTCGAATGCTTTCAGAATTCTTCGCAAAGTTTTGTTACGTAAATGCGTCTATCTAAATGCTCTAAATGTCACTCGGTTCTCAACTACGTGATAAACTTTCAAGGCACTTGAAAGTGGACGAAATTCAATAAAAGCGCCAGTCTGCGAAAGTGGCAAAAGTAGCGAATCATCTCTATGATAAAAACCCAAGTTTCAAACCATCAAATATATGCAACCACCATCATTCTCGCGTAAGTGTGTGAGTCTTCGATGCTCAAAATAGGCAAAACGTCGAATTTTGTTTTTTTATGCTCGCCGGGTTGCATATTAAGCAAACCAAAATATAATTTTGGCAGACGTCATATGTAAATTAAATTGATTAAAAATACCATTAGAAATGATCCACAAGTTTCGAAAAGGATTTATTTGGAAGCTTTGATTGATTATTGATCGATTTCAATCGATATCAGTTAATAAATAGAGATTTTTTTGACCCAAAGTGATGCATATTACTGGTCCCTGAAAACGCTAATTTCACGAAAATTAGTAGTTTAATCGCAATTATGTATATAGATTTAGTTAAAGAAACATATAAATCATCGATCAATCATATCCAAATGTCTAAGGCTATCTTTGATCGATTGAAGACATGGTCCTAAAATTCGGAAACGAGGGTTCAGGTTAATTTTCAATTCAAGCCTTAAAATTAACACAAACAATCACTAGCGCTCCAATGATAATCATTTTTATCTTCTCTTCCAATAATTTTATAGTTAAAAAAGTAAAAATGAGCAAAAAGTTGAAAATCTGAGGCATAAGTTAAATGTTGAATAACTTTTAATGGAGTGATTTAATCGAAAATTCATAAGAGGCCTTTTTTGTAGAGCGTTAAATTTTACGTCAGAATAATTTGTTGTTAAATCTTTTCATTCATTTGTTTCTTTGGTTCGAAAATCATCCCTTTTTAACGATATTATATGTGATTGATGTTTAAGTAGTTTGTTGATTTCTTCTACTACTTCGATGGTCAATTTCATCCCTTAAACGTGGTTTGTTTTCGGAAAAATTTGCACAGCATGTATGAATGGACTTATACCTTTTGAGAGTACTTTTGAGACCTTCATATATTGTTCTTATTGATTTTTTCGTTCCAGAAGAAGCTGACCAATGAGAACGGAGAATTATTCATTGGAGTTGAGATGTTCATCATTTCCAAATGGACGTTTGAGAAATAAATGCGGATCGTTGGAGAATCATCAATCAAATTCCTGTGGGATATCATTTCCACAATTGATATCTACCAAGAAGATCACTAATGGATTTACTACAACAATCTGTGCTGTAAATTGTGTTTTAATAATTCAGTGAATGTGAAGTGATTAAGTGGTTTAAGTGATAAAAAATTAGAATATCAGAAAATACAAAATCTTTTTATCAACTCAATATTTCTATATGATTATAATAATTGATACTTTTACATAAACTATATAAACTATTGTTATAATGGAAAAACTAATACTGTAACTTATTATAAACTGTATTGATATTTAACATTAATAAATGTATTTTAATTGAATACATTGTTTCAATTCGATTTACCCCACCCATCCTCTTGAATTTTATATTTCAGAGTTAGAATACAAAGAAAAGTTAAGATAATGCAACGATAAGGTAAGTGAGGTAAGTTCAATATTTTTCGATAGATTATCGAATAATACGATAAGGACAATATCTTAACGTTTTGAAGTCCTTATCGATTTTATTTTGTATATAAATTTTAATTTTCTGAAGAAACTCTTTTGAAATACAAATTAGTTTTTTCGAAAAAAAGAACCAAGGACCTCAAAATATTATCACATTTTTTGACAACTTTCCCGATCTCAACATAATGCAGCTATGGTTCGAATATGGTCGGGAAATTCTAATTATTTCGATCGAAAAAATTTTAAATTTTCTATAAATCACGTAAGAATTGTTTATATATGATTTTTAACGTCATTTACATATATCATGTGGTAGCAGCATCCCTAAGGTCATCGCAGTTCCAGGAGTAAGTGTTTTTTATAATTTCTAGTCAAATTGACATCTACCGTATCTCCATCTATGCTAGAACGTGTGAACTCTTGACATGTAATGTCACTTAACCACCTTAAGTTTTTAGTGCCACCTGTGAGTCAGGAGGATGTACTCATAGCTTCCAACAAAATGCGAAACACATTGTAGCGTTGTCTTAATTAAAAATACTAAACAATCCGAATTGTCAACAAATAAGAATTGTTTGAAAAAAGCGAAAACTAAAAAATTGACTTAAGAACTTACTGCTGTTGATATTTCACACAAAAATGATGAACAAACTTCAGATGCAGAGATGCCAATCGAAAGTATAAGTCTATCCGTACATGCTGGGCAAATTTTACCGAAAAAAAGTGGATTAAGGGATGATTTCCAAACCAAAGACAGTTTCGGGTTCGTAGCAATGTATAGAACGATAATATAACAATCTATTTCGAATATCAAAACAATGTCATCTAAAATTATATCAAAGAATATTTCTTGGCTTATCTACCAAAGAATGTCGATGATTGGTTTAATATATGATAACTATCAATAATTTTAAGATCCCTTTTTCATGGATACGTAACTAATAAGCAGGGAAAGATTGGATAAGATATCATTTAAAAATCGACACCGCAAGTTATCCTTGGTTCATGCTATATAGCTTCCAACACAAACAAATGCGACAGAATTTTTCATAAATTTAGACGAAACTTTGCACCGGGATATTGCTTTTGGAGACGGAAATCATTTAAACAGATGAGACTTCCATCGATTGACTAATAACACTCTATTCTGGTTCTATGGTGCTCTAATAAATTTAAACTTACTTCTACAGGAATTGCTTTCCGGCAATGACAATAATCATTACTTTTTAATCACTGCACTTTTTCCGTTTACAAATTTAAGGGTTTTTATGAATACTGAAAACAAAAACATTCTTCTTAATATTTATTGTAACACAGGAATTGTTATGATAGTGTTGTTAACCAAAGTTTTATTTCCGATCCTATCAATTCTCCAACAAACTCTTCGGGACGATGATATGATTATGGATTTTTAGATGGAAATTATAATTTTCCTGATACTAACTTGAACGAAAAAAGAAAATTACTAAGCATTTACACCAACATTTACATAGATAATATTTTTTATCGAAGGTTTACTTATAATATCATCAATTCTGCTATATATTCTGGAAGATGATGTGATTATGGGTCAAAAATCAGTCTTCATGAAAATTTAATGTTGGTATCTATGTACTCTTTTCCTCACCACCCTTGCGGTAGAGTACTAGGCGCGTTTTTTTTTAATGTGGTGTCCCCTTGCAGGCCTAATCCACGAATACCTACGTAAACGGTTAAGACCACAAAAGACAGAAAATTTAAAAAAAAAAAAAACTTTAATTCATTGTTTGTTATTTTAATCAGTGGATAGTCAAAACAGTTTACGTAGATATTCCATTCACAACTCACATTCCTTAAAAAATAACCACCCACCACTAATGCAACGTTGCAATTTCTACATTCTTTTGGCTTATGTGATACAGTTATTCCAATCGGCGTGAAGCGCACTATACAAATCTCTAGTGTCATAAGCGAAAAGAAAATTTCAACTCTTAAAAACTAAATGCTAAATTGCTACAAAGCTAAAAACATGCCTTATAACTAAGCGACTACAGTACCAACTATCACGGAAAGGATGATCACACTTTAAGTCCTAATAATAATAATAATAATAATAATTACATGTAAACCCACTTTTTCGGATTCTTCCACATTTTTCGCCAACTCTTTTCCCCAACTTTCCTCCATGTTTCCATAGAATGATAATGCCACGAATGCACCTTTTAATCTGGAATCTGAAAAAAAAAGTTATTAATATTATTTGGTACACTGTTCGAATCGTTTAAAAATAGTGTTTCTTACCATTTTTATACCAAATTTTTACTTTTGATCCATTACATTTTCCTGGATATGCTTCAGGACAATTATGTATGGTAATGATGGATTCAAGATGAAATTCTCCTTTTCGAAGCCACTTCCACGATGAATCCAAATCCGAATGGCACTAACAACTCACTTAAACACTTTAACACTAATTCCTGAAGGGAATAACACTTTCACAACACTAATCACTTAGCCCGAAACGCGTAATCCAGAATGTGTGACGGAAACGCACTCACTAATATATTTTTATACACTTTGTCTGTCTATTCAACAAAATTATTTAAAGACGGAGGAAGAAAAAAAATAATTAGTAAGAAAAAAGCTTGACTCTATCTCTATGCTACAATAGAGAGTAACAACATTTTGGCAATCCCTGCTACAAGGGACATCCCCATTTACCTGCCTGTTACACTGAAACCACTTTGGCCACCAGCTACTTAACGCTACTAAGCTAATCGTTGCAACCAGGATTCGAACTCGTACCCAACATCAATTGATGTCCTGGAATCCAAAACCTAACGAATCGCGAACAAAAATGCACTTTATTTGTACGGATAATCACTTGAAGTTAACACTTATTTTTATTAAATGTTTCTTTAAAGTCCCGAAAGTGCATTTTATTTACAAAGACTACTTTAATTAACCGCGCGCGGAAAAAAAAAACAACGGAAAGTGACCTAAAGTGGTTCCACTAAAGAGCCCAAACCCCCTAGCTGAAAAGGAATCAAGTGGGATTAGGTAAAAAAAACTACGGACTTAACTTTGATTGAAGTCCTCGTCTGCTACCAACACCTTCCAGGAACAGCTACTCCAAAGCACAGCTTCCATCTCCAGTTCTATAATTCCAGGAATAGAAGATCACTAAAGTTCTCAAAAGCACTTTTGTAACCGATCGCGACGCGACACGAACTTTCGTGTATCTTTCCCGAAACTTTCGCGAAACTTTCGAATAACAATTTAAAATTTACGCTTTATAACTTAAAAGCGTTGATTTGTTAAAATTCGCGGATTACGGATATTGTATTCCACGTAGAATACAAAGTTAAAACGCGCGCGTAACGAAACGGAATTTTTTACGGCGGAAGTCGAAACGATTCACTACAATGAACTCCTTTTCTTTTTAACTAGAAAAGAAAAAAGAAGGATAAGTATAGAAAGATACACTATACTATAACTTAAATAGAGATACTTACGAGGAGGATAAAACCCCATCTACCGCAAATATCCTTGAAATACACCAACTGCCGATAATGACGCTTATCCTCCTAGCGACGTCCATCCAGTAGAACCAATATAAAGAATCCCTCCAAATCTTCCATTATTCCCGAAGCTGGATGTTTCAGAATCTATTGATCCTTAATTTTAATCTATATGCAATAATAGTTAATATGGGACCTATTATTAGTATGAAACAATCAAATTAGTTCAAAGTTTCTTACCAACAATGACTTATTAATTGTGGGAGGTATATTCTTATTTCCTTTGTATCCTTTTTATGTGATCTTTAACTTCTTTTTTAGGCTAAAAATGAAACAATTGGATTAATATGGTAAATATCATGTCTATATTTATATACATACGAGAAAAATGATTCCATTGCAGTTGTCAAAGTTTCTTAGATTTGGGAAGAACGTCTAAAATTCCTTTAATCTCTATTAAGATGTTGATACTATTGGCGAATAGTAGAGACCCTTGATCTTCGCAAAATTAAACTTTCGTTCCAGAATGTCCTCAACTTGAATTTACAGTTATTTTAAATGGTGCAATTAAATATTCTCAAATATCTCATTTTTATTTGAACGGCGATTTATTGAAGTAATCTAAAAAAAAATGGTAGATACAACCGTTTACCATTTACCTTATCCGTTTTACAAACATATCAATTTCCTAGTAGGGAAGAAAAGTTAAACTGAAATATTTAAGTACTTTTTTTCTGGATGGAAAATGGAATTTCATACCGCCAGAACTTTGGGTTCCTCTGTGTATTCTTCTGGGGTATTTCTGTGATCCAATGAATATCAATAATTTTGAGACATTTGCTTCCATCAATAGCAATAACAACTCTTTGTTAGCGATTATCTTCCATTAACTCCTAAAACATAAAAATTATTGGAACTTCTCCTGAAACTGAAGAAACATATTTATTTTTCCATTCAAATCAAACATAAATATTGTATCTTAGTACCAAAGTTTTACTGAGACATGGTAAATTCTCATAGAAGTTCTTGATGATGATCCTGATTTCCAACTCTATCCTCCAACTTTCCTCCATATTTCCATAGAATAATAATGCCACGAATGCACCGTTTAATGAATCTGGAGAGAAAAAATATTAATATTATTGGGTACACTGTTCGAATCGCTAAAAAATAGTGTTTCATACCAAATTTTACTTCTGATTCATTAAATTTTCCTGGATATGCGTAAGATCAATGTTGGTGTAATAATGGGTTACAGATGAACTCCTCCTTTTCGAAACCACTTCCACGCCGAATTCAAATCCCAATGGCACTAATCACTCACTTAAACACTTCAACACTAATTCCTGAAGGGAATAACACTTTCACAACACTAATCACTTAGCCCGAAACGCGTAATCCAGAATGTGTGACGGAAACGCACTCACTAATATAATTTTATACACTTTGTCTGTCTATTCAAAAAAATTATTTAAAGACGGAGGAAGAAAAAAAATAATTAGTAAGAAAAAAGCTTGACTCTATCTCTATGCTACAATAGAGAGTAACAACATTTTGGCAATCCCTGCTACAAGGGACATCCCCATTTACCTGCCTGTAACATTGAAACCACTTTGGCCACCAGCTACTTAACGCTACTAAGCTAATCGTTGCAACCAGGATTCGAACTCGTACCCAACATCAATTGATGTCCTGGAATCCAATACCTAACGAATCGCGAACAAAAATGCACTTTATTTGTACGGAAAATCACTTGAAGTTAACACTTATTTTTATTAAATGTTTCTTTAAAGTCCCGAAAGTGCATTTTATTTACAAAGACTACTTTAATTAACCGCGCGCGGAAAAAAAACAACGGAAAGTGACCTAAAGTGGTTCCACTAAAGAGCCCAAACCCCCTAGCTGAAAAGGAATCAAGTGGGTTAGGTAAAAAAATCTACGGACTTAACTTTGACCGAAGTCCTCGTCTGCTACCAACACCTTCCAGGAACAGCTACTCCAAAGCACAGCTTCCATCTCCAGTTCTATAATTCCAGGAATTGAAGATCACTAAAGTTCTCAAAAGCACTTTTGTAACCGATCGCGACGCGACACGAACTTTCGTGTAACACTCCCGAAACTTTCGCGGAACTTTCGAATAACAATTTAAAATTTACGCTTTATAACTTAAAAGCATTGATTTGTTAAAATTCGCGGATTACGGATATTGTATTCCACGTAGAATACAAAGTTAAAACGCGCGCGTAACGAAACGGAATTTTTTACGGCGGAAGTCGAAACGATTCACTACAATGAACTCCTTTTCTTTTTAACTAGAAAAGAAAAAAGAAGGATAAGTATAGAAAGATACACTATACTATAACTTAAATAGAGATACTTACGAGGAGGATAAAACCCCATCTACCGCAAATATCCTCGAAATACACCAACTGCCGATTATGACACTTATCCTCCTAGCGACGTCCATTCAGTAGAACCAATATATAGAATCCCTCCAAATCTTCCATAATTCCCGAAACTGGATTTTTCAGAATCAATTAATCCTTAATTTCAATCTTTATGCAAAATGATTCCATTGCACTCGTCAAAGTTTCTTAGATTTGGGAAGAACGGCTTAAATTACTTTAATGTCTATTAAGACGTTGACACTATTGGTGAATAGTAGATATCCTTGATCTTCACAAACTTAAACTTTCGTTCCAGAATGTCCTCAACTTGTATTATCAATTATTTTAAATGGTGCAATTAAATATTCTCAAATATCTCATTTTTATTTGAACGGCGATTTGTTAAAGCAATCTAAAAAAAAAGTAGATACAGCCGTTTACTGTTTACCTTGTCTGTTTTTCAAACATATCCATTTGCTAGTAGGGAAGAAAAGTTAAACTGAAATATTTTTAGTACTTTTTTTTCTGGATGGAAAATGGAATTTTATACCACCAGAATTTTGGGTTCCTCTGTGTATTCTTCGGGGGTATTTCTGTGATTCAATGAATATTAATAATTTTGAGACATTTTTTTCCATCAATAACAATAACAACTCTTTGTTACCAATTATCTTCCATTACCCCCTAAAACATTAAAATTATTGGAACTTCTCCTGAAACTGAAGAAACATTTTATTTTTCCATTCAAATCATTCATAAGTATTGTATCTTACCAAAGTTTCACTGGGACATGGTAAGTTCACATAGAAGTTCTTGAAGATGATCATGATATCCAACTTTCTTCCATATTTCCATAGAATGATAATGCCACGAATGTACCTTTTATTGAATCTGGAAAGAAAAAATATTAATATTATTTGGTAAACTGTTCGAATCGATAAAAAATAGTGTTTCATACCATTTTTATACCCCATTTTTACTTCTGATCCAAAATATTCCTGGAGATGCTTGAGGATGATGTTAGTGTAATGATGGATTAAAGATGAAAGTCTCCTTTCCGAAGCCACTTCCACGCCGAATCCAAATCCAAATGGCACTAATCACTCACTTAAACACTTTAACACTTCAACACTAATTCCTGAAGGGAATAACACTTTCACAACACTAATCACTTAGCCCGAAACGCGTAATCCAGAATGTGTGACGGAAGCGCACTCACTAATATATTTTTATACACTTTGTCTGTCTATTCAAAAAAAAAATTTAATGACGGAGGAAGAAAAAAAATAATTAGTAAGAAAAAAGCTTTACTCTATCTCTATGCTACAATAGAGAGTAACAACATTTTGGCAATCCCTGCTACAAGGGACATCCCCATTTACCTGCCTGTTACATTGAAACCACTTTGGCCACCAGCTACTTAACGCTACTAAGCTAATCGTTGCAACCAGGATTCGAACTCGTACCCAACATCAATTGATGTCCTGGAATCCAAAACCTAACGAATCGCGAACAAAAATGCACTTTATTTGTACGGATAATCACTTGAAGTTAACACTTATTTTTATTAAATGTTTCTTTAAAGTCCCGAAAGTGCATTTTATTTACAAAGACTACTTTAATTAACCGCGCGCGGAAAAAAAACAACGGAAAGTGACCTAAAGTGGTTCCACTAAAGAGCCCAAACCCCCTAGCTGAAAAGGAATCAAGTGGGTTAGGTAAAAAAATCTACGGACTTAACTTTGACCGAAGTCCTCGTCTGCATCTCAATTCCTCCGTTCCACGGTTTGTTGTCCATCAACCACTGGTATCCGATGATATTGGATCCTGCAAAAAAAATCATCAGTCTTAGTTTATTACTTTACAGGAATTTTATTGAACTTTAGAAAGGTATTTTTTGTATGTCGCTTATCGGATTTTGCATTGAAAAATAAAATGACAATTTTGAATATTAGTTTTATTTTGAAAATACTGTTAAAGTTTGCTATTTTGAAATTAGTATAAACTTTCAAAGTCACGAGTGGGTAGGTGATTTCAATGCACGCACGGCATAATAGTTGCCTATACACATACATTTTCAAATTTGCGCCGTGTACAATTTTAGCTGCAAGTACGTCATATCGCTTGAAATGATAGAAGTCAATGGTTTGAGCCTAGGATAAAGGGTATTTTTCTTTACGTAGCATTGAAATCCCCAATGTATAGAATGTACAATTTCCCAACTTTGGGGATGAGAATCGAAAAGTTAAAGATTACTTTTTTGAACAATGAGAAAAAATGTTAATGTGATTCATCATAGATCAATTGAAAATTGACAATCTATACATTTCATTTCGTTTCATGTTAAATAAAATAGAAATGGATTTCTTTTTTCGGAAAATGTAATGCATTTGATAATGACGATTATTTTTGCAAAGATTTTTACCAAGTGGAACTAATGGAAAATTAAAAAAAAATGTGTTTAAGTTTTGGAAATTAACGTTGCATTGATTTTCAGTAGTTTTTTTTGAAATTTTATTGATTTTTTGGAAATTTCAATCTTTGACTTTCAATGATTTAGCAATGTCATATCGGTCATATCATCTCGATGCATTGCAAATTTCATTATAGTGGCTCCCTCCCACATCACTGTCAAATGCACTACCCAAGATGGCGACAATTTTTGGAAAATTTTGGAAATGATTTCAAAATGAAAATTTACGAAAATTTCCACTAACCTGAATATGTGGATAGTGATGAATCGATGCTAAACACATTCCACTATCACTTTAAACACTTTTCACCACTTTGCAACTACTTTATACCGAATTTTGGAGAATTTTCCGGACCGATATTCAACCTTTGGAATCGCGAAGCATACTAAATGATGGATACGCATTTGCCCTGCTACCTGGCCAATTGGTACTGCGTTGGTCGCTTCAAGTGCTCTCCTTGCGTTCGTGCGTAAGTCATTGCAAATTTAATAGATAAAATTAAAAAAATTAATTTAAAAATTTTAAAATAATTCATAAAAAATTTATTTCATGACTTAAAACAACTACTGTTCGACCGCAATTAATGTAAAAGGGCTCTAATAAATAATTTGAAAAAATTAAAATTAAAGAAATATTTTTTAAATATATCAAAGGGACTCGAACTTAATAAATTCCTGGAATAAATCATTCCAACAAAACATGTTTTTTTTTTATTTTTTCTTTGTTTCTTTCAATCCTTTTTCTCAAATTTTGGGAAATGTAGAGTTTTACTAATCACCATAGATTTTCCCATTGATTTTAAACCAAAATTAAAATGAAATTTACCCTTTCGTATTTAGTTATAGATTCATATATGTATCCTCAATGGTCAGAAACATCTTTGAATTAATGATGACTCAAGAATTACCTAGCATTGTTTCCATTTGATCATTCAATTCCTTTTATTTCTACAATCATCAAATGTAGTTGATTTTCTCGATAAAAATTTGCCCCATCCAAATGTAATGTCTACAATTTTGGCTTTTTTTGGTCACCAATTAATCGATTTGGGATTCTACTGACAATTTTATTCGCCACTGCAACTTCTTAAAATGTCCTGGATCGAAC
Source organism: Sisyra terminalis (assembly GCA_958496175.1). NCBI lineage: Eukaryota > Metazoa > Arthropoda > Insecta > Neuroptera > Sisyridae > Sisyra > Sisyra terminalis. Next base: position 1,428,187 of record OY292280.1, read on the forward strand.
TCTAGATAACTCATTTCCAATTTTTCCCAGATAAAATCATGATTGATTAGCATTAATACATTCAATTGATTAAATTCGACACTTTATTGATTGCCATGAAGTTGCAGCACTAATTTTTTTGAAAGATACACATATCTAATATCTAATAGTAAAAATGAGATACACAGAACTATGTTTTAAACAACGTTGAAATTCACACTTCATGAAGACGAAACTTTTACGAATATATATTAACTTTTATGAGACTTTGGAGTAGATCGTTAGTTCACAAACCACAAATAAAATACTTTGAATGATTCGGAGATTAAAATCCATATTGTATATCTATCTAATCATTATTGATTACCAATATACATATAATAATACATATGTCGAAGAATGTTTGTCAGGAATCATTTGGGTATCAACACATTTTCCTATTATATCCATGGTCCCTTTTCTTTCAAGATGATGATTAAAGTTCAACAATACATCCACGGTCAGGTCTCGAAAATTACTTTTCTCTTTTAAGGTTCAAACAGAACTGTTCCCGTCCGTACATCACACTGTATAGGACTTCTCTTCTCGATTCTTAAGCCAAATACATTTTATTAAATTAACCAATCAGATCACCCAAAAAACACTTTTTGACCAATACCATTCCAGATCGTGGCCACATTTTAAGAGACCAGAGGCTACTTTGAACCCAAATCTTGCCATCATAAAACTCAAACACTATTAAGTAGAGAAATAAACGACAATTTCAAAGTTTTGCAAAGTTCTAATATTTAGGCGTGAAGCATATAATAAAAAGTGCAATAAAAGTCGATGACAAATATTGTAAACCAGCCAAGTCTTCGAGGGTCATCTCCGTCATATATATTTATCCTTATAAGTACGCATAAAGATATTTGGTCCAATGTCTGAAAGAGCTCCCTAAAGTACTTAAACCCCTCGCAATTTGTTTTTCAAATTTTTATTTTGCTCATTCTTTTGTTCGTCAACAGTTTTCGCTTGTTCTTTCTTAGTTTTGATAAGAAAAATAAACAATTTTGAAGAAATAGAAACCTAAAGTTATTACCCTTCATTTTTTATTAGATACGGTCTTTTTCCTTTGGAATCGATATATTTCTATAGATCTTCATTTGATCGTGTAAGATCTACGCTTGTTTGACTTTGAATTATTGTATTTTTTAAGTAAAAATAAAAAATAAAAAAAATGACTTGCATGAAAATAAGCACACTATTATGTTCCATCGTTTAAATATGAAATTTAAGGACACCCATAGGATTTTTCTTGTAGGATATTTCTAGAGAATGTTTCTCTAATTTAAAAGTAGCGTTATTAGAAAGGACAAGTGATTTAAAGATCACAGATCCTTTGTTCCGTCGTTTCCTGGTAGATGACGGGACGTGGGTTCAGCATTGATAATGAAATTAAATAATTCCTGATTTGTCATTTTTATCAAATTTATGGGAATCAACGAGAAATTTCCAGTAATGATTATTGCCAACGGTTATTTTTTTTTCAGGGGTTATTATCTGCTCATTAATACCTACCTAAAAGATATATAGAATTGCACATACACTTCTAATGGTTATCTAAGGAGGTAAATTAATGACTAATGAAAATCAAAAACTCAAATTGATGTTCTAAATAATAATTTTGCAATAATTAATGTAATGTATAATAATTATTGTAATAATTTATATTTGGGGTTGATAGTTTGAAAAAATTAAAGAATTATTTAATATATACATTGAGACTCGAACTCTTTTAAAAGCTGGAATAACAATTCCCGAAAAAAACTAAATTCAAATTTTAATTTCAAAGTTCTCAATGAGGTACTTAAGAGCAAAGATATAATTTTATGGTGGACGAACAGTATTGCAAGTATTCCTAGTAGTCCTAGCTTTGCCCTTAAAGTTATAGTTGTACTAGATTGTTTTAGATAAGAACCAAGTATTTCAACTACCAAAATTCGCATAGGACTTTAAATATTCTGACGTAAAAGGATTGAATTAGACAAAAAGTCCTACGATTCTTAAAAAAAATACCATTGTAAGGATCTCCAATTTGTTCGGAATGTCCCTGGAATGACAGTTCTCTAACTGCCAGGGATGTAACAATTGAAAAACGTGATATGTCAAATTGGAGAGTAAATTCTATAAAAATATATTTTTTATACTTTACAGATATACTTTAAGATATTCCATACATAGTGAAACTAACTCAAATTTTTGATTATGAATTGTCTGTATATTCTTCGCCTTTAAAATTTTGCCGCCCCTAAAATCGCGTTGCCCTAGGCCCGGGCTTATTTAAATTAGATGTTTGAAGGGAATTTACAACCAAATATCGAATAAATTTGCGAATTGAATACCAAAATCACCTGACAGTTTCGTATATAAGAGTTATTTGTACAATGAAATTATGTAACCTATTGGTCATTACTTCGTATCATCTATTTTACTGATATTTGGTTAGCTTTTTACTTTCCCGCGCGTTTTTTGAAACTAGATTCATAATTATCCTCTTTGTCATTCTTGCATTGCTTTGTTTTATTCGGTTCTAATGCACTAAAGTCTACTATAATGATATTCTTGTTGTGGCTTATTTGTAATAACTGTGAAGAAAATTAGATTTCCGCTTCCGGAACATTGCAATTTTAAATGTTTTATACGTTTTATTACTAATTTTTGGTACCTAAATTTTTTTTTGGAAAAACCCTCAATTGACTTAATTACCCAATCTTCTTTGGGTCAAAAATGGCTAAAGAATTACGAAGCATTGATTCCACTTGATTATTCGATTAAACTTGTTTTTGACGGGGAAATACGAAGTAATAATGTATTATGTATGGGGGCACGGTCAATAGAGACTCCGTCTAAATGTTACTTTCAAAAGTGCCACTACTAAAAGCCTTGCCAATGAGAATTGCCAATGAGAGTTCCCTCTCCTGAACAAGGTTCGGCGCGCGTTTGAATCGAGGAACCTTGCCAGGAGAGGGAACCTTGTCAGGAGAGGAAATTCTCATTGGGAATTCTCATTGGCAATGGCTTTAGGTAGTGGTATTTTTGAAAGAAATATTTAGATGGAGTCTCTTTTGACCGTGCCTCTATACATAATACAATGGTACTTCGAATTTTGTTTTTTACACCATCAGTAATCCATTGTAGCGTCATTGACTCCACTTTTCGGTTGTTCTTTTATAGGTACAAAAAATAATAATTTTCCATTTATTATGATAATTACAATGTAAGGTTCATTACTCTTAACAAACAGTTCCTTAGAATCGTCCACTGATGATCCCTACTTTCAAGAAACTCTCAAAAGCTAACCCCTCGACTTTTGATTTTTTAATATTTTTTTTGTTTATTCGTTTGTTCGTGTTTGTTCGTCAATATCAATAATTTGTTCGTGTTAGTTCGACATTATCCTTTATTTATTCGTGTTTGTTCGTCAATATCTTTAAGTTTTTCGTGTTTGTTCGTCAAATTTTTCGTTTGTTTGTTCTTTGTTAATGTATAAAAAAATGATCAAGTTTGCAAAATTAAAACCCTAAAGTAAGCTCCCGGTTAATTGCAATGTTCCGGAAGCGGAAATCTAATTTTCTTCACAGATAATACAAAGAAGCACAAAAAAAAAATCATTATAGTAGACTTTAGTGCATTAGAACCGAATAAAACAAAGCAATGCAAGAATGTCAAAGAGGATAATTATGAATCTAGTTTCAAAAAACGCGCGGGAAAATAAAAAGCTAACCAAATATCAGTAAAATAGATGATACGAAGTAATGACCAATAGGTTACATAATTTCATTGTACAAATAACTCTTATATACGAAACTGTCAGGTGATTTTGGTATTCAATTCGCAAATTTATTCGATATTTGGTTGTAAATTCCCTTCAAACATCTAATTTAAATAAGCCCGGGCCTAGGGCAACGCGATTTTAGGGGCGGCAAAATTTTAAAGGCGAAGAATATACAGACAATTCATAATCAAAAATTTGAGTTAGTTTCACTATGTATGGAATATCTTAAAGTATATCTGTAAAGTATAAAAAATATATTTTTATAGAATTTACTCTCCAATTTGACATATCACGTTTTTCAATTGTTACATCCCTGGCAGTTAGAGAACTGTCATTCCAGGGACATTCCGAACAAATTGGAGATCCTTACAATGGTATTTTTTTTAAGAATCGTAGGACTTTTTGTTTAATTCAATCCTTTTACGTCAGAATATTTAATGTCCTAGTATCTCATTGAGAACTTTAAATTTCTACTACTAGGATTACTTTCCATACTGTTCGTCCACCATAAAATTTTTAATCTTTGCCCTTAAGTACCTCATTGAGAACTTTGAAATTCAAATTTGAATTTAGTTTTTGTTTCGGGAATTGTTATTCCAGCTTTTAAAAGAGATCGAGTCTCAATGTTATATATAAAACAATTCTTTAATTTTTTCAAACTATCAACCCCAAATATAAATTATTACATTAATTAATATACATTATATTAAATATTATATAAATTATTACACAACTATTATTTAGAACATCAATTTGAATTTTTGATTATCATTAGTCATTAATTTACCTCCTTAGATAACCATTAGAAGTGTATGTGCAATTCTATATATCTTTTAGGTAGGTATTAATGAGCAAATAATAACCCCTGAAAAAAAAATAACCGTTGGCAATAATCATTACTGGAAATTTCTCGTTGATTCCCATAAATTTGATAAAAATGACAAATCAGGAATTATTTAATTTCATTAACAATGCTGAACCCACATCCCATCATCTACCAGGGAACGACGGAACAAAGGATCTGTGATCTTTAAATCACTTGTCATTTGTGATAACACTACTTTTAAATTAGAGAAATATTAATATCAAGGAACGAAAATAAGTAAAAATTAATGATTTAAACTTCCCAATATCGGTTTCAATTGTTTAAATTTCCAAAAATAAATGAAGCATACACACTTGGTTTCTGAAGCATTCGCGTTTTGATGAATTTTATTTTACAGAAACTTCATACTATATCAAACATTAATTATTGTAAAACTAATATGTGTGAATAGAAATCACCTCCAATTTCCTATAGGTGTCCTTAAATTTCATATTTAAACGATGGAACATAATAGTGTGCTTGTTTTCATGCAAGTCATTTTTTATATTTTTGGTTTTTATTTAAAAAATACTATAATCCAAAGTCAAACAAACGTAGATCTTACACGATCAAATGAAGATCTATAGAAATATATCGATTCCAAAGGAAAAAGACCGTATCTAATAAAAAATGAAGGGTAATAACTTTAGGTTTCTATTTCTTCAAAATTGTTTATTTTTCTTATCAAAACTAAGAAAGAACAAGCGAAAACTGTTGACGAACAAAAGAATGAGCAAAATAAAAATTTGAAAAACAAATCTCAAGTGGTTTAAGTATTTTAGGGAGCTTTTTCAGACAATGGACCAAATATCTTTATGCGTACTTATAAGAATAAATATATATGTCGGAGATGACCCTCAAAGACCTGAAGAGTTTGCAAAAATTGTCACCGACTTTTATTGCACTTTTTATTATATGCTTCACGCCTAAATAATAGAACTTTGCAAAACTTTGAAAATGTCGTTTATTACTTTACTTAATTGTGTTTGAGTTTTATGATGGCAAGATTTGGGTTCAAAGTGGCCTCAGGTCACTTAAAATGTGAGCAAAACCAATAAATCCACCATAAAATTATATCTTTGCCCTTAAGTACCTCAATGAGAACTTTGATATTCAAATTTGAATTTAGTTTTTGTTTCGGGAATTATTATTCCAGCTTTTAAAAGAGTTCGAGTCTCAATATTGTATATAAAATAATTCTTGAATTTTTTCAAACTATCAACACCAAATATAAATTATTACATTAAATATTATACATTACATTAATTATTACAAAATTGTTATAAAGAACATCAATTTGAGTTTTTGATTTTGATTAGTCATTAATTTACCTCCTCAGATAACCATTAGAAGTGTATGTGCAAATCTATATACGTTTGAAACTTTGAAATTATATTGCGAGTGTCCTTTTGCACACAGGACAAAAAATTTTTCACTCCACATCTTACGTAAGGACATTCTTTAATAATCTAATGCGAAAATTGGCTGTTATAAGGGAAAGTCACCCCTCAAAAATGACCAATTCTTAGGCATATTTGGTGCAAGCGTTTTCACCTCCTTAATTTCCAGTTCTAATTTTCCAAGGATCTAGTCAACCAATGCTTACGATTGATTCATTGGCATCTCTACATCTGAATTTTGTTCTATTTTTAATCAGTTTCCCTGTTTTCAATTTCATTTCTTATGTGTGAAAAATCAACAAAAGTTAGATCATAATTCAATTATTAAATTATTGTTTTATTAAAACAATTCTTATCTGTTGACAATTCGGATTGTTTAGTATTTTGAATTAAGACAACGCAAAACTGCATTTCGAATTTTGACGGAAGCTATGAGTACATCCACCTGACAACCAGGTGGCAATTAAATCTTAATGTGGTTTAATTAACCTGCATGTCAAAAGTTCACACGTTCTTGCATAGATAGAGATACAATACATGTCAATATGACAGATAATTTTTGAAAGTTATTAGTAAATAATTGACTTTACTTTATCCAAATAAATTTCATTTTTAATGTTATGATTATTTGAATTAATGGTCAGTGTTGCGTTTTAGCTTCATAAAATCGGAATCGAATCAAATAATTGTGAAACAGAGAATATTTATTGTGAAATTGTAGGTATGGGCGCAATGTTTATCTAAGGTTATAAGTACTTTCTCTTAATTTTGTAGATATTTTCCAACGATTAAATAACTAATGAATGACAAAAATGTATTTTAAAAATATATTTTAAAAGAATTCATACAGAGAATTATCTAATCAAATCGTCTGCAACTGTAAGCCACTGGGAGTGCAGCTTAAGAATGATTCAGTCTTAAATGAGCATTATTATTCCTGCGAACACAATCCATCTCTTATATCCTTTTTATTTGTGTGAAAATTGTCCTTTTTGAAACTTTGAATCGTTATTGCGGGTGTCCATTTGCACACAGGATAAAAATTTTTTCACTCCACATCTCACGTAAGGGCAATGTTTAATAATTAGTTGCGAAAATTCGCTGTTATAAGGGAAAGTCACCCCTCAAAAATGACCAATTCTTAGGCATAGTTGGTGCAAGCGTTTTCACCTCCTTAATTTCCAGTTTAAATTTTCCAAGGATCTAGTCAACCAATGCTTATTATTTTTTGCATCATGCTTAAGGATGATTTATTCTATAATTATCAACTCAATTTTGGCGAAAGAAAACATCCCTTATATCCTTTTAATGCACTCGAAAAAAGTCCTTTTTGAAACTTTGAATCGTTATTGCGGGTGTCCATTTGCACACAGGATAAAAATTTTTTCACTCCACATCTCACGTAAGGGCAATGTTTAATAATTAGTTGCGAAAATTCGCTGTTATAAGGGAAAGTCACCCCTCAAAAATGACCAATTCTTAGGCATAGTTGGTGCAAGCGTTTTCACCTCCTTAATTTCCAGTTTAAATTTTCCAAGGATCTAGTCAACCAATGTTTATTATTTTTTGCATCATGCTTAAGGATGATTTTTTCCATAATATTCATCTCAATTTTGGCGAAAGAAAACATCCCTTATATCCTTTTTATGCACTCGAAAATTGTCCTTTTTGAAACTTTGAGTCGAAATCGCGGGTGTCCATTTGCACACAGGATAAAAATTTTTTCACTCCACATCTCACGTAAGGGCAATGTTTAATAATTAGTTGCGAAAATTCGCTGTTATAAGGGAAAGTCACCCCTCAAAAATGACCAATTCTTAGGCATAGTTGGTGCAAGCGTTTTCACCTCCTTAATTTCCAGTTTAAATTTTCCAAGGATCTAGTCAACCAATGCTTATTATTTTTTGCATCATGCTTAAGGATGATTTATTCTATAATATTCAACTCAATTTTGGCGAAAGAAAACATCCCTTATATCCTTTTTATGCACTCGAAAATTGTCCTTTTTGAAACTTTGAATCGATATTGCGGGTGTCCATTTGCACACAGGATAAAAATTTTTTCACTCCACATCTCACGTAAGGGCAATGTTTAAAAATTAGTTGCGAAAATTGGCTGTTATAAGGAAAAGTCACCCCTCAAAAATGACCAATTCTTAGGCATAGTTGGTGCAAGCGTTTTCACCTCCTTAATTTCCAGTTTAAATTTTCCAAGGATCTAGTCAACCAATGTTTATTATTTTTTGCATCATGCTTAAGGATGATTTTTTCCATAATATTCATCTCAATTTTGGCGAAAGAAAACATCCCTTATATCCTTTTTATGCACTCGAAAATTGTCCTTTTTGAAACTTTGAATCGATATTGCGGGTGTCCATTTGCACACAGGATAAAAATTTTTTCACTCCACATCTCACGTAAGGGCAATGTTTAATAATTAGTTGCGAAAATTCGCTGTTATAAGGGAAAGTCACCCCTCAAAAATGACCAATTCTTAGGCATAGTTGGTGCAAGCGTTTTCACCTCCTTAATTTCCAGTTTAAATTTTCCAAGGATCTAGTCAACCAATGCTTATTATTTTTTGCATCATGCTTAAGGATGATTTATTCTATAATACTCAACTCAATTTTGGCGAAAGAGAACATCCCTTATATCCTTTTTATGCACTCGAAAATTGTCCTTTTTGAAACTTTGAGGCGATATTGCGGGTGTCCTTTTGCACACAGGATAAAATTTTTTTCACTCCACATCTCACGTAAAGGCAATGTTAAATAATCCGTTGCGACAATTGGCTGTTATAAGGGAAAGTCACCCCTCAAAAATGACCAATTCTTAGGCATAGTTGGTGCAAGCGGTTTCACCTCCTTAATTTCCAGTTTAAATTTTCCAAGGATCTAGTCAACCAATGCTTATTATTTTTTGCATCATGCTTAAGGATGATTTATTCTATAATATTCAACTCAATTTTGGCGAAAGAAAACATCCCTTATATCCTTTTAATGCACTCGAAAATAGTCCTTTTTGAAACTTTGAGTCGATATTGCGGGTGTCCTTTTGCACACAGGATAAAAATTTTTTCACTCCACATCTCACGTAAGGGCAGTGTTTAATAATCCGTTGCGAAACTTGGCTGTTATAAGGGAAAGTCACCCCTCAAAAATGACCAATTCTTAGGCATAGTTGGTGCAAGCGTTTTCACCTCCTTAATTTCCAGTTTAAATTTTCCAAGGATCTAGTAAACCAATGCTTATTATTTTTTGCATCATGCTTAGGGATAATTTATTCTATAATATTCAACTCAATTTTGGCGAAAGAAAACATCCCTTATATCCTTTTAATGCACTCGAAACTAGTCCTTTTTGAAACTTTGGATCGATATTGCGGGTGTCCTTTTGCACACAGGATAAAAATTTTTTCACTACACATCTCACGTAAGGACAATGTTTAATAATCCGTTGCGAAACTTGGCTGTTATAAGGGAAAGTCACCCCTCAAAAATGACCAATTCTTAGGCATAGTTGGTGCAAGCGTTTTCACCTCCTTAATTTCCAGATTAAATTTTCCAAGGATCTAGTCAACCAATGCTTATTATTTTTTGCATCATGCTTAAGGATGATTTATTCTATAATATTCAACTCAATTTTGGCGAAAGAAAACATCCCTTATATCCTTTTAATGCACTCGAAAATAGTCCTTTTTGAAACTTTGAGTCGATATTGCGGGTGTCCTTTTGCACACAGGATAAAAATTTTTTCACTCTACATCTCACGTAAGGGCAATGTTTAATAATCCGTTGCGAAAATTGGCTGTTATAAGGGAAAGTCACCCCTCAAAAATGACCAATTCTTAGGCATATTTGGTACAAGCGTTTTCACCTCCTTAATTTCCAGTTTTAATTTTCCAAGGATCTAGTCAACCAATGTTTATTATTTTTTGCATCATGCTTAAGGATGATTTGTTCCATAATATTCATCTCAATTTTGGCGAAAGAAAACATCCCTTATATCCTTTTTTTGCACTCGAAAATAGTCCTTTTTGAAACTTTGAGTCGATATTGCGGGTGTCCTTTTGCACACAGGATAAAAATTTTTTCACTCCACATCTCACGTAAGGGCAATGTTTAATAATCCGTTGCGAAAATTGGCTGTTATAAGGGAAAGTCACCCCTCAAAAATGACCAATTCTTAGGCATAGTTGGTGCAAGCGTTTTCACCTCCTTAATTTCCAGTTTAAATTTTCCAAGGATCTAGTCAACCAATGTTTATTATTTTTTGCATCATGCTTAAGGATGATTTATTCCATAATATTCAACTCAATTTTGGCGAAAGAAAACATCCCTTATATCCTTTTTATGCACTCGAAAATTGTCCTTTTTGAAACTTTGAATCGATATTGCGGGTGTCCATTTGCACACAGGATAAAAATTTTTTCACTCCACATCTCACGTAAGGGCAATGTTTAATAATTAGTTGCGAAAATTCGCTGTTATAAGGGAAAGTCACCCCTCAAAAATGACCAATTCTTAGGCATAGTTGGTGCAAGCGTTTTCACCTCCTTAATTTCCAGTTTAAATTTTTCAAGGATCTAGTCAACCAATGCTTATTATTTTTTGCATCATGCTTAAGGATGATTTATTCTATAATACTCAACTCAATTTTGGCGAAAGAGAACATCCCTTATATCCTTTTTATGCACTCGAAAATTGTCCTTTTTGAAACTTTGAGTCGATATTGCGGGTGTCCTTTTGCACACAGGATAAAAATTTTTTCACTCCACATCTCACGTAAAGGCAATGTTAAATAATCCGTTGCGACAATTGGCTGTTACAAGGGAAAGTCACCCCTCAAAAATGACCAATTCTTAGGCATAGTTGGTGCAAGCGGTTTCACCTCCTTAATTTCCAGTTTTAATTTTCCAAGGATCTAGTCAACCAATGCTTATTATTTTTTGCATCATGCTTAAGGATGATTTATTCTATAATTATCAACTCAATTTTGGCGAAAGAAAACATCCCTTATATCCTTTTAATGCACTCGAAAATAGTCCTTTTTGAAACTTTGAGTCGATATTGCGGGTGTCCTTTTGCACACAGGATAAAAATTTTTTCACTCCACATCTCACGTAAAGGCAATGTTAAATAATCCGTTGCGACAATTGGCGGTTATAAGGGAAAGTCACCCCTCAAAAATGACCAATTCTTAGGCATAGTTGGTGCAAGCGGTTTCACCTCCTTAATTTCCAGTTTTAATTTTCCAAGGATCTAGTCAACCAATGCTTATTATTTTTTGCATCATGCTTAAGGATGATTTATTCTATAATACTCAACTCAATTTTGGCGAAAGAGAACATCCCTTATATCCTTTTTATGCACTCGAAAATTGTCCTTTTTGAAATTTTGAGTCGATATTGCGGGTGTCCTTTTGCACACAGGATAAAAATTTTTTCACTCCACATCTCACGTAAGGGCAGTGTTTAATAATCCGTTGCGAAAAGTGGCTGTTATAAGGGAAAGTCACCCCTCAAAAATGACCAATTCTTAGGCATAGTTGGTGCAAGCGTTTTCACCTCCTTAATTTCCAGATTAAATTTTCCAAGGATCTAGTCAACCAATGCTTATTATTTTTTGCATCATGCTTAAGGATGATTTATTCTATAATATTCAACTCAATTTTGGCGAAAGAAAACATCCCTTATATCCTTTTAATGCACTCGAAAATAGTCCTTTTTGAAACTTTGAGTCGATATTGCGGGTGTCCTTTTGCACACAGGATAAAAATTTTTTCACTCCACATCTCACGTAAGGGCAATGTTTAAAAATTAGTTGCGAAAATTCGCTGTTATAAGGGAAAGTCACCCCTCAAAAATGACCAATTCTTAGGCATAGTTGGTGCAAGCGTTTTCACCTCCTTAATTTCCAGTTTAAATTTTCCAAGGATCTAGTCAACCAATGCTTATTATTTTTTGCATCATGCTTAAGGATGATTTATTCTATAATATTCAACTCAATTTTGGCGAAAGAAAACATCCCTTATATCCTTTTAATGCACTCGAAAATAGTCCTTTTTGAAACTTTGAGTCGATATTGCGGGTGTCCTTTTGCACACAGGATAAAAATTTTTTCACTCCACATCTCACGTAAGGGCAGTGTTTAATAATCCGTTGCGAAAAGTGGCTGTTATAAGGGAAAGTCAACCCTCAAAAATGACCAATTCTTAGGCATATTTGGTACAAGCGTTTTCACCTCCTTAATTTCCAGTTTTAATTTTCCAAGGATCTAGTCAACCAATGTTTATTATTTTTTGCATCATGCTTAAGGATGATTTATTCCATAATATTCATCTCTATTTTGGCGAAAGAAAACATCCCTTATATCCTTTTTATGCACTCGAAAATTGTCCTTTTTGAAACTTTGGATCGATATTGCGGGTGTCCTTTTGCACACAGGATAAAAATTTTTTCACTACACATCTCACGTAAGGACAATGTTTAATAATCCGTTGCGAAACTTGGCTGTTATAAGGGAAAGTCACCCCTCAAAAATGACCAATTCTTAGGCATAGTTGGTGCAAGCGTTTTCACCTCCTTAATTTCCAGTTTAAATTTTCCAAGGATCTAGTAAACCAATGCTTATTATTTTTTGCATCATGCTTAAGGATAATTTATTCTATAATATTCAACTCAATTTTGGCGAAAGAAAACATCCCTTATATCCTTTTAATGCACTCGAAACTAGTCCTTTTTGAAACTTTGGATCGATATTGCGGGTGTCCTTTTGCACACAGGATAAAAATTTTTTCACTACACATCTCACGTAAGGACAATGTTTAATAATCCGTTGCGAAACTTGGCTGTTATAACGGAAAGTCACCCCTCAAAAATGACCAATTCTTAGGCATAGTTGGTGCAAGCGTTTTCACCTCCTTAATTTCCAGATTAAATTTTCCAAGGATCTAGTAAACCAATGCTTATTATTTTTTGCATCATGCTTAAGGATGATTTATTCTATAATATTCAACTCAATTTTGGCGAAAGAAAACATCCCTTATATCCTTTTAATGCACTCGAAAATAGTCCTTTTTGAAACTTTGAGTCGATATTGCGGGTGTCCTTTTGCACACAGGATAAAAATTTTTTCACTCCACATCTCACGTAAGGGCAATATTTAATAATCCGTTGCGAAAATTGGCTGTTATAAGGGAAAGTCACCCCTCAAAAATGACCAAATCTTAGGCATATTTGGTACAAGCGTTTTCACCTCCTTAATTTCCAGTTTTAATTTTCCAAGGATCTAGTCAACCAATGTTTATTATTTTTTGCATCATGCTTAAGGATGATTTATTCCATAATATTCAACTCAATTTTGGCGAAAGAAAACATCCCTTATATCCTTTTTATGCACTCGAAAATTGTCCTTTTTGAAACTTTGAATCGATATTGCGGGTGTCCATTTGCACACAGGATAAAAATTTTTTCACTCCACATCTCACGTATGGGCAATGTTTAATAATTAGTTGCGAAAATTCGCTGTTATAAGGGAAAGTCACCCCTCAAAAATGACCAATTCTTAGGCATATTTGGTGCAAGCGGTTTCACCTCCTTAATTTCCAGTTTTAATTTTCCAAGGATCTAGTCAACCAATGCTTATTATTTTTTGCATCGTGCTTAAGGATGATTTATTCTATAATATTCAACTCAATTTTGGCGAAAGAAAACATCCCTTATATCCTTTTAATGCACTCGAAAATAGTCCTTTTTGAAACTTTGAGTCGATATTGCGGGTGTCCTTTTGCACACAGGATAAAAATTTTTTCACTCCACATCTCACGTAAGGGCAGTGTTTAATAATCCGTTGCGAAAAGTGGCTGTTATAAGGGAAAGTCACCCCTCAAAAATGACCAATTCTTAGGCATATTTGGTACAAGCGTTTTCACCTCCTTAATTTCCAGTTTTAATTTTGCAAGGATCTAGTCAACCAATGTTTATTATTTTTTGCATCATGCTTAAGGATGATTTATTCCATAATATTCATCTCAATTTTGGCGAAAGAAAACATCCCTTATATCCTTTTTATGCACTCGAAAATTGTCCTTTTTGAAACTTTGGATCGATATTGCGGGTGTCCTTTTGCACACAGGATAAAAAATTTTTCACTACACATCTCACGTAAGGACAATGTTTAATAATCCGTTGCGAAACTTGGCTGTTATAAGGGAAAGTCACCCCTCAAAAATGACCAATTCTTAGGCATAGTTGGTGCAAGCGTTTTCACCTCCTTAATTTCCAGTTTAAATTTTCCAAGGATCTAGTAAACCAATGCTTATTATTTTTTGCATCATGCTTAAGGATAATTTATTCTATAATATTCAACTCAATTTTGGCGAAAGAAAACATCCCTTATATCCTTTTAATGCACTCGAAACTAGTCCTTTTTGAAACTTTGGATCGATATTGCGGGTGTCCTTTTGCACACAGGATAAAATTTTTTTCACTCCACATCTCACGTAAGGGCAATGTTTAATAATCCGTTGCGAAAATTGGCTGTTATAAGGGAAAGTCACCCCTCAAAAATGACCAAATCTTAGGCATATTTGGTACAAGCGTTTTCACCTCCTTAATTTCCAGTTTTAATTTTCCAAGGATCTAGTCAACCAATGTTTATTATTTTTTGCATCATGCTTAAGGATGATTTATTCCATAATATTCAACTCAATTTTGGCGAAAGAAAACATCCCTTATATCCTTTTTATGCACTCGAAAATTGTCCTTTTTGAAACTTTGAATCGATATTGCGGGTGTCCATTTGCACACAGGATAAAAATTTTTTCACTCCACATCTCACGTAAGGGCAATGTTTAATAATTAGTTGCGAAAATTCGCTGTTATAAGGGAAAGTCACCCCTCAAAAATGACCAATTCTTAGGCATATTTGGTGCAAGCGTTTTCACCTCCTTAATTTCCAGTTTAAATTTTCCAAGGATCTAGTATACCAATGCTTATTATTTTTTGCATCGTGCTTAAGGATGATTTATTCTATAATATTCAACTCAATTTTGGCGAAAGAAAACATCCCTTTTATCCTTTTAATGCACTCGAAAATAGTCCTTTTTGAAACTTTGAGTCGATATTGCGGGTGTCCTTTTGCACACAGGATAAAAATTTTTTCACTCCACATCTCACGTAAGGGCAGTGTTTAATAATCCGTTGCGAAAAGTGGCTGTTATAAGGGAAAGTCAACCCTCAAAAATGACCATTTCTTAGGCATATTTGGTACAAGCGTTTTCACCTCCTTAATTTCCAGTTTTAATTTTCCAAGGATCTAGTCAACCAATGTTTATTATTTTTTGCATCATGCTTAAGGATGATTTATTCCATAATATTCATCTCAATTTTGGCGAAAGAAAACATCCCTTATATCCTTTTTATGCACTCGAAAATTGTCCTTTTTGAAACTTTGGATCGATATTGCGGGTGTCCTTTTGCACACAGGATAAAAATTTTTTCACTACACATCTCACGTAAGGACAATGTTTAATAATCCGTTGCGAAACTTGGCTGTTAAAAGGGAAAGTCACCCCTCAAAAATGACCAATTCTTAGGCATAGTTGGTGCAAGCGTTTTCACCTCCTTAATTTCCAGTTTAAATTTTCCAAGGATCTAGTAAACCAATGCTTATTATTTTTTGCATCATGCTTAAGGATAATTTATTCTATAATATTCAACTCAATTTTGGCGAAAGAAAACATCCCTTATATCCTTTTAATGCACTCGAAACTAGTCCTTTTTGAAACTTTGGATCGATATTGCGGGTGTCCTTTTGCACACAGGATAAAAATTTTTTCACTACACATCTCACGTAAGGACAATGTTTAATAATCCGTTGCGAAACTTGGCTGTTATAAGGGAAAGTCACCCCTCAAAAATGACCAATTCTTAGGCATATTTGGTGCAAGCGTTTTCACCTCCTTAATTTCCAGTTTAAATTTTCCAAGGATCTAGTATGCCAATGTTTATTATTTTTTGCATCATGCTTAAGGATGATTTATTCCATAATATTCATCTCAATTTTGGCGAAAGAAAACATCCCTTATATCCTTTTTATGCACTCGAAAATTGTCCATTTTGAAACTTTGAGTCGATATTGCGGGTGTCCTTTTGCACACAGGATAAAAATTTTTTCACTCCACATCTCACGTAAAGGCAATGTTAAATAATCCGTTGCGACAATTGGCTGTTATAAGGGAAAGTCACCCCTCAAAAATGACCAATTCTTAGGCATAGTTGGTGCAAGCGGTTTCACCTCCTTAATTTCCAGTTTAAATTTTCCAAGGATCTAGTCAACCAATGCTTATTATTTTTTGCATCATGCTTAAGGATGATTTATTCTATAATATTCAACTCAATTTTGGCGAAAGAAAACATCCCTTATATCCTTTTTATGCACTCGAAAATTGTCCTTTTTGAAACTTTGAATCGATATTGCGGGTGTCCATTTGCACACAGGATAAAAATTTTTTCACTCCACATCTCACGTAAGGGCAATGTTTAATAATCCGTTGCGAAAATTGGCTGTTATAAGGGAAAGTCACCCCTCAAAAATGACCAATTCTAAGGCATAGTTGGTGCAAGCGTTTTCACCTCCTTAATTTCCAGTTTAAATTTTCCAAGGATCTAGTCAACCAATGTTTATTATTTTTTGCATCATGCTTAAGGATGATTTATTCCATAATATTCATCTCAATTTTGGCGAAAGAAAACATCCCTTATATCCTTTTTATGCACTCGAAAATTGTCCTTTTTGAAACTTTGGATCGATATTGCGGGTGTCCTTTTGCACACAGGATAAAAATTTTTCACTACACATCTCACGTAAGGACAATGTTTAATAATCCGTTGCGAAACTTGGCTGTTATAAGGGAAAGTCACCCCTCAAAAATGACCAATTCTTAGGCATATTTGGTGCAAGCGTTTTCACCTCCTTAATTTCCAGTTTAAATTTTCCAAGGATCTAGAATGCCAATGTTTATTATTTTTTGCATCATGCTTAAGGATGATTTATTCTATAATATTCAACTCAATTTTGGCGAAAAAAAACATCCCTTATATCCTTTTAATGCACTCGAAAATAGTCCTTTTTGAAACTTTGAGTCGATATTGCGGGTGTCCTTTTGCACACAGGATAAAAATTTTTTCACTCCACATCTCACGTAAGGGCAATGTTTAATAATCCGTTGCGAAACTTGGCTGTTATAAGGGAAAGTCACCCCTCAAAAATGACCAATTCTAAGGCATAGTTGGTGCAAGCGTTTTCACCTCCTTAATTTCCAGTTTAAATTTTCCAAGGATCTAGTCAACCAATGCTTATTATTTTTTGCATCATGCTTAAGGATGATTTATTCTATAATATTCAACTCAATTTTGGCGAAAGAAAACATCCCTTATATCCTTTTAATGCACTCGAAAATAGTCCTTTTTGAAACTTTGAGTCGATATTGCGGGTGTCCTTTTGCACACAGGATAAAAATTTTTTCACTCCACATCTCACGTAAGGGCAGTGTTTAATAATCCGTTGCGAAAAGTGGCTGTTATAAGGGAAAGTCAACCCTCAAAAATGACCAATTCTTAGGCATATTTGGTACAAGCGTTTTCACCTCCTTAATTTCCAGTTTTAATTTTCCAAGGATCTAGGCTACCAATGTTTATTATTTTTTGCACCATGCTTAAGGATGATTTATTCTATAATATTCAACTCAATTTTGGCGAAAAAAAACATCCCTTATATCCTTTTAATGCACTCGAAAATAGTCCTTTTTGAAACTTTGAGTCGATATTGCGGGTGTCCTTTTGCACACAGGATAAAAATTTTTTCACTCCACATCTCACGTAAGGGCAATGTTTAATAATCCGTTGCGAAACTTGGCTGTTATTAGGGAAAGTCACCCCTCAAAAATGACCAATTCTAAGGCATAGTTGGTGCAAGCGTTTTCACCTCCTTAATTTCCAGTTTAAATTTTCCAAGGATCTAGTCAACCAATGCTTATTATTTTTTGCATCATGCTTAAGGATGATTTATTCTATAATATTCAACTCAATTTTGGCGAAAGAAAACATCCCTTATATCCTTTTAATGCACTCGAAAATAGTCCTTTTTGAAACTTTGAGTCGATATTGCGGGTGTCCTTTTGCACACAGGATAAAAATTTTTTCACTCCACATCTCACGTAAGGGCAGTGTTTAATAATCCGTTGCGAAAAGTGGCTGTTATAAGGGAAAGTCAACCCTCAAAAATGACCAATTCTTAGGCATATTTGGTACAAGCGTTTTCACCTCCTTAATTTCCAGTTTTAATTTTCCAAGGATCTAGAATGCCAATGTTTATTATTTTTTGCATCATGCTTAAGGATGATTTATTCCATAATATTCATCTCAATTTTGGCGAAAGAAAACATCCCTTATATCCTTTTTATGCACTCGAAAATTGTCCATTTTGAAACTTTGAGTCGATATTGCGGGTGTCCTTTTGCACACAGGATAAACATTTTTTCACTCCACATCTCACGTAAGGGCAATGTTTAATAATCCGTTGCGAAAATTGGCTGTTATAAGGGAAAGTCACCCCTCAAAAATGACCAAATCTTAGGCATATTTGGTACAAGCGTTTTCACCTCCTTAATTTCCAGTTTTAATTTTCCAAGGATCTAGTCAACCAATGTTTATTATTTTTTGCATCATGCTTAAGGATGATTTATTCCATAATATTCATCTCAATTTTGGCGAAAGAAAACATCCCTTATATCCTTTTTATGCACTCGAAAATTGTCCTTTTTGAAACTTTGGATCGATATTGCGGGTGTCCTTTTGCACACAGGATAAAAATTTTTTCACTCCACATCTCACGTAAGGGCAATGTTTAATAATCCGTTGCGAAACTTGGCTGTTATTAGGGAAAGTCACCCCTCAAAAATGACCAATTCTAAGGCATAGTTGGTGCAAGCGTTTTCACCTCCTTAATTTCCAGTTTAAATTTTCCAAGGATCTAGTCAACCAATGCTTATTATTTTTTGCATCATGCTTAAGGATGATTTATTCTATAATATTCAACTCAATTTTGGCGAAAGAAAACATCCCTTATATCCTTTTAATGCACTCGAAAATAGTCCTTTTTGAAACTTTGAGTCGATATTGCGGGTGTCCTTTTGCACACAGGATAAAAATTTTTTCACTCCACATCTCACGTAAGGGCAGTGTTTAATAATCCGTTGCGAAAAGTGGCTGTTATAAGGGAAAGTCAACCCTCAAAAATGACCAATTCTTAGGCATATTTGGTACAAGCGTTTTCACCTCCTTAATTTCCAGTTTTAATTTTCCAAGGATCTAGTCAACCAATGTTTATTATTTTTTGCATCATGCTTAAGGATGATTTATTCCATAATATTCATCTCAATTTTGGCGAAAGAAAACATCCCTTATATCCTTTTTATGCACTCGAAAATTGTCCTTTTTGAAACTTTGGATCGATATTGCGGGTGTCCTTTTGCACACAGGATAAAAATTTTTCACTACACATCTCACGTAAGGACAATGTTTAATAATCCGTTGCGAAACTTGGCTGTTATAAGGGAAAGTCACCCCTCAAAAATGACCAATTCTTAGGCATATTTGGTGCAAGCGTTTTCACCTCCTTAATTTCCAGTTTAAATTTTCCAAGGATCTAGAATGCCAATGTTTATTATTTTTTGCATCATGCTTAAGGATGATTTATTCTATAATATTCAACTCAATTTTGGCGAAAAAAAACATCCCTTATATCCTTTTAATGCACTCGAAAATAGTCCTTTTTGAAACTTTGAGTCGATATTGCGGGTGTCCTTTTGCACACAGGATAAAAATTTTTTCACTCCACATCTCACGTAAGGGCAATGTTTAATAATCCGTTGCGAAACTTGGCTGTTATAAGGGAAAGTCACCCCTCAAAAATGACCAATTCTAAGGCATAGTTGGTGCAAGCGTTTTCACCTCCTTAATTTCCAGTTTAAATTTTCCAAGGATCTAGTCAACCAATGCTTATTATTTTTTGCATCATGCTTAAGGATGATTTATTCTATAATATTCAACTCAATTTTGGCGAAAGAAAACATCCCTTATATCCTTTTAATGCACTCGAAAATAGTCCTTTTTGAAACTTTGAGTCGATATTGCGGGTGTCCTTTTGCACACAGGATAAAAATTTTTTCACTCCACATCTCACGTAAGGGCAGTGTTTAATAATCCGTTGCGAAAAGTGGCTGTTATAAGGGAAAGTCAACCCTCAAAAATGACCAATTCTTAGGCATATTTGGTACAAGCGTTTTCACCTCCTTAATTTCCAGTTTTAATTTTCCAAGGATCTAGGCTACCAATGTTTATTATTTTTTGCACCATGCTTAAGGATGATTTATTCTATAATATTCAACTCAATTTTGGCGAAAAAAAACATCCCTTATATCCTTTTAATGCACTCGAAAATAGTCCTTTTTGAAACTTTGAGTCGATATTGCGGGTGTCCTTTTGCACACAGGATAAAAATTTTTTCACTCCACATCTCACGTAAGGGCAATGTTTAATAATCCGTTGCGAAACTTGGCTGTTATTAGGGAAAGTCACCCCTCAAAAATGACCAATTCTAAGGCATAGTTGGTGCAAGCGTTTTCACCTCCTTAATTTCCAGTTTAAATTTTCCAAGGATCTAGTCAACCAATGCTTATTATTTTTTGCATCATGCTTAAGGATGATTTATTCTATAATATTCAACTCAATTTTGGCGAAAGAAAACATCCCTTATATCCTTTTAATGCACTCGAAAATAGTCCTTTTTGAAACTTTGAGTCGATATTGCGGGTGTCCTTTTGCACACAGGATAAAAATTTTTTCACTCCACATCTCACGTAAGGGCAGTGTTTAATAATCCGTTGCGAAAAGTGGCTGTTATAAGGGAAAGTCAACCCTCAAAAATGACCAATTCTTAGGCATATTTGGTACAAGCGTTTTCACCTCCTTAATTTCCAGTTTTAATTTTCCAAGGATCTAGAATGCCAATGTTTATTATTTTTTGCATCATGCTTAAGGATGATTTATTCCATAATATTCATCTCAATTTTGGCGAAAGAAAACATCCCTTATATCCTTTTTATGCACTCGAAAATTGTCCATTTTGAAACTTTGAGTCGATATTGCGGGTGTCCTTTTGCACACAGGATAAACATTTTTTCACTCCACATCTCACGTAAGGGCAATGTTTAATAATCCGTTGCGAAAATTGGCTGTTATAAGGGAAAGTCACCCCTCAAAAATGACCAAATCTTAGGCATATTTGGTACAAGCGTTTTCACCTCCTTAATTTCCAGTTTTAATTTTCCAAGGATCTAGTCAACCAATGTTTATTATTTTTTGCATCATGCTTAAGGATGATTTATTCCATAATATTCATCTCAATTTTGGCGAAAGAAAACATCCCTTATATCCTTTTTATGCACTCGAAAATTGTCCTTTTTGAAACTTTGGATCGATATTGCGGGTGTCCTTTTGCACACAGGATAAAAATTTTTTCACTCCACATCTCACGTAAGGGCAATGTTTAATAATCCGTTGCGAAACTTGGCTGTTATTAGGGAAAGTCACCCCTCAAAAATGACCAATTCTAAGGCATAGTTGGTGCAAGCGTTTTCACCTCCTTAATTTCCAGTTTAAATTTTCCAAGGATCTAGTCAACCAATGCTTATTATTTTTTGCATCATGCTTAAGGATGATTTATTCTATAATATTCAACTCAATTTTGGCGAAAGAAAACATCCCTTATATCCTTTTAATGCACTCGAAAATAGTCCTTTTTGAAACTTTGAGTCGATATTGCGGGTGTCCTTTTGCACACAGGATAAAAATTTTTTCACTCCACATCTCACGTAAGGGCAGTGTTTAATAATCCGTTGCGAAAAGTGGCTGTTATAAGGGAAAGTCAACCCTCAAAAATGACCAATTCTTAGGCATATTTGGTACAAGCGTTTTCACCTCCTTAATTTCCAGTTTTAATTTTCCAAGGATCTAGAATGCCAATGTTTATTATTTTTTGCATCATGCTTAAGGATGATTTATTCCATAATATTCATCTCAATTTTGGCGAAAGAAAACATCCCTTATATCCTTTTTATGCACTCGAAAATTGTCCATTTTGAAACTTTGAGTCGATATTGCGGGTGTCCTTTTGCACACAGGATAAAAATTTTTTCTCTCCACATCTCACGTAAGGGCAATGTTTAATAATCCGTTGCGAAAAGTGGCTGTTATAAGGGAAAGTCAACCCTCAAAAATGACCATTTCTTAGGCATATTTGGTACAAGCGTTTTCACCTCCTTAATTTCCAGTTTTAATTTTCCAAGGATCTAGTCAACCAATGTTTATTATTTTTTGCATCATGCTTAAGGATGATTTATTCCATAATATTCATCTCAATTTTGGCGAAAGAAAACATCCCTTATATCCTTTTTATGCACTCGAAAATTGTCCTTTTTGAAACTTTGGATCGATATTGCGGGTGTCCTTTTGCACACAGGATAAAAATTTTTCACTACACATCTCACGTAAGGACAATGTTTAATAATCCGTTGCGAAACTTGGCTGTTATAAGGGAAAGTCACCCCTCAAAAATGACCAATTCTTAGGCATATTTGGTGCAAGCGTTTTCACCTCCTTAATTTCCAGTTTAAATTTTCCAAGGATCTAGAATGCCAATGTTTATTATTTTTTGCATCATGCTTAAGGATGATTTATTCCATAATATTCATCTCAATTTTGGCGAAAGAAAACATCCCTTATATCCTTTTTATGCACTCGAAAATTGTCCATTTTGAAACTTTGAGTCGATATTGCGGGTGTCCTTTTGCACACAGGATAAAAATTTTTTCACTCCACATCTCACGTAAGGGCAATGTTTAATAATCCGTTGCGAAAATTGGCTGTTATAAGGGAAAGTCACCCCTCAAAAATGACCAAATCTTAGGCATATTTGGTACAAGCGTTTTCACCTCCTTAATTTCCAGTTTTAATTTTCCAAGGATCTAGTCAACCAATGTTTATTATTTTTTGCATCATGCTTAAGGATGATTTATTCCATAATATTCAACTCAATTTTGGCGAAAGAAAACATCCCTTATATCCTTTTTATGCACTCGACAATTGTCCTTTTTGAAACTTTGAATCGATATTGCGGGTGTCCATTTGCACACAGGATAAAAATTTTTTCACTCCACATCTCACGTAAGGGCAATGTTTAATAATTAGTTGCGAAAATTCGCTGTTATAAGGGAAAGTCACCCCTCAAAAATGACCAATTCTTAGGCATATTTGGTGCAAGCGTTTTCACCTCCTTAATTTCCAGTTTAAATTTTCCAAGGATCTAGTATACCAATGCTTATTATTTTTTGCATCGTGCTTAAGGATGATTTATTCTATAATATTCAACTCAATTTTGGCGAAAGAAAACATCCCTTATATCCTTTTAATGCACTCGAAAATAGTCCTTTTTGAAACTTTGAGTCGATATTGCGGGTGTCCTTTTGCACACAGGATAAAAATTTTTTCACTCCACATCTCACGTAAGGGCAGTGTTTAATAATCCGTTGCGAAAAGTGGCTGTTATAAGGGAAAGTCAACCCTCAAAAATGACCATGTCTTAGGCATATTTGGTACAAGCGTTTTCACCTCCTTAATTTCCAGTTTTAATTTTCCAAGGATCTAGTCAACCAATGTTTATTATTTTTTGCATCATGCTTAAGGATGATTTATTCCATAATATTCATCTCAATTTTGGCGAAAGAAAACATCCCTTATATCCTTTTTATGCACTCGAAAATTGTCCTTTTTGAAACTTTGAATCGATATTGCGGGTGTCCATTTGCACACAGGATAAAAATTTTTTCACTCCACATCTCACGTAAGGGCAATGTTTAATAATCCGTTGCGAAACTTGGCTGTTATTAGGGAAAGTCACCCCTCAAAAATGACCAATTCTAAGGCATAGTTGGTGCAAGCGTTTTCACCTCCTTAATTTCCAGTTTAAATTTTCCAAGGATCTAGTCAACCAATGCTTATTATTTTTTGCATCATGCTTAAGGATGATTTATTCTATAATATTCAACTCAATTTTGGCGAAAGAAAACATCCCTTATATCCTTTTAATGCACTCGAAAATAGTCCTTTTTGAAACTTTGAGTCGATATTGCGGGTGTCCTTTTGCACACAGGATAAAAATTTTTTCACTCCACATCTCACGTAAGGGCAGTGTTTAATAATCCGTTGCGAAAAGTGGCTGTTATAAGGGAAAGTCAACCCTCAAAAATGACCAATTCTTAGGCATATTTGGTACAAGCGTTTTCACCTCCTTAATTTCCAGTTTTAATTTTCCAAGGATCTAGAATGCCAATGTTTATTATTTTTTGCATCATGCTTAAGGATGATTTATTCCATAATATTCATCTCAATTTTGGCGAAAGAAAACATCCCTTATATCCTTTTTATGCACTCGAAAATTGTCCATTTTGAAACTTTGAGTCGATATTGCGGGTGTCCTTTTGCACACAGGATAAAAATTTTTTCTCTCCACATCTCACGTAAGGGCAATGTTTAATAATCCGTTGCGAAAAGTGGCTGTTATAAGGGAAAGTCAACCCTCAAAAATGACCATTTCTTAGGCATATTTGGTACAAGCGTTTTCACCTCCTTAATTTCCAGTTTTAATTTTCCAAGGATCTAGTCAACCAATGTTTATTATTTTTTGCATCATGCTTAAGGATGATTTATTCCATAATATTCATCTCAATTTTGGCGAAAGAAAACATCCCTTATATCCTTTTTATGCACTCGAAAATTGTCCTTTTTGAAACTTTGGATCGATATTGCGGGTGTCCTTTTGCACACAGGATAAAAATTTTTCACTACACATCTCACGTAAGGACAATGTTTAATAATCCGTTGCGAAACTTGGCTGTTATAAGGGAAAGTCACCCCTCAAAAATGACCAATTCTTAGGCATATTTGGTGCAAGCGTTTTCACCTCCTTAATTTCCAGTTTAAATTTTCCAAGGATCTAGAATGCCAATGTTTATTATTTTTTGCATCATGCTTAAGGATGATTTATTCCATAATATTCATCTCAATTTTGGCGAAAGAAAACATCCCTTATATCCTTTTTATGCACTCGAAAATTGTCCATTTTGAAACTTTGAGTCGATATTGCGGGTGTCCTTTTGCACACAGGATAAAAATTTTTTCACTCCACATCTCACGTAAGGGCAATGTTTAATAATCCGTTGCGAAAATTGGCTGTTATAAGGGAAAGTCACCCCTCAAAAATGACCAAATCTTAGGCATATTTGGTACAAGCGTTTTCACCTCCTTAATTTCCAGTTTTAATTTTCCAAGGATCTAGTCAACCAATGTTTATTATTTTTTGCATCATGCTTAAGGATGATTTATTCCATAATATTCAACTCAATTTTGGCGAAAGAAAACATCCCTTATATCCTTTTTATGCACTCGAAAATTGTCCTTTTTGAAACTTTGAATCGATATTGCGGGTGTCCATTTGCACACAGGATAAAAATTTTTTCACTCCACATCTCACGTAAGGGCAATGTTTAATAATTAGTTGCGAAAATTCGCTGTTATAAGGGAAAGTCACCCCTCAAAAATGACCAATTCTTAGGCATATTTGGTGCAAGCGTTTTCACCTCCTTAATTTCCAGTTTAAATTTTCCAAGGATCTAGTATACCAATGCTTATTATTTTTTGCATCGTGCTTAAGGATGATTTATTCTATAATATTCAACTCAATTTTGGCGAAAGAAAACATCCCTTATATCCTTTTAATGCACTCGAAAATAGTCCTTTTTGAAACTTTGAGTCGATATTGCGGGTGTCCTTTTGCACACAGGATAAAAATTTTTTCACTCCACATCTCACGTAAGGGCAGTGTTTAATAATCCGTTGCGAAAAGTGGCTGTTATAAGGGAAAGTCAACCCTCAAAAATGACCATGTCTTAGGCATATTTGGTACAAGCGTTTTCACCTCCTTAATTTCCAGTTTTAATTTTCCAAGGATCTAGTCAACCAATGTTTATTATTTTTTGCATCATGCTTAAGGATAATTTATTCTATAATATTCAACTCAATTTTGGCGAAAGAAAACATCCCTTATATCCTTTTTATGCACTCGAAAATTGTCCATTTTGAAACTTTGAGTCGATATTGCGGGTGTCCTTTTGCACACAGGATAAAAATTTTTTCACTCCACATCTCACGTAAGGGCAATGTTTAATAATCCGTTGCGAAAATTGGCTGTTATAAGGGAAAGTCACCCCTCAAAAATGACCAAATCTTAGGCATATTTGGTACAAGCGTTTTCACCTCCTTAATTTCCAGTTTTAATTTTCCAAGGATCTAGTCAACCAATGTTTATTATTTTTTGCATCATGCTTAAGGATGATTTATTCCATAATATTCATCTCAATTTTGGCGAAAGAAAACATCCCTTATATCCTTTTTATGCACTCGAAAATTGTCCTTTTTGAAACTTTGGATCGATATTGCGGGTGTCCTTTTGCACACAGGATAAAAATTTTTTCACTACACATCTCACGTAAGGACAATGTTTAATAATCCGTTGCGAAACTTGGCTGTTAAAAGGGAAAGTCACCCCTCAAAAATGACCAATTCTTAGGCATAGTTGGTGCAAGCGTTTTCACCTCCTTAATTTCCAGTTTAAATTTTCCAAGGATCTAGTAAACCAATGCTTATTATTTTTTGCATCATGCTTAAGGATAATTTATTCTATAATATTCAACTCAATTTTGGCGAAAGAAAACATCCCTTATATCCTTTTAATGCACTCGAAACTAGTCCTTTTTGAAACTTTGGATCGATATTGCGGGTGTCCTTTTGCACACAGGATAAAAATTTTTTCACTACACATCTCACGTAAGGACAATGTTTAATAATCCGTTGCGAAACTTGGCTGTTATAAGGGAAAGTCACCCCTCAAAAATGACCAATTCTTAGGCATATTTGGTGCAAGCGTTTTCACCTCCTTAATTTCCAGTTTAAATTTTCCAAGGATCTAGTATACCAATGTTTATTATTTTTTGCATCATGCTTAAGGATGATTTATTCCATAATATTCATCTCAATTTTGGCGAAAGAAAACATCCCTTATATCCTTTTTATGCACTCGAAAATTGTCCATTTTGAAACTTTGAGTCGATATTGCTGGTGTCCTTTTGCACACAGGATAAAAATTTTTTCACTCCACATCTCACGTAAAGGCAATGTTAAATAATCCGTTGCGACAATTGGCTGTTATAAGGGAAAGTCACCCCTCAAAAATGACCAATTCTTAGGCATAGTTGGTGCAAGCGGTTTCACCTCCTTAATTTCCAGTTTTAATTTTCCAAGGATCTAGTCAACCAATGCTTATTATTTTTTGCATCATGCTTAAGGATGATTTATTCTATAATATTCAACTCATTTTTGGCGAAAGAAAACATCCCTTATATCCTTTTAATGCACTCGAAAATAGTCCTTTTTGAAACTTTGAGTCGATATTGCGGGTGTCCTTTTGCACACAGGATAAAAATTTTTTCACTCCACATCTCACGTAAGGGCAGTGTTTAATAATCCGTTGCGAAAAGTGGCTGTTATAAGGGAAAGTCAACCCTCAAAAATGACCAATTCTTAGGCATATTTGGTTCAAGCGTTTTCACCTCCTTAATTTCCAGTTTTAATTTTCCAAGGATCTAGTCAACCAATGTTTATTATTTTTTGCATCATGCTTAAGGATGATTTATTCCATAATATTCATCTCAATTTTGGCGAAAGAAAACATCCCTTATATCCTTTTTATGCACTCGAAAATTGTCCTTTTTGAAACTTTGGATCGATATTGCGGGTGTCCTTTTGCACACAGGATAAAAATTTTTTCACTACACATCTCACGTAAGGACAATGTTTAATAATCCGTTGCGAAACTTGGCTGTTATAAGGGAAAGTCACCCCTCAAAAATGACCAATTCTTAGGCATAGTTGGTGCAAGCGTTTTCACCTCCTTAATTTCCAGATTAAATTTTCCAAGGATCTAGTCAACCAATGCTTATTATTTTTTGCATCATGCTTAAGGATGATTTATTCTATAATATTCAACTCAATTTTGGCGAAAGAAAACATCCCTTATATCCTTTTAATGCACTCGAATATAGTCCTTTTTGAAACTTTGAGTCGATATTGCGGGTGTCCTTTAGCACACAGGATAAAAATTTTTTCACTCCACATCTCACGTAAGGGCAGTGTTTAATAATCCGTTGCGAAAAGTGGCTGTTATAAGGGAAAGTCAACCCTCAAAAATGACCAATTCTTAGGCATATTTGGTTCAAGCGTTTTCACCTCCTTAATTTCCAGTTTTAATTTTCCAAGGATCTAGTCAACCAATGTTTATTATTTTTTGCATCATGCTTAAGGATGATTTATTCCATAATATTCATCTCAATTTTGGCGAAAGAAAACATCCCTTATATCCTTTTTATGCCCTCGAAAATTGTCCTTTTTGAAACTTTGGATCGATATTGCGGGTGTCCTTTTGCACACAGGATAAAAATTTTTTCACTACACATCTCACGTAAGGACAATGTTTAATAATCCGTTGCGAAACTTGGCTGTTATAAGGGAAAGTCACCCCTCAAAAATGACCAATTCTTAGGCATAGTTGGTGCAAGCGTTTTCACCTCCTTAATTTCCAGATTAAATTTTCCAAGGATCTAGTCAACCAATGCTTATTATTTTTTGCATCATGCTTAAGGATGATTTATTCTATAATATTCAACTCAATTTTGGCGAAAGAAAACATCCCTTATATCCTTTTTATGCACTCGAAAATTGTCCTTTTTGAAACTTTGAATCGATATTGCGGGTGTCCTTTTGCACACAGGATAAAAATTTTTTCACTACACATCTCACGTAAGGACAATGTTTAATAATCCGTTGCGAAACTTGGCTGTTATAAGGGAAAGTCACCCCTCAAAAATGACCAATTCTTAGGCATATTTGGTGCAAGCGTTTTCACCTCCTTAATTTCCAGTTTAAATTTTCCAAGGATCTAGTCAACCAATGTTTATTATTTTTTGCATCATGCTTAAGGATGATTTATTCCATAATATTCATCTCAATTTTGGCGAAAGAAAACATCCCTTATATCCTTTTTATGCACTCGAAAATTGTCCTTTTTGAAACTTTGGATCGATATTGCGGGTGTCCTTTTGCACACAGGATAAAAATTTTTTCACTCCACATCTCACGTAAAGGCAATGTTAAATAATCCGTTGCGACAATTGGCTGTTATAAGGGAAAGTCACCCCTCAAAAATGACCAATTCTTAGGCATAGTTGGTGCAAGCGGTTTCACCTCCTTAATTTCCAGTTTTAATTTTCCAAGGATCTAGTCAACCAATGCTTATTATTTTTTGCATCATGCTTAAGGATGATTTATTCTATAATATTCAACTCAATTTTGGTGAAAGAAAACATCCCTTATATCCTTTTAATGCACTCGAAAATAGTCCTTTTTGAAACTTTGAGTCGATATTGCGGGTGTCCTTTTGCACACAGGATAAAAATTTTTTCACTCCACATCTCACGTAAGGGCAGTGTTTAATAATCCGTTGCGAAAAGTGGCTGTTATAAGGGAAAGTCAACCCTCAAAAATGACCAATTCTTAGGCATATTTGGTTCAAGCGTTTTCACCTCCTTAATTTCCAGTTTTAATTTTCCAAGGATCTAGTCAACCAATGTTTATTATTTTTTGCATCATGCTTAAGGATGATTTATTCCATAATATTCATCTTAATTTTGGCGAAAGAAAACATCCCTTATATCCTTTTTATGCACTCGAAAATTGTCCTTTTTGAAACTTTGGATCGATATTGCGGGTGTCCTTTTGCACACAGGATAAAAATTTTTTCACTACACATCTCACGTAAGGACAATGTTTAATAATCCGTTGCGAAACTTGGCTGTTATAAGGGAAAGTCACCCCTCAAAAATGACCAATTCTTAGGCATAGTTGGTGCAAGCGTTTTCACCTCCTTAATTTCCAGATTAAATTTTCCAAGGATCTAGTCAACCAATGCTTATTATTTTTTGCATCATGCTTAAGGATGATTTATTCTATAATATTCAACTCAATTTTGGCGAAAGAAAACATCCCTTATATCCTTTTAATGCACTCGAAAATAGTCCTTTTTGAAACTTTGAGTCGATATTGCGGGTGTCCTTTTGCACACAGGATAAAATTTTTTTCACTCCACATCTCACGTAAGGGCAGTGTTTAATAATCCGTTGCGAAAAGTGGCTGTTATAAGGGAAAGTCAACCCTCAAAAATGACCAATTCTTAGGCATAGTTGGTGCAAGCGTTTTCACCTCCTTAATTTCCAGTTTTAATTTTCCAAGGATCTAGTATACCAATGTTTATTATTTTTTGCATCATGCTTAAGGATGATTTATTCCATAATATTCATCTCAATTTTGGCGAAAGAAAACATCCCTTATATCCTTTTTATGCACTCGAAAATTGTCCATTTTGAAACTTTGAGTCGATATTGCTGGTGTCCTTTTGCACACAGGATAAAAATTTTTTCACTCCACATCTCACGTAAAGGCAATGTTAAATAATCCGTTGCGACAATTGGCTGTTATAAGGGAAAGTCACCCCTCAAAAATGACCAATTCTTAGGCATAGTTGGTGCAAGCGGTTTCACCTCCTTAATTTCCAGTTTTAATTTTCCAAGGATCTAGTCAACCAATGCTTATTATTTTTTGCATCATGCTTAAGGATGATTTATTCTATAATATTCAACTCATTTTTGGCGAAAGAAAACATCCCTTATATCCTTTTAATGCACTCGAAAATAGTCCTTTTTGAAACTTTGAGTCGATATTGCGGGTGTCCTTTTGCACACAGGATAAAAATTTTTTCACTCCACATCTCACGTAAGGGCAGTGTTTAATAATCCGTTGCGAAAAGTGGCTGTTATAAGGGAAAGTCAACCCTCAAAAATGACCAATTCTTAGGCATATTTGGTTCAAGCGTTTTCACCTCCTTAATTTCCAGTTTTAATTTTCCAAGGATCTAGTCAACCAATGTTTATTATTTTTTGCATCATGCTTAAGGATGATTTATTCCATAATATTCATCTCAATTTTGGCGAAAGAAAACATCCCTTATATCCTTTTTATGCACTCGAAAATTGTCCTTTTTGAAACTTTGGATCGATATTGCGGGTGTCCTTTTGCACACAGGATAAAAATTTTTTCACTACACATCTCACGTAAGGACAATGTTTAATAATCCGTTGCGAAACTTGGCTGTTATAAGGGAAAGTCACCCCTCAAAAATGACCAATTCTTAGGCATAGTTGGTGCAAGCGTTTTCACCTCCTTAATTTCCAGATTAAATTTTCCAAGGATCTAGTCAACCAATGCTTATTATTTTTTGCATCATGCTTAAGGATGATTTATTCTATAATATTCAACTCAATTTTGGCGAAAGAAAACATCCCTTATATCCTTTTTATGCACTCGAAAATTGTCCTTTTTGAAACTTTGAATCGATATTGCGGGTGTCCATTTGCACACAGGATAAAAATTTTTTCACTCCACATCTCACGTAAGGGCAATGTTTAATAATCCGTTGCGAAAATTGGCTGTTATAAGGGAAAGTCACCCCTCAAAAATGACCAATTCTTAGGCATATTTGGTACAAGCGTTTTCACCTCCTTAATTTCCAGTTTAAATTTTCCAAGGATCTAGTCAACCAATGTTTATTATTTTTTGCATCATGCTTAAGGATGATTTATTCTATAATATTCAACTCAATTTTGGCGAAAAAAAACATCCCTTATATCCTTTTAATGCACTCGAAAATAGTCCTTTTTGAAACTTTGAGTCGATATTGCGGGTGTCCTTTTGCACACAGGATAAAAATTTTTTCACTCCACATCTCACGTAAGGGCAATGTTTAATAATCCGTTGCGAAACTTGGCTGTTATAAGGGAAAGTCACCCCTCAAAAATGACCAATTCTAAGGCATAGTTGGTGCAAGCGTTTTCACCTCCTTAATTTCCAGTTTAAATTTTCCAAGGATCTAGTCAACCAATGCTTATTATTTTTTGCATCATGCTTAAGGATGATTTATTCTATAATATTCAACTCAATTTTGGCGAAAGAAAACATCCCTTATATCCTTTTAATGCACTCGAAAATAGTCCTTTTTGAAACTTTGAGTCGATATTGCGGGTGTCCTTTTGCACACAGGATAAATTTTTTTTCACTCCACATCTCACGTAAGGGCAGTGTTTAATAATCCGTTGCGAAAAGTGGCTGTTATAAGGGAAAGTCAACCCTCAAAAATGACCAATTCTTAGGCATATTTGGTACAAGCGTTTTCACCTCCTTAATTTCCAGTTTTAATTTTCCAAGGATCTAGTCAACCAATGTTTATTATTTTTTGCATCATGCTTAAGGATGATTTATTCCATAATATTCATCTCAATTTTGGCGAAAGAAAACATCCCTTATATCCTTTTTATGCACTCGAAAATTGTCCTTTTTGAAACTTTGGATCGATATTGCGGGTGTCCTTTTGCACACAGGATAAAAATTTTTTCACTACACATCTCACGTAAGGACAATGTTTAATAATCCGTTGCGAAACTTGGCTGTTATAAGGGAAAGTCACCCCTCAAAAATGACCAATTCTTAGGCATAGTTGGTGCAAGCGTTTTCACCTCCTTAATTTCCAGTTTAAATTTTCCAAGGATCTAGTAAACCAATGCTTAATATTTTTTGCATCATGCTTAAGGATAATTTATTCTATAATATTCAACTCAATTTTGGCGAAAGAAAACATCCCTTATATCCTTTTAATGCACTCGAAACTAGTCCTTTTTGAAACTTTGGATCGATATTGCGGGTGTCCTTTTGCACACAGGATAAAAATTTTTTCACTACACATCTCACGTAAGGACAATGTTTAATAATCCGTTGCGAAACTTGGCTGTTATAAGGGAAAGTCACCCCTCAAAAATGACCAATTCTTAGGCATAGTTGGTGCAAGCGTTTTCACCTCCTTAATTTCCAGATTAAATTTTCCAAGGATCTAGTCAACCAATGCTTATTATTTTTTGCATCATGCTTATGGATGATTTATTCTATAATATTCAACTCAATTTTGGCGAAAGAAAACATCCCTTATATCCTTTTTATGCACTCGAAAATTGTCCTTTTTGAAACTTTGAATCGATATTGCGGGTGTCCATTTGCACACAGGATAAAAATTTTTTCACTCCACATCTCACGTAAGGGCAATGTTTAATAATCCGTTGCGAAAATTGGCTGTTATAAGGGAAAGTCACCCCTCAAAAATGACCAATTCTTAGGCATATTTGGTACAAGCGTTTTCACCTCCTTAATTTCCAGTTTAAATTTTCCTAGGATCTAGTCAACCAATGCTTATTATTTTTTGCATCATGCTTAAGGATGATTTATTCTATAATATTCAACTTAATTTTGGCGAAAGAAAACATCCCTTATATCCTTTTTATGCACTCGAAAATTGTCCTTTTTGAAACTTTGGATCGATATTGCGGGTGTCCTTTTGCACACAGGATAAAAATTTTTTCACTCCACATCTCACGTAAAGGCAATGTTAAATAATCCGTTGCGACAATTGGCTGTTATAAGGGAAAGTCACCCCTCAAAAATGACCAATTCTTGGGCATAGTTGGTGCAAGCGTTTTCACCTCCTTAATTTCCAGATTAAATTTTCCAAGGATCTAGTCAACCAATGCTTATTATTTTTTGCATCATGCTTAAGGATGATTTATTCTATAATATTCAACTCAATTTTGGCGAAAGAAAACATCCCTTATATCCTTTTAATGCACTCGAAAATAGTCCTTTTTGAAACTTTGAGTCGATATTGCGGGTGTCCTTTTGCACACAGGATAAAATTTTTTTCACTCCACATCTCACGTAAGGGCAGTGTTTAATAATCCGTTGCGAAAAGTGGCTGTTATAAGGGAAAGTCAACCCTCAAAAATGACCAATTCTTAGGCATAGTTGGTGCAAGCGTTTTCACCTCCTTAATTTCCAGTTTTAATTTTCCAAGGATCTAGAATACCAATGTTTATTATTTTTTGCATCATGCTTAAGGATGATTTATTCCATAATATTCATCTCAATTTTGGCGAAAGAAAACATCCCTTATATCCTTTTTATGCACTCGAAAATTGTCCATTTTGAAACTTTGAGTCGATATTGCTGGTGTCCTTTTGCACACAGGATAAAAATTTTTTCACTCCACATCTCACGTAAAGGCAATGTTAAATAATCCGTTGCGACAATTGGCTGTTATAAGGGAAAGTCACCCCTCAAAAATGACCAATTCTTAGGCATAGTTGGTGCAAGCGGTTTCACCTCCTTAATTTCCAGTTTTAATTTTCCAAGGATCTAGTCAACCAATGCTTATTATTTTTTGCATCATGCTTAAGGATGATTTATTCTATAATATTCAACTCATTTTTGGCGAAAGAAAACATCCCTTATATCCTTTTAATGCACTCGAAAATAGTCCTTTTTGAAACTTTGAGTCGATATTGCGGGTGTCCTTTTGCACACAGGATAAAAATTTTTTCACTCCACATCTCACGTAAGGGCAGTGTTTAATAATCCGTTGCGAAAAGTGGCTGTTATAAGGGAAAGTCAACCCTCAAAAATGACCAATTCTTAGGCATATTTGGTTCAAGCGTTTTCACCTCCTTAATTTCCAGTTTTAATTTTCCAAGGATCTAGTCAACCAATGTTTATTATTTTTTGCATCATGCTTAAGGATGATTTATTCCATAATATTCATCTCAATTTTGGCGAAAGAAAACATCCCTTATATCCTTTTTATGCACTCGAAAATTGTCCTTTTTGAAACTTTGGATCGATATTGCGGGTGTCCTTTTGCACACAGGATAAAAATTTTTTCACTACACATCTCACGTAAGGACAATGTTTAATAATCCGTTGCGAAACTTGGCTGTTATAAGGGAAAGTCACCCCTCAAAAATGACCAATTCTTAGGCATAGTTGGTGCAAGCGTTTTCACCTCCTTAATTTCCAGATTAAATTTTCCAAGGATCTAGTCAACCAATGCTTATTATTTTTTGCATCATGCTTAAGGATGATTTATTCTATAATATTCAACTCAATTTTGGCGAAAGAAAACATCCCTTATATCCTTTTTATGCACTCGAAAATTGTCCTTTTTGAAACTTTGAATCGATATTGCGGGTGTCCATTTGCACACAGGATAAAAATTTTTTCACTCCACATCTCACGTAAGGGCAATGTTTAATAATCCGTTGCGAAAATTGGCTGTTATAAGGGAAAGTCACCCCTCAAAAATGACCAATTCTTAGGCATATTTGGTACAAGCGTTTTCACCTCCTTAATTTCCAGTTTAAATTTTCCTAGGATCTAGTCAACCAATGCTTATTATTTTTTGCATCATGCTTAAGGATGATTTATTCTATAATATTCAACTTAATTTTGGCGAAAGAAAACATCCCTTATATCCTTTTTATGCACTCGAAAATTGTCCTTTTTGAAACTTTGGATCGATATTGCGGGTGTCCTTTTGCACACAGGATAAAAATTTTTTCACTCCACATCTCACGTAAAGGCAATGTTAAATAATCCGTTGCGACAATTGGCTGTTATAAGGGAAAGTCACCCCTCAAAAATGACCAATTCTTGGGCATAGTTGGTGCAAGCGTTTTCACCTCCTTAATTTCCAGATTAAATTTTCCAAGGATCTAGTCAACCAATGCTTATTATTTTTTGCATCATGCTTAAGGATGATTTATTCTATAATATTCAACTCAATTTTGGCGAAAGAAAACATCCCTTATATCCTTTTAATGCACTCGAAAATAGTCCTTTTTGAAACTTTGAGTCGATATTGCGGGTGTCCTTTTGCACACAGGATAAAATTTTTTTCACTCCACATCTCACGTAAGGGCAGTGTTTAATAATCCGTTGCGAAAAGTGGCTGTTATAAGGGAAAGTCAACCCTCAAAAATGACCAATTCTTAGGCATAGTTGGTGCAAGCGTTTTCACCTCCTTAATTTCCAGTTTTAATTTTCCAAGGATCTAGAATACCAATGTTTATTATTTTTTGCATCATGCTTAAGGATGATTTATTCTATAATATTCAACTCAATTTTGGCGAAAAAAAACATCCCTTATATCCTTTTAATGCACTCGAAAATAGTCCTTTTTGAAACTTTGAGTCGATATTGCGGGTGTCCTTTTGCACACAGGATAAAAATTTTTTCACTCCACATCTCACGTAAGGGCAATGTTTAATAATCCGTTGCGAAACTTGGCTGTTATAAGGGAAAGTCACCCCTCAAAAATGACCAATTCTAAGGCATAGTTGGTGCAAGCGTTTTCACCTCCTTAATTTCCAGTTTAAATTTTCCAAGGATCTAGTCAACCAATGCTTATTATTTTTTGCATCATGCTTAAGGATGATTTATTCTATAATATTCAACTCAATTTTGGCGAAAGAAAACATCCCTTATATCCTTTTAATGCACTCGAAAATAGTCCTTTTTGAAACTTTGAGTCGATATTGCGGGTGTCCTTTTGCACACAGGATAAATTTTTTTTCACTCCACATCTCACGTAAGGGCAGTGTTTAATAATCCGTTGCGAAAAGTGGCTGTTATAAGGGAAAGTCAACCCTCAAAAATGACCAATTCTTAGGCATATTTGGTACAAGCGTTTTCACCTCCTTAATTTCCAGTTTTAATTTTCCAAGGATCTAGTCAACCAATGTTTATTATTTTTTGCATCATGCTTAAGGATGATTTATTCCATAATATTCATCTCAATTTTGGCGAAAGAAAACATCCCTTATATCCTTTTTATGCACTCGAAAATTGTCCTTTTTGAAACTTTGGATCGATATTGCGGGTGTCCTTTTGCACACAGGATAAAAATTTTTTCACTACACATCTCACGTAAGGACAATGTTTAATAATCCGTTGCGAAACTTGGCTGTTATAAGGGAAAGTCACCCCTCAAAAATGACCAATTCTTAGGCATAGTTGGTGCAAGCGTTTTCACCTCCTTAATTTCCAGTTTAAATTTTCCAAGGATCTAGTAAACCAATGCTTAATATTTTTTGCATCATGCTTAAGGATAATTTATTCTATAATATTCAACTCAATTTTGGCGAAAGAAAACATCCCTTATATCCTTTTAATGCACTCGAAACTAGTCCTTTTTGAAACTTTGGATCGATATTGCGGGTGTCCTTTTGCACACAGGATAAAAATTTTTTCACTACACATCTCACGTAAGGACAATGTTTAATAATCCGTTGCGAAACTTGGCTGTTATAAGGGAAAGTCACCCCTCAAAAATGACCAATTCTTAGGCATAGTTGGTGCAAGCGTTTTCACCTCCTTAATTTCCAGATTAAATTTTCCAAGGATCTAGTCAACCAATGCTTATTATTTTTTGCATCATGCTTATGGATGATTTATTCTATAATATTCAACTCAATTTTGGCGAAAGAAAACATCCCTTATATCCTTTTTATGCACTCGAAAATTGTCCTTTTTGAAACTTTGAATCGATATTGCGGGTGTCCATTTGCACACAGGATAAAAATTTTTTCACTCCACATCTCACGTAAGGGCAATGTTTAATAATCCGTTGCGAAAATTGGCTGTTATAAGGGAAAGTCACCCCTCAAAAATGACCAATTCTTAGGCATATTTGGTACAAGCGTTTTCACCTCCTTAATTTCCAGTTTAAATTTTCCTAGGATCTAGTCAACCAATGCTTATTATTTTTTGCATCATGCTTAAGGATGATTTATTCTATAATATTCAACTTAATTTTGGCGAAAGAAAACATCCCTTATATCCTTTTTATGCACTCGAAAATTGTCCTTTTTGAAACTTTGGATCGATATTGCGGGTGTCCTTTTGCACACAGGATAAAAATTTTTTCACTCCACATCTCACGTAAAGGCAATGTTAAATAATCCGTTGCGACAATTGGCTGTTATAAGGGAAAGTCACCCCTCAAAAATGACCAATTCTTAGGCATAGTTGGTGCAAGCGTTTTCACCTCCTTAATTTCCAGATTAAATTTTCCAAGGATCTAGTCAACCAATGCTTATTATTTTTTGCATCATGCTTAAGGATGATTTATTCTATAATATTCAACTCAATTTTGGCGAAAGAAAACATCCCTTATATCCTTTTTATGCACTCGAAAATTGTCCTTTTTGAAACTTTGAATCGATATTGCGGGTGTCCATTTGCACACAGGATAAAAATTTTTTCACTCCACATCTCACGTAAGGGCAATGTTTAATAATCCGTTGCGAAAATTGGCTGTTATAAGGGAAAGTCACCCCTCAAAAATGACCAATTCTTAGGCATATTTGGTACAAGCGTTTTCACCTCCTTAATTTCCAGTTTAAATTTTCCAAGGATCTAGTCAACCAATGTTTATTATTTTTTGCATCATGCTTAAGGATGATTTATTCTATAATATTCAACTCAATTTTGGCGAAAAAAAACATCCCTTATATCCTTTTAATGCACTCGAAAATAGTCCTTTTTGAAACTTTGAGTCGATATTGCGGGTGTCCTTTTGCACACAGGATAAAAATTTTTTCACTCCACATCTCACGTAAGGGCAATGTTTAATAATCCGTTGCGAAACTTGGCTGTTATAAGGGAAAGTCACCCCTCAAAAATGACCAATTCTACGGCATAGTTGGTGCAAGCGTTTTCACCTCCTTAATTTCCAGTTTAAATTTTCCAAGGATCTAGTCAACCAATGCTTATTATTTTTTGCATCATGCTTAAGGATGATTTATTCTATAATATTCAACTCAATTTTGGCGAAAGAAAACATCCCTTATATCCTTTTAATGCACTCGAAAATAGTCCTTTTTGAAACTTTGAGTCGATATTGCGGGTGTCCTTTTGCACACAGGATAAAAATTTTTTCACTCCACATCTCACGTAAGGGCAGTGTTTAATAATCCGTTGCGAAAAGTGGCTGTTATAAGGGAAAGTCAACCCTCAAAAATGACCAATTCTTAGGCATATTTGGTACAAGCGTTTTCACCTCCTTAATTTCCAGTTTTAATTTTCCAAGGATCTAGTCAACCAATGTTTATTATTTTTTGCATCATGCTTAAGGATGATTTATTCTATAATATTCAACTTAATTTTGGCGAAAGAAAACATCCCTTATATCCTTTTTATGCACTCGAAAATTGTCCTTTTTGAAACTTTGGATCGATATTGCGGGTGTCCTTTTGCACACAGGATAAAAATTTTTTCACTCCACATCTCACGTAAAGGCAATGTTAAATAATCCGTTGCGACAATTGGCTGTTATAAGGGAAAGTCACCCCTCAAAAATGACCAATTCTTAGGCATAGTTGGTGCAAGCGTTTTCACCTCCTTAATTTCCAGATTAAATTTTCCAAGGATCTAGTCAACCAATGCTTATTATTTTTTGCATCATGCTTAAGGATGATTTATTCTATAATATTCAACTCAATTTTGGCGAAAGAAAACATCCCTTATATCCTTTTTATGCACTCGAAAATTGTCCTTTTTGAAACTTTGAATCGATATTGCGGGTGTCCATTTGCACACAGGATAAAAATTTTTTCACTCCACATCTCACGTAAGGGCAATGTTTAATAATCCGTTGCGAAAATTGGCTGTTATAAGGGAAAGTCACCCCTCAAAAATGACCAATTCTTAGGCATATTTGGTACAAGCGTTTTCACCTCCTTAATTTCCAGTTTAAATTTTCCAAGGATCTAGTCAACCAATGTTTATTATTTTTTGCATCATGCTTAAGGATGATTTATTCTATAATATTCAACTCAATTTTGGCGAAAAAAAACATCCCTTATATCCTTTTAATGCACTCGAAAATAGTCCTTTTTGAAACTTTGATTCGATATTGCGGGTGTCCTTTTGCACACAGGATAAAAATTTTTTCACTCCACATCTCACGTAAGGGCAATGTTTAATAATCCGTTGCGAAACTTGGCTGTTATAAGGGAAAGTCACCCCTCAAAAATGACCAATTCTTAGGCATAGTTGGTGCAAGCGTTTTCACCTCCTTAATTTCCAGTTTAAATTTTCCAAGGATCTAGTCAACCAATGCTTATTATTTTTTGCATCATGCTTAAGGATGATTTATTCTATAATATTCAACTCAATTTTGGCGAAAGAAAACATCCCTTATATCCTTTTAATGCACTCGAAAATAGTCCTTTTTGAAACTTTGAATCGATATTGCGGGTGTCCTTTTGCACACAGGATAAAAATTTTTCCACTCCACATCTCACGTAAGGGCAATGTTTAATAATCCGTTGCGAAACTTGGCTGTTATAAGGGAAAGTCACCCCTCAAAAATGACTTTTTTTTTAAGCTAATTCGGTGCAAGCATTTTCACCTCCTTAATTTCCTCATTTTCCACTACATACTCAATTTTGTACTCAAATTGATTTCTTATGTGTGAAAAATCAAAAGCATTAAGTTCATAATTCTATTTTTAAATTTATTGCTGTTTTCCAACATTTTTATGTGTTGACAATTCAAATCGTTTAGAATTTTGAATTAAGACAACGCCAAATTGCAATCAACTTTTGTTGGAAGCTATGAGTACATCTACCTGACTCACAGGTGGCACTAAAAACTTAAGGTGGTTCAATCGACATACATGTCAAGAGTTCAGACGTTCTAGCATAGATGGAGATAGGATACATGTCAATGTGACAGCTAATTTTTGAAAGTTATTAGTTCATAATTGACTTTACTTTATCCAAATAATTGTATTATTTTATGTTATGGTTGTTTGAGCTGATGGCCAATGTTACATTTTAATTTCATAAAATCAGAATCGAATCAAATATATGTAAAACAGGTAATATTGATTGTGAAATTGTAGGTATGGGCGCAATGTTTATATAAGGTTATATGTACTTTCTGTTAATTTTGTAGATAGTTTCCAACGATTAAATAACTAATGAGTGACAAAAATGTATTTTTAAAATATATTTAAAAAGAATTCATACATAGAATAATCTAATCAAATCATCTGC
Source organism: Sisyra terminalis (assembly GCA_958496175.1). Lineage (NCBI taxonomy): Eukaryota > Metazoa > Arthropoda > Insecta > Neuroptera > Sisyridae > Sisyra > Sisyra terminalis. The sequence goes on from OY292280.1 coordinate 1,469,526, forward strand.
AAATGTAAGCCACTGGGAGTGCAGCTTAAGAATGATTCAGTCTTAAATGAGCATTATTATTCCTGCGAACACAATCCATCCCTTATATCCTTTTTATTCACTCGAAAATTGTCCTTTTTGAAATTTAAAAAAATAACACTTATCAGGAAAAGCAATCTTGCAATTATCCGTTTTTGTCAATAATGCAGAAGTTTAGCAACCATTGTTTCATTATAAGTATAATTTGTTTAAATAATAATAAAATATATTTTTACAGATCCAAATTACCAAGAAACCAAGGACCAAGACATTGTTTTTGCGCTGAAGAATGTATCATCTTTTTTGGAAAATAAATGATTGGTAAGTCGCTGTACTTTTGATACCTCCAATTATTGATTTATTGATTTTTGATTATTTATTGATTTTTTCGTTCCAGAAGAAGCTGACCGATGACAACGGAGAATTATTCATTGGAGTTGAGATGTTCACCATTTCCAAATGGAGGTTTCAGGAATAAATGTGGATCGTTGGAGGATCATCAATCAAATTCCTGTGGGATATCATTTCCACAATTGATATCTACCAAGAAGATCACTAATGGATTTACTACAACAATCTGTGCTGTAAATTGTGTTTTAATAATTCAGTGAAGTGATTCAGTGGTTTAAGTGGTTAATAATTAGAATATCAGAAAATACAAAATCTTTTTATCAACTTAATATTTCTATATGATTGTAATAATTGATACTTTTACATAAATTTTATAAACTATTGTTATAATGGAAAAACTAATACTGTAACTTATTATAAACTGATTTGATATTTAACATTAATAAATGTATTTTAATTGAATACATTGTTTCAATTCGATTTACCCCACCCATCCTCTTGAATTTTATATTTCAGAGTTAGAATACATAGAAGAGTTAAATTAATGCAACGATTAGGTAAGTATGGTAAGTTCAATGCTATTCGATAGATTATCGAATAATACGATAAAGCCAATATCGAAAAATATTTTCACTTTTTGAAGTCCTTATCGTTTTTCTTATATATAAATTTTTATTTTCTGAAGAAACTCTTTTGAAATACAAATGTTGTTTTTTTCAAAAAAAAGGATCAAGGACCTTAAAATGTTGCAATGTTTTAATTGAAAATTTCCAACTTTAACATGGAGCAGCCATGGTTAAAATATTTTTGGAAAATTCCAATTCCTTCGATCGAAAAAAATTTTCATTTTCCACAAATCTCATAAGAATTGTTTATATATGAGTTTTAACGTCATTTACATATATCATCTGATAGCCGAGTCGTCTTGGTCGCCGTTGCTGTTGTTCGGAGTCGAGGTCCCTGGTTCGCATCCCGATTGGTCCCGGATTTTTATAATTTCTAATAATTGATTTCTCTTCCTTACAGCTTATAATATCACTAATTAACATTAATTCTTAATTCCAGACATTGTATCATCGAAATATTCGATCGAACAGTTCCAGCCTTTCGAGGTTGGAAATGATCGATCGATCGATGATGCAATATATTTTTCATTTTATTTTGCTCAATGGTTTTGTGACGTCACTCATTTTCATTTATATGACGTCACACATACGTCGCCACCCAATGACGTCATTCCCGAAAAATTAGAAAAAATGACCGAATTTTCGATTTTCGGGAAGTAGGATTCTGGGAATGGCTTAGTTACGTCATGGGAGGCATAAAAAACTTATCCTAAAGTCAATTTTTTTCGTTTTTTTTGAGGGGGGGGACCTCGAATTTTCGAATTTAGTAAAATGGGATTTCGGGAATGGCTTAGCTACGCTCCGAGAAGCCTAAAAATAATTTTTAATTATATAATTTTTCATTTTTTGGCGAAAATTTTCCGGCCGTAATTCTGAAGAATCCCAAAAATAGGCCTAAATTGGCGATTTTTTTCACTTTTTCCAACTTTAAAGCCAATTGTAGCGATAACTATCGATCGTAGGGTAACGATAGTAGGCTCATTCGATAGCTCTTGAATTACTCTATCGATGGTGTAAATTTGGTCCCGGAAAAGCTTAAGGGGAAAATCTTTTTTTTTCCACTTCTCAGAAATTTCATTTCGTCGACCAAATGTACGTCGATTTTTTTCAAAATAATTTTTGTCGAATTTCTCGATGAAATTCATACCATAGCTTTATTACGTTACGATCGAAACATAAATCGAATAAAACCTAAATTTTTCGATATCGTTAATGATTTTTTCGATATTTAAAATTCTCTTATTGTGCTACTTAAATACAAATTTGTTTTCTTGAAAAAAAGGATCAAGGACCTAAAAGTTTTCCAATGTGGTTTTACATCTTTTCCGATCGTAACATGGAGCACCTATGGTTAAAATTATGCCGGATAATTCCAATAAAATCCTTTGTTCAAATGGTCACCAGAACGATTTTCATGGAATTTTCCGGCAAAATTTTAACCATAGGTGCTCCATGTTACGATCGGAAAAGATGTAAAACCACATTGGAAAATTTTTAAGTCCTTGATCCTTATTTAAACAAAATAAATTTGTTTTTAAAAAGCCCAATAAGAGAATTTTAAAAATCGAAAAAATCATTAACGATATCGAAAAATTTAGGTTTAATTCGATTTATGTTTCGATCGTAACGTAATAATGCTATGGTATGAATTTCATCGAGAAATTCGACAAAAATTATTTTGAAAAAAATCGACGTACATTTGGTCGACGAAATGAAATTTCTGAGAAGTGGAAAAAAAAAGATTTTCCCCTTAAGCTTTTCCGGGACCAAATTTACACCATCGATAGAGTAATTCAAGAGCTATCGAATGAGCCTACTATCGTTACCCTACGATCGATAGTTATCGCTACAATTGGCTTTAAAGTTGGAAAAAGTGAAAAAAATCGCCAATTTAGGCCTATTTTTGGGATTCTTCAGAATTACGGCCGGAAAATTTTCGCCAAAAAATGAAAAATTATATAATTAAAAATTATTTTTAGGCTTCTCGGAGCGTAGCTAAGCCATTCCCGAAATCCCATTTTACTAAATTCGAAAATTCGAGGTCCCCCCCCTCAAAAAAAACGAAAAAAATTGACTTTAGGATAAGTTTTTTATGCCTCCCATGACGTAACTAAGCCATTCCCAGAATCCTACTTCCCGAAAATCGAAAATTCGGTCATTTTTTCTAATTTTTCGGGAATGACGTCATTGGGTGGCGACGTATGTGTGACGTCATATAAATGAAAATGAGTGACGTCACAAAACCATTGAGCAAAATAAAATGAAAAATATATTGCATCATCGATCGATCGATCATTTCCAACCTCGAAAGGCTGGAACTGTTCGATCGAATATTTCGATGATACAATGTCTGGAATTAAGAATTAATGTTAATTAGTGATATTATAAGCTGTAAGGAAGAGAAATCAATTATTAGAAATTATAAAAATCCGGGACCAATCGGGATGCGAACCAGGGACCTCGACTCCGAACAACAGCAACGGCGACCAAGACGACTCGGCTATCAGATGATATATGTAAATGACGTTAAAACTCATATATAAACAATTCTTATGAGATTTGTGGAAAATGAAAATTTTTTTCGATCGAAGGAATTGGAATTTTCCAAAAATATTTTAACCATGGCTGCTCCATGTTAAAGTTGGAAATTTTCAATTAAAACATTGCAACATTTTAAGGTCCTTGATCCTTTTTTTTGAAAAAAACAACATTTGTATTTCAAAAGAGTTTCTTCAGAAAATAAAAATTTATATATAAGAAAAACGATAAGGACTTCAAAAAGTGAAAATATTTTTCGATATTGGCTTTATCGTATTATTCGATAATCTATCGAATAGCATTGAACTTACCATACTTACCTAATCGTTGCATTAATTTAACTCTTCTATGTATTCTAACTCTGAAATATAAAATTCAAGAGGATGGGTGGGGTAAATCGAATTGAAACAATGTATTCAATTAAAATACATTTATTAATGTTAAATATCAAATCAGTTTATAATAAGTTACAGTATTAGTTTTTCCATTATAACAATAGTTTATAAAATTTATGTAAAAGTATCAATTATTACAATCATATAGAAATATTAAGTTGATAAAAAGATTTTGTATTTTCTGATATTCTAATTATTAACCACTTAAACCACTGAATCACTTCACTGAATTATTAAAACACAATTTACAGCACAGATTGTTGTAGTAAATCCATTAGTGATCTTCTTGGTAGATATCAATTGTGGAAATGATATCCCACAGGAATTTGATTGATGATCCTCCAACGATCCACATTTATTCCTGAAACCTCCATTTGGAAATGGTGAACATCTCAACTCCAATGAATAATTCTCCGTTGTCATCGGTCAGCTTCTTCTGGAACGAAAAAATCAATAAATAATCAAAAATCAATAAATCAATAATTGGAGGTATCAAAAGTACAGCGACTTACCAATCATTTATTTTCCAAAAAAGATGATACATTCTTCAGCGCAAAAACAATGTCTTGGTCCTTGGTTTCTTGGTAATTTGGATCTGTAAAAATATATTTTATTATTATTTAAACAAATTATACTTATAATGAAACAATGGTTGCTAAACTTCTGCATTATTGACAAAAACGGATAATTGCAAGATTGCTTTTCCTGATAAGTGTTATTTTTTTAAATTTCAAAAAGGACAATTTTCGAGTGAATAAAAAGGATATAAGGGATGGATTGTGTTCGCAGGAATAATAATGCTCATTTAAGACTGAATCATTCTTAAGCTGCACTCCCAGTGGCTTACATTTGCAGATGATTTGATTAGATTATTCTATGTATGAATTCTTTTTAAATATATTTTAAAAATACATTTTTGTCACTCATTAGTTATTTAATCGTTGGAAACTATCTACAAAATTAACAGAAAGTACATATAACCTTATATAAACATTGCGCCCATACCTACAATTTCACAATCAATATTACCTGTTTTACATATATTTGATTCGATTCTGATTTTATGAAATTAAAATGTAACATTGGCCATCAGCTCAAACAACCATAACATAAAATAATACAATTATTTGGATAAAGTAAAGTCAATTATGAACTAATAACTTTCAAAAATTAGCTGTCACATTGACATGTATCCTATCTCCATCTATGCTAGAACGTCTGAACTCTTGACATGTATGTCGATTGAACCACCTTAAGTTTTTAGTGCCACCTGTGAGTCAGGTAGATGTACTCATAGCTTCCAACAAAAGTTGATTGCAATTTGGCGTTGTCTTAATTCAAAATTCTAAACGATTTGAATTGTCAACACATAAAAATGTTGGAAAACAGCAATAAATTTAAAAATAGAATTATGAACTTAATGCTTTTGATTTTTCACACATAAGAAATCAATTTGAGTACAAAATTGAGTATGTAGTGGAAAATGAGGAAATTAAGGAGGTGAAAATGCTTGCACCGAATTAGCTTAAAAAAAAAGTCATTTTTGAGGGGTGACTTTCCCTTATAACAGCCAAGTTTCGCAACGGATTATTAAACATTGCCCTTACGTGAGATGTGGAGTGGAAAAATTTTTATCCTGTGTGCAAAAGGACACCCGCAATATCGATTCAAAGTTTCAAAAAGGACTATTTTCGAGTGCATTAAAAGGATATAAGGGATGTTTTCTTTCGCCAAAATTGAGTTGAATATTATAGAATAAATCATCCTTAAGCATGATGCAAAAAATAATAAGCATTGGTTGACTAGATCCTTGGAAAATTTAAACTGGAAATTAAGGAGGTGAAAACGCTTGCACCAACTATGCCTAAGAATTGGTCATTTTTGAGGGGTGACTTTCCCTTATAACAGCCAAGTTTCGCAACGGATTATTAAACATTGCCCTTACGTGAGATGTGGAGTGAAAAAATTTTTATCCTGTGTGCAAAAGGACACCCGCAATATCGAATCAAAGTTTCAAAAGAGACAATTTTCGAGTGCATAAAAAGGATATAAGGGATGTTTTCTTTCGCCAAAATTGAGTTGAATATTATAGAATAAATCATCCTTAAGCATGATGCAAAAAATAATAAGCATTGGTTGACTAGATCCTTGGAAAATTTAAACTGGAAATTAAGGAGGTGAAAACGCTTGCACCAACTATGCCTAAGAATTGGTCATTTTTGAGGGGTGACTTTCCCTTATAACAGTGAATTTTCGCAACTAATTATTAAACATTGCCCTTACGTGAGATGTGGAGTGAAAAAATTTTTATCCTGTGTGCAAATGGACACCCGCAATATCGATTCAAAGTTTCAAAAAGGACAATTTTCGAGTGCATAAAAAGGATATAAGGGATGTTTTCTTTCGCCAAAATTGAGTTGAATATTATAGAATAAATCATCCTTAAGCATGATGCAAAAAATAATAAGCATTGGTTGACTAGATCCTTGGAAAATTTAATCTGGAAATTAAGGAGGTGAAAACGCTTGCACCAACTATGCCTAAGAATTGGTCATTTTTGAGGGGTGACTTTCCCTTATAACAGCCAAGTTTCGCAACGGATTATTAAACATTGTCCTTACGTGAGATGTGTAGTGAAAAAATTTTTATCCTGTGTGCAAAAGGACACCCGCAATATCGATCCAAAGTTTCAAAAAGGACTAGTTTCGAGTGCATTAAAAGGATATAAGGGATGTTTTCTTTCGCCAAAATTGAGTTGAATATTATAGAATAAATCATCCTTAAGCATGATGCAAAAAATAATAAGCATTGGTTGACTAGATCCTTGGAAAATTTAAACTGGAAATTAAGGAGGTGAAAACGCTTGCACCAACTATGCCTAAGAATTGGTCATTTTTGAGGGGTGACTTTCCCTTATAACAGCGAATTTTCGCAACTAATTATTAAACATTGCCCTTACGTGAGATGTGGAGTGAAAAAATTTTTATCCTGTGTGCAAAAGGACACCCGCAATATCGATTCAAAGTTTCAAAAAGGACTATTTTCGAGTGCATTAAAAGGATATAAGGGATGTTTTCTTTCGCCAAAATTGAGTTGAATATTATAGAATAAATCATCCTTAAGCATGATGCAAAAAATAATAAGCATTGGTTGACTAGATCCTTGGAAAATTTAAACTGGAAATTAAGGAGGTGGAAACGCTTGCACCAACTATGCCTAAGAATTGGTCATTTTTGAGGGGTGACTTTCCCTTATAACAGCGAATTTTCGCAACTAATTATTAAACATTGCCCTTACGTGAGATGTGGAGTGAAAAAATTTTTATCCTGTGTGCAAAAGGACACCCGCAATATCGAATCAAAGTTTCAAAAGAGACAATTTTCGAGTGCATAAAAAGGATATAAGGGATGTTTTCTTTCGCCAAAATTGAGTTGAATATTATAGAATAAATCATCCTTAAGCATGATGCAAAAAATAATAAGCATTGGTTGACTAGATCCTTGGAAAATTTAAACTGGAAATTAAGGAGGTGAAAACGCTTGCACCAACTATGCCTAAGAATTGGTCATTTTTGAGGGGTGACTTTCCCTTATAACAGCGAATTTTCGCAACTAATTATTAAACATTGCCCTTACGTGAGATGTGGAGTGAAAAAATTTTTATCCTGTGTGCAAATGGACACCCGCAATATCGATTCAAAGTTTCAAAAAGGACAATTTTCGAGTGCATAAAAAGGATATAAGGGATGTTTTCTTTCGCCAAAATTGAGTTGAATATTATAGAATAAATCATCCTTAAGCATGATGCAAAAAATAATAAGCATTGGTTGACTAGATCCTTGGAAAATTTAATCTGGAAATTAAGGAGGTGAAAACGCTTGCACCAACTATGCCTAAGAATTGGTCATTTTTGAGGGGTGACTTTCCCTTATAACAGCCAAGTTTCGCAACGGATTATTAAACATTGTCCTTACGTGAGATGTGTAGTGAAAAAATTTTTATCCTGTGTGCAAAAGGACACCCGCAATATCGATCCAAAGTTTCAAAAAGGACTAGTTTCGAGTGCATTAAAAGGATATAAGGGATGTTTTCTTTCGCCAAAATTGAGTTGAATATTATAGAATAAATCATCCTTAAGCATGATGCAAAAAATAATAGGCATTGGTTGACTAGATCCTTGGAAAATTTAAACTGGAAATTAAGGAGGTGAAAACGCTTGCACCAACTATGCCTAAGAATTGGTCATTTTTGAGGGGTGACTTTCCCTTATAACAGCGAATTTTCGCAACTAATTATTAAACATTGCCCTTACGTGAGATGTGGAGTGAAAAAATTTTTATCCTGTGTGCAAATGGACACCCGCAATATCGATTCAAAGTTTCAAAAAGGACAATTTTCGAGTGCATAAAAAGGATATAAGGGATGTTTTCTTTCGCCAAAATTGAGTTGAATATTATAGAATAAATCATCCTTAAGCATGATGCAAAAAATAATAAGCATTGGTTGACTAGATCCTTGGAAAATTTAATCTGGAAATTAAGGAGGTGAAAACGCTTGCACCAACAATGCCTAAGAATTGGTCATTTTTGAGGGGAGACTTTCCCTTATAACAGCCAAGTTTCGCAACGGATTATTAAACATTGTCCTTACGTGAGATGTGTAGTGAAAAATTTTTTATCCTGTGTGCAAAAGGACATCCGCAATATCGATCCAAAGTTTCAAAAAGGACTAGTTTCGAGTGCATTAAAAGGATATAAGGGATGTTTTCTTTCGCCAAAATTAGTTGAATATTATAGAATAAATCATCCTTAAGCATGATGCAAAAAATAATAAGCATTGGTTGACTAGATCCTTGGAAAATTTAAACAGGAAATTAAGGAGGTGAAAACGCTTGCACCAACTATGCCTAAGAATTGGTCATTTTTGAGGGGTGACTTTCCCTTATAACAGCGAATTTTCGCAACTAATTATTAAACATTGCCCTTACGTGAGATGTGGAGTGAAAAAATTTTTATCCTGTGTGCAAATGGACACCCGCAATATCGATTCAAAGTTTCAAAAAGGACAATTTTCGAGAGCATAAAAAGGATATAAGGGATGTTTTCTTTCGCCAAAATTGAGTTGAATATTATAGAATAAATCATCCTTAAGCATGATGCAAAAAATAATAAGCATTGGTTGACTAGATCCTTGGAAAATTTAATCTGGAAATTAAGGAGGTGAAAACGCTTGCACCAACTATGCCTAAGAATTGGTCATTTTTGAGGGGTGACTTTCCCTTATAACAGCCAAGTTTCGCAACGGATTATTAAACATTGTCATTACGTGAGATGTGTAGTGAAAAATTTTTTATCCTGTGTGCAAAAGGACACCCGCAATATCGATCCAAAGTTTCAAAAAGGACTAGTTTCGAGGGCATTAAAAGGATATAAGGGATGTTTTCTTTCGCCAAAATTGAGTTGAATATTATAGAATAAATCATCCTTAAGCATGATGCAAAAAATAATAAGCATTGGTTGACTAGATCCTTGGAAAATTAAAACTGGAAATTAAGGAGGTGAAACCGCTTGCACCAACTATGCCTAAGAATTGGTCATTTTTGAGGGGTGACTTTCCCTTATAACAGCCAATTGTCGCAACGGATTATTTAACATTGCCTTTACGTGAGATGTGGAGTGAAAAAATTTTTATCCTGTGTGCAAAAGGAAACCCGCAATATCGATTCAAAGTTTCAAAAAGGACTAGTTTCGAGTGCATTAAAAGGATATAAGGGATGGATTGTGTTCGCAGGAATAATAATGCTCATTTAAGACTGAATCATTCTTAAGCTGCACTCCCAGTGGCTTACATTTGCAGATGATTTGATTAGATTATTCTATGTATGAATTCTTTTTAAATATATTTTAAAAATACATTTTTGTCACTCATTAGTTATTTAATCGTTGGAAACTATCTACAAAATTAACAGAAAGTACATATAACCTTATATAAACATTGCGCCCATACCTACAATTTCACAATCAATATTACCTGTTTTACATATATTTGATTCGATTCTGATTTTATGAAATTAAAATGTAACATTGGCCATCAGCTCAAACAACCATAACATAAAATATTACAATTATTTGGATAAAGTAAAGTCAATTATGAACTAATAACTTTCAAAAATTAGCTGTCACATTGACATGTATCCTATCTCCATCTATGCTAGAACGTCTGAACTCTTGACATGTATGTCGATTGAACCACCTTAAGTTTTTAGTGCCACCTGTGAGTCAGGTAGATGTACTCATAGCTTCCAACAAAAGTTGAATGCAATTTGGCGTTGTCTTAATTCAAAATTCTAAACGATTTGAATTGTCAACACATAAAAATGTTGGAAAACAGCAATAAATTTAAAAATAGAATTATGAACTTAATGCTTTTGATTTTTCACACATAAGAAATCAATTTGAGTACAAAATTGAGCATGTAGTGGAAAATGAGGAAATTAAGGAGGTGAAAATGCTTGCACCGAATTAGCTTAAAAAAAAAGTCATTTTTGAGGGGTGACTTTCCCTTATAACAGCCAAGTTTCGCAACGGATTATTAAACATTGCCCTTACGTGAGATGTGGAGTGGAAAAATTTTTATCCTGTGTGCAAAAGGACACCCGCAATATCGACTCAAAGTTTCAAAAAGGACTATTTTCGAGTGCATTAAAAGGATATAAGGGATGTTTTCTTTCGCCAAAATTGAGTTGAATATTATAGAATAAATCATCCTTAAGCATGATGCAAAAAATAATAAGCATTGGTTGACTAGATCCTTGGAAAATTTAAACTGGAAATTAAGGACGTGAAAACGCTTGCACCAACTATGCCTAAGAATTGGTCATTTGTGAGGGGTGACTTTCCCTTATAACAGCCAATTTTCGCAACGGATTATTAAACATTGCCCTTACGTGAGATGTGGAGTGGAAAAATTTTTATCCTGTGTGCAAAAAGACACCCGCAATATCGACTCAAAGTTTCAAAAAGGACAATTTTCGAGTGCATAAAAAGGATATAAGGGATGTTTTCTTTCGCCAAAATTGAGTTGAATATAATAGAATAAATCATCCTTAAGCATGATGCAAAAAATAATAAGCATTGGTTGACTAGATCCTTGGAAAATTAAAACTGGAAATTAAGGAGGTGAAAACGCTTGCACCAAATATGCCTAAGAATTGGTCATTTTTGAGGGGTGACTTTCCCTTATAACAGCCAAGTTTCGCAACGGATTATTAAACATTGCCCTTACGTGAGATGTGGAGTGAAAAAATTTTTATCCTGTGTGCAAAAGGACACCCGCAATATCGACTCAAAGTTTCAAAAAGGACTATTTTCGAGTGCATTAAAAGGATATAAGGGATGTTTTCTTTCGCCAAAGTTGAGTTGAATATTATAGAATAAATAATCCTTAAGCATGATGCAAAAAATAATAAGCATTGGTTGACTAGATCCTTGGAAAATTTAAACTGGAAATTAAGGAGGTGAAAACGCTTGCACCAACTATGCCTTAGAATTGGTCATTTTTGAGGGGTGACTTTCCCTTATAACAGCCAAGTTTCGCAACGGATTATTAAACATTGCCCTTACGTGAGATGTGGAGTGAAAAAATTTTTATCCTGTGTGCAAAAGGACACCCGCAATATCGACTCAAAGTTTCAAAAAGGACTATTTTCGAGTGCATTAAAAGGATATAAGGGATGTTTTCTTTCGCCAAAATTGAGTTGAATATTATAGAATAAATCATCCTTAAGCATGATGCAAAAAATAATAAGCATTGGTTGACTAGATCCTTGGAAAATTTAAACTGGAAATTAAGGAGGTGAAAACGCTTGTACCAAATATGCCTAAGAATTGGTCATTTTTGAGGGGTGACTTTCCCTTATAACAGCCAATTTTCGCAACGGATTATTAAACATTGCCCTTACGTGAGATGTGAAGTGGAAAAATTTTTATCCTGTGTGCAAAAGGACACCCGCAATATCGACTCAAAGTTTCAAAAAGGACAATTTTCGAGTGCATAAAAAGGATATAAGGGATGTTTTCTTTCGCCAAAATTGAGTTGAATATTATAGAATAAATCATCCTTAAGCATGATGCAAAAAATAATAAGCATTGGTTGACTAGATCCTTGGAAAATTTAAACTGGAAATTAAGGACGTGAAAACGCTTGCACCAACTATGCCTAAGAATTGGTCATTTTTGAGGGGTGACTTTCCCTTATAACAGCCAATTTTCGCAACGGATTATTAAACATTGCCCTTACGTGAGATGTGGAGTGGAAAAATTTTTATCCTGTGTGCAAAAAGACACCCGCAATATCGACTCAAAGTTTCAAAAAGGACAATTTTCGAGTGCATAAAAAGGATATAAGGGATGTTTTCTTTCGCCAAAATTGAGTTGAATATAATAGAATAAATCATCCTTAAGCATGATGCAAAAAATAATAAGCATTGGTTGACTAGATCCTTGGAAAATTAAAACTGGAAATTAAGGAGGTGAAAACGCTTGCACCAAATATGCCTAAGAATTGGTCATTTTTGAGGGGAGACTTTCCCTTATAACAGCCAAGTTTCGCAACGGATTATTAAACATTGTCCTTACGTGAGATGTGTAGTGAAAAAATTTTTATCCTGTGTGCAAAAGGACATCCGCAATATCGATCCAAAGTTTCAAAAAGGACTAGTTTCGAGTGCATTAAAAGGATATAAGGGATGTTTTCTTTCGCCAAAATTAGTTGAATATTATAGAATAAATCATCCTTAAGCATGATGCAAAAAATAATAAGCATTGGTTGACTAGATCCTTGGAAAATTTAAACAGGAAATTAAGGAGGTGAAAACGCTTGCACCAACTATGCCTAAGAATTGGTCATTTTTGAGGGGTGACTTTCCCTTATAACAGCGAAATTTCGCAACTAATTATTAAACATTGCCCTTACGTGAGATGTGGAGTGAAAAAATTTTTATCCTGTGTGCAAATGGACACCCGCAATATCGATTCAAAGTTTCAAAAAGGACAATTTTCGAGAGCATAAAAAGGATATAAGGGATGTTTTCTTTCGCCAAAATTGAGTTGAATATTATAGAATAAATCATCCTTAAGCATGATGCAAAAAATAATAAGCATTGGTTGACTAGATCCTTGGAAAATTTAATCTGGAAATTAAGGAGGTGAAAACGCTTGCACCAACTATGACTAAGAATTGGTCATTTTTGAGGGGTGACTTTCCCTTATAACAGCCAAGTTTCGCAACGGATTATTAAACATTGTCATTACGTGAGATGTGTAGTGAAAAAATTTTTATCCTGTGTGCAAAAGGACACCCGCAATATCGATCCAAAGTTTCAAAAAGGACTAGTTTCGAGTGCATTAAAAGGATATAAGGGATGTTTTCTTTCGCCAAAATTAGTTGAATATTATAGAATAAATCATCCTTAAGCATGATGCAAAAAATAATAAGCATTGGTTGACTAGATCCTTGGAAAATTTAAACAGGAAATTAAGGAGGTGAAAACGCTTGCACCAACTATGCCTAAGAATTGGTCATTTTTGAGGGGTGACTTTCCCTTATAACAGCGAATTTTCGCAACTAATTATTAAACATTGCCCTTACGTGAGATGTGGAGTGAAAAAATTTTTATCCTGTGTGCAAATGGACACCCGCAATATCGATTCAAAGTTTCAAAAAGGACAATTTTCGAGAGCATAAAAAGGATATAAGGGATGTTTTCTTTCGCCAAAATTGAGTTGAATATTATAGAATAAATCATCCTTAAGCATGATGCAAAAAATAATAAGCATTGGTTGACTAGATCCTTGGAAAATTTAATCTGGAAATTAAGGAGGTGAAAACGCTTGCACCAACTATGCCTAAGAATTGGTCATTTTTGAGGGGTGACTTTCCCTTATAACAGCCAAGTTTCGCAACGGATTATTAAACATTGTCATTACGTGAGATGTGTAGTGAAAAAATTTTTATCCTGTGTGCAAAAGGACACCCGCAATATCGATCCAAAGTTTCAAAAAGGACTAGTTTCGAGTGCATTAAAAGGATATAAGGGATGTTTTCTTTCGCCAAAATTGAGTTGAATATTATAGAATAAATCATCCTTAATCATGATGCAAAAAATAATAAGCATTGGTTGACTAGATCCTTGGAAAATTAAAACTGGAAATTAAGGAGGTGAAAACGCTTGTACCAAATATGCCTAAGAATTGGTCATTTTTGAGGGGTGACTTTCCCTTATAACAGCCAATTTTCGCAACGGATTATTAAACATTGCCCTTACGTGATATGTGGAGTGAAAAATTTTTTATCCTGTGTGCAAAAGGACACCCGCAATATCGATTCAAAGTTTCAAAAAGGACAATTTTCGAGTGCATAAAAAGGATATAAGGGATGTTTTCTTTCGCCAAAATTGAGTTGAATATTATAGAATAAATCATCCTTAAGCATGATGCAAAAAATAATAAGCATTGGTTGACTAGATCCTTGGAAAATTAAAACTGGAAATTAAGGAGGTGAAAACGCTTGCACCAACAATGCCTAAGAATTGGTCATTTTTGAGGGGAGACTTTCCCTTATAACAGCCAAGTTTCGCAACGGATTATTAAACATTGTCCTTACGTGAGATGTGTAGTGAAAAAATTTTTATCCTGTGTGCAAAAGGACATCCGCAATATCGATCCAAAGTTTCAAAAAGGACTAGTTTCGAGTGCATTAAAAGGATATAAGGGATGTTTTCTTTCGCCAAAATTAGTTGAATATTATAGAATAAATCATCCTTAAGCATGATGCAAAAAATAATAAGCATTGGTTGACTAGATCCTTGGAAAATTTAAACAGGATATTAAGGAGGTGAAAACGCTTGCACCAACTATGCCTAAGAATTGGTCATTTTTGAGGGGTGACTTTCCCTTATAACAGCGAATTTTCGCAACTAATTATTAAACATTGCCCTTACGTGAGATGTGGAGTGAAAAAATTTTTATCCTGTGTGCAAATGGACACCCGCAATATCGATTCAAAGTTTCAAAAAGGACAATTTTCGAGAGCATAAAAAGGATATAAGGGATGTTTTCTTTCGCCAAAATTGAGTTGAATATTATAGAATAAATCATCCTTAAGCATGATGCAAAAAATAATAAGCATTGGTTGACTAGATCCTTGGAAAATTTAATCTGGAAATTAAGGAGGTGAAAACGCTTGCACCAACTATGCCTAAGAATTGGTCATTTTTGAGGGGTGACTTTCCCTTATAACAGCCAAGTTTCGCAACGGATTGTTAAACATTGCCTTTACGTGAGATGTGGAGTGAAAAAATTTTTATCCTGTGTGCAAAAGGACACCCGCAATATCGATCCAAAGTTTCAAAAAGGACTAGTTTCGAGTGCATTAAAAGGATATAAGGGATGTTTTCTTTCGCCAAAATTGAGTTGAATATTATAGAATAAATCATCCTTAAGCATGATGCAAAAAATAATAAGCATTGGTTGACTAGATCCTTGGAAAATTTAAACTGGAAATTAAGGAGGTGAAACCGCTTGCACCAACTATGCCTAAGAAGTGGTCATTTTTGAGGGGTGACTTTCCCTTATAACAGCCAATTGTCGCAACGGATTATTTAACATTGCCTTTACGTGAGATGTGGAGTGAAAAAATTTTTATCCTGTGTGCAAAAGGACACCCGCAATATCGATTCAAAGTTTCAAAAAGGACAATTTTCGAGTGCATAAAAAGGATATAAGGGATGGATTGTGTTCGCAGGAATAATAATGCTCATTTAAGACTGAATCATTCTTAAGCTGCACTCCCAGTGGCTTACATTTGCAGATGATTTGATTAGATTATTCTATGTATGAATTCTTTTTAAATATATTTTAAAAATACATTTTTGTCACTCATTAGTTATTTAATCGTTGGAAACTATCTACAAAATTAACAGAAAGTACATATAACCTTATATAAACATTGCGCCCATACCTACAATTTCACAATCAATATTACCTGTTTTACATATATTTGATTCGATTCTGATTTTATGAAATTAAAATGTAACATTGGCCATCAGCTCAAACAACCATAACATAAAATATTACAATTATTTGGATAAAGTAAAGTCAATTATGAACTAATAACTTTCAAAAATTAGCTGTCACATTGACATGTATCCTATCTCCATCTATGCTAGAACGTCTGAACTCTTGACATGTATGTCGATTGAACCACCTTAAGTTTTTAGTGCCACCTGTGAGTCAGGTAGATGTACTCATAGCTTCCAACAAAAGTTGAATGCAATTTGGCGTTGTCTTAATTCAAAATTCTAAACGATTTGAATTGTCAACACATAAAAATGTTGGAAAACAGCAATAAATTTAAAAATAGAATTATGAACTTAATGCTTTTGATTTTTCACACATAAGAAATCAATTTGAGTACAAAATTGAGTATGTAGTGGAAAATGAGGAAATTAAGGAGGTGAAAATGCTTGCACCGAATTAGCTTAAAAAAAAAGTCATTTTTGAGGGGTGACTTTCCCTTATAACAGCCAAGTTTCGCAACGGATTATTAAACATTGCCCTTACGTGAGATGTGGAGTGGAAAAATTTTTATCCTGTGTGCAAAAGGACACCCGCAATATCGATTCAAAGTTTCAAAAAGGACTATTTTCGAGTGCATTAAAAGGATATAAGGGATGTTTTCTTTCGCCAAAATTGAGTTGAATATTATAGAATAAATCATCCTTAAGCATGATGCAAAAAATAATAAGCATTGGTTGACTAGATCCTTGGAAAATTTAAACTGGAAATTAAGGACGTGAAAACGCTTGCACCAACTATGCCTAAGAATTGGTCATTTTTGAGGGGTGACTTTCCCTTATAACAGCCAATTTTCGCAACGGATTATTAAACATTGCCCTTACGTGAGATGTGGAGTGGAAAAATTTTTATCCTGTGTGCAAAAAGACACCCGCAATATCGACTCAAAGTTTCAAAAAGGACAATTTTCGAGTGCATAAAAAGGATATAAGGGATGTTTTCTTTCGCCAAAATTGAGTTGAATATAATAGAATAAATCATCCTTAAGCATGATGCAAAAAATAATAAGCATTGGTTGACTAGATCCTTGGAAAATTAAAACTGGAAATTAAGGAGGTGAAAACGCTTGCACCAAATATGCCTAAGAATTGGTCATTTTTGAGGGGTGACTTTCCCTTATAACAGCCAAGTTTCGCAACGGATTATTAAACATTGCCCTTACGTGAGATGTGGAGTGAAAAAATTTTTATCCTGTGTGCAAAAGGACACCCGCAATATCGACTCAAAGTTTCAAAAAGGACTATTTTCGAGTGCATTAAAAGGATATAAGGGATGTTTTCTTTCGCCAAAGTTGAGTTGAATATTATAGAATAAATAATCCTTAAGCATGATGCAAAAAATAATAAGCATTGGTTGACTAGATCCTTGGAAAATTTAAACTGGAAATTAAGGAGGTGAAAACGCTTGCACCAACTATGCCTTAGAATTGGTCATTTTTGAGGGGTGACTTTCCCTTATAACAGCCAAGTTTCGCAACGGATTATTAAACATTGCCCTTACGTGAGATGTGGAGTGAAAAAATTTTTATCCTGTGTGCAAAAGGAAACCCGCAATATCGATTCAAAGTTTCAAAAAGGACAATTTTCGAGTGCATAAAAAGGATATAAGGGATGTTTTCTTTCGCCAAAATTGAGTTGAATATTATAGAATAAATCATCCTTAAGCATGATGCAAAAAATAATAAGCATTGGTTGACTAGATCCTTGGAAAATTTAAACTGGAAATTAAGGAGGTGAAAACTCTTGTACCAAATATGCCTAAGAATTGGTCATTTTTGAGGGGTGACTTTCCCTTATAACAGCCAATTTTCGCAACGGATTATTAAACATTGCCCTTACGTGAGATGTGGAGTGAAAAAATTTTTATCCTGTGTGCAAAAGGACACCCGCAATATCGATCCAAAGTTTCAAAAAGGACTAGTTTCGAGTGCATTAAAAGGATATAAGGGATGTTTTCTTTCGCCAAAGTTGAGTTGAATATTATAGAATAAATAATCCTTAAGCATGATGCAAAAAATAATAAGCATTGGTTGACTAGATCCTTGGAAAATTAAAACTGGAAATTAAGGAGGTGAAAACGCTTGCACCAAATATGCCTAAGAATTGGTCATTTTTGAGGGGTGACTTTCCCTTATAACAGCCAAGTTTCGCAACGGATTATTAAACATTGCCCTTACGTGAGATGTGGAGTGAAAAAATTTTTATCCTGTGTGCAAAAGGACACCCGCAATATCGACTCAAAGTTTCAAAAAGGACTATTTTCGAGTGCATTAAAAGGATATAAGGGATGTTTTCTTTCGCCAAAGTTGAGTTGAATATTATAGAATAAATAATCCTTAAGCATGATGCAAAAAATAATAAGCATTGGTTGACTAGATCCTTGGAAAATTTAAACTGGAAATTAAGGAGGTGAAAACGCTTGCACCAACTATGCCTTAGAATTGGTCATTTTTGAGGGGTGACTTTCCCTTATAACAGCCAAGTTTCGCAACGGATTATTAAACATTGCCCTTACGTGAGATGTGGAGTGAAAAAATTTTTATCCTGTGTGCAAAAAGACACCCGCAATATCGACTCAAAGTTTCAAAAAGGACAATTTTCGAGTGCATAAAAAGGATATAAGGGATGTTTTCTTTCGCCAAAATTGAGTTGAATATAATAGAATAAATCATCCTTAAGCATGATGCAAAAAATAATAAGCATTGGTTGACTAGATCCTTGGAAAATTAAAACTGGAAATTAAGGAGGTGAAAACGCTTGCACCAAATATGCCTAAGAATTGGTCATTTTTGAGGGGTGACTTTCCCTTATAACAGCCAAGTTTCGCAACGGATTATTAAACATTGCCCTTACGTGAGATGTGGAGTGAAAAAATTTTTATCCTGTGTGCAAAAGGACACCCGCAATATCGACTCAAAGTTTCAAAAAGGACTATTTTCGAGTGCATTAAAAGGATATAAGGGATGTTTTCTTTCGCCAAAGTTGAAATGAATATTATAGAATAAATAATCCTTAAGCATGATGCAAAAAATAATAAGCATTGGTTGACTAGATCCTTGGAAAATTTAAACTGGAAATTAAGGAGGTGAAAACGCTTGCACCAACTATGCCTTAGAATTGGTCATTTTTGAGGGGTGACTTTCCCTTATAACAGCCAAGTTTCGCAACGGATTATTAAACATTGCCCTTACGTGAGATGTGGAGTGAAAAAATTTTTATCCTGTGTGCAAAAGGAAACCCGCAATATCGATTCAAAGTTTCAAAAAGGACAATTTTCGAGTGCATAAAAAGGATATAAGGGATGTTTTCTTTCGCCAAAATTGAGTTGAATATTATAGAATAAATCATCCTTAAGCATGATGCAAAAAATAATAAGCATTGGTTGACTAGATCCTTGGAAAATTTAAACTGGAAATTAAGGAGGTGAAAACGCTTGTACCAAATATGCCTAAGAATTGGTCATTTTTGAGGGGTGACTTTCCCTTATAACAGCCAATTTTCGCAACGGATTATTAAACATTGCCCTTACGTGAGATGTGGAGTGGAAAAATTTTTATCCTGTGTGCAAAAAGACACCCGCAATATCGACTTAAAGTTTCAAAAAGGACAATTTTCGAGTGCATAAAAAGGATATAAGGGATGTTTTCTTTAGCCAAAATTGAGTTGAATATAATAGAATAAATCATCCTTAAGCATGATGCAAAAAATAATAAGCATTGGTTGACTAGATCCTTGGAAAATTAAAACTGGAAATTAAGGAGGTGAAAACGCTTGCACCAAATATGCCTAAGAATTGGTCATTTTTGAGGGGTGACTTTCCCCTATAACAGCCAATTTTCGCAACGGATTATTAAACATTGCCCTTACGTGAGATGTGGAGTGAAAAATTTTTTATCCTGTGTGCAAAAGGACACCCGCAATATCGATTCAAAGTTTCAAAAAGGACAATTTTCGAGTGCATAAAAAGGATATAAGGGATGTCTTCTTTCGCCAAAATTGAGTTGAATATTATAGAATAAATCATTCTTAAGCATGATGCAAAAAATATTAAGCATTGGTTGACTAGATCCTTGGAAAATTAAAACTGGAAATTAAGGAGGTGAAAACGCTTGTACCAAATATGCCTAAGAATTGGTCATTTTTGAGGGGTGACTTTCCCTTATAACAGCCAATTTTCGCAACGGATTATTAAACATTGCCCTTACGTGAGATGTGGAGTGGAAAAATTTTTATCCTGTGTGCAAAAGGACACCCGCAATATCGACTCAAAGTTTCAAAAGACAATTTTCGAGTGCATAAAAAGGATATAAGGGATGTTTTCTTTCGCCAAAATTGAGTTGAATATAATAGAATAAATCATCCTTAAGCATGATGCAAAAAATAATAAGCATTGGTTGACTAGATCCTTGGAAAATTAAAACTGGAAATTAAGGAGGTGAAAACGCTTGCACCAAATATGCCTAAGAATTGGTCATTTTTGAGGGGTGACTTTCCCCTATAACAGCCAATTTTCGCAACGGATTATTAAACATTGCCCTTACGTGAGATGTGGAGTGAAAAATTTTTTATCCTGTGTGCAAAAGGACACCCGCAATATCGATTCAAAGTTTCAAAAAGGACAATTTTCGAGTGCATAAAAAGGATATAAGGGATGTCTTCTTTCGCCAAAATTGAGTTGAATATTATAGAATAAATCATTCTTAAGCATGATGCAAAAAATATTAAGCATTGGTTGACTAGATCCTTGGAAAATTAAAACTGGAAATTAAGGAGGTGAAAACGCTTGTACCAAATATGCCTAAGAATTGGTCATTTTTGAGGGGTGACTTTCCCTTATAACAGCCAATTTTCGCAACGGATTATTAAACATTGCCCTTACGTGAGATGTGGAGTGGAAAAATTTTTATCCTGTGTGCAAAAGGACACCCGCAATATTGACTCAAAGTTTCAAAAAGGACAATTTTCGAGTGCATAAAAAGGATATAAGGGATGTTTTCTTTCGCCAAAATTGAGTTGAATATTATAGAATAAATCATCCTTAAGCATGATGCAAAAAATAATAAGCATTGGTTTACTAGATCCTTGGAAAATTAAAACTGGAAATTAAGGAGGTGAAAACGCTTGTACCAAATATGCCTAAGAATTGGTCATTTTTGAGGGGTGACTTTCCCTTATAACAGCCAATTTTCGCAACGGATTATTTAACATTGCCCTTACGTGAGATGTGGAGTGGAAATTTTTTTATCCTGTGTGCAAAAGGACACCCGCAATATCGATTCAAAGTTTCAAAAAGGACAATTTTCGAGTGCATAAAAAGGATATAAGGGATGTTTTCTTTCGCCAAAATTGAGTTGAATATTATAGAATAAATCATCCTTAAGCATGATGCAAAAAATAATAAGCATTGGTTGACTAGATCCTTGGAAAATTTAAACTGGAAATTAAGGAGGTGAAAACGCTTGTACCAAATATGCCTAAGAATTGGTCATTTTTGAGGGGTGACTTTCCCTTATAACAGCCAATTTTCGCAACGGATTATTAAACATTGCCCTTACGTGAGATGTGAAGTGGAAAAATTTTTATCCGGTGTGCAAAAGGACACCCGCAATATCGATTCAAAGTTTCAAAAAGGACAATTTTCGAGTGCATAAAAAGGATATGAGGGATGTTTTCTTTCGCCAAAATTGAGTTGAATATTATAGAATGAATCATCCTTAATCATGATGCAAAAAATAATAAGCATTGGTTGACTAGATCCTTGGAAAATTAAAACTGGAAATTAAGGAGGTGAAAACGCTTGTACCAAATATGCCTAAGAATTGGTCATTTTTGAGGGGTGACTTTCCCTTATAACTGCCAATTTTCGCAACGGATTATTAAACATTGCCCTTACGTGATATGTGGAGTGAAAAATTTTTTATCCTGTGTGCAAAAGGACACCCGCAATATCGATTCAAAGTTTCACAAAGGACAATTTTCGAGTGCATAAAAAGGATATAAGGGATGTTTTCTTTCGCCAAAATTGAGTTGAATATTATAGAATAAATCATCCTTAAGCATGATGCAAAAAATATTAAGCATTGGTTGACTAGATCCTTGGAAAATTAAAACTGGAAATTAAGGAGGTGAAAACGCTTGTACCAAATATGCCTAAGAATTGGTCATTTTTGAGGGGTGACTTTCCCTTATAACAGCCAATTTTCGCAACGGATTATTAAACATTGCCCTTACGTGAGATGTGAAGTGGAAAAATTTTTATCCGGTGTGCAAAAGGACACCCGCAATATCAATTCAAAGTTTCAAAAAGGACAATTTTCGAGTGCATAAAAAGGATATGAGGGATGTTTTCTTTCGCCAAAATTGAGTTGAATATTATAGAATAAATCATCCTTAATCATGATGCAAAAAATAATAAGCATTGGTTGACTAGATCCTTGGAAAATTAAAACTGGAAATTAAGGAGGTGAAAACGCTTGTACCAAATATGCCTAAGAATTGGTCATTTTTGAGGGGTGACTTTCCCTTATAACTGCCAATTTTCGCAACGGATTATTAAACATTGCCCTTACGTGATATGTGGAGTGAAAAATTTTTTATCCTGTGTGCAAAAGGACACCCGCAATATCGATTCAAAGTTTCAAAAAGGACAATTTTCGAGTGCATAAAAAGGATATAAGGGATGTTTTCTTTCGCCAAAATTGAGTTGAATATTATAGAATAAATCATCCTTAAGCATGATGCAAAAAATATTAAGCATTGGTTGACTAGATCCTTGGAAAATTTAAACAGGAAATTAAGGAGGTGAAAACGCTTGCACCAACTATGCCTAAGAATTGGTCATTTTTGAGGGGTGACTTTCCCTTATAACAGCCAATTTTCGCAACGGATTATTAAACATTGCCCTTACGTGAGATGTGAAGTGGAAAAATTTTTATCCGGTGTGCAAAAGGACACCCGCAATATCGATTCAAAGTTTCAAAAAGGACAATTTTCGAGTGCATAAAAAGGATATGAGGGATGTTTTCTTTCGCCAAAATTGAGTTGAATATTATAGAATAAATCATCCTTAATCATGATGCAAAAAATAATAAGCATTGGTTGACTAGATCCTTGGAAAATTAAAACTGGAAATTAAGGAGGTGAAAACGCTTGTACCAAATATGCCTAAGAATTGGTCATTTTTGAGGGGTGACTTTCCCTTATAACTGCCAATTTTCGCAACGGATTATTAAACATTGCCCTTACGTGATATGTGGAGTGAAAAAATTTTTATCCTGTGTGCAAATGGACACCCGCAATATCGATTCAAAGTTTCAAAAAGGACAATTTTCGAGAGCATAAAAAGGATATAAGGGATGTTTTCTTTCGCCAAAATTGAGTTGAATATTATAGAATAAATCATCCTTAAGCATGATGCAAAAAATAATAAGCATTGGTTGACTAGATCCTTGGAAAATTTAATCTGGAAATTAAGGAGGTGAAAACGCTTGCACCAACTATGCCTAAGAATTGGTCATTTTTGAGGGGTGACTTTCCCTTATAACAGCCAATTGTCGCAACGGATTATTTAACATTGCCTTTACGTGAGATGTGGAGTGAAAAAATTTTTATCCTGTGTGCAAAAGGACACCCGCAATATCGATTCAAAGTTTCAAAAAGGACAATTTTCGAGTGCATAAAAAGGATATAAGGGATGTTTTCTTTCGCCAAAATTGAGTTGAATATTATAGAATAAATCATCCTTAATCATGATGCAAAAAATAATAAGCATTGGTTGACTAGATCCTTGGAAAATTAAAACTGGAAATTAAGGAGGTGAAAACGCTTGCACCAACTATGCCTTAGAATTGGTCATTTTTGAGGGGTGACTTTCCCTTATAACAGCCAAGTTTCGCAACGGATTATTAAACATTGCCCTTACGTGAGATGTGGAGTGAAAAAATTTTTATCCTGTGTGCAAAAGGAAACCCGCAATATCGATTCAAAGTTTCAAAAAGGACAATTTTCGAGTGCATAAAAAGGATATAAGGGATGTTTTCTTTCGCCAAAATTGAGTTGAATATTATAGAATAAATAATCCTTAAGCATGATGCAAAAAATAATAAGCATTGGTTGACTAGATCCTTGGAAAATTTAAACTGGAAATTAAGGAGGTGAAAACGCTTGTACCAAATATGCCTAAGAATTGGTCATTTTTGAGGGGTGACTTTCCCTTATAACAGCCAATTTTCGCAACGGATTATTAAACATTGCCCTTACGTGAGATGTGGAGTGGAAAAATTTTTATCCTGTGTGCAAAAAGACACCCGCAATATCGACTTAAAGTTTCAAAAAGGACAATTTTCGAGTGCATAAAAAGGATATAAGGGATGTTTTCTTTCGCCAAAATTGAGTTGAATATAATAGAATAAATCATCCTTAAGCATGATGCAAAAAATAATAAGCATTGGTTGACTAGATCCTTGGAAAATTAAAACTGGAAATTAAGGAGGAGAAAACGCTTGCACCAAATATGCCTAAGAATTGGTCATTTTTGAGGGGTGACTTTCCCCTATAACAGCCAATTTTCGCAACGGATTATTAAACATTGCCCTTACGTGAGATGTGGAGTGAAAAATTTTTTATCCTGTGTGCAAAAGGACACCCGCAATATCGATTCAAAGTTTCAAAAAGGACAATTTTCGAGTGCATAAAAAGGATATAAGGGATGTCTTCTTTCGCCAAAATTGAGTTGAATATTATAGAATAAATCATTCTTAAGCATGATGCAAAAAATATTAAGCATTGGTTGACTAGATCCTTGGAAAATTAAAACTGGAAATTAAGGAGGTGAAAACGCTTGTACCAAATATGCCTAAGAATTGGTCATTTTTGAGGGGTGACTTTCCCTTATAACAGCCAATTTTCGCAACGGATTATTAAACATTGCCCTTACGTGAGATGTGGAGTGGAAAAATTTTTATCCTGTGTGCAAAAGGACACCCGCAATATCGACTCAAAGTTTCAAAAGACAATTTTCGAGTGCATAAAAAGGATATAAGGGATGTTTTCTTTCGCCAAAATTGAGTTGAATATTATAGAATAAATCATCCTTAAGCATGATGCAAAAAATAATAAGCATTGGTTGACTAGATCCTTGGAAAATTAAAACTGGAAATTAAGGAGTAGAAAACGCTTGCACCAACTATGCCTAAGAATTGGTCATTTTTGAGGGGTGACTTTCCCTTATAACAGCCAATTTTCGCAACGGATTATTAAACATTGCCCTTACGTGAGATGTGGAGTGGAAAAATTTTTATCCTGTGTGCAAAAGGACACCCGCAATATCGACTCAAAGTTTCAAAAAGGACAATTTTCGAGTGCATAAAAAGGATATAAGGGATGTTTTCTTTCGCCAAAATTGAGTTGAATATTATAGAATAAATCATCCTTAAGCATGATGCAAAAAAAAATAAGCATTGGTTGACTAGATCCTTGGAAAATTAAAACTGGAAATTAAGGAGGTGAAAACGCTTGTACCAAATATGCCTAAGAATTGGTCATTTTTGAGGGGTGACTTTCCCTTATAACAGCCAATTTTCGCAACGGATTATTTAACATTGCCCTTACGTGAGATGTGGAGTGGAAAATTTTTTATCCTGTGTGCAAAAGGACACCCGCAATATCGATTCAAAGTTTCAAAAAGGACAATTTTCGAGTGCATAAAAAGGATATAAGGGATGTTTTCTTTCGCCAAAATTGAGTTGAATATTATAGAATAAATCATCCTTAAGCATGATGCAAAAAATAATAAGCATTGGTTGACTAGATCCTTGGAAAATTTAAACTGGAAATTAAGGAGGTGAAAACGCTTGTACCAAATATGCCTAAGAATTGGTCATTTTTGAGGGGTGACTTTCCCTTATAACAGCCAATTTTCGCAACGGATTATTAAACATTGCCCTTACGTGAGATGTGGAGTGGAAAAATTTTTATCCTGTGTGCAAAAAGACACCCGCAATATCGACTTAAAGTTTCAAAAAGGACAATTTTCGAGTGCATAAAAAGGATATAAGGGATGTTTTCTTTCGCCAAAATTGAGTTGAATATAATAGAATAAATCATCCTTAAGCATGATGCAAAAAATAATAAGCATTGGTTGAGTAGATCCTTGGAAAATTAAAACTGGAAATTAAGGAGGTGAAAACGCTTGCACCAAATATGCCTAAGAATTGGTCATTTTTGAGGGGTGACTTTCCCCTATAACAGCCAATTTTCGCAACGGATTATTAAACATTGCCCTTACGTGAGATGTGTAGTGAAAAATTTTTTATCCTGTGTGCAAAAGGACACCCGCAATATCGATTCAAAGTTTCAAAAAGGACAATTTTCGAGTGCATAAAAAGGATATAAGGGATGTCTTCTTTCGCCAAAATTGAGTTGAATATTATAGAATAAATCATTCTTAAGCATGATGCAAAAAATATTAAGCATTGGTTGACTAGATCCTTGGAAAATTAAAACTGGAAATTAAGGAGGTGAAAACGCTTGTACCAAATATGCCTAAGAGTTGGTCATTTTTGAGGGGTGACTTTCCCTTATAACAGCCAATTTTCGCAACGGATTATTAAACATTGCCCTTACGTGAGATGTGGAGTGGAAAAATTTTTATCCTGTGTGCAAAAGGACACCCGCAATATCGACTCAAAGTTTCAAAAGACAATTTTCGAGTGCATAAAAAGGATATAAGGGATGTTTTCTTTCGCCAAAATTGAGTTGAATATTATAGAATAAATCATCCTTAAGCATGATGCAAAAAATAATAAGCATTGGTTGACTAGATCCTTGGAAAATTAAAACTGGAAATTAAGGAGTAGAAAACGCTTGCACCAACTATGCCTAAGAATTGGTCATTTTTGAGGGGTGACTTTCCCTTATAACAGCCAATTTTCGCAACGGATTATTAAACATTGCCCTTACGTGAGATGTGGAGTGGAAAAATTTTTATCCTGTGTGCAAAAGGACACCCGCAATATCGACTCAAAGTTTCAAAAAGGACAATTTTCGAGTGCATAAAAAGGATATAAGGGATGTTTTCTTTCGCCAAAATTGAGTTGAATATTATAGAATAAATCATCCTTAAGCATGATGCAAAAAAAAATAAGCATTGGTTGACTAGATCCTTGGAAAATTAAAACTGGAAATTAAGGAGGTGAAAACGCTTGTACCAAATATGCCTAAGAATTGGTCATTTTTGAGGGGTGACTTTCCCTTATAACAGCCAATTTTCGCAACGGATTATTTAACATTGCCCTTACGTGAGATGTGGAGTGGAAAATTTTTTATCCTGTGTGCAAAAGGACACCCGCAATATCGATTCAAAGTTTCAAAAAGGACAATTTTCGAGTGCATAAAAAGGATATGAGGGATGTTTTCTTTCGCCAAAATTGAGTTGAATATTATAGAATAAATCATCCTTAATCATGATGCAAAAAATAATAAGCATTGGTTGACTAGATCCTTGGAAAATTTAAACTGGAAATTAAGGAGGTGAAAACGCTTGTACCAAATATGCCTAAGAATTGGTCATTTTTGAGGGGTGACTTTCCCTTATAACAGCCAATTTTCGCAACGGATTATTAAACATTGCCCTTACGTGAGATGTGAAGTGGAAAAATTTTTATCCGGTGTGCAAAAGGACACCCGCAATATCGATTCAAAGTTTCAAAAAGGACAATTTTCGAGTGCATAAAAAGGATATGAGGGATGTTTTCTTTCGCCAAAATTGATTTGAATATTATAGAATAAATCATCCTTAATCATGATGCAAAAAATAATAAGCATTGGTTGACTAGATCCTTGGAAAATTAAAACTGGAAATTAAGGAGGTGAAAACGCTTGTACCAAATATGCCTAAGAATTGGTCATTTTTGAGGGGTGATTTTCCCTTATAACAGCCAATTTTCGCAACGGATTATTATACATTGCCCTTACGTGATATGTGGAGTGAAAAATTTTTTATCCTGTGTGCAAAAGGACACCCGCAATATCGATTCAAAGTTTCAAAAAGGACAATTTTCGAGTGCATAAAAAGGATATAAGGGATGTTTTCTTTCGCCAAAATTGAGTTGAATATTATAGAATAAATCATCCTTAAGCATGATGCAAAAAATATTAAGCATTGGTTGACTAGATCCTTGGAAAATTTAAACTGGAAATTAAGGAGGTGAAAACGCTTGTACCAAATATGCCTAAGAATTGGTCATTTTTGAGGGGTGACTTTCCCTTATAACAGCCAATTTTCGCAACGGATTATTAAACATTGCCCTTACGTGAGATGTGAAGTGGAAAAATTTTTATCCGGTGTGCAAAAGGACACCCGCAATATCGATTCAAAGTTTCAAAAAGGACAATTTTCGAGTGCATAAAAAGGATATGAGGGATGTTTTCTTTCGCCAAAATTGAGTTGAATATTATAGAATAAATCATCCTTAATCATGATGCAAAAAATAATAAGCATTGGTTGACTAGATCCTTGGAAAATTAAAACTGGAAATTAAGGAGGTGAAAACGCTTGTACCAAATATGCCTAAGAATTGGTCATTTTTGAGGGGTGACTTTCCCTTATAACTGCCAATTTTCGCAACGGATTATTAAACATTGCCCTTACGTGAGATGTGAAGTGGAAAAATTTTTATCCGGTGTGCAAAAGGACACCCGCAATATCGATTCAAAGTTTCAAAAAGGACAATTTTCGAGTGCATAAAAAGGATATAAGGGATGTTTTCTTTCGCCAAAATTGAGTTGAATATTATAGAATAAATCATCCTTAAGCATGATGCAAAAAATATTAAGCATTGGTTGACTAGATCCTTGGAAAATTAAAACTGGAAATTAAGGAGGTGAAAACGCTTGCACCAAATATGCCTAAGAATTGGTCATTTTTGAGGGGTGACTTTCCCTTATAACAGCCAATTTTCGCAACGGATTATTAAACATTGCCCTTACGTGAGATGTGAAGTGGAAAAATTTTTATCCGGTGTGCAAAAGGACACCCGCAATATCGATTCAAAGTTTCAAAAAGGACAATTTTCGAGTGCATAAAAAGAATATGAGGGATGTTTTCTTTCGCCAAAATTGAGTTGAATATTATAGAATAAATCATCCTTAATCATGATGCAAAAAATAATAAGCATTGGTTGACTAGATCCTTGGAAAATTAAAACTGGAAATTAAGGAGGTGAAAACGCTTGTACCAAATATGCCTAAGAATTGGTCATTTTTGAGGGGTGACTTTCCCTTATAACAGCCAATTTTCGCAACGGATTATTAAACATTGCCCTTACGTGATATGTGGAGTGAAAAATTTTTTATCCTGTGTGCAAAAGGACACCCGCAATATCGATTCAAAGTTTCAAAAAGGACAATTTTCGAGTGCATAAAAAGGATATAAGGGATGTCTTCTTTCGCCAAAATTGAGTTGAATATTATAGAATAAATCATTCTTA
Organism: Sisyra terminalis; assembly: GCA_958496175.1. Classification (NCBI taxonomy): domain Eukaryota; kingdom Metazoa; phylum Arthropoda; class Insecta; order Neuroptera; family Sisyridae; genus Sisyra; species Sisyra terminalis. The sequence continues at coordinate 1,499,073 of OY292280.1, forward strand.
AGCATGATGCAAAAAATATTAAGCATTGGTTGACTAGATCCTTGGAAAATTAAAACTGGAAATTAAGGAGGTGAAAACGCTTGTACCAACTATGCCTAAGAATTGGTCATTTTTGAGGGGTGACTTTCCCTTATAACAGCCAATTTTCGCAACGGATTATTAAACATTGCCCTTACGTGAGATGTGGAGTGGAAAAATTTTTATCCTGTGTGCAAAAGGACACCCGCAATATCGACTCAAAGTTTCAAAAGACAATTTTCGAGTGCATAAAAAGGATATAAGGGATGTTTTCTTTCGCCAAAATTGAGTTGAATATTATAGAATAAATCATCCTTAAGCATGATGCAAAAAATAATAAGCATTGGTTGACTAGATCCTTGGAAAATTAAAACTGGAAATTAAGGAGTAGAAAACGCTTGCACCAACTATGCCTAAGAATTGGTCATTTTTGAGGGGTGACTTTCCCTTATAACAGCCAATTTTCGCAACGGATTATTAAACATTGCCCTTACGTGAGATGTGGAGTGGAAAAATTTTTATCCTGTGTGCAAAAGGACACCCGCAATATCGACTCAAAGTTTCAAAAAGGACAATTTTCGAGTGCATAAAAAGGATATAAGGGATGTTTTCTTTCGCCAAAATTGAGTTGAATATTATAGAATAAATAATCCTTAAGCATGATGCAAAAAATAATAAGCATTGGTTGACTAGATCCTTGGAAAATTAAAACTGGAAATTAAGGAGGTGAAAACGCTTGTACCAAATATGCCTAAGAATTGGTCATTTTTGAGGGGTGACTTTCCCTTATAACAGCCAATTTTCGCAACGGATTATTTAACATTGCCCTTACGTGAGATGTGGAGTGGAAAATTTTTTATCCTGTGTGCAAAAGGACACCCGCAATATCGATTCAAAGTTTCAAAAAGGACAATTTTCGAGTGCATAAAAAGGATATAAGGGATGTTTTCTTTCGCCAAAATTGAGTTGAATATTATAGAATAAATCATCCTTAAGCATGATGCAAAAAATAATAAGCATTGGTTGACTAGATCCTTGGAAAATTTAAACTGGAAATTAAGGAGGTGAAAACGCTTGTACCAAATATGCCTAAGAATTGGTCATTTTTGAGGGGTGACTTTCCCTTATAACAGCCAATTTTCGCAACGGATTATTAAACATTGCCCTTACGTGAGATGTGAAGTGGAAAAATTTTTATCCGGTGTGCAAAAGGACACCCGCAATATCGATTCAAAGTTTCAAAAAGGACAATTTTCGAGTGCATAAAAAGGATATAAGGGATGTTTTCTTTCGCCAAAATTGAGTTGAATATTATAGAATAAATCATCCTTAAGCATGATGCAAAAAATATTAAGCATTGGTTGACTAGATCCTTGGAAAATTAAAACTGGAAATTAAGGAGGTGAAAACGCTTGCACCAAATATGCCTAAGAATTGGTCATTTTTGAGGGGTGACTTTCCCTTATAACAGCCAATTTTCGCAACGGATTATTAAACATTGCCCTTACGTGAGATGTGAAGTGGAAAAATTTTTATCCGGTGTGCAAAAGGACACCCGCAATATCGATTCAAAGTTTCAAAAAGGACAATTTTCGAGTGCATAAAAAGGATATGAGGGATGTTTTCTTTCGCCAAAATTGAGTTGAATATTATAGAATAAATCATCCTTAATCATGATGCAAAAAATAATAAGCATTGGTTGACTAGATCCTTGGAAAATTAAAACTGGAAATTAAGGAGGTGAAAACGCTTGTACCAAATATGCCTAAGAATTGGTCATTTTTGAGGGGTGACTTTCCCTTATAACTGCCAATTTTCGCAACGGATTATTAAACATTGCCCTTACGTGATATGTGGAGTGAAAAATTTTTTATCCTGTGTGCAAAAGGACACCCGCAATATCGATTCAAAGTTTCAAAAAGGACAATTTTCGAGTGCATAAAAAGGATATAAGGGATGTCTTCTTTCGCCAAAATTGAGTTGAATATTATAGAATAAATCATTCTTAAGCATGATGCAAAAAATATTAAGCATTGGTTGACTAGATCCTTGGAAAATTAAAACTGGAAATTAAGGAGGTGAAAACGCTTGTACCAAATATGCCTAAGAATTGGTCATTTTTGAGGGGTGACTTTCCCTTATAACAGCCAATTTTCGCAACGGATTATTAAACATTGCCCTTACGTGAGATGTGGAGTGGAAAAATTTTTATCCTGTGTGCAAAAGGACACCCGCAATATCGACTCAAAGTTTCAAAAGACAATTTTCGAGTGCATAAAAAGGATATAAGGGATGTTTTCTTTCGCCAAAATTGAGTTGAATATTATAGAATAAATCATCCTTAAGCATGATGCAAAAAATAATAAGCATTGGTTGACTAGATCCTTGGAAAATTAAAACTGGAAATTAAGGAGTAGAAAACGCTTGCACCAACTATGCCTAAGAATTGGTCATTTTTGAGGGGTGACTTTCCCTTATAACAGCCAATTTTCGCAACGGATTATTAAACATTGCCCTTACGTGAGATGTGGAGTGGAAAAATTTTTATCCTGTGTGCAAAAGGACACCCGCAATATCGACTCAAAGTTTCAAAAAGGACAATTTTCGAGTGCATAAAAAGGATATAAGGGATGTTTTCTTTCGCCAAAATTGAGTTGAATATTATAGAATAAATCATCCTTAAGCATGATGCAAAAAATAATAAGCATTGGTTGACTAGATCCTTGGAAAATTAAAACTGGAAATTAAGGAGGTGAAAACGCTTGTACCAAATATGCCTAAGAATTGGTCATTTTTGAGGGGTGACTTTCCCTTATAACAGCCAATTTTCGCAACGGATTATTTAACATTGCCCTTACGTGAGATGTGGAGTGGAAAATTTTTTATCCTGTGTGCAAAAGGACACCCGCAATATCGATTCAAAGTTTCAAAAAGGACAATTTTCGAGTGCATAAAAAGGATATAAGGGATGTTTTCTTTCGCCAAAATTGAGTTGAATATTATAGAATAAATCATCCTTAAGCATGATGCAAAAAATAATAAGCATTGGTTGACTAGATCCTTGGAAAATTTAAACTGGAAATTAAGGAGGTGAAAACGCTTGTACCAAATATGCCTAAGAATTGGTCATTTTTGAGGGGTGACTTTCCCTTATAACAGCCAATTTTCGCAACGGATTATTAAACATTGCCCTTACGTGAGATGTGAAGTGGAAAAATTTTTATCCGGTGTGCAAAAGGACACCCGCAATATCGATTCAAAGTTTCAAAAAGGACAATTTTCGAGTGCATAAAAAGGATATGAGGGATGTTTTCTTTCGCCAAAATTGAGTTGAATATTATAGAATAAATCATCCTTAATCATGATGCAAAAAATAATAAGCATTGGTTGACTAGATCCTTGGAAAATTAAAACTGGAAATTAAGGAGGTGAAAACGCTTGTACCAAATATGCCTAAGAATTGGTCATTTTTGAGGGGTGACTTTCCCTTATAACAGCCAATTTTCGCAACGGATTATTAAACATTGCCCTTACGTGATATGTGGAGTGAAAAATTTTTTATCCTGTGTGCAAAAGGACACCCGCAATATCGATTCAAAGTTTCAAAAAGGACAATTTTCGAGTGCATAAAAAGGATATAAGGGATGTTTTCTTTCGCCAAAATTGAGTTGAATATTATAGAATAAATCATCCTTAAGCATGATGCAAAAAATATTAAGCATTGGTTGACTAGATCCTTGGAAAATTTAAACTGGAAATTAAGGAGGTGAAAACGCTTGTACCAAATATGCCTAAGAATTGGTCATTTTTGAGGGGTGACTTTCCCTTATAACAGCCAATTTTCGCAACGGATTATTAAACATTGCCCTTACGTGAGATGTGAAGTGGAAAAATTTTTATCCGGTGTGCAAAAGGACACCCGCAATATCGATTCAAAGTTTCAAAAAGGACAATTTTCGAGTGCATAAAAAGGATATGAGGGATGTTTTCTTTCGCCAAAATTGAGTTGAATATTATAGAATAAATCATCCTTAATCATGATGCAAAAAATAATAAGCATTGGTTGACTAGATCCTTGGAAAATTAAAACTGGAAATTAAGGAGGTGAAAACGCTTGTACCAAATATGCCTAAGAATTGGTCATTTTTGAGGGGTGACTTTCCCTTATAACTGCCAATTTTCGCAACGGATTATTAAACATTGCCCTTACGTGATATGTGGAGTGAAAAATTTTTTATCCTGTGTGCAAAAGGACACCCGCAATATCGATTCAAAGTTTCAAAAAGGACAATTTTCGAGTGCATAAAAAGGATATAAGGGATGTTTTCTTTCGCCAAAATTGAGTTGAATATTATAGAATAAATCATCCTTAAGCATGATGCAAAAAATATTAAGCATTGGTTGACTAGATCCTTGGAAAATTTAAACAGGAAATTAAGGAGGTGAAAACGCTTGCACCAACTATGCCTAAGAATTGGTCATTTTTGAGGGGTGACTTTCCCTTATAACAGCAAATTTTCGCAACTAATTATTAAACATTGCCCTTACGTGAGATGTGGAGTGAAAAAATTTTTATCCTGTGTGCAAATGGACACCCGCAATATCGATTCAAAGTTTCAAAAAGGACAATTTTCGAGAGCATAAAAAGGATATAAGGGATGTTTTCTTTCGCCAAAATTGAGTTGAATATTATAGAATAAATCATCCTTAAGCATGATGCAAAAAATAATAAGCATTGGTTGACTAGATCCTAGGAAAATTTAATCTGGAAATTAAGGAGGTGAAAACGCTTGCACCAACTATGCCTAAGAATTGGTCATTTTTGAGGGGTGACTTTCCCTTATAACAGCCAAGTTTCGCAACGGATTATTAAACATTGTCATTACGTGAGATGTGTAGTGAAAAAATTTTTATCCTGTGTGCAAAAGGACACCCGCAATATCGATCCAAAGTTTCAAAAAGGACTAGTTTCGAGTGCATTAAAAGGATATAAGGGATGTTTTCTTTCGCCAAAATTGAGTTGAATATTATAGAATAAATCATCCTTAATCATGATGCAAAAAATAATAAGCATTGGTTGACTAGATCCTTGGAAAATTAAAACTGGAAATTAAGGAGGTGAAAACGCTTGTACCAAATATGCCTAAGAATTGGTCATTTTTGAGGGGTGACTTTCCCTTATAACAGCCAATTTTCGCAACGGATTATTAAACATTGCCCTTACGTGATATGTGGAGTGAAAAATTTTTTATCCTGTGTGCAAAAGGACACCCGCAATATCGATTCAAAGTTTCAAAAAGGACAATTTTCGAGTGCATAAAAAGGATATAAGGGATGTTTTCTTTCGCCAAAATTGAGTTGAATATTATAGAATAAATCATCCTTAAGCATGATGCAAAAAATAATAAGCATTGGTTGACTAGATCCTTGGAAAATTTAATCTGGAAATTAAGGAGGTGAAAACGCTTGCACCAACAATGCCTAAGAATTGGTCATTTTTGAGGGGAGACTTTCCCTTATAACAGCCAAGTTTCGCAACGGATTATTAAACATTGTCCTTACGTGAGATGTGTAGTGAAAAAATTTTTATCCTGTGTGCAAAAGGACATCCGCAATATCGATCCAAAGTTTCAAAAAGGACTAGTTTCGAGTGCATTAAAAGGATATAAGGGATGTTTTCTTTCGCCAAAATTAGTTGAATATTATAGAATAAATCATCCTTAAGCATGATGCAAAAAATAATAAGCATTGGTTGACTAGATCCTTGGAAAATTTAAACAGGAAATTAAGGAGGTGAAAACGCTTGCACCAACTATGCCTAAGAATTGGTCATTTTTGAGGGGTGACTTTCCCTTATAACAGCCAAGTTTCGCAACGGATTATTAAACATTGTCATTACGTGAGATGTGTAGTGAAAAAATTTTTATCCTGTGTGCAAAAGGACACCCGCAATATCGATCCAAAGTTTCAAAAAGGACTAGTTTCGAGTGCATTAAAAGGATATAAGGGATGTTTTCTTTCGCCAAAATTAGTTGAATATTATAGAATAAATCATCCTTAAGCATGATGCAAAAAATAATAAGCATTGGTTGACTAGATCCTTGGAAAATTTAAACAGGAAATTAAGGAGGTGAAAACGCTTGCACCAACTATGCCTAAGAATTGGTCATTTTTGAGGGGTGACTTTCCCTTATAACAGCCAAGTTTCGCAACGGATTATTAAACATTGTCATTACGTGAGATGTGTAGTGAAAAATTTTTTATCCTGTGTGCAAAAGGACACCCGCAATATCGATTCAAAGTTTCAAAAAGGACAATTTTCGAGTGCATAAAAAGGATATAAGGGATGTTTTCTTTCGCCAAAATTGAGTTGAATATTATAGAATAAATCATCCTTAAGCATGATGCAAAAAATATTAAGCATTGGTTGACTAGATCCTTGGAAAATTTAAACAGGAAATTAAGGAGGTGAAAACGCTTGCACCAACTATGCCTAAGAATTGGTCATTTTTGAGGGGTGACTTTCCCTTATAACAGCGAATTTTCGCAACTAATTATTAAACATTGCCCTTACGTGAGATGTGGAGTGAAAAAATTTTTATCCTGTGTGCAAATGGACACCCGCAATATCGATTCAAAGTTTCAAAAAGGACAATTTTCGAGAGCATAAAAAGGATATAAGGGATGTTTTCTTTCGCCAAAATTGAGTTGAATATTATAGAATAAATCATCCTTAAGCATGATGCAAAAAATAATAAGCATTGGTTGACTAGATCCTTGGAAAATTTAATCTGGGAATTAAGGAGGTGAAAACGCTTGCACCAACAATGCCTAAGAATTGGTCATTTTTGAGGGGAGACTTTCCCTTATAACAGCCAAGTTTCGCAACGGATTATTAAACATTGTCCTTACGTGAGATGTGTAGTGAAAAAATTTTTATCCTGTGTGCAAAAGGACATCCGCAATATCGATCCAAAGTTTCAAAAAGGACTAGTTTCGAGTGCATTAAAAGGATATAAGGGATGTTTTCTTTCGCCAAAATTAGTTGAATATTATAGAATAAATCATCCTTAAGCATGATGCAAAAAATAATAAGCATTGGTTGACTAGATCCTTGGAAAATTTAAACAGGAAATTAAGGAGGTGAAACCGCTTGCACCAACTATGCCTAAGAAGTGGTCATTTTTGAGGGGTGACTTTCCCTTATAACAGCCAATTGTCGCAACGGATTATTTAACATTGCCTTTACGTGAGATGTGGAGTGAAAAAATTTTTATCCTGTGTGCAAAAGGACACCCGCAATATCGATTCAAAGTTTCAAAAAGGACAATTTTCGAGTGCATAAAAAGGATATAAGGGATGGATTGTGTTCGCAGGAATAATAATGCTCATTTAAGACTGAATCATTCTTAAGCTGCACTCCCAGTGGCTTACATTTGCAGATGATTTGATTAGATTATTCTATGTATGAATTCTTTTTAAATATATTTTAAAAATACATTTTTGTCACTCATTAGTTATTTAATCGTTGGAAACTATCTACAAAATTAACAGAAAGTACATATAACCTTATATAAACATTGCGCCCATACCTACAATTTCACAATCAATATTACCTGTTTTACATATATTTGATTCGATTCTGATTTTATGAAATTAAAATGTAACATTGGCCATCAGCTCAAACAACCATAACATAAAATAATACAATTATTTGGATAAAGTAAAGTCAATTATGAACTAATAACTTTCAAAAATTAGCTGTCACATTGACATGTATCCTATCTCCATCTATGCTAGAACGTCTGAACTCTTGACATGTATGTCGATTGAACCACCTTAAGTTTTTAGTGCCACCTGTGAGTCAGGTAGATGTACTCATAGCTTCCAACAAAAGTTGAATGCAATTTGGCGTTGTCTTAATTCAAAATTCTAAACGATTTGAATTGTCAACACATAAAAATGTTGGAAAACAGCAATAAATTTAAAAATAGAATTATGAACTTAATGCTTTTGATTTTTCACACATAAGAAATCAATTTGAGTACAAAATTGAGTATGTAGTGGAAAATGAGGAAATTAAGGAGGTGAAAATGCTTGCACCGAATTAGCTTAAAAAAAAAGTCATTTTTGAGGGGTGACTTTCCCTTATAACAGCCAAGTTTCGCAACGGATTATTAAACATTGCCCTTACGTGAGATGTGGAGTGGAAAAATTTTTATCCTGTGTGCAAAAGGACACCCGCAATATCGATTCAAAGTTTCAAAAAGGACAATTTTCGAGTGCATAAAAAGGATATAAGGGATGTTTTCTTTCGCCAAAATTGAGTTGAATATTATAGAATAAATCATCCTTAATCATGATGCAAAAAATAATAAGCATTGGTTGACTAGATCCTTGGAAAATTAAAACTGGAAATTAAGGAGGTGAAAACGCTTGTACCAAATATGCCTAAGAATTGGTCATTTTTGAGGGGTGACTTTCCCTTATAACTGCCAATTTTCGCAACGGATTATTAAACATTGCCCTTACGTGATATGTGGAGTGAAAAATTTTTTATCCTGTGTGCAAAAGGACACCCGCAATATCGATTCAAAGTTTCAAAAAGGACAATTTTCGAGTGCATAAAAAGGATATAAGGGATGTTTTCTTTCGCCAAAATTGAGTTGAATATTATAGAATAAATCATCCTTAAGCATGATGCAAAAAATATTAAGCATTGGTTGACTAGATCCTTGGAAAATTAAAACTGGAAATTAAGGAGGTGAAAACGCTTGCACCAAATATGCCTAAGAATTGGTCATTTTTGAGGGGTGACTTTCCCTTATAACAGCCAATTTTCGCAACGGATTATTAAACATTGCCCTTACGTGAGATGTGAAGTGGAAAAATTTTTATCCGGTGTGCAAAAGGACACCCGCAATATCGATTCAAAGTTTCAAAAAGGACAATTTTCGAGTGCATAAAAAGGATATGAGGGATGTTTTCTTTCGCCAAAATTGAGTTGAATATTATAGAATAAATCATCCTTAATCATGATGCAGAAAATAATAAGCATTGGTTGACTAGATCCTTGGAAAATTTAAACTGGAAATTAAGGAGGTGAAAACGCTTGTACCAAATATGCCTAAGAATTGGTCATTTTTGAGGGGTGACTTTCCCTTATAACAGCCAATTTTCGCAACGGATTATTAAACATTGCCCTTACGTGATATGTGGAGTGAAAAATTTTTTATCCTGTGTGCAAAAGGACACCCGCAATATCGATTCAAAGTTTCAAAAAGGACAATTTTCGAGTGCATAAAAAGGATATAAGGGATGTCTTCTTTCGCCAAAATTGAGTTGAATATTATAGAATAAATCATTCTTAAGCATGATGCAAAAAATATTAAGCATTGGTTGACTAGATCCTTGGAAAATTAAAACTGGAAATTAAGGAGGTGAAAACGCTTGTACCAAATATGCCTAAGAATTGGTCATTTTTGAGGGGTGACTTTCCCTTATAACAGCCAATTTTCGCAACGGATTATTAAACATTGCCCTTACGTGAGATGTGGAGTGGAAAAATTTTTATCCTGTGTGCAAAAGGACACCCGCAATATCGACTCAAAGTTTCAAAAGACAATTTTCGAGTGCATAAAAAGGATATAAGGGATGTTTTCTTTCGCCAAAATTGAGTTGAATATTATAGAATAAATCATCCTTAAGCATGATGCAAAAAATAATAAGCATTGGTTGACTAGATCCTTGGAAAATTAAAACTGGAAATTAAGGAGTAGAAAACGCTTGCACCAACTATGCCTAAGAATTGGTCATTTTTGAGGGGTGACTTTCCCTTATAACAGCCAATTTTCGCAACGGATTATTAAACATTGCCCTTACGTGAGATGTGGAGTGGAAAAATTTTTATCCTGTGTGCAAAAGGACACCCGCAATATCGACTCAAAGTTTCAAAAAGGACAATTTTCGAGTGCATAAAAAGGATATAAGGGATGTTTTCTTTCGCCAAAATTGAGTTGAATATTATAGAATAAATCATCCTTAAGCATGATGCAAAAAATAATAAGCATTGGTTGACTAGATCCTTGGAAAATTAAAACTGGAAATTAAGGAGGTGAAAACGCTTGTACCAAATATGCCTAAGAATTGGTCATTTTTGAGGGGTGACTTTCCCTTATAACAGCCAATTTTCGCAACGGATTATTTAACATTGCCCTTACGTGATATGTGGAGTGAAAATTTTTTTATCCTGTGTGCAAAAGGACACCCGCAATATCGATTCAAAGTTTCAAAAAGGACAATTTTCGAGTGCATAAAAAGGATATAAGGGATGTTTTCTTTCGCCAAAATTGAGTTGAATATTATAGAATAAATCATCCTTAAGCATGATGCAAAAAATATTAAGCATTGGTTGACTAGATCCTTGGAAAATTAAAACTGGAAATTAAGGAGGTGAAAACGCTTGCACCAAATATGCCTAAGAATTGGTCATTTTTGAGGGGTGACTTTCCCTTATAACAGCCAATTTTCGCAACGGATTATTAAACATTGCCCTTACGTGAGATGTGAAGTGGAAAAATTTTTATCCGGTGTGCAAAAGGACACCCGCAATATCGATTCAAAGTTTCAAAAAGGACAATTTTCGAGTGCATAAAAAGGATATGAGGGATGTTTTCTTTCGCCAAAATTGAGTTGAATATTATAGAATAAATCATCCTTAATCATGATGCAAAAAATAATAAGCATTGGTTGACTAGATCCTTGGAAAATTAAAACTGGAAATTAAGGAGGTGAAAACGCTTGTACCAAATATGCCTAAGAATTGGTCATTTTTGAGGGGTGACTTTCCCTTATAACTGCCAATTTTCGCAACGGATTATTAAACATTGCCCTTACGTGATATGTGGAGTGAAAAATTTTTTATCCTGTGTGCAAAAGGACACCCGCAATATCGATTCAAAGTTTCAAAAAGGACAATTTTCGAGTGCATAAAAAGGATATAAGGGATGTCTTCTTTCGCCAAAATTGAGTTGAATATTATAGAATAAATCATTCTTAAGCATGATGCAAAAAATATTAAGCATTGGTTGACTAGATCCTTGGAAAATTAAAACTGGAAATTAAGGAGGTGAAAACGCTTGTACCAAATATGCCTAAGAATTGGTCATTTTTGAGGGGTGACTTTCCCTTATAACAGCCAATTTTCGCAACGGATTATTAAACATTGCCCTTACGTGAGATGTGGAGTGGAAAAATTTTTATCCTGTGTGCAAAAGGACACCCGCAATATCGACTCAAAGTTTCAAAAGACAATTTTCGAGTGCATAAAAAGGATATAAGGGATGTTTTCTTTCGCCAAAATTGAGTTGAATATTATAGAATAAATCATCCTTAAGCATGATGCAAAAAATAATAAGCATTGGTTGACTAGATCCTTGGAAAATTAAAACTGGAAATTAAGGAGTAGAAAACGCTTGCACCAACTATGCCTAAGAATTGGTCATTTTTGAGGGGTGACTTTCCCTTATAACAGCCAATTTTCGCAACGGATTATTAAACATTGCCCTTACGTGAGATGTGGAGTGGAAAAATTTTTATCCTGTGTGCAAAAGGACACCCGCAATATCGACTCAAAGTTTCAAAAAGGACAATTTTCGAGTGCATAAAAAGGATATAAGGGATGTTTTCTTTCGCCAAAATTGAGTTGAATATTATAGAATAAATCATCCTTAAGCATGATGCAAAAAATAATAAGCATTGGTTGACTAGATCCTTGGAAAATTAAAACTGGAAATTAAGGAGGTGAAAACGCTTGTACCAAATATGCCTAAGAATTGGTCATTTTTGAGGGGTGACTTTCCCTTATAACAGCCAATTTTCGCAACGGATTATTTAACATTGCCCTTACGTGAGATGTGGAGTGGAAAATTTTTTATCCTGTGTGCAAAAGGACACCCGCAATATCGATTCAAAGTTTCAAAAAGGACAATTTTCGAGTGCATAAAAAGGATATAAGGGATGTTTTCTTTCGCCAAAATTGAGTTGAATATTATAGAATAAATCATCCTTAAGCATGATGCAAAAAATAATAAGCATTGGTTGACTAGATCCTTGGAAAATTTAAACTGGAAATTAAGGAGGTGAAAACGCTTGTACCAAATATGCCTAAGAATTGGTCATTTTTGAGGGGTGACTTTCCCTTATAACAGCCAATTTTCGCAACGGATTATTAAACATTGCCCTTACGTGAGATGTGAAGTGGAAAAATTTTTATCCGGTGTGCAAAAGGACACCCGCAATATCGATTCAAAGTTTCAAAAAGGACAATTTTCGAGTGCATAAAAAGGATATGAGGGATGTTTTCTTTCGCCAAAATTGAGTTGAATATTATAGAATAAATCATCCTTAATCATGATGCAAAAAATAATAAGCATTGGTTGACTAGATCCTTGGAAAATTAAAACTGGAAATTAAGGAGGTGAAAACGCTTGTACCAAATATGCCTAAGAATTGGTCATTTTTGAGGGGTGACTTTCCCTTATAACAGCCAATTTTCGCAACGGATTATTAAACATTGCCCTTACGTGATATGTGGAGTGAAAATTTTTTTATCCTGTGTGCAAAAGGACACCCGCAATATCGATTCAAAGTTTCAAAAAGGACAATTTTCGAGTGCATAAAAAGGATATAAGGGATGTTTTCTTTCGCCAAAATTGAGTTGAATATTATAGAATAAATCATCCTTAAGCATGATGCAAAAAATATTAAGCATTGGTTGACTAGATCCTTGGAAAATTTAAACTGGAAATTAAGGAGGTGAAAACGCTTGTACCAAATATGCCTAAGAATTGGTCATTTTTGAGGGGTGACTTTCCCTTATAACAGCCAATTTTCGCAACGGATTATTAAACATTGCCCTTACGTGAGATGTGAAGTGGAAAAATTTTTATCCGGTGTGCAAAAGGACACCCGCAATATCGATTCAAAGTTTCAAAAAGGACAATTTTCGAGTGCATAAAAAGGATATGAGGGATGTTTTCTTTCGCCAAAATTGAGTTGAATATTATAGAATAAATCATCCTTAATCATGATGCAAAAAATAATAAGCATTGGTTGACTAGATCCTTGGAAAATTAAAACTGGAAATTAAGGAGGTGAAAACGCTTGTACCAAATATGCCTAAGAATTGGTCATTTTTGAGGGGTGACTTTCCCTTATAACTGCCAATTTTCGCAACGGATTATTAAACATTGCCCTTACGTGATATGTGGAGTGAAAAATTTTTTATCCTGTGTGCAAAAGGACACCCGCAATATCGATTCAAAGTTTCAAAAAGGACTAGTTTCGAGTGCATTAAAAGGATATAAGGGATGTTTTCTTTCGCCAAAATTGAGTTGAATATTATAGAATAAATCATCCTTAAGCATGATGCAAAAAATATTAAGCATTGGTTGACTAGATCCTTGGAAAATTTAAACAGGAAATTAAGGAGGTGAAACCGCTTGCACCAACTATGCCTAAGAAGTGGTCATTTTTGAGGGGTGACTTTCCCTTATAACAGCCAATTGTCGCAACGGATTATTTAACATTGCCTTTACGTGAGATGTGGAGTGAAAAAATTTTTATCCTGTGTGCAAAAGGACACCCGCAATATCGATTCAAAGTTTCAAAAAGGACAATTTTCGAGTGCATAAAAAGGATATAAGGGATGTTTTCTTTCGCCAAAATTGAGTTGAATATTATAGAATAAATCATCCTTAAGCATGATGCAAAAAATATTAAGCATTGGTTGACTAGATCCTTGGAAAATTTAAACTGGAAATTAAGGAGGTGAAAACGCTTGTACCAAATATGCCTAAGAATTGGTCATTTTTGAGGGGTGACTTTCCCTTATAACAGCCAATTTTCGCAACGGATTATTAAACATTGCCCTTACGTGAGATGTGAAGTGGAAAAATTTTTATCCGGTGTGCAAAAGGACACCCGCAATATCGATTCAAAGTTTCAAAAAGGACAATTTTCGAGTGCATAAAAAGGATATGAGGGATGTTTTCTTTCGCCAAAATTGAGTTGAATATTATAGAATAAATCATCCTTAATCATGATGCAAAAAATAATAAGCATTGGTTGACTAGATCCTTGGAAAATTAAAACTGGAAATTAAGGAGGTGAAAACGCTTGTACCAAATATGCCTAAGAATTGGTCATTTTTGAGGGGTGACTTTCCCTTATAACTGCCAATTTTCGCAACGGATTATTAAACATTGCCCTTACGTGATATGTGGAGTGAAAAATTTTTTATCCTGTGTGCAAAAGGACACCCGCAATATCGATTCAAAGTTTCAAAAAGGACAATTTTCGAGTGCATAAAAAGGATATAAGGGATGTTTTCTTTCGCCAAAATTGAGTTGAATATTATAGAATAAATCATCCTTAATCATGATGCAAAAAATAATAAGCATTGGTTGACTAGATCCTTGGAAAATTAAAACTGGAAATTAAGGAGGTGAAAACGCTTGCACCAAATATGCCTAAGAATTGGTCATTTTTGAGGGGTGACTTTCCCTTATAACAGCCAATTTTCGCAACGGATTATTAAACATTGCCCTTACGTGAGATGTGGAGTGGAAAATTTTTTATCCTGTGTGCAAAAAGACACCCGCAATATCGACTCAAAGTTTCAAAAAGGACTATTTTCGAGTGATATTAAAAGGATATAAGGGATGTTTTCTTTCGCCAAAGTTGAGTTGAATATTATAGAATTAATAATCCTTAAGCATGATGCAAAAAATAATAAGCATTGGTTGACTAGATCCTTGGAAAATTTAAACTGGAAATTAAGGAGGTGAAAACGCTTGCACCAACTATGCCTAAGAATTGGTCATTTTTGAGGGGTGACTTTCCCTTATAACAGCCAAGTTTCGCAACGGATTATTAAACATTGTCATTACGTGAGATGTGTAGTGAAAAAATTTTTATCCTGTGTGCAAAAGGACACCCGCAATATCGATCCAAAGTTTCAAAAAGGACTAGTTTCGAGTGCATTAAAAGGATATAAGGGATGTTTTCTTTCGCCAAAATTGAGTTGAATATTATAGAATAAATCATCCTTAAGCATGATGCAAAAAATAATAAGCATTGGTTGACTAGATCCTTGGAAAATTTAAACTGGAAATTAAGGAGGTGAAACCGCTTGCACCAACTATGCCTAAGAAGTGGTCATTTTTGAGGGGTGACTTTCCCTTATAACAGCCAATTGTCGCAACGGATTATTTAACATTGCCTTTACGTGAGATGTGGAGTGAAAAAATTTTTATCCTGTGTGCAAAAGGACACCCGCAATATCGATTCAAAGTTTCAAAAAGGACAATTTTCGAGTGCATAAAAAGGATATAAGGGATGGATTGTGTTCGCAGGAATAATAATGCTCATTTAAGACTGAATCATTCTTAAGCTGCACTCCCAGTGGCTTACATTTGCAGATGATTTGATTAGATTATTCTATGTATGAATTCTTTTTAAATATATTTTAAAAATACATTTTTGTCACTCATTAGTTATTTAATCGTTGGAAACTATCTACAAAATTAACAGAAAGTACATATAACCTTATATAAACATTGCGCCCATACCTACAATTTCACAATCAATATTACCTGTTTTACATATATTTGATTCGATTCTGATTTTATGCAATTAAAATGTAACATTGGCCATCAGCTCAAACAACCATAACATAAAATATTACAATTATTTGGATAAAGTAAAGTCAATTATGAACTAATAACTTTCAAAAATTAGCTGTCACATTGACATGTATCCTATCTCCATCTATGCTAGAACGTCTGAACTCTTGACATGTATGTCGATTGAACCACCTTAAGTTTTTAGTGCCACCTGTGAGTCAGGTAGATGTACTCATAGCTTCCAACAAAAGTTGAATGCAATTTGGCGTTGTCTTAATTCAAAATTCTAAACGATTTGAATTGTCAACACATAAAAATGTTGGAAAACAGCAATAAATTTAAAAATAGAATTATGAACTTAATGCTTTTGATTTTTCACACATAAGAAATCAATTTG
The DNA here is from genome assembly GCA_958496175.1 of Sisyra terminalis. Lineage (NCBI taxonomy): Eukaryota > Metazoa > Arthropoda > Insecta > Neuroptera > Sisyridae > Sisyra > Sisyra terminalis. The sequence continues at coordinate 1,515,174 of OY292280.1, forward strand.
AGTACAAAATTGAGTATGTAGTGGAAAATGAGGAAATTAAGGAGGTGAAAATGCTTGCACCGAATTAGCTTAAAAAAAAAGTCATTTTTGAGGGGTGACTTTCCCTTATAACAGCCAAGTTTCGCAACGGATTATTAAACATTGCCCTTACGTGAGATGTGGAGTGGAAAAATTTTTATCCTGTGTGCAAAAGGACACCCGCAATATCGATTCAAAGTTTCAAAAAGGACTATTTTCGAGTGCATTAAAAGGATATAAGGGATGTTTTCTTTCGCCAAAATTGAGTTGAATATTATAGAATAAATCATCCTTAAGCATGATGCAAAAAATAATAAGCATTGGTTGACTAGATCCTTGGAAAATTTAAACTGGAAATTAAGGACGTGAAAACGCTTGCACCAACTATGCCTAAGAATTGGTCATTTTTGAGGGGTGACTTTCCCTTATAACAGCCAATTTTCGCAACGGATTATTAAACATTGCCCTTACGTGAGATGTGGAGTGGAAAAATTTTTATCCTGTGTGCAAAAAGACACCCGCAATATCAACTCAAAGTTTCAAAAAGGACAATTTTCGAGTGCATAAAAAGGATATAAGGGATGTTTTCTTTCGCCAAAATTGAGTTGAATATAATAGAATAAATCATCCTTAAGCATGATGCAAAAAATAATAAGCATTGGTTGACTAGATCCTTGGAAAATTAAAACTGGAAATTAAGGAGGTGAAAACGCTTGCACCAAATATGCCTAAGAATTGGTCATTTTTGAGGGGTGACTTTCCCTTATAACAGCCAAGTTTCGCAACGGATTATTAAACATTGCCCTTACGTGAGATGTGGAGTGAAAAAATTTTTATCCTGTGTGCAAAAGGACACCCGCAATATCGACTCAAAGTTTCAAAAAGGACTATTTTCGAGTGCATTAAAAGGATATAAGGGATGTTTTCTTTCGCCAAAGTTGAGTTGAATATTATAGAATAAATAATCCTTAAGCATGATGCAAAAAATAATAAGCATTGGTTGACTAGATCCTTGGAAAATTTAAACTGGAAATTAAGGAGGTGAAAACGCTTGCACCAACTATGCCTTAGAATTGGTCATTTTTGAGGGGTGACTTTCCCTTATAACAGCCAAGTTTCGCAACGGATTATTAAACATTGCCCTTACGTGAGATGTGGAGTGAAAAAATTTTTATCCTGTGTGCAAAAGGAAACCCGCAATATCGATTCAAAGTTTCAAAAAGGACAATTTTCGAGTGCATAAAAAGGATATAAGGGATGTTTTCTTTCGCCAAAATTGAGTTGAATATTATAGAATAAATCATCCTTAAGCATGATGCAAAAAATAATAAGCATTGGTTGACTAGATCCTTGGAAAATTTAAACTGGAAATTAAGGAGGTGAAAACGCTTGTACCAAATATGCCTAAGAATTGGTCATTTTTGAGGGGTGACTTTCCCTTATAACAGCCAATTTTCGCAACGGATTATTAAACATTGCCCTTACGTGAGATGTGGAGTGGAAAAATTTTTATCCTGTGTGCAAAAAGACACCCGCAATATCGACTTAAAGTTTCAAAAAGGACAATTTTCGAGTGCATAAAAAGGATATAAGGGATGTTTTCTTTCGCCAAAATTGAGTTGAATATAATAGAATAAATCATCCTTAAGCATGATGCAAAAAATAATAAGCATTGGTTGACTAGATCCTTGGAAAATTAAAACTGGAAATTAAGGAGGTGAAAACGCTTGCACCAAATATGCCTAAGAATTGGTCATTTTTGAGGGGTGACTTTCCCCTATAACAGCCAATTTTCGCAACGGATTATTAAACATTGCCCTTACGTGAGATGTGGAGTGAAAAATTTTTTATCCTGTGTGCAAAAGGACACCCGCAATATCGATTCAAAGTTTCAAAAAGGACAATTTTCGAGTGCATTAAAAGGATATAAGGGATGTCTTCTTTCGCCAAAATTGAGTTGAATATTATAGAATAAATCATCCATAAGCATGATGCAAAAAATAATAAGCATTGGTTGACTAGATCCTTGGAAAATTAAAACTGGAAATTAAGGAGTAGAAAACGCTTGCACCAACTATGCCTAAGAATTGGTCATTTTTGAGGGGTGACTTTCCCTTATAACAGCCAATTTTCGCAACGGATTATTAAACATTGCCCTTACGTGAGATGTGGAGTGGAAAAATTTTTATCCTGTGTGCAAAAGGACACCCGCAATATCGACTCAAAGTTTCAAAAAGGACAATTTTCGAGTGCATAAAAAGGATATAAGGGATGTTTTCTTTCGCCAAAATTGAGTTGAATATTATAGAATAAATCATCCTTAAGCATGATGCAAAAAAAAATAAGCATTGGTTGACTAGATCCTTGAAAAATTAAAACTGGAAATTAAGGAGGTGAAAACGCTTGTACCAAATATGCCTAAGAATTGGTCATTTTTGAGGGGTGACTTTCCCTTATAACAGCCAATTTTCGCAACGGATTATTTAACATTGCCCTTACGTGAGATGTGGAGTGGAAAATTTTTTATCCTGTGTGCAAAAGGACACCCGCAATATCGATTCAAAGTTTCAAAAAGGACAATTTTCGAGTGCATAAAAAGGATATAAGGGATGTTTTCTTTCGCCAAAATTGAGTTGAATATTATAGAATAAATCATCCTTAAGCATGATGCAAAAAATAATAAGCATTGGTTGACTAGATCCTTGGAAAATTTAAACTGGAAATTAAGGAGGTGAAAACGCTTGTACCAAATATGCCTAAGAATTGGTCATTTTTGAGGGGTGACTTTCCCTTATAACAGCCAATTTTCGCAACGGATTATTAAACATTGCCCTTACGTGAGATGTGAAGTGAAAAAATTTTTATCCTGTGTGCAAAAGGACACCCGCAATATCGATCCAAAGTTTCAAAAAGGACTAGTTTCGAGTGCATTAAAAGGATATAAGGGATGTTTTCTTTCGCCAAAATTGAGTTGAATATTATAGAATAAATCATCCTTAAGCATGATGCAAAAAATAATAAGCATTGGTTGACTAGATCCTTGGAAAATTTAAACTGGAAATTAAGGAGGTGAAACCGCTTGCACCAACTATGCCTAAGAAGTGGTCATTTTTGAGGGGTGACTTTCCCTTATAACAGCCAATTGTCGCAACGGATTATTTAACATTGCCTTTACGTGAGATGTGGAGTGAAAAAATTTTTATCCTGTGTGCAAAAGGACACCCGCAATATCGATTCAAAGTTTCAAAAAGGACAATTTTCGAGTGCATAAAAAGGATATAAGGGATGTTTTCTTTCGCCAAAATTGAGTTGAATATTATAGAATAAATCATCCTTAAGCATGATGCAAAAAATATTAAGCATTGGTTGACTAGATCCTTGGAAAATTTAAACTGGAAATTAAGGAGGTGAAAACGCTTGTACCAAATATGCCTAAGAATTGGTCATTTTTGAGGGGTGACTTTCCCTTATAACAGCCAATTTTCGCAACGGATTATTAAACATTGCCCTTACGTGAGATGTGAAGTGGAAAAATTTTTATCCGGTGTGCAAAAGGACACCCGCAATATCGATTCAAAGTTTCAAAAAGGACAATTTTCGAGTGCATAAAAAGGATATGAGGGATGTTTTCTTTCGCCAAAATTGAGTTGAATATTATAGAATAAATCATCCTTAATCATGATGCAAAAAATAATAAGCATTGGTTGACTAGATCCTTGGAAAATTAAAACTGGAAATTAAGGAGGTGAAAACGCTTGTACCAAATATGCCTAAGAATTGGTCATTTTTGAGGGGTGACTTTCCCTTATAACTGCCAATTTTCGCAACGGATTATTAAACATTGCCCTTACGTGATATGTGGAGTGAAAAATTTTTTATCCTGTGTGCAAAAGGACACCCGCAATATCGATTCAAAGTTTCAAAAAGGACAATTTTCGAGTGCATAAAAAGGATATAAGGGATGTTTTCTTTCGCCAAAATTGAGTTGAATATTATAGAATAAATCATCCTTAATCATGATGCAAAAAATAATAAGCATTGGTTGACTAGATCCTTGGAAAATTAAAACTGGAAATTAAGGAGGTGAAAACGCTTGCACCAAATATGCCTAAGAATTGGTCATTTTTGAGGGGTGACTTTCCCTTATAACAGCCAATTTTCGCAACGGATTATTAAACATTGCCCTTACGTGAGATGTGGAGTGGAAAAATTTTTATCCTGTGTGCAAAAAGACACCCGCAATATCGACTCAAAGTTTCAAAAAGGACTATTTTCGAGTGCATTAAAAGGATATAAGGGATGTTTTCTTTCGCCAAAGTTGAGTTGAATATTATAGAATTAATAATCCTTAAGCATGATGCAAAAAATAATAAGCATTGGTTGACTAGATCCTTGGAAAATTTAAACTGGAAATTAAGGAGGTGAAAACGCTTGCACCAACTATGCCTAAGAATTGGTCATTTTTGAGGGGTGACTTTCCCTTATAACAGCCAAGTTTCGCAACGGATTATTAAACATTGTCATTACGTGAGATGTGTAGTGAAAAAATTTTTATCCTGTGTGCAAAAGGACACCCGCAATATCGATCCAAAGTTTCAAAAAGGACTAGTTTCGAGTGCATTAAAAGGATATAAGGGATGTTTTCTTTCGCCAAAATTGAGTTGAATATTATAGAATAAATCATCCTTAAGCATGATGCAAAAAATAATAAGCATTGGTTGACTAGATCCTTGGAAAATTTAAACTGGAAATTAAGGAGGTGAAACCGCTTGCACCAACTATGCCTAAGAAGTGGTCATTTTTGAGGGGTGACTTTCCCTTATAACAGCCAATTGTCGCAACGGATTATTTAACATTGCCTTTACGTGAGATGTGGAGTGAAAAAATTTTTATCCTGTGTGCAAAAGGACACCCGCAATATCGATTCAAAGTTTCAAAAAGGACAATTTTCGAGTGCATAAAAAGGATATAAGGGATGGATTGTGTTCGCAGGAATAATAATGCTCATTTAAGACTGAATCATTCTTAAGCTGCACTCCCAGTGGCTTACATTTGCAGATGATTTGATTAGATTATTCTATGTATGAATTCTTTTTAAATATATTTTAAAAATACATTTTTGTCACTCATTAGTTATTTAATCGTTGGAAACTATCTACAAAATTAACAGAAAGTACATATAACCTTATATAAACATTGCGCCCATACCTACAATTTCACAATCAATATTACCTGTTTTACATATATTTGATTCGATTCTGATTTTATGAAATTAAAATGTAACATTGGCCATCAGCTCAAACAACCATAACATAAAATATTACAATTATTTGGATAAAGTAAAGTCAATTATGAACTAATAACTTTCAAAAATTAGCTGTCACATTGACATGTATCCTATCTCCATCTATGCTAGAACGTCTGAACTCTTGACATGTATGTCGATTGAACCACCTTAAGTTTTTAGTGCCACCTGTGAGTCAGGTAGATGTACTCATAGCTTCCAACAAAAGTTGAATGCAATTTGGCGTTGTCTTAATTCAAAATTCTAAACGATTTGAATTGTCAACACATAAAAATGTTGGAAAACAGCAATAAATTTAAAAATAGAATTATGAACTTAATGCTTTTGATTTTTCACACATAAGAAATCAATTTGAGTACAAAATTGAGTATGTAGTGGAAAATGAGGAAATTAAGGAGGTGAAAATGCTTGCACCGAATTAGCTTAAAAAAAAAGTCATTTTTGAGGGGTGACTTTCCCTTATAACAGCCAAGTTTCGCAACGGATTATTAAACATTGCCCTTACGTGAGATGTGGAGTGGAAAAATTTTTATCCTGTGTGCAAAAGGACACCCGCAATATCGATTCAAAGTTTCAAAAAGGACTATTTTCGAGTGCATTAAAAGGATATAAGGGATGTTTTCTTTCGCCAAAATTGAGTTGAATATTATAGAATAAATCATCCTTAAGCATGATGCAAAAAATAATAAGCATTGGTTGACTAGATCCTTGGAAAATTTAAACTGGAAATTAAGGACGTGAAAACGCTTGCACCAACTATGCCTAAGAATTGGTCATTTTTGAGGGGTGACTTTCCCTTATAACAGCCAATTTTCGCAACGGATTATTAAACATTGCCCTTACGTGAGATGTGGAGTGGAAAAATTTTTATCCTGTGTGCAAAAAGACACCCGCAATATCAACTCAAAGTTTCAAAAAGGACAATTTTCGAGTGCATAAAAAGGATATAAGGGATGTTTTCTTTCGCCAAAATTGAGTTGAATATAATAGAATAAATCATCCTCAAGCATGATGCAAAAAATAATAAGCATTGGTTGACTAGATCCTTGGAAAATTAAAACTGGAAATTAAGGAGGTGAAAACGCTTGCACCAAATATGCCTAAGAATTGGTCATTTTTGAGGGGTGACTTTCCCTTATAACAGCCAATTTTCGCAACGGATTATTAAACATTGCCCTTACGTGAGATGTGGAGTGAAAAAATTTTTATCCTGTGTGCAAAAGGACACCCGCAATATCGACTCAAAGTTTCAAAAAGGACTATTTTCGAGTGCATTAAAAGGATATAAGGGATGTTTTCTTTCGCCAAAGTTGAGTTGAATATTATAGAATAAATAATCCTTAAGCATGATGCAAAAAATAATAAGCATTGGTTGACTAGATCCTTGGAAAATTTAAACTGGAAATTAAGGAGGTGAAAACGCTGCACCAAATATGCCTAAGAATTGGTCATTTTTGAGGGGTGACTTTCCCTTATAACAGCCAAGTTTCGCAACGGATTATTAAACATTGCCCTTACGTGAGATGTGGAGTGAAAAAATTTTTATCCTGTGTGCAAAAGGAAACCCGCAATATCGATTCAAAGTTTCAAAAAGGACAATTTTCGAGTGCATAAAAAGGATATAAGGGATGTTTTCTTTCGCCAAAATTGAGTTGAATATTATAGAATAAATCATCCTTAAGCATGATGCAAAAAATAATAAGCATTGGTTGACTAGATCCTTGGAAAATTTAAACTGGAAATTAAGGAGGTGAAAACGCTTGTACCAAATATGCCTAAGAATTGGTCATTTTTGAGGGGTGACTTTCCCTTATAACAGCCAATTTTCGCAACGGATTATTAAACATTGCCCTTACGTGAGATGTGGAGTGGAAAAATTTTTATCCTGTGTGCAAAAAGACACCCGCAATATCGACTTAAAGTTTCAAAAAGGACAATTTTCGAGTGCATAAAAAGGATATAAGGGATGTTTTCTTTCGCCAAAATTGAGTTGAATATAATAGAATAAATCATCCTTAAGCATGATGCAAAAAATAATAAGCATTGGTTGACTAGATCCTTGGAAAATTAAAACTGGAAATTAAGGAGGTGAAAACGCTTGCACCAAATATGCCTAAGAATTGGTCATTTTTGAGGGGTGACTTTCCCCTATAACAGCCAATTTTCGCAACGGATTATTAAACATTGCCCTTACGTGAGATGTGGAGTGAAAAATTTTTTATCCTGTGTGCAAAAGGACACCCGCAATATCGATTCAAAGTTTCAAAAAGGACAATTTTCGAGTGCATAAAAAGGATATAAGGGATGTCTTCTTTCGCCAAAATTGAGTTGAATATTATAGAATAAATCAATCTTAAGCATGATGCAAAAAATATTAAGCATTGGTTGACTAGATCCTTGGAAAATTAAAACTGGAAATTAAGGAGGTGAAAACGCTTGTACCAAATATGCCTAAGAATTGGTCATTTTTGAGGGGTGACTTTCCCTTATAACAGCCAATTTTCGCAACGGATTATTAAACATTGCCCTTACGTGAGATGTGGAGTGGAAAAATTTTTATCCTGTGTGCAAAAGGACACCCGCAATATCGACTCAAAGTTTCAAAAGACAATTTTCGAGTGCATAAAAAGGATATAAGGGATGTTTTCTTTCGCCAAAATTGAGTTGAATATTATAGAATAAATCATCCTTAAGCATGATGCAAAAAATAATAAGCATTGGTTGACTAGATCCTTGGAATATTAAAACTGGAAATTAAGGAGTAGAAAACGCTTGCACCAACTATGCCTAAGAATTGGTCATTTTTGAGGGGTGACTTTCCCTTATAACAGCCAATTTTCGCAACGGATTATTAAACATTGCCCTTACGTGAGATGTGGAGTGGAAAAATTTTTATCCTGTGTGCAAAAGGACACCCGCAATATCGACTCAAAGTTTCAAAAAGGACAATTTTCGAGTGCATAAAAAGGATATAAGGGATGTTTTCTTTCGCCAAAATTGAGTTGAATATTATAGAATAAATCATCCTTAAGCATGATGCAAAAAAAAATAAGCATTGGTTGACTAGATCCTTGGAAAATTAAAACTGGAAATTAAGGAGGTGAAAACGCTTGTACCAAATATGCCTAAGAATTGGTCATTTTTGAGGGGTGACTTTCCCTTATAACAGCCAATTTTCGCAACGGATTATTTAACATTGCCCTTACGTGAGATGTGGAGTGGAAAATTTTTTATCCTGTGTGCAAAAGGACACCCGCAATATCGATTCAAAGTTTCAAAAAGGACAATTTTCGAGTGCATAAAAAGGATATAAGGGATGTTTTCTTTCGCCAAAATTGAGTTGAATATTATAGAATAAATCATCCTTAAGCATGATGCAAAAAATAATAAGCATTGGTTGACTAGATCCTTGGAAAATTTAAACTGGAAATTAAGGAGGTGAAAACGCTTGTACCAAATATGCCTAAGAATTGGTCATTTTTGAGGGGTGACTTTCCCTTATAACAGCCAATTTTCGCAACGGATTATTAAACATTGCCCTTACGTGAGATGTGAAGTGGAAAAATTTTTATCCGGTGTGCAAAAGGACACCCGCAATATCGATTCAAAGTTTCAAAAAGGACAATTTTCGAGTGCATAAAAAGGATATGAGGGATGTTTTCTTTCGCCAAAATTGAGTTGAATATTATAGAATAAATCATCCTTAATCATGATGCAAAAAATAATAAGCATTGGTTGACTAGATCCTTGGAAAATTAAAACTGGAAATTAAGGAGGTGAAAACGCTTGTACCAAATATGCCTAAGAATTGGTCATTTTTGAGGGGTGACTTTCCCTTATAACAGCCAATTTTCGCAACGGATTATTAAACATTGCCCTTACGTGATATGTGGAGTGAAAAATTTTTTATCCTGTGTGCAAAAGGACACCCGCAATATCGATTCAAAGTTTCAAAAAGGACAATTTTCGAGTGCATAAAAAGGATATAAGGGATGTTTTCTTTCGCCAAAATTGAGTTGAATATTATAGAATAAATCATCCTTAAGCATGATGCAAAAAATATTAAGCATTGGTTGACTAGATCCTTGGAAAATTTAAACTGGAAATTAAGGAGGTGAAAACGCTTGTACCAAATATGCCTAAGAATTGGTCATTTTTGAGGGGTGACTTTCCCTTATAACAGCCAATTTTCGCAACGGATTATTAAACATTGCCCTTACGTGAGATGTGAAGTGGAAAAATTTTTATCCGGTGTGCAAAAGGACACCCGCAATATCGATTCAAAGTTTCAAAAAGGACAATTTTCGAGTGCATAAAAAGGATATAAGGGATGTTTTCTTTCGCCAAAATTGAGTTGAATATTATAGAATAAATCATCCTTAAGCATGATGCAAAAAATAATAAGCATTGGTTGACTAGATCCTTGGAAAATTTAAACTGGAAATTAAGGAGGTGAAAACGCTTGTACCAAATATGCCTAAGAATTGGTCATTTTTGAGGGGTGACTTTCCCTTATAACAGCCAATTTTCGCAACGGATTATTAAACATTGCCCTTACGTGAGATGTGAAGTGGAAAAATTTTTATCCGGTGTGCAAAAGGACACCCGCAATATCGATTCAAAGTTACAAAAAGGACAATTTTCGAGTGCATAAAAAGGATATGAGGGATGTTTTCTTTCGCCAAAATTGAGTTGAATATTATAGAATAAATCATCCTTAATCATGATGCAAAAAATAATAAGCATTGGTTGACTAGATCCTTGGAAAATTAAAACTGGAAATTAAGGAGGTGAAAACGCTTGTACCAAATATGCCTAAGAATTGGTCATTTTTGAGGGGTGACTTTCCCTTATAACAGCCAATTTTCGCAACGGATTATTAAACATTGCCCTTACGTGATATGTGGAGTGAAAAATTTTTTATCCTGTGTGCAAAAGGACACCCGCAATATCGATTCAAAGTTTCAAAAAGGACAATTTTCGAGTGCATAAAAAGGATATAAGGGATGTTTTCTTTCGCCAAAATTGAGTTGAATATTATAGAATAAATCATCCTTAAGCATGATGCAAAAAATATTAAGCATTGGTTGACTAGATCCTTGGAAAATTTAAACTGGAAATTAAGGAGGTGAAAACGCTTGTACCAAATATGCCTAAGAATTGGTCATTTTTGAGGGGTGACTTTCCCTTATAACAGCCAATTTTCGCAACGGATTATTAAACATTGCCCTTACGTGAGATGTGAAGTGGAAAAATTTTTATCCGGTGTGCAAAAGGACACCCGCAATATCGATTCAAAGTTTCAAAAAGGACAATTTTCGAGTGCATAAAAAGGATATGAGGGATGTTTTCTTTCGCCAAAATTGAGTTGAATATTATAGAATAAATCATCCTTAATCATGATGCAAAAAATAATAAGCATTGGTTGACTAGATCCTTGGAAAATTAAAACTGGAAATTAAGGAGGTGAAAACGCTTGTACCAAATATGCCTAAGAATTGGTCATTTTTGAGGGGTGACTTTCCCTTATAACTGCCAATTTTCGCAACGGATTATTAAACATTGCCCTTACGTGATATGTGGAGTGAAAAATTTTTTATCCTGTGTGCAAAAGGACACCCGCAATATCGATTCAAAGTTTCAAAAAGGACAATTTTCGAGTGCATAAAAAGGATATAAGGGATGTTTTCTTTCGCCAAAATTGAGTTGAATATTATAGAATAAATCATCCTTAAGCATGATGCAAAAAATATTAAGCATTGGTTGACTAGATCCTTGGAAAATTAAAACTGGAAATTAAGGAGGTGAAAACGCTTGCACCAAATATGCCTAAGAATTGGTCATTTTTGAGGGGTGACTTTCCCTTATAACAGCCAATTTTCGCAACGGATTATTAAACATTGCCCTTACGTGAGATGTGGAGTGGAAAAATTTTTATCCTGTGTGCAAAAGGACACCCGCAATATCGACTCAAAGTTTCAAAAAGGACTATTTTCGAGTGCATTAAAAGGATATAAGGGATGTTTTCTTTCGCCAAAGTTGAGTTGAATATTATAGAATAAATAATCCTTAAGCATGATGCAAAAAATAATAAGCATTGGTTGACTAGATCCTTGGAAAATTTAAACTGGAAATTAAGGAGGTGAAAACGCTTGCACCAACTATGCCTTAGAATTGGTCATTTTTGAGGGGTGACTTTCCCTTATAACAGCCAAGTTTCGCAACGGATTATTAAACATTGCCCTTACGTGAGATGTGGAGTGAAAAAATTTTTATCCTGTGTGCAAAAGGACACCCGCAATATCGACTCAAAGTTTCAAAAAGGACTATTTTCGAGTGCATTAAAAGGATATAAGGGATGTTTTCTTTCGCCAAAGTTGAGTTGAATATTATAGAATAAATAATCCTTAAGCATGATGCAAAAAATAATAAGCATTGGTTGACTAGATCCTTGGAAAATTTAAACTGGAAATTAAGGAGGTGAAAACGCTTGCACCAACTATGCCTAAGAATTGGTCATTTTTGAGGGGTGACTTTCCCTTATAACAGCCAAGTTTCGCAACGGATTATTAAACATTGCCCTTACGTGAGATGTGGAGTGAAAAAATTTTTATCCTGTGTGCAAAAGGAAACCCGCAATATCGATTCAAAGTTTCAAAAAGGACTAGTTTCGAGTGCATTAAAAGGATATAAGGGATGTTTTCTTTCGCCAAAATTGAGTTGAATATTATAGAATAAATAATCCTTAAGCATGATGCAAAAAATAATAAGCATTGGTTGACTAGATCCTTGGAAAATTTAATCTGGAAATTAAGGAGGTGAAAACGCTTGCACCAACTATGCCTAAGAATTGGTCATTTTTGAGGGGTGACTTTCCCTTATAACAGCGAATTTTCGCAACTAATTATTAAACATTGCCCTTACGTGAGATGTGGAGTGAAAAAATTTTTATCCTGTGTGCAAATGGACACCCGCAATAACGATTCAAAGTTTCAAAAAGGACAATTTTCACACAAATAAAAAGGATATAAGAGATGGATTGTGTTCGCAGGAATAATAATGCTCATTTAAGACTGAATCATTCTTAAGCTGCACTCCCAGTGGCTTACAGTTGCAGACGATTTGATTAGATAATTCTCTGTATGAATTCTTTTAAAATATATTTTTAAAATACATTTTTGTCATTCATTAGTTATTTAATCGTTGGAAAATATCTACAAAATTAAGAGAAAGTACTTATAACCTTAGATAAACATTGCGCCCATACCTACAATTTCACAATAAATATTCTCTGTTTCACAATTATTTGATTCGATTCCGATTTTATGAAGCTAAAACGCAACACTGACCATTAATTCAAATAATCATAACATTAAAAATGAAATTTATTTGGATAAAGTAAAGTCAATTATTTACTAATAACTTTCAAAAATTATCTGTCATATTGACATGTATTGTATCTCTATCTATGCAAGAACGTGTGAACTTTTGACATGCAGGTTAATTAAACCACATTAAGATTTAATTGCCACCTGGTTGTCAGGTGGATGTACTCATAGCTTCCGTCAAAATTCGAAATGCAGTTTTGCGTTGTCTTAATTCAAAATACTAAACAATCCGAATTGTCAACAGATAAGAATTGTTTTAATAAAACAATAATTTAATAATTGAATTATGATCTAACTTTTGTTGATTTTTCACACATAAGAAATGAAATTGAAAACAGGGAAACTGATTAAAAATAGAACAAAATTCAGATGTAGAGATGCCAATGAATCAATCGTAAGCATTGGTTGACTAGATCCTTGGAAAATTAGAACTGGAAATTAAGGAGGTGAAAACGCTTGCACCAAATATGCCTAAGAATTGGTCATTTTTGAGGGGTGACTTTCCCTTATAACAGCCAATTTTCGCATTAGATTATTAAAGAATGTCCTTACGTAAGATGTGGAGTGAAAAATTTTTTATCCTGTGTGCAAAAGGACACCCGCAATATCGATTCAAAGTTTCAAAAAGGACAATTTTCGAGTGCATAAAAAGGATATAAGGGATGTTTTCTTTCGCCAAAATTGAGTTGAATATTATAGAATAAATCATCCTTAAGCATGATGCAAAAAATATTAAGCATTGGTTGACTAGATCCTTGGAAAATTAAAACTGGAAATTAAGGAGGTGAAAACGCTTGCACCAAATATGCCTAAGAATTGGTCATTTTTGAGGGGTGACTTTCCCTTATAACAGCCAATTTTCGCAACGGATTATTAAACATTGCCCTTACGTGAGATGTGGAGTGGAAAAATTTTTATCCTGTGTGCAAAAAGACACCCGCAATATCGACTCAAAGTTTCAAAAAGGACTATTTTCGAGTGCATTAAAAGGATATAAGGGATGTTTTCTTTCGCCAAAGTTGAGTTGAATATTATAGAATTAATAATCCTTAAGCATGATGCAAAAAATAATAAGCATTGGTTGACTAGATCCTTGGAAAATTTAAACTGGAAATTAAGGAGGTGAAAACGCTTGCACCAACTATGCCTTAGAATTGGTCATTTTTGAGGGGTGACTTTCCCTTATAACAGCCAAGTTTCGCAACGGATTATTAAACATTGCCCTTACGTGAGATGTGGAGTGAAAAAATTTTTATCCTGTGTGCAAAAGGACACCCGCAATATCGACTCAAAGTTTCAAAAAGGACTATTTTCGAGTGCATTAAAAGGATATAAGGGATGTTTTCTTTCGCCAAAGTTGAGTTGAATATTATAGAATAAATAATCCTTAAGCATGATGCAAAAAATAATAAGCATTGGTTGACTAGATCCTTGGAAAATTTAAACTGGAAATTAAGGAGGTGAAAACGCTTGCACCAACTATGCCTAAGAATTGGTCATTTTTGAGGGGTGACTTTCCCTTATAACAGCCAAGTTTCGCAACGGATTATTAAACATTGCCCTTACGTGAGATGTGGAGTGAAAAAATTTTTATCCTGTGTGCAAAAGGAAACCCGCAATATCGATTCAAAGTTTCAAAAAGGACTAGTTTCGAGTGCATTAAAAGGATATAAGGGATGTTTTCTTTCGCCAAAATTGAGTTGAATATTATAGAATAAATAATCCTTAAGCATGATGCAAAAAATAATAAGCATTGGTTGACTAGATCCTTGGAAAATTTAATCTGGAAATTAAGGAGGTGAAAACGCTTGCACCAACTATGCCTAAGAATTGGTCATTTTTGAGGGGTGACTTTCCCTTATAACAGCGAATTTTCGCAACTAATTATTAAACATTGCCCTTACGTGAGATGTGGAGTGAAAAAATTTTTATCCTGTGTGCAAATGGACACCCGCAATAACGATTCAAAGTTTCAAAAAGGACAATTTTCACACAAATAAAAAGGATATAAGAGATGGATTGTGTTCGCAGGAATAATAATGCTCATTTAAGACTGAATCATTCTTAAGCTGCACTCCCAGTGGCTTACAGTTGCAGACGATTTGATTAGATAATTCTCTGTATGAATTCTTTTAAAATATATTTTTAAAATACATTTTTGTCATTCATTAGTTATTTAATCGTTGGAAAATATCTACAAAATTAAGAGAAAGTACTTATAACCTTAGATAAACATTGCGCCCATACCTACAATTTCACAATAAATATTCTCTGTTTCACAATTATTTGATTCGATTCCGATTTTATGAAGCTAAAACGCAACACTGACCATTAATTCAAATAATCATAACATTAAAAATGAAATTTATTTGGATAAAGTAAAGTCAATTATTTACTAATAACTTTCAAAAATTATCTGTCATATTGACATGTATTGTATCTCTATCTATGCAAGAACGTGTGAACTTTTGACATGCAGGTTAATTAAACCACATTAAGATTTAATTGCCACCTGGTTGTCAGGTGGATGTACTCATAGCTTCCGTCAAAATTCGAAATGCAGTTTTGCGTTGTCTTAATTCAAAATACTAAACAATCCGAATTGTCAACAGATAAGAATTGTTTTAATAAAACAATAATTTAATAATTGAATTATGATCTAACTTTTGTTGATTTTTCACACATAAGAAATGAAATTGAAAACAGGGAAACTGATTAAAAATAGAACAAAATTCAGATGTAGAGATGCCAATGAATCAATCGTAAGCATTGGTTGACTAGATCCTTGGAAAATTAGAACTGGAAATTAAGGAGGTGAAAACGCTTGCACCAAATATGCCTAAGAATTGGTCATTTTTGAGGGGTGACTTTCCCTTATAACAGCCAATTTTCGCATTAGATTATTAAAGAATGTCCTTACGTAAGATGTGGAGTGAAAAATTTTTTGTCCTGTGTGCAAAAGGACACTCGCAATATAATTTCAAAGTTTCAAACGTATATAGATTTGCACATACACTTCTAATGGTTATCTGAGGAGGTAAATTAATGACTAATCAAAATCAAAAACTCAAATTGATGTTCTTTATAACAATTTTGTAATAATTAATGTAATGTATAATATTTAATGTAATAATTTATATTTGGTGTTGATAGTTTGAAAAAATTCAAGAATTATTTTATATACAATATTGAGACTCGAACTCTTTTAAAAGCTGGAATAATAATTCCCGAAACAAAAACTAAATTCAAATTTGAATATCAAAGTTCTCATTGAGGTACTTAAGGGCAAAGATATAATTTTATGGTGGATTTATTGGTTTTGCTCACATTTTAAGTGACCTGAGGCCACTTTGAACCCAAATCTTGCCATCATAAAACTCAAACACAATTAAGTAAAGTAATAAACGACATTTTCAAAGTTTTGCAAAGTTCTATTATTTAGGCGTGAAGCATATAATAAAAAGTGCAATAAAAGTCGGTGACAATTTTTGCAAACTCTTCAGGTCTTTGAGGGTCATCTCCGACATATATATTTATTCTTATAAGTACGCATAAAGATATTTGGTCCATTGTCTGAAAAAGCTCCCTAAAATACTTAAACCACTTGAGATTTGTTTTTCAAATTTTTATTTTGCTCATTCTTTTGTTCGTCAACAGTTTTCGCTTGTTCTTTCTTAGTTTTGATAAGAAAAATAAACAATTTTGAAGAAATAGAAACCTAAAGTTATTACCCTTCATTTTTTATTAGATACGGTCTTTTTCCTTTGGAATCGATATATTTCTATAGATCTTCATTTGATCGTGTAAGATCTACGTTTGTTTGACTTTGGATTATAGTATTTTTTAAATAAAAACCAAAAATATAAAAAATGACTTGCATGAAAACAAGCACACTATTATGTTCCATCGTTTAAATATGAAATTTAAGGACACCTATAGGAAATTGGAGGTGATTTCTATTCACACATATTAGTTTTACAATAATTAATGTTTGATATAGTATGAAGTTTCTGTAAAATAAAATTCATCAAAACGCGAATGCTTCAGAAACCAAGTGTGTATGCTTCATTTATTTTTGGAAATTTAAACAATTGAAACCGATATTGGGAAGTTTAAATCATTAATTTTTACTTATTTTCGTTCCTTGATATTAATATTTCTCTAATTTAAAAGTAGTGTTATCACAAATGACAAGTGATTTAAAGATCACAGATCCTTTGTTCCGTCGTTCCCTGGTAGATGATGGGATGTGGGTTCAGCATTGTTAATGAAATTAAATAATTCCTGATTTGTCATTTTTATCAAATTTATGGGAATCAACGAGAAATTTCCAGTAATGATTATTGCCAACGGTTATTTTTTTTTCAGGGGTTATTATTTGCTCATTAATACCTACCTAAAAGATATATAGAATTGCACATACACTTCTAATGGTTATCTAAGGAGGTAAATTAATGACTAATGATAATCAAAAATTCAAATTGATGTTCTAAATAATAGTTGTGTAATAATTTATATAATATTTAATATAATGTATATTAATTAATGTAATAATTTATATTTGGGGTTGATAGTTTGAAAAAATTAAAGAATTGTTTTATATATAACATTGAGACTCGATCTCTTTTAAAAGCTGGAATAACAATTCCCGAAACAAAAACTAAATTCAAATTTGAATTTCAAAGTTCTCAATGAGGTACTTAAGGGCAAAGATTAAAAATTTTATGGTGGACGAACAGTATGGAAAGTAATCCTAGTAGTAGAAATTTAAAGTTCTCAATGAGATACTAGGACATTAAATATTCTGACGTAAAAGGATTGAATTAAACAAAAAGTCCTACGATTCTTAAAAAAAATACCATTGTAAGGATCTCCAATTTGTTCGGAATGTCCCTGGAATGACAGTTCTCTAACTGCCAGGGATGTAACAATTGAAAAACGTGATATGTCAAATTGGAGAGTAAATTCTATAAAAATATATTTTTTATACTTTACAGATATACTTTAAGATATTCCATACATAGTGAAACTAACTCAAATTTTTGATTATGAATTGTCTGTATATTCTTCGCCTTTAAAATTTTGCCGCCCCTAAAATCGCGTTGCCCTAGGCCCGGGCTTATTTAAATTAGATGTTTGAAGGGAATTTACAACCAAATATCGAATAAATTTGCGAATTGAATACCAAAATCACCTGACAGTTTCGTATATAAGAGTTATTTGTACAATGAAATTATGTAACCTATTGGTCATTACTTCGTATCATCTATTTTACTGATATTTGGTTAGCTTTTTATTTTCCCGCGCGTTTTTTGAAACTAGATTCATAATTATCCTCTTTGACATTCTTGCATTGCTTTGTTTTATTCGGTTCTAATGCACTAAAGTCTACTATAATGATTTTTTTTTTGTGCTTCTTTGTATTATCTGTGAAGAAAATTAGATTTCCGCTTCCGGAACATTGCAATTAACCGGGAGCTTACTTTAGGGTTTTAATTTTGCAAACTTGATCATTTTTTTATACATTAACAAAGAACAAACAAACGAAAAATTTGACGAACAAACACGAAAAACTTAAAGATATTGACGAACAAACACGAATAAATAAAGGATAATGTCGAACTAACACGAACAAATTATTGATATTGACGAACAAACACGAACAAACGAATAAACAAAAAAAATATTAAAAAATCAAAAGTCGAGGGGTTAGCTTTTGAGAGTTTCTTGAAAGTAGGGATCATCAGTGGACGATTCTAAGGAACTGTTTGTTAAGAGTAATGAACCTTACATTGTAATTATCATAATAAATGGAAAATTATTATTTTTTGTACCTATAAAAGAACAACCGAAAAGTGGAGTCAATGACGCTACAATGGATTACTGATGGTGTAAAAAACAAAATTCGAAGTACCATTGTATTATGTATAGAGGCACGGTCAAAAGAGACTCCATCTAAATATTTCTTTCAAAAATACCACTACCTAAAGCCATTGCCAATGAGAATTCCCAATGAGAATTTCCTCTCCTGACAAGGTTCCCTCTCCTGGCAAGGTTCCTCGATTCAAACGCGCGCCGAACCTTGTTCAGGAGAGGGAACTCTCATTGGCAATTCTCATTGGCAAGGCTTTTAGTAGTGGCACTTTTGAAAGTAACATTTAGACGGAGTCTCTATTGACCGTGCCCCCATACATAATACATTATTACTTCGTATTTCCCCGTCAAAAACAAGTTTAATCGAATAATCAAGTGGAATCAATGCTTCGTAATTCTTTAGCCATTTTTGACCCAAAGAAGATTGGGTAATTAAGTCAATTGAGGGTTTTTCCAAAAAAAAATTTAGGTACCAAAAATTAGTAATAAAACGTATAAAACATTTAAAATTGCAATGTTCCGGAAGCGGAAATCTAATTTTCTTCACAGTTATTACAAATAAGCCACAACAAGAATATCATTATAGTAGACTTTAGTGCATTAGAACCGAATAAAACAAAGCAATGCAAGAATGACAAAGAGGATAATTATGAATCTAGTTTCAAAAAACGCGCGGGAAAGTAAAAAGCTAACCAAATATCAGTAAAATAGATGATACGAAGTAATGACCAATAGGTTACATAATTTCATTGTACAAATAACTCTTATATACGAAACTGTCAGGTGATTTTGGTATTCAATTCGCAAATTTATTCGATATTTGGTTGTAAATTCCCTTCAAACATCTAATTTAAATAAGCCCGGGCCTAGGGCAACGCGATTTTAGGGGCGGCAAAATTTTAAAGGCGAAGAATATACAGACAATTCATAATCAAAAATTTGAGTTAGTTTCACTATGTATGGAATATCTTAAAGTATATCTGTAAAGTATAAAAAATATATTTTTATAGAATTTACTCTCCAATTTGACATATCACGTTTTTCAATTGTTACATCCCTGGCAGTTAGAGAACTGTCATTCCAGGGACATTCCGAACAAATTGGAGATCCTTACAATGGTATTTTTTTTAAGAATCGTAGGACTTTTTGTCTAATTCAATCCTTTTACGTCAGAATATTTAAAGTCCTATGCGAATTTTGGTAGTTGAAATACTTGGTTCTTATCTAAAACAATCTAGTACAACTATAACTTTAAGGGCAAAGCTAGGACTACTAGGAATACTTGCAATACTGTTCGTCCACCATAAAATTATATCTTTGCTCTTAAGTACCTCATTGAGAACTTTGAAATTAAAATTTGAATTTAGTTTTTTTCGGGAATTGTTATTCCAGCTTTTAAAAGAGTTCGAGTCTCAATGTATATATTAAATAATTCTTTAATTTTTTCAAACTATCAACCCCAAATATAAATTATTACAATAATTATTATACATTACATTAATTATTGCAAAATTATTATTTAGAACATCAATTTGAGTTTTTGATTTTCATTAGTCATTAATTTACCTCCTTAGATAACCATTAGAAGTGTATGTGCAATTCTATATATCTTTTAGGTAGGTATTAATGAGCAGATAATAACCCCTGAAAAAAAAATAACCGTTGGCAATAATCATTACTGGAAATTTCTCGTTGATTCCCATAAATTTGATAAAAATGACAAATCAGGAATTATTTAATTTCATTATCAATGCTGAACCCACGTCCCGTCATCTACCAGGAAACGACGGAACAAAGGATCTGTGATCTTTAAATCACTTGTCCTTTCTAATAACGCTACTTTTAAATTAGAGAAACATTCTCTAGAAATATCCTACAAGAAAAATCCTATGGGTGTCCTTAAATTTCATATTTAAACGATGGAACATAATAGTGTGCTTATTTTCATGCAAGTCATTTTTTTTATTTTTTATTTTTACTTAAAAAATACAATAATTCAAAGTCAAACAAGCGTAGATCTTACACGATCAAATGAAGATCTATAGAAATATATCGATTCCAAAGGAAAAAGACCGTATCTAATAAAAAATGAAGGGTAATAACTTTAGGTTTCTATTTCTTCAAAATTGTTTATTTTTCTTATCAAAACTAAGAAAGAACAAGCGAA
The DNA here is from genome assembly GCA_958496175.1 of Sisyra terminalis. Lineage (NCBI taxonomy): Eukaryota > Metazoa > Arthropoda > Insecta > Neuroptera > Sisyridae > Sisyra > Sisyra terminalis. The sequence continues at coordinate 1,535,926 of OY292280.1, forward strand.
AACTGTTGACGAACAAAAGAATGAGCAAAATAAAAATTTGAAAAACAAATTGCGAGGGGTTTAAGTACTTTAGGGAGCTCTTTCAGACATTGGACCAAATATCTTTATGCGTACTTATAAGGATAAATATATATGACGGAGATGACCCTCGAAGACTTGGCTGGTTTACAATATTTGTCATCGACTTTTATTGCACTTTTTATTATATGCTTCACGCCTAAATATTAGAACTTTGCAAAACTTTGAAATTGTCGTTTATTTCTCTACTTAATAGTGTTTGAGTTTTATGATGGCAAGATTTGGGTTCAAAGTAGCCTCTGGTCTCTTAAAATGTGGCCACGATCTGGAATGGTATTGGTCAAAAAGTGTTTTTTGGGTGATCTGATTGGTTAATTTAATAAAATGTATTTGGCTTAAGAATCGAGAAGAGAAGTCCTATACAGTGTGATGTACGGACGGGAACAGTTCTGTTTGAACCTTAAAAGAGAAAAGTAATTTTCGAGACCTGACCGTGGATGTATTGTTGAACTTTAATCATCATCTTGAAAGAAAAGGGACCATGGATATAATAGGAAAATGTGTTGATACCCAAATGATTCCTGACAAACATTCTTCGACATATGTATTATTATATGTATATTGGTAATCAATAATGATTAGATAGATATACAATATGGATTTTAATCTCCGAATCATTCAAAGTATTTTATTTGTGGTTTGTGAACTAACGATCTACTCCAAAGTCTCATAAAAGTTAATATATATTCGTAAAAGTTTCGTCTTCATGAAGTGTGAATTTCAACGTTGTTTAAAACATAGTTCTGTGTATCTCATTTTTACTATTAGATATTAGATATGTGTATCTTTCAAAAAAATTAGTGCTGCAACTTCATGGCAATCAATAAAGTGTCGAATTTAATCAATTGAATGTATTAATGCTAATCAATCATGATTTTATCTGGGAAAAATTGGAAATGAGTTATCTAGAGTTCGATCCAGGACATTTTAAGAAGTTGCAGTGGCGAATAAAATTGTCAGTAGAATCCCAAATCGATTAATTGGTGACCAAAAAAAGCCAAAATTGTAGACATTACATTTGGATGGGGCAAATTTTTATCGAGAAAATCAACTACATTTGATGATTGTAGAAATAAAAGGAATTGAATGATCAAATGGAAACAATGCTAGGTAATTCTTGAGTCATCATTAATTCAAAGATGTTTCTGACCATTGAGGATACATATATGAATCTATAACTAAATACGAAAGGGTAAATTTCATTTTAATTTTGGTTTAAAATCAATGGGAAAATCTATGGTGATTAGTAAAACTCTACATTTCCCAAAATTTGAGAAAAAGGATTGAAAGAAACAAAGAAAAAATAAAAAAAAAACATGTTTTGTTGGAATGATTTATTCCAGGAATTTATTAAGTTCGAGTCCCTTTGATATATTTAAAAAATATTTCTTTAATTTTAATTTTTTCAAATTATTTATTAGAGCCCTTTTACATTAATTGCGGTCGAACAGTAGTTGTTTTAAGTCATGAAATAAATTTTTTATGAATTATTTTAAAATTTTTAAATTAATTTTTTTAATTTTATCTATTAAATTTGCAATGACTTACGCACGAACGCAAGGAGAGCACTTGAAGCGACCAACGCAGTACCAATTGGCCAGGTAGCAGGGCAAATGCGTATCCATCATTTAGTATGCTTCGCGATTCCAAAGGTTGAATATCGGTCCGGAAAATTCTCCAAAATTCGGTATAAAGTAGTTGCAAAGTGGTGAAAAGTGTTTAAAGTGATAGTGGAATGTGTTTAGCATCGATTCATCACTATCCACATATTCAGGTTAGTGGAAATTTTCGTAAATTTTCATTTTGAAATCATTTCCAAAATTTTCCAAAAATTGTCGCCATCTTGGGTAGTGCATTTGACAGTGATGTGGGAGGGAGCCACTATAATGAAATTTGCAATGCATCGAGATGATATGACCGATATGACATTGCTAAATCATTGAAAGTCAAAGATTGAAATTTCCAAAAAATCAATAAAATTTCAAAAAAAACTACTGAAAATCAATGCAACGTTAATTTCCAAAACTTAAACACATTTTTTTTTAATTTTCCATTAGTTCCACTTGGTAAAAATCTTTGCAAAAATAATCGTCATTATCAAATGCATTACATTTTCCGAAAAAAGAAATCCATTTCTATTTTATTTAACATGAAACGAAATGAAATGTATAGATTGTCAATTTTCAATTGATCTATGATGAATCACATTAACATTTTTTCTCATTGTTCAAAAAAGTAATCTTTAACTTTTCGATTCTCATCCCCAAAGTTGGGAAATTGTACATTCTATACATTGGGGATTTCAATGCTACGTAAAGAAAAATACCCTTTATCCTAGGCTCAAACCATTGACTTCTATCATTTCAAGCGATATGACGTACTTGCAGCTAAAATTGTACACGGCGCAAATTTGAAAATGTATGTGTATAGGCAACTATTATGCCGTGCGTGCATTGAAATCACCTACCCACTCGTGACTTTGAAAGTTTATACTAATTTCAAAATAGCAAACTTTAACAGTATTTTCAAAATAAAACTAATATTCAAAATTGTCATTTTATTTTTCAATGCAAAATCCGATAAGCGACATACAAAAAATACCTTTCTAAAGTTCAATAAAATTCCTGTAAAGTAATAAACTAAGACTGATGATTTTTTTTGCAGGATCCAATATCATCGGATACCAGTGGTTGATGGACAACAAACCGTGGAACGGAGGAATTGAGATGCAGACGAGGACTTCGGTCAAAGTTAAGTCCGTAGATTTTTTTACCTAACCCACTTGATTCCTTTTCAGCTAGGGGGTTTGGGCTCTTTAGTGGAACCACTTTAGGTCACTTTCCGTTGTTTTTTTTCCGCGCGCGGTTAATTAAAGTAGTTTTTGTAAATAAAATGCACTTTCGGGGACTTTTAACAAACATTTAATAAAAATAAGTGTTAACTTCAAGTGATTTTCCGTACAAATAAAGTGCATTTTTGTTCGCGAATCGTTAGGTATTGGATTCCAGGACATCAATTGATGTTGGGTACGAGTTCGAATCCTGGTTGCAACGATTAGCTTAGTAGCGTTAAGTAGCTGGTGGCCAAAGTGGTTTCAGTGTAACAGGCAGGTAAATGGGGATGTCCCTTGTAGCAGGGATTGCCAAAATGTTGTTACTCTCTATTGTAGCATAGAGTTAGAGTCAAGCTTTTTTCTTACTAATTATTTTTTTTCTTCCTCCGTCTTTAAATAATTTTTTTGAATAGACAGACAAAGTGTATAAAACTATATTAGTGAGTGCGCTTCCGTCACACATTCTGGATTACGCGTTTCGGGCTAAGTGATTAGTGTTGTGAAAGTGTTATTCCCTTCAGGAATTAGTGTTGAAGTGTTAAAGTGTTTAAGTGAGTGATTAGTGCCATTTGGATTTGGATTCGGCGTGGAAGTGGCTTCGGAAAGGAGACTTTCATCTTTAATCCATCATTACACTAACATCATCCTCAAGCATCTCCAGGAATATTTTGGATCAGAAGTAAAAATGGGGTATAAAAATGGTATGAAGCACTATTTTTTATCGATTCGAACAGTTTACCAAATAATATTAATATTTTTTCTTTCCAGATTCAATAAAAGGTACATTCGTGGCATTATCATTCTATGTAAATATGGAAGAAAGTTGGATATCATGATCATCTTCAAGAACTTCTATGTGAACTTACCATGTCCCAGTGAAACTTTGGTAAGATACAATACTTATGAATGATTTGAATGGAAAAATAAAATGTTTCTTCAGTTTCAGGAGAAGTTCCAATAATTTTAATGTTTTAGGAGGTAATGGAAGATAATTGGTAACAAAGAGTTGTTATTGTTATTGATGGAAAAAAATGTCTCAAAATTATTAATATTCATTGAATCACAGAAATACCCCCGAAGAATACACAGAGGAACCCAAAATTCTAGTGGTATAAAATTCCATTTTCCATCCAGAAAAAAAAGTACTAAAAATATTTCAGTTTAACTTTTCTTCCCTACTAGCAAATGGATATGTTTGAAAAACAGACAAGGTAAACAGTAAACGGCTGTATCTACTTTTGTTTTAGATTGCTTTAACAAATCGCCGTTCAAATAAAAATGAGATATTTGAGAATATTTAATTGCACCATTTAAAATAATTGATAATACAAGTTGAGGACATTCTGGAACGAAAGTTTAAGTTTGTGAAGATCAAGGATATCTACTATTCACCAATAGTGTCAACGTCTTAATAGACATTAAAGTAATTTAAGCCGTTCTTCCCAAATCTAAGAAACTTTGACGAGTGCAATGGAATCATTTTGCATAAAGATTGAAATTAAGGATTAATTGATTCTGAAAAATCCAGTTTCGGGAATTATGGAAGATTTGGAGGGATTCTATATATTGGTTCTACTGAATGGACGTCGCTAGGAGGATAAGTGTCATTATCGGCAGTTGGTGTATTTCAAGGATATTTGCGGTAGATGGGGTTTTATCCTCCTCGTAAGTATCTCTATTTAAGTTATAGTATAGTGTATCTTTCTATACTTATCCTTCTTTTTTCTTTTCTAGTTAAAAAGAAAAGGAGTTCATTGTAGTGAATCGTTTCGACTTCCGCCGTAAAAAATTCCGTTTCGTTACGCGCGCGTTTTAACTTTGTATTCTACGTGGAATACAATATCCGTAATCCGCGAATTTTAACAAATCAATGCTTTTAAGTTATAAAGCGTAAATTTTAAATTGTTATTCGAAAATTCCGCGAAAGTTTCGGGAGTGTTACACGAAAGTTCGTGTCGCGTCGCGATCGGTTCTAAAAGTGCTTTTGAGAACTTTAGTGATCTTCTATTCCTGGAATTATAGAACTGGAGATGGAAGCTGTGCCTTGGAGTAGCTGTTCCTGGAAGGCGTTTGTAGCTGACGAGGACTTCGGTCAAAGTTAAGTCCGTAGTATTTTTTACCTAATCCCACTTGATTCCTTTTCAGCTAGGGGGTTTGGGCTCTTTAGTGGAACCACTTTAGGTCACTTTCCGTTGTTTTTTTTTCCGCGCGCGGTTAATTAAAGTAGTCTTTGTAAATAAAATGCACTTTCGGGACTTTAAAGAAACATTTAATAAAAATAAGTGTTAACTTCAAGTGATTATCCGTACAAATAAAGTGCATTTTTGTTCGCGATTCGTTAGGTATTGGATTCCAGGACATCAATTGATGTTGGGTACGAGTTCGAATCCTGGTTGCAACGATTAGCTTAGTAGCGTTAAGTAGCTGGTGGCCAAAGTGGTTTCAGTGTAACAGGCAGGTAAATGGGGATGTCCCTTGTAGCAGGGATTGCCAAAATGTTGTTACTCTCTATTGTAGCATAGAGTTAGAGTCAAGCTCTTTTCTTACTAATTATTTTTTTCTTCCCTCGTCTTTAAATAATTTTCTTAATTGACAAACTGTATAAAAATATATTAGTGAGTGCGCTTCCGTCACACAATCTGGATTACGCGTTTCGGGCTAAGTGATTAGTGTTGTGAAAGTGTTATTCCCTTCAGGAATTAGTGTTAAAGTGTTTATGTGAGTGATTAGTACCATTCGGATTTGAATTCGGCGTGGAAGTGGCTTCGGAAAGAAGAATTTCATATTTAGTCCGTCATTACACCAACATCATCCTCAAGCATATCCAGGAAAATTTAATGTATCAGAAATAAAATTTGGTATGAAACACTATTTTTTAGCGATTCGAACAGTGTACCAATTAATATTAATATTTTTTCTCTCCAGATTCATTAAACGGTGCATTCGTGGCATTATGATTCTATGGAAATATGGAGGAAAGTTGGAGGATAGAGTCGGAAATCGTAACAAAGAGTTGTTATTGCTATTGATGGACAAAAATTTCTCAAAATTATTGATATTCATTGAATCACAGAAATACCCCAGAAGAATACACAGAGGAACCCAAAGTTCTGGTGGTATGAAATTCCGTTTTCCATCCAAAAAAAAAGTTCTAAAAATATTTCGGTTATATTTTTCTTCCCTACTAGCAAATGGATATGTTTGTAAAACGGACATGGTAAACGGTAAACGGTTGTATCTACTATTTTTTTTAGATTGCTTTAACAAATCGCCGTTCAAATAAAAGTAAGATATTTGAGAATATTTAGTTGCACCATTTAAAATAATTGATAATACAAGTTGAGGACATTCTGGAACGAAAGTTTAATTTTGTGAAGATCAAGGATCTCCACTATTCGTCAATAGTATCAACGTCTTAATAGAGAATAAAGTAATTTAAGCCGTTCTTCCCAAATCTAAGAAACTTTGACGACTGCAATGGAATCATTTTTCTCGTATGTATTAACGTTTAAACATGATTTTTACCATATTAATCCAATTGTTTCATTTTTAGCCTAAAAAAGAAGTTAATGATCACATAAAAAGGATACAAAAGAAATAAGAATACTTCGTCCACAATGAAGAAGTCGTTGTTGGTAAGAAACTTTGAACTAATTTGATTGTTTCCTACTAATTATAGGTTCTATTTTAATTATTATTGCATAAAGATTGAAATTAAGGATCAATTGATTCAAAAACATCCAGTTTCGGGAATTGTGGAAGATTTGGAGAGATTCTATAAATTGGTTCTACTGAAAGGACGTCGCTAGGAGGATAAGTGTCATAAGCGGCAGTTAGTGTATTTCGAGTATATTTACGGTAGATGGGGTTTTATCCTCATCGTAAGTATCTCTATTTAAGTTAAAGTGTAGTGTATCTTTCTATACTTATCCTTCTTTTTTCTTTTCTAGTTAAAAAGAAAAGGAGTTCATTGTAGTGAATCGTTTCGACTTCCGCCGTAAAAAATTCCGTTTCGTTACGCGCGCGTTTTAACTTTGTATTCTACGTGGAATACATTATCCGGAATCCGCGAATTTTAACAAATCAATGCTTTTAAGTTATAAAGCGTAAATTTTAAATTGTTATTCGAAAGTTTCGCGAAAGTTTCGGGAAAGATACACGAAAGTTCGTGTCGCGTCGCGATCGGTTCTAAAAGTGCTTTTGAGAACTTTAGTGATCTTCAATTCCTGGAATTATAGAACTGGAGATGGAAGCTGTGCTTTGGAGTAGCTGTTCCTGGAAGGTGTTGGTAGCAGACGAGGACTTCGGTCAAAGTTAAGTCCGTAGTATTTTTTACCTAATCCCACTTGATTCCTTTTCAGCTAGGGGGTTTGGGCTCTTTAGTGGAACCACTTTAGGTCACTTTCCGTTGTTTTTTTTTCCGCGCGCGGTTAATTAAAGTAGTCTTTGTAAATAAAATGCACTTTCGGGACTTTAAAGAAACATTTAATAAAAATAAGTGTTAACTTCAAGTGATTTTCCGTACAAATAAAGTGCATTTTTGTTCGCGATTCGTTAGGTTTTGGATTCCAGGACATCAATTGATGTTGGGTACGAGTTCGAATCCTGGTTGCAACGATTAGCTTAGTAGCGTTAAGTAGCTGGTGGCCAAAGTGGTTTCAGTGTAACAGGCAGGTAAATGGGGATGTCCCTTGTAGCAGGGATTGCCAAAATGTTGTTACTCTCTATTGTAGCATAGAGATAGAGTCAAGCTTTTTTCTTACTAATTATTTTTTTTCTTCCTCCGTCTTTAAATAATTTTTTTGAATAGACAGACAAAGTGTATAAAACTATATTAGTGAGTGCGCTTCCGTCACACATTCTGGATTACGCGTTTCGGGCTAAGTGATTAGTGTTGTGAAAGTGTTATTCCCTTCAGGAACTAGTGTTGAAGTGTTTAAGTGAGTGATTAGTGCCATTGGGATTTGAATTCGGCGTGGAAGTGGTTTCGGAAAGGAGGAGTTCATCTGTAACCCATTATTACACCAACATTGATCTTACGCATATCCAGGAAAATTTAATGAACCAGAAGTAAAATTTGGTATGAAACACTATTTTTTAGCGATTCGAACAGTGTACCCAATAATATTAATATTTTTTCTCTCCAGATTCATTAAACGGTGCATTCGTGGCATTATTATTCTATGGAAATATGGAGGAAAGTTGGAGGATAGAGTTGGAAATCAGGATCATCATCAAGAACTTCTATGAGAATTTACCATGTCTCAGTAAAACTTTGGTACTAAGATACAATATTTATGTTTGATTTGAATGGAAAAATAAATATGTTTCTTCAGTTTCAGGAGAAGTTCCAATAATTTTTATGTTTTAGGAGTTAATGGAAGATAATCGCTAACAAAGAGTTGTTATTGCTATTGATGGAAGCAAATGTCTCAAAATTATTGATATTCATTGGATCACAGAAATACCCCAGAAGAATACACAGAGGAACCCAAAGTTCTGGCGGTATGAAATTCCATTTTCCATCCAGAAAAAAAGTACTTAAATATTTCAGTTTAACTTTTCTTCCCTACTAGGAAATTGATATGTTTGTAAAACGGATAAGGTAAATGGTAAACGGTTGTATCTACCATTTTTTTTTAGATTACTTCAATAAATCGCCGTTCAAATAAAAATGAGATATTTGAGAATATTAAGTTGCACCATTTAAAATAACTGTAAATTCAAGTTGAGGACATTCTGGAACGAAAGTTTAATTTTGCGAAGATCAAGGGTCTCTACTATTCGCCAATAGTATCAACATCTTAATAGAGATTAAAGGAATTTTAGACGTTCTTCCCAAATCTAAGAAACTTTGACAACTGCAATGGAATCATTTTTCTCGTATGTATATAAATATAGATATGATATTTACCATATTAATCCAATTGTTTCATTTTTAGCCTAAAAAAGAAGTTAAAGATCACATAAAAAGGATACAAAGGAAATAAGAATATACCTCCCACAATTAATAAGTCATTGTTGGTAAGAAACTTTGAACTAATTTGATTGTTTCATACTAATAATAGGTCCCATATTAACTATTATTGCATATAGATTAAAATTAAGGATCAATAGATTCTGAAACATCCAGCTTCGGGAATAATGGAAGATTTGGAGGGATTCTTTATATTGGTTCTACTGGATGGACGTCGCTAGGAGGATAAGCGTCATTATCGGCAGTTGGTGTATTTCAAGGATATTTGCGGTAGATGGGGTTTTATCCTCCTCGTAAGTATCTCTATTTAAGTTATAGTATAGTGTATCTTTCTATACTTATCCTTCTTTTTTCTTTTCTAGTTAAAAAGAAAAGGAGTTCATTGTAGTGAATCGTTTCGACTTCCGCCGTAAAAAATTCCGTTTCGTTACGCGCGCGTTTTAACTTTGTATTCTACGTGGAATACAATATCCGTAATCCGCGAATTTTAACAAATCAATGCTTTTAAGTTATAAAGCGTAAATTTTAAATTGTTATTCGAAAATTCCGCGAAAGTTTCGGGAGTGTTACACGAAAGTTCGTGTCGCGTCGCGATCGGTTCTAAAAGTGCTTTTGAGAACTTTAGTGATCTTCTATTCCTGGAATTATAGAACTGGAGATGGAAGCTGTGCCTTGGAGTAGCTGTTCCTGGAAGGCGTTTGTAGCTGACGAGGACTTCGGTCAAAGTTAAGTCCGTAGTATTTTTTACCTAATCCCACTTGATTCCTTTTCAGCTAGGGGGTTTGGGCTCTTTAGTGGAACCACTTTAGGTCACTTTCCGTTGTTTTTTTTTCCGCGCGCGGTTAATTAAAGTAGTCTTTGTAAATAAAATGCACTTTCGGGACTTTAAAGAAACATTTAATAAAAATAAGTGTTAACTTCAAGTGATTATCCGTACAAATAAAGTGCATTTTTGTTCGCGATTCGTTAGGTATTGGATTCCAGGACATCAATTGATGTTGGGTACGAGTTCGAATCCTGGTTGCAACGATTAGCTTAGTAGCGTTAAGTAGCTGGTGGCCAAAGTGGTTTCAGTGTAACAGGCAGGTAAATGGGGATGTCCCTTGTAGCAGGGATTGCCAAAATGTTGTTACTCTCTATTGTAGCATAGAGTTAGAGTCAAGCTCTTTTCTTACTAATTATTTTTTTCTTCCCTCGTCTTTAAATAATTTTCTTAATTGACAAACTGTATAAAAATATATTAGTGAGTGCGCTTCCGTCACACAATCTGGATTACGCGTTTCGGGCTAAGTGATTAGTGTTGTGAAAGTGTTATTCCCTTCAGGAATTAGTGTTAAAGTGTTTATGTGTTTAAGTGATTAGTACCATTCGGATTTGGATTCGTCGTGGAAGTGGCTTCGAAAAGGAGAATTTCCTCTTGAATCCATCATTACCATACATTATTGTCCTGAAGCATATCCAGGAAAATGTAATGGATCAGAAGTAAAAATTTGGTATAAAAATGGTAAGAAACACTATTTTTAAACGATTCGAACAGTGTACCAAATTATATTAATAACTTTTTTTTTCAGATTCCAGATTAAAAGGTGCATTCGTGGCATTATCATTCTATGGAAACATGGAGGAAAGTTGGGGAAAAGAGTTGGCGAAAAATGTGGAAGAATCCGAAAAAGTGGGTTTACATGTAATTATTATTATTATTATTATTATTAGGACTTAAAGTGTGATCATCCTTTCCGTGATAGTTGGTACTGTAGTCGCTTAGTTATAAGGCATGTTTTTAGCTTTGTAGCAATTTAGCATTTAGTTTTTAAGAGTTGAAATTTTCTTTTCGCTTATGACACTAGAGATTTGTATAGTGCGCTTCACGCCGATTGGAATAACTGTATCACATAAGCCAAAAGAATGTAGAAATTGCAACGTTGCATTAGTGGTGGGTGGTTATTTTTTAAGGAATGTGAGTTGTGAATGGAATATCTACGTAAACTGTTTTGACTATCCACTGATTAAAATCACAAACAATGAATTAAAGTTTTTTTTTTTTTTAAATTTTCTGTCTTTTGTGGTCTTAACCGTTTACGTAGGTATTCGTGGATTAGGCCTGCAAGGGGACACCACATTAAAAAAAACGCGCCTAGTACTCTACCGCAAGGGTGGTGAGGAAAAGAGTACATAGATACCAACATTAAATTTTCATGAAGACTGATTTTTGACCCATAATCACATCATCTTCCAGAATATATAGCAGAATTGATGATATTATAAGTAAACCTTCGATAAAAAATATTATCTATGTAAATGTTGGTGTAAATGCTTAGTAATTTTCTTTTTTCGTTCAAGTTAGTATCAGGAAAATTATAATTTCCATCTAAAAATCCATAATCATATCATCGTCCCGAAGAGTTTGTTGGAGAATTGATAGGATCGGAAATAAAACTTTGGTTAACAACACTATCATAACAATTCCTGTGTTACAATAAATATTAAGAAGAATGTTTTTGTTTTCAGTATTCATAAAAACCCTTAAATTTGTAAACGGAAAAAGTGCAGTGATTAAAAAGTAATGATTATTGTCATTGCCGGAAAGCAATTCCTGTAAAAGTAAGTTTAAATTTATTAGAGCTCCATAGAACCAGAATAGAGTGTTATTAGTCAATCGATGGAAGTCTCATCTGTGTAAATGATTTTCGTCACCAAAAGCAATATCCCGGTGCAAAGTTTCGTCTAAATTTATGAAAAATTCTGTCGCATTTGTTTGTGTTGGAAGCTATATAGCATGAACCAAGGATAACTTGCGGTGTCGATTTTTAAATGATATCTTATCCAATCTTTCCCTGCTTATTAGTTACGTATCCATGAAAAAGGGATCTTAAAATTATTGATAGTTATCATATATTAAACCAATCATCGACATTCTTTGGTAGATAAGCCAAGAAATATTTTTTGATATAATTTTAGATGGCATTGTTTTGATATTCGAAATAGATTGTTATATTATCGTTCTATACATTGCTACGAACCCGAAACTGTCTTTGGTTTGGAAATCATCCCTTAATCCACTTTTTTTCGGTAAAATTTGCCCAGCATGTACGGATAGACTTATACTTTCGATTGGCATCTCTGCATCTGAAGTTTGTTCAACTTTTACCAGTTTCCATGTACTCAATTTCATCATTTTTGTGTGAAATATCAACAGCAGTAAGTGCTTAAGTCAATTTTTTAGTTTTCGCTTTTTTCAAACAATTCTTATTTGTTAACAATTCGTATTGTTTAGTATTTTCAATTAAGACAACGCTACAATGTGTTTCGCATTTTGTTGGAAGCTATGAGTACATCCTCCTGACTCACAGGTGGCACTAAAAACTTAAGGTGGTTAAGTGACATTACATGTCAAGAGTTCACACGTTCTAGCATAGATGGAGATACGGTAGATGTCAATTTGACTAGAAATTATAAAAAACACTTACTCCTGGAACTGCGATGACCTCAGGGATGCAGCTACCACATGATATATGTAAATGACGTTAAAACTCATATATAAACAATTCTTACGTGATTTATAGAAAATTTAAAATTTTTTCGATCGAAATAATTAGAATTTCCCGACCATATTCGAACCATAGCTGCTTTATGTTGAGATCGGGAAAGTTGTCAAAAAATGTGATAATATTTTGAGGTCCTTGGTTCTTTTTTTCGAAAAAACTAATTTGTATTTCAAAAGAGTTTCTTCAGAAAATTAAAATTTATATACAAAATAAAATCGATAAGGACTTCAAAACGTTAAGATATTGTCCTTATCGTATTATTCGATAATCTATCGAAAAATATTGAACTTACCTCACTTACCTTATCGTTGCATTATCTTAACTTTTCTTTGTATTCTAACTCTGAAATATAAAATTCAAGAGGATGGGTGGGGTAAATCGAATTGAAACAATGTATTCAATTAAAATACATTTATTAATGTTAAATATCAATACAGTTTATAATAAGTTACAGTATTAGTTTTTCCATTATAACAATAGTTTATATAGTTTATGTAAAAGTATCAATTATTATAATCATATAGAAATATTGAGTTGATAAAAAGATTTTGTATTTTCTGATATTCTAATTTTTTATCACTTAAACCACTTAATCACTTCACATTCACTGAATTATTAAAACACAATTTACAGCACAGATTGTTGTAGTAAATCCATTAGTGATCTTCTTGGTAGATATCAATTGTGGAAATAATATCCCACAGGAATTTGATTGATGATCCTCCAACGATCCACATTTATTCCTGAAACTTCCATTTGGAAATGGTGAACATCTCAACTCCAATGAATAATTCTCCGTTGTCATCGGTCAATTTCTTCTGGAACGAAAAAATCAATTAGAAAAATATTTGGAGGTCTCCAAAGTACAGCGACTTACCAATCATTTATTTTCCAAAAAAGATGATACATTCTTTAACGCAAAAACAATGTCTTGGTCCTTGGTTTCTTGGTAATTTTGATCTGTAAAAATATATTTTATTATTATTTAAACAAATTATACTTATAATGAAACAATGGTTGCTAAACTTCTGCATTATTGACAAAAACGGATAATTGCAAGATTGCTTTTCCTGATAAGTGTTATTTTTTTAAATTTCAAAAAGAACAATTTTCGAGTGCATAAAAAGGATATAAGGGATGGATTGTGTTCGCAGGAATAATAATGCTCATTTAAGACTGAATCATTCTTAAGCTGCACTCCCAGTGGCTTACAGTTGCAGACGATTTGATTAGATAATTCTCTGTATGAATTCTTTTTAAATATATTTTAAAAATACATTTTTGTCACTCATTAGTTATTTAACCGTTGGAAACTATCTACAAAATTAACAGAAAGTACATATAACCTTATATAAACATTGCGCCCATACCTACAATTTCACAATCAATATTACCTGTTTTACATATATTTGATTCGATTCTGATTTTATGAAATTAAAATGTAACATTGGCCATCAGCTCAAACAACCATAACATAAAATATTACAATTATTTGGATAAAGTAAAGTCAATTATGAACTAATAACTTTCAAAAATTAGCTGTCACATTGACATGTATCCTATCTCCATCTATGCTAGAACGTCTGAACTCTTGACATGTATGTCGATTGAACCACCTTAAGTTTTTAGTGCCACCTGTGAGTCAGGTAGATGTACTCATAGCTTCCAACAAAAGTTGAATGCAATTTGGCGTTGTCTTAATTCAAAATTCTAAACGATTTGAATTGTCAACACATAAAAATGTTGGAAAACAGCAATAAATTTAAAAATAGAATTATGATCTCAATGCTTTTGACTTTTCACACATAAGAAATCAATTTGAGTACAAAATTGAGTATGTAGTGGAAAATGAGGAAATTAAGGAGGTGAAAACGCTTGCACCAAATATGCCTAAGAATTGGTCATTTTTGAGGGGTGACTTTCCCTTATAACAGCCAATTTTCGCAACGGATTATTAAACATTGCCCTTACGTGAGATGTGGAGTGAAAAAATTTTTATCCTGTGTGCAAAAGGACACCCGCAATATCGAATCAAAGTTTCAAAAAGGACAATTTTCGAGTGCATAAAAAGGATATAAGGGATGTTTTCTTTCGCCAAAATTGAGTTGAATATTATAGAATAAATCATCCTTAAGCATGATGCAAAAAAAAATAAGCATTGGTTGACTAGATCCTTGGATAAAGACTGAATCATGCTTAAGCTGCACTCCCACTGACTTACAGTTGCAGACGATTTGATAAGATAATTCTCTGTATGAATTCTTTTAAAAAATATTTTAAAAATACATTTTTGTCACTCATTAGTTATTTAATCGTTGGAAACTATCTACAAAATTAACAGAAAGTACTTATAACCTTAGATAAACATTGCGCCCATACCTACAATTTCACAATAAATATTCTCTGTTTCACAATTATTTGATTCGATTCCGATTTTATGAAGCTAAAACGCAACACTGACCATTAATTCAAATAATCATAACATTAAAAATGAAATTTATTTGGATAAAGTAAAGTCAATTATTTACTAATAACTTTCAAAAATTATCTGTCATATTGACATGTATTGTATCTCTATCTATGCAAGAACGTGTGAACTTTTGACATGCAGGTTAATTTAACCACATTAAGTTTTTAGTGCCACCTGTGAGTCAGGCAGATGTACTCAAAGCTTCCATCAAAATTCGAAATGCAGTTTTGCGTTGTCTTAATTCAAAATACTAAACAATCCGAATTATCAACAGATAAGAATTGTTTTAAAAATGCAATAATTTAAAAACTGAATTATGATCTAACTATTGTTTATTTTTCACACATAAGAGATGAAATTGAAAACAAAGGAACTGGTAAAAATTGAACAAAATACAGATGCAGGGATGCCAATCGAAAATATAAGTTTGCTCGTTACTATTATGCAAATTTTGTCTAATATAAACCACGTTTAAGGGATGAAATCGAACATCAAAGGGCCAGAATCAACAAGCCACTTAAGCTTCAATCGCATAAAACATCGTTAAATAAGGGATGCTTTTCGAAGCAAATGACTTTTTGGCTTCGTAACAATGTATTATACGATAATATAACTATCTATTTCGAATAAGAAACAAAAACGAAATAGAAACATTTTTAACAGTAAAAAAAGGATATAAGGGATGGTATAATTCCCTGAAATTTCGCTGAATATTATTGGTTGAATCATCCTTTGTATTGCTAATGCAAAGTATTTTGTTTTTATGGGATATTGGGTCGAGAAATCAAAACGGAAAGTTAAGGAGTTGAACATTATTTTAAGGGGGTGACTTTTCATTATGAGATCTAATTTTCGCAACGGATTATGAATCCAGGTCTTCAAGTGAACTTTAATGCGAAAATGGTACTACCGTTCTGTCACTACGAGCGCTGGCGTCGTGTTATTTTTTATTGGTAAGGGAAACAAAATTCAAAAGTGAGAACGAGATATTAGCAATCGTAGCGACAATTAGTGACAGTTTTTCTTAAAATGACTAACAATTGCTGTTATCTCGGTTTCACTTATAAACTTCGTATCGGTTCATTTCTCCTATCAATGGAAGATAAAACGACGCCAGCGCTCATAGTGAGAAGTTCGGTAGTATCATTTTTGATACAGAAGAAGTGATTGGTCTCGGTCGAAAAAACTAGATTCGGTTGGACTTTACTATTTATTTTTAAGTATATTCTCATCTGAAATTCTTAAAATCCCCAAAAGAAAACTAAAACATTTGCTTTTAAAACGTTTATTTTATTTATTTCAGGACAAAAAATTAAATAAAAAAACATTTGTATTTTTTTTAAATTTTATTTAGCCATTTAAGTGTCAAATACATATTTTTTATAAATGGTATACATGAAAAATAATTTTCGCCCGCAACCGGTTACTTAGGTACAACTTCATCACTGTGATTGTCGTTTGTTCGTGAAATTTTGGAGAAAACAAACATATCGGCATAGCCGTCGCTGAAGATATACCGACCCAGTATAGGTTCGTCTTGATACCAATTGTTGGATACCGCAGTATTGTTTGATGTCCGCTTGGTTCGATTGTTTTTTAACATCGATTGCACTTTGTTAACCGTACTTGATAAAGACTCCTTCAAGGACTTCCAGAAATCCTGGACTGAACTGATATTGAATCTGGATGGTTCCAAAGTCTTTAAAATTTTTTTTGAAGATGAATTGAAAGGTTTTTCTGGATACTGGATACTTTTATCCTTTTCTTCGGCGATATCATTCATGTCTTTTGGAGTTTTGTTGAGTACTATACCAATGGGATCAGAATCGATGGTCGCATAATCGTTGGTCTCCACCACCAATTCTTTGGGAGATCCATCCATTGTAGGCAGATCATCAGTAATAGGAGTATAGTATATTTGACCCCCAAAACCAAAATTAAGCACCGCACTTAAAGTGATCACTAATATTAAAAGTTTCACCAACATTTTAACCATCATTTTTAGTTGTTTTGTGCAAAGAATTTTTTCACGACAGAATATCATGAGGTACAAAAGAAAAGTGAATTTTCCCGTCGAGAGTCGCCCTTTTTATACCTCCCTGGCTACCGGGAAGTTGGTGACACATAAATTTCATGAACGTTCCAATAGTATGATTGGTCTTCTACTAATTGCATGTATCTGGACTGTTTATACTTCCATTTCAGTACATTCCATTCAAGATATCAGTAAACATTGTATATTGTTTTGGATTTTTACTATAAATATAGATTGCTTATTAAATGGATTTCCTGGAAAACGTTTCTTCGCAGTAAATACTTTTTACAAAAATAATATCACCATAAATTTCTCTAAATAATACTCATGATTATAAAACTTAATTATGTCCAGGTTTGAGTACGTTGAATTGCTTGTTAATTTCAATGCGAAACGTTGAATTCTGTAAATATTAAGTTAGGCAACAAACTTTTTAATTTGTCGAAAAAAGCGGTGCTTAAGTGCTACCCCCCCCAAACAACTCTTAACAACTGATCTTTTCTCGAATTTAAGAAATATCCTTTTGGTAGTTTTGGTAAAATTGTGATTGATATTTTCCGTTGCATTACCCAGTTGGGTTTTGGGCAGAAACTTTATCTGGGAGTGGTAATTGTTAAGATACTAATAGTTTTCAGGGTTCGCTTTGCCTATTCAAGGAACCAAAGGGAGTTCAAAGTTTAAGTTGTAATTCACTGGATATTCCAGGTGTTACATTTGACTGGTCGTTACTTTGACTTTTAGTAGTGACCCATTTTCTATAATTCATTGCCAAATTTAGAATAGTGTTTTAGCTCTTTTTTATTAGCAGGGAGCTGGGTCATTTTCCCGGTCACTTTATTTATCGTCGTATAACTCAGTTGGGTTCTGGGCAGAATCTTTATCTGGGTGTGGTAGTTGTTAAGCTATCTTCCAGTCACTTGATATTTTTCAGGGTTTTCTTCATCTATTCAAGGAACCTTGGGAAGTTCAGCGGCTGGGTATTACCATTTCCTCCAGGTGTTACTCTTAAGTGATACATTTCCTAAAATTGGTCACCAAATTTGGAGTAGTGTTTGGGTTCATTTTTTTTAGCTTCCCAATCCAAACCACAGTGTTGGATCTCCTCTATTAGCAAGGTATTGGGTCACTTTCCAGGTATCTTTTCCTGGTTTAATTTTAATGGTTTTGAACTATTCCCTAATCCATTATTTTCCTACAGGACGTTGGATGAACTTTTTTCAGCCCCCAGCAAACCTATTGCTATAAGTATAGCAAACCTATACTTATTAAAGGTAAACCTTTCATATTGTTTTTGGTTTTACTATAGATACGGATTGTTTATGTAATGTATTTTTAGGAAAACTTTTATTAAAAATAATTGTTAAAATAATTTACTTTGTAGTTGTTTCACTTAAATTGAAATAATACTTTTTTCCAAAATAATGTTGCCATATTTTATCATAAATAATACTCAAGGTTATATTATGTCCAAAGAAAAGCACTTCTTGAGTACGTTGACTTGCATGTTATATTCAACGTATGACGTTGAATTTCGTAAACATTGAATTTACTTAGACTAGTGGATTTTAATCCTGTGGATGGTATCCTTGTTAATTAACCGAACCCTTTTTATTTGGAAAAATGATATATGATTTTTTTAAATTCAAAAAGAAGGGATGAATTTATCCATAGAGATACAAAATGAACAAGACCATTAAGAACTCGCCGAACCTGAGAGGCTGACTTACCGAACCCCTGGGGTTCGATTAAATCCAGGTTAAGAACCAATGACTTAGACGTTAACCATCAAACATTGAAATTTGCCAAAAAAAAATCTAACACTTTGGTACTATTCCTTATTCGAATCCAAAAAGAATTCAAAAGTGACCCTTTTTGTTATTTTGATAAAACTGAATAATTATGGTGTTTATTTATCGTCACCTATCCCAGTAGGATCCTTTGCGACTTTTTATGGAAGTGGAAATTACTATGATAGTTATAATAAGTCACTTGAATGACCCATTATGGGATACTATAGTATGACATGATAGACCTATAGTTTGTCACCACATTTAGGGCATTGTTTGAACTTTTTTTTGGTTACCTAATCGAAACCTCAATGTTTGGATCTTCTATATTAGCAGGGTTAGTAGTTGTCAGGGCCGGATTTGTACATTTGGAAGCCCTACGATTAATGCATTTTTATGGCCTCTAAGAACTACCAAAAGCGATCAATTAAATTTTTTAATAAAAAATTTGGTTTCTAAATGTTAATTAATTTTTTTTTGTAATAGTTTAGAAAAATATTGATTATAAAATAAAACTCTCCAATATTTGTCACGGGAAATTCGTCAATTAACTGATAAAAATTAATTAATTTCAACTTATCTACGTTCCTTAATAGCAAACCAAAGTAATTCATCGTATCCTGGTGCATTACTAATCTTAAATAATTTTTAATATGCTTTAATTAAAATAGCTTTGCTCTTTGTAATCATTAAGCCTTGGAAAATTCATAAAGCAGTGTTAATATTTGTAAAAACGATTTCCATTTTTTCAACTTAATTAATTTGCAGATTTCTAGGTAATTATATTATTGCTATTATTATAATTATTGGAAAGATTATGACTCTCAAAATTTGAGGATTTCATCACTAAATATTAAGGACTTAAAACTTTCGGATTAATTTTGACTAAATATTTCATTTGTGCACCAACCATACATTGGTGCATTGGGATTGCATAAGTGCTAGGAGTAACCAAAACAGTGGTAAGAAAAATCATCACAGAGTGTACATAATGTTCTTAAAGGAAATTAAATGTTCTACAAAAAAGGTTTCAGAGCATTTTTTTATAAATTTACTTCCCTCAAACTTGAAATTAGTTACTGTAAGCTGCTTTTGGAAAACTATTTTGGATTTTGTGTTCATACTTAATAAGTATTACTTAATTGTATTTCTTTTGTTTTCACGCATGCGAAGTACACATAAACGATAACATTTGCTTTTTTTTTTTTTGAAAATTATAATATATCCTGAAATTAAGAAAGAAATAAAGAAAACACAACTATTTACTTAACAGCGTATTTATTAGACTATAATAAATGTATCATATTTCTAGTAATTAACTAAAACTAACAAATGACTACACACATATCTTTAGTGAAGTTTTTTAAAAGATTCGCTAAAAAT
Source organism: Sisyra terminalis (assembly GCA_958496175.1). NCBI lineage: Eukaryota > Metazoa > Arthropoda > Insecta > Neuroptera > Sisyridae > Sisyra > Sisyra terminalis. Next base: position 1,556,034 of record OY292280.1, read on the forward strand.
TACAAATATATAAACCCCTCTAATTTGGGGACTATCAAGCTTGTACGTATTTCTAATGGACATTTTAAAAAAAAAAAAAACAACTATTAATAAAAAAATAAATTAACTGAGCCAATACTGGGAATCATTTCGACGTTCCAATTTCTGATCATTTAACTGAACCAAATTCGAAAAATTTCCACGAAATTTTTTTTCGTTTGATTTCGAAAATTACCTCCCAGTAGACTCCCAGCAAGTATATGTACACTACAAATGTAACTGACAAGTTTCGGAATTTTATCACTAAAACGAATAGCGTAAAAGTGCGATTGGACAAAACAGAACACCACTAGTTGAATTCGATGTACGCATGTCGTGTGGTTTTAAACTTGACAACCGAAACTTGAAACATACGTAAATCGAAAGTGAACTTAAACAATATGTTCTGTTTTGTCATACAACCACTGTAAAGAATATACGGAAAAGAAAATTTTTTTTTGGCCTCAAATAATTACATCCCTCACTTAAATTTGTGATTAAAATGTACATAACTTACTTTTGATAATTTTTTAAGCGATTGGCTGATATATAGTTTTAATTACAATTTTTTTTAAATTTTATTAATACAGATTAGATAAAAATATACAGTCAATAGTATTATACTGGTTTATAATAAAATACACCCCCAAAACAAGGAATAATGTTTAAAAAAGAAATTAGAAGTTAAAAAGGGTTTAAAAAAGTTTGTTTTTAAACAGCATCGCCGACTACTGGGTTATAGTTTTTGGATTTTGGATCAGTATGGGTCGAATAGATTGAGCTAAATGATGCTCCTCGTTGTCCTGGAGGAATCTCTTCGACTAATTGCTTGTAAACCAGACCACAATCCCGTTTGGTTCGCGATGCTGATACACTATTGAGGAGAAGTCTCCGGGATGACGTAATTGGATGGAATAGTTGGGTTAACCACAGGAATAGTAGTACGCAGACGCAACATGTTAGGGCTCCGAAGATGAACATTATCAGATTAGTAAAGTCGGTGTATTTGAAAACAATCGATTTAACTTCATCGCCAACTTCGTTTTCGTTGTTTTCTTCTTCATCCAGATACACTTCCATCTGGGGAACTTTTGTAGATTGTTCTGGGTCGATATCAGTTTCGTCTTCATCGTAGGTATTCGATTTACTAGTGGGGATTGGCTGTCCATTGCAGATTTTCTCTCCGAATTTGCTCCAGGAGAATGATTTCGGTTCGCTGGATTCCAGTAAAAGTTCGGAAACTGGTAAATGCGAAGGGTCGGAAACTTTGACCTGATGGTGTTCCAACCATTCGACCATTTCATGCAATTGAGTGGTGCACTGTAAAAGATTGAAGTTCATGTCAATGACGCGCACGCGTGGAATCATATTCAACTGCAGTGGAGTTATTTCGGTAATGACATTTCCGGAAATGTTCAGGAAGTTTAAGTTTAGAAGTCGGTTTTCCGGTTTCGGTGGAATTCCCCACCAAAGTTCCGTTAGTTGACACTCGCTGATATCTAACCAAATCAAGTTTTGCGTGTACATGAAGAGGAAACCTGGTAAATTTTTCCAGGGATTTTTCGACAAGTTTAGATGTCGAAGATTGTGGTTTGTCGTAAAGATTGTAGTACTGGGAGTTTTTATAAGATTGTTGGAAAGATCTAAAATTTCTAAGCTGGTGAGATGCGAGAATGCGTGTTTGTGAATCGAAGAAATTCGGTTTCCGGCTAAGTTTAATTCAGAAATAGACGGCATAGTTACGAAGGTATACTCTTTGAGTTCTTCGATTGAACAGTACGACGCATCGAAGGTCAACACCGAGAAAAATCCTGACTTAGCCAGGAATCCTTTTTCTGGAAGAGTTTTAATCAAAGGATTCTTTGAAATGTTGATCGTACTAAGTTCCGGATTGTTGTAGAAAAGGTTTTCTGGAATTTCGGTTAAGTTGTTTGCTGACAAGTCGATATGGTAGAGTTCTGTTAAATATTTCAGAGCATTCGGATGGATTTTTTGTAATCCATTTTCGGGAACTGCCAGATCGATTAAATTTGGAACTCCCAGAAACATTTCCTCATCAATTTCCCGGATTTGACAATGGGTGCAATCAAAAGTTTCGAGGCTTTCGGATTTTAAGTTTCCAATGGTTTTAATTGGATTATATTTGCATTTCAAAATCGAAAATTCATCATTACTGTCGAATAGTTCTGCGGGAAGAGTTGTGATTTGGTTGTTGGATAAGTCCACTTCTTCAAGGTTTCCCAAGTTGACGAAGGCATTTTCGGAGATCGATGTAATGTTATTGTTGCTTAAGTCTATAAAGACTAAATTTGGAAGCTTCGAAAAAGTATTGGCATCAATTTTATTGATTTTCGTGTGGCTTAAAATCAACTCCTCTAAAATGGATGAGTTAAGCAGATGCTTATATTTCTGTTCCAGCGGATTATTGGAAAGGTTGATTTTTTTTGGACGGGAATTCGTGCTGAACACTTCCGGTGGGATTGAGGTGAGTCCCGTGGAAGATAGATCAACAGAAGTCAAATAAGGGAGTGATCCAAAAGCAGACGAGTGCAAATTCTCGATGACGGAATTAGTGATTTTGATGGCATTTACAAACCGGAGTCCCAGACGCTTGAAGATGTTTTCACTCAAGTCTAACCGGCTACTATTGTCGATATTGTGCACAATTAGCTGACGAATATTCAGATCGAAATGTTGCACATTAGCGTCGAGGGATCTGCATCTGGCAACATTAACATTGAAATCGCAGATGCAGTCTCGGGGACATGCTTTTTCCACTCCTTCTTTCGATGAGGTACCCTCACTAAACACCAACAGTACGAACCAAAGTCCCCAAAACGCAAGTCCTTTCATTGCGTTTAGATCTACAAAATAAAATTCACCATTACAATCGCTTGATTTCAGCAATAAAGACAAATCGGCTCATGTGTACTTAAGCACATCTACAATCTGGCAATGTTGCATTTTGAACTTTGTTTTTCATTTAATTCGCGATTAAATCGGTCCATAATGAAAATTTAGCCACGAAAGAGAGAATTATACCATATTAGAATTAAATCACCAAAAAAATCGCGAATTAAATTAAAAACAAAGTCGAAAATGCAACGTTGCCAGATTGTGGGTGTGCTAAAGTACACTTGAGCCAAAACTTTTATGAAATATTTTAGATATTACAGTTTCAATACAGTTATGTAAAAATATATGTTTGTTATAGTATTCGAATATAACGATTACATGTATTCGAGCCTGCGGAACACTCGTACAAATTTTTTGAATAGTTGGATCGGAAATTCGAAGGAATTCGTATCAAATCTAACTATAAGTAATCCAATCATTCGAATACATCAAATTCATGTATACTATGTACTAAGTTTCGAAACGTATTAGATAAAATTGTTAGGTACTCAAATAATGGACCCATGTCTCTTTTAGGCCGGTCAAAATCTGGCAACGTTGCATTTTCTACTTTGTTTTTCAATTTAATTCGCGAATAAATCGGGTCATAATGAAAATTACATCATATTTGAATTGAATTAACAATGAAATCTCGAATAGAATAAAAACAAAGAAAAAAAATGCAACGTTGCCTGATCTTGGCGGTTTTAAAACGGGCATGAGCCAATAGTTTGATACATCTCTTTGAAAATATTGCAGTTTATCTTACGAATAATTGAGTGTTTGAAATGTCCCTTTTAGAACTGTCAAAATCTGGCAACATGGCATTTTCTACTTTGTTTTGTTGATTTATTCGCGATTTTATTATTAACTAGGCTCATGTGTACTTTAGCACACCCACAATCTGGCAATGTTGCAATTTAATTCGCGATTAAATCGACCCATAATGAAAATTTAGCCACGAAACAGAGAATTATACGATATTAGAATTGAATAAATAAAAATATCGCGATTTAAATTAAAAACAAAGTCGAAAATGCAACGTTGCCAGATTGTAGGTGTGCTAAAGTACACTTGCGCCGAAAAAGCATACGCCTTTGTAGTATTTACAACAGAAACAGTAAAGCTGAACAATAAAGTTAATGTTTTATCACAAATAATGATACCAAAGTAATTAACTATCTTTTGTATTTTTATGTTTTACTGTCTTTGAATTTTTATTGCTAATTACTTACATTTAATTAAGCAATATAAGACAATGCACGAGCACTGCTTCGGACAAATAATGGAATAATACTGTTACGGGTTGCTACTAGAAATTATTGTGCAAGTCCAATAGCACTGGGCTCGGATTTTTTAGAAAACAATGAACAATCGCTTATCTTCCACGAAAAGGAATATCATCACATATATGTGGAGTTATGCTTACATTACTATTTATTTAACCTTGATTTACTATCGAAATGTATACAAATTTGCTGATATCCGCCCATTTTGCTCAATGTACATTAAAATTGTAATTTAAAATATTATCGATTTGTTATGACTACAAAAAAGATTTTCGATTTGCACCCGTAATTGTATCGAATGAAATTCAATTTATACTTTCAATATGTATCCTAGATTACATCCAGTACCCCTCTCTCTCTTCTCCCCCCTGTTTTTTTTTTTAGTTGAATTTAAGTTTTAAGTCAACAACCTTACACCGATTAATCAACAAAAAATTAAGATATGAATTTTCCGATTTTTTTTTTGGCTAAACGTTTGGCAAAATCGTTTGTGAAAGATTCCGTTTCGTTTGTGAAAACTAAGCATAATTGTTACGAAAAAATTAATTGTTTCATCGCTGATATGGTACGATTATGAAAAAATAGGGTTTTATGCGACATTTTGTGCAAAAATGCATGGAAAATTTAAGGAATGGGAAAAGTTGACTTTCACAAACGATGAAAATGAATGTGTGAAAAGCGTAGTTAACGTCGTTTTGATTTTCACTCATTTGGAAAAGTAGGTTCCATCAGAAAGTAGGGGTAATATTTTACTAGTCTTTAAAACACGTACTGTATAGTTTAGACAGTATATAAAATATATTGTGGTCCAATTTATGTAGTATAATTTAATATAATAATATATAAAAATCATACCATAAACATAAATTTGAACAGAACTTCAAGTGAATCATCAAAAAGCAATTACCGAGTGATCTAAACTACTTGATGACCACTGAGGAAGATTGCTTGACAATCGAAATACGTATCTGGGCAATACGTCACGAATATTTTTGTTTGAACTTCTGTTCAAATTTATGTTTATGGTATGATTTTTATATACTATTATATTAAATCATACTACATAAATTGGACCGCAATATATTCTATATATTATTGTAGAGTTTCAGATCCTCGATGATGATAAATTGGACTAGGATCCTAGTCCTCTGAATATTTTTACCAATTCTATATATTGTATACACAGTATAACTGTTCAAAGTCAGCGAAAAAATCTTATTTTGATTAAACGTACTATACAGTTTATACAATATATAAAATATGTTGTTGTCCAATTTATGTAGTATAATTTAATATTGTAATATATAATAAATCATACCATCAACATAAATTTACCATAAACAATAATATATATTTCGATTGCCAAGCAATCTTCCTCAATTGTCATCAAGTAGTTAGGATTGCTCCGTGACTGCTTTGTGATGATTCACTAATAAATCCATCACAAAGCAGTCACGGAGCGATGCAAACTACTTAATGACCACTGAAGAAGATTGCTTGGCAATCGAAATATATAATATCTGGGCAATACGTCACAAATATTTTTTTTTTTGAACTTCTGTTCAAATTTATGTTTATGTTATGATTTATTATACTATATTAATTTTTTTTTAAATAAGAAGACAATTCAGGTTGTTTAAGATCGGTTTTTTTATTGAACGCTTTGTCAGTCACCGGTGACTGACAATTAAGTACAGTGGACCACCGGTAATCCGACAAACAGTTTGCAGGGCAGAGTCGGATTATAGAGTACTGCCTAAGACCCCCTATAGTCCGGATTTTTTTACGAAAGAGTACCTTGTAATCGGACAAAGTATTCAATATACAACAAAATATTCATTACATAATAAATAATAGACCATGTCGGATTACAGGGGGTGCCGGATTAGCCGAGGGCCGGATTATCGGGGGTCCACTGTATTCCAATTGAGCCGTGTCAGTCATTGGTGACTGATACTATATGGCTACTTTTATCCACTTTTTATGGCTATATGGTTTTGATATTATACGAAAAACCCGGTCGGCGTTCAATGTGTTAATATTTTTACTATTCAATTAGCTACGTTTCGTTACGTATCGTAACTTCATCAGGCTTCTATAAAAATTTAAAATAATTACAAAATATGTTAATCACACATAAATTTCAAAACTATAATAATATACATATAATATATTATTTAATTACAAATATTTTATATTATCTATATTATATGTATATTATTATAATTTTGAAATTTCTTTATGATTGACATATTTTATAATCATTTTAATTTTTTATAGAAGCCTGATGAAGTTACGATACGTAACGAAACGTAGCTAATTGAATAGTAAACATATGAAATAAAAAAATCGATCTTAAACAACCAGAATTGTCTTCTAATTTAAAAAAATAAAAGCTGAGATCTGAATTTTATCATCTACTATATTATATTAAATTATACTACATAAATTAGACCACAATACATTTTATGTATTGTATAAATGGTATTGAAGATATTAGGGTTTAATCAATGACGTGAAATATATTTCTATTCTACTGGTAAACTCAATTTATTGAAAGTAGGAATCGACTACCCCAATTTGAAGAACCTTGCCAGGCAAAGACGAGGCCGGAAGGCAATTGGCATCTATACTTCCTACTTGGTACAAAAAATTATAATATTATATATAATTTTGTGAGTATTGACTTTCTCAAAAAATAATTTATCCTTCAGGAAAATAAACATTGGGAAGTATAACATCTAAATCTTAACTTTGACACCTTAAATTCTAATAGATGTCTCTGCGTGTGTAAACGAAATTTTTAAATCATTAGGAATTAAACAAAAATCAAATATTCAATTTTGTATAAAATTTTGGACAATTTAAAAATTATTGCAATGAATTTGTGCATTAAATTAATCATAATTTTCTATATATTTTGCTAAATCAAGCGAAATATCGATTAGATAAGAGATTTTGTAATTTGAATATTGAAATACAAAAACAAATGAATGACAAAATGGCTGTAGGTGTCAAATTTCAATAATTTAATGAAAGAATTTGTGAAATTTGCTATTATCAAAAAGTATATTACACTTTGTTCTTCGACTCGATTTTATTGCATGGAAACTAATCTTCAGAAGAAAATTCTTATCAATACGTGCCAATTTTCGGAATACAATATCGATTTATAACTGATTATTGCTGATAATTAATCAATTAATTTAAGAATAGAATTTGTTGCGATACAAACTTGAACTTTGTATATTTCTTGAGAAAATTAATGATTTACAAATGAATGCATTTGGTATATTCCCCACAAGGATAGATTTTCCGGAAAAAATGTATCGATAGCTTTTGTTATGTTATTGTTTTGTTTTTTCCAAAGCCGACTATGCAAATGCTGCTCAATTCCAAGTAAACAGTGACGTGCGGGGGAGTTTTTCATGGACTTGCAGGAAAAAAAATGACAATTTTTCATTTCGAAATACGTAATTTGAGTTTTCTAGACCAAATGTGATAATGGAAAACCCATAAAAGGCCTCCCGGTGTTTGTTTAAGAAAACAATTGCGAATCGATTGACAAATTCGATCTATGTAAATTGAAAAAAAGAAGGAAAATTACGAAATTACCTTTAAGGTTTTTGAGGATTAACCACAGAAATATTTTTTTTGGTATTTTAATCACTAATGTAGTTTTTTTTTTGACCACTGTATATAATATTCACTATATATTAATCCAAATGGGCATTATATCGAAAACCATGTGACGCACTATTGGAATTTTATATACTTTTGTCATCAAATGCAAAATGGCTACAATCGTATATTTTGGCCATGAAACTAAGGCATGTCTGATAAATACGATCTTATTCAAATACGTCACACCTGTTGATTTGCACCTGTTTTGGTGAGTACGCATGCGCCAAGTACTCAGCCTACTCCCACGATGCACTCTGTGGAGCGACTTAAGAATTTCACCGTTGATTTACTACTACAAACGATTATTGCAGGTGGATAGAGTGCTCTTTTACACGCATGTAACGCAAATTGCATAAGTTATTGTTATTCCAACCATCGAAAGTTATACTAAAACATATATTCGATCAATTACTCGTGAATTCGCCCGCGAATCATATAGCGGATCACAGAATGAAAAATTCATTCAAATTTCATACTTATAGTACTTACAATAGAAAGCATCAAATATAAATTTCGACAAATTATTTCGATCTAGTTATAAGTATATATTGATTGGGGAAAAAGAAATCCATTATTGTCATATGAAATTCAAAAATTGTCCGATTTGGGTCAAATATCCTTCATTTTATTCTATAATTTGTCGCTATTTTAAAGGTAGCTAGCCTTGACGAATGAAGTTCAAGAAGTAATTTCCAGTACTTATCAAAGATTGGATATCATTAAAATTTGATGATTAATATCTCTTTAACGCTTAATTTTATCGACTAAGCATATAAGACTTTTTTTGTAGAGCATTCAATTTCCTACAAAATTATGTATTGCACATTCCATAATTCAAAGCCCACGAAATATTCACAGCCCAGCACTGATATATAAAATGTATTCGTCAGTCTGTACATTTATGTTTTTTCCCCAATTTTTGGGTAAATATTTGATATCCATTAAGTTAGCACTACATTTTTGGAATTTAGAAAAATAACTACGGAATATTTTAGTGTTTGTTTGGTATAAGCATGAATCAGGAACGTCGAAATTTGAGAACTGTTTCGAATAGTTTCGTAATTATTCCTGTACCTTCAATTTCCTACAAAATTATGTATTGTACATATCATAATTCATATTGGTTTGCTAGTTAAAAAATTCAAAAGCAATAAACCAATTTTGTCCTACAATAATCAAACTTCAATTATCGAAATTAATCAATGCAATATTTCTAATAATGTAACGAAAGAAGAAATCTAGTAACTAGTAATTTCCTGGGAATAATTCACAGCCCAAAACTGACAAATGACAAAAATTGACGATGGAATGAAAACGAAATGACAGTTGAAACCAATGACAACAATAAAACAGTTCTCAGAACTCTAGTTTTCAAATATTAGGGGTACACATATTTGAAAACTAGTATTTCAAATATTAGGGGTACACATATTTGAAAACTAGTAACTTCCTGGGAAATATTCACAGTTCAACACTTACAAAACTGATAAATGGTAAAAATTGGCAATTGAATGAAAACCAAATGACAGTTGAAACCAATGACAACAATCAACTAGTTCAAAATTGAGGCAATAATAATTATATCCGATTTACTTTTACATGTATGTCTTTACATTTTTCGTTCTCTGTCTTTGCCCCCATACATTCATTTGCTTATTATAAAGCAAAGATTGAATTTAAAATTGTATCAAATTTTAGTTATGATTTACTACTAATAACTGAAGTGCCACTTCAGGTAATACCGAAAGATGCTATGGCAGTGGATAAAAAACATTTTTTAATTACGACCGATAAGTATACAGACGATTTTTTTGCGGAATACCATCTTAACCAGTGGCGTAGCTACCTAGGGGCTAGGCGGGGCAGTGCCCCGGGGCTCTCAAGCTCAGGGGGCCCTCGAATCCTTACCAGAAATCTCGATTGAACTGAACTTTTGGAAATTCAGTTGGAAGTTCACCAATTATGTACGAAAATAATGAGCATATATGGAGTTCTAGAATGCGACCTAACGGAAGTATTTACAGCGATTTTATTATTTTTTACAATTCCTGTCACTTCTGCAGCAACTGAAAGGTCATTTAGTAAATTAAAAATAATAAAAAATTATTTAAGAAATAATATGGGGCAAACTCGACTCCGATATTTATGGCAAATAGCAATTGAAAACAAAATCGCATCTAGCCTGGATTTAAACGAAGTTATTGATACTTTTGCGAAAATTAAAGCTAGGAAAAAATTGTAAATTTAATTGTTATTTAGTCAGTTGGTAGGCCCGACCTTTATATAATAAACCCTTGAATTTTTTCTATTTCGTTTTATTTGCCAAACCTACACTAAGTATTAATTGTAATTAATGTTGTTACTGTTTAATATTTTTATTACCTGTTCTGCAGTGCACAAAAAAGAGCTTAAGTAGCTTAGCATTTTTTAAAGTATTTGTATATTTCATATTGTTATTTGATAAAATCTAATCAGTTTACATAGCAGTGGGGCCCCATTTTTTAATTTGGGCCCTCAGGGCCCTTGGTTACCTAGCAACGCCACTGATTTTAACAATGAGTATAAATTTCGAATTGAATAATCGATACTTTACGAGATATCGATTTTGAAAATAATCGATTTTTTCTACCCTAAGCTAATAGGTGGACTAAGCAGTACATTTTTGGTTACATGATTTTCCGAATATAATTGTTGTTTTGACAATTAAAAACCAACAATTACGTGTGGCATGTTGTGTGTACTTTGGCAGCGGTGACGCGATTATAGTTGGAAACAAGTTTTTGGTGCGGCTGGGGCTGACGAAAATGATTTTCCGTGGATCGGTTAGTACCTTGACCTGGTCGAATACCTTATCGTTTTGGCTTCGGCCGTTCGACTTACGTAGGTAGGAATCGCGTCGTTTGGGCGGTTTGGGTCTTTCTTCACGTATTTGGACACATATTCAGTTGTAGTTTTCAACTCCACATTCATCAAAATTGGTTCGGTAATGCTAATACCCGCGTAATATGAAAACACCGGCACTTACGTTTCAACTTTATGTGTGAACTTTGTTTTAGTTTCGTATTGTTGGCCTAAGAAACTGCAAATCATAAAGGTATTTACCTCATTTATTTTCCACTAATTTTCAATAATTTTTTGGTTGCAATTTGCAACAATACTGTTGATTAAAGCCAATCAAGTGTGGGGTTTTAATGAGCTAATAAATAAACGCGATAAATTTTTAGTAGTTACTAATGATGAGTAATATCTATACTCGGTAATGAGACAGCATCGTCATACTATTAAAATTGACTATTGCTTAAAGTAACTTCATTAATGTTTTTCACAAAAAATTCACAAAAATTCGGTATTATTTGTATAGGAATTTTTAGGGAGTTCCTTACACCTCCGGCGCCGTAATTAAACCACATGTTATTATAGGTAGAAGTAAAAATTTATCGAAAGATTTGGATACAAAATTAAGAAATTTTTTTGTCGTATGAAGAAAAAATATTTTTGAGTTATCTATACAAATTTATTATATTCTTAAATCTGTCTATACCTGTCTATATCTGTTTAGGTAAATATTTGATCTAAGATGGCCTTATTCCAACTGATTTCAACGAAATTTGATTTTTAAATACAAAACAAATTTTCACTAACTATAGGCTATACTAGACTGATTCAAAAAAAAAGAAGATTTTTTTTTTCTTAATTATATCGAAAATATTGTTGGAAATGACAAAAAAAAAAATCCTGTGAAAGTTTAAGCTCTTAATATTAGTATTAACAGGTGCCGCATCGCAAATTTCGATTTTCCATTTAAATAACATAAGACCAATATTCTCTTGCACTTTGGAATTTTATAGCTCACGTTCGTGACAATATTTCGCAATGACTAAGATATATTCTTGTAGAAAATTGAACGATCTAAAAAAAAGTTCCGAACAAGTTTTTGATATATTTATTCCTTCAAAAGTTATTCGAGGTCAAAGTTGAACTAAAGAGAAATTTTAATATTTTTTCAATTTTTTGACGCAACCATCAATTTTATGAGAAAATTTTATAGGACATTTTTTGTAGAGCACTTTTTTTCCTATAACTTATCTTTATAAAATTTTTTGATATTTTTCACAGGTCCTAAGTTATTTGCATTAAACTGAAAAATCCCTGAATTATTATATTTTTAACATAAAAATTATTTTATTTTTATTTTAGTTAAATAACTTAGGACCTGTGCAAAATATCAAAAGCTTTTATAGAAATAAGTTATAGGAAAAAAAGTGCTCTACAAAAAATGTCCTATAAAATTTTCTCATAAAATTGATGGTTGCGTCTCAAAAAATTGAAAAAAATATAAAAATTTCTCTTTAGTTCAACTTGGACAAACAAACAAAAATATTTGTGACGTATTGCCCAGATACGTATTTTGATTACCAAGCAAACTTCCTCAGTATTTTCACCGTTAATCTCACCATTTAGAAGATATGGACGATTGAAGTTTGTTTAATTTAAGAAAAATTTATATTTTGCTTATGAATTGTTTAAAGTGCGAACCAATATGATGTATGAAATGTACAATACACTATTTTGTAGGAACTTTAATGTTCTACGAAAAGGTCATGTAGATTTTTATCGTTAACCTCACCATTTAGCAGATATTAATGATTAAAGTTAGATTATTTTAGGACAAAATTTGTTTTTGGCTAATGTAAGTATAATTTCACGAACCAATTCGTAGACACCTCTAGGAAATTCTTACCAAACCTGAAATCTTAATTTTAATGGGAAGCTCTTATATGCAATATATAAGTATATATATAAGTATATATACAATATACTGTCATATATTTTTCTCGGTCTAATAGAAACATGTGCATATCTTGCTCATAACTTCAACATTTTGCCAAACTTTACATATAATTTTGTAAAAAATTAAATACTCTACAAAAAAGGTCTTGTTTTTTTTTATCGATAATCTCACCATTTAAGTGATATTGACGATTGAAGTTTGATTATTTTAAGAAAAAGTTGTTTTTTGCTTATGAGTTATATAACTCGCGAACTAATATGAAATAAAAAATATGCAAAGCCAAATATTGTAGAAAATTTAATGTTCTACAAAAAAATTCTTATAGTTTTAGTCGATAGAACTAAACGTTTATGAGATATTCTTAGTAATTCGAAATATTCAAACTAACTAATGAGTTATGAAATTTTTTTAGAAAGTTTTACCAAAAGAAAATAGCTTTAAATTCGGATCGTATTAGGTTTTGTTTTTAGGTAATTAGATAACGTAATTCTTATCTATACTAATTAAGAAAGTAGGATAATATATACGTCTAATTTTCTATAAGCTCAGCACTGTTTAGAAACCATAGAAAATTATTAAAAGGCATATAAATTGAAACTTATTCTTATAACTTATCTCTATAAAAGTTTTTGATATTTTTCACAGGTCCTAAGTTATTTAATTAAAATAAAAAAAATAATTTTTATGTTAAAAATATCATAATTCAAGATATTTTCAGTTTAATGCAAATAACTTAGGACCTGCGAAAAATATCATAAACTTTTATAGAGATAAGTTATAGAAAAAAAAGTGTTCTACAAAAAATGTCTTATAAAATTTTCTCATAAAACTGATGGTTGCGTCAAAAAATTGAAAAAATATTAAAATTTCTCTTTAGTTCAACTTTGACCTCGAATAACTTTTGAAGAAATAAATATATCAAAAACTTGTTCGAGACTTTTTTTGTAGATCGTTCAATTTTCTACAAGAATGTACATTGGTTATTTCAAAATATTGTCATCAACGTGAGCTATAAAATTCAAAAGTGTAAGAGAATATTGTTGCCATGTTATTTAAATGGAAAATCGAAATTTGCGATGCGGTACCTCTTAATATTAATATTAAGAGCTTAACCATTCACTGGATTTTTTTTTGTCATTCCTAACAATATTTTTGATATAATTAAGAAAAAAAAATCATCTTTTTTTTTGAATCAGTCTAATGTGACCCCTTTAGTTCCGAACTATCCGTTACGGTTGTATCTTCCGAAAATTCGTCAATTTTGAAAATTACTGTCAATTAATTTTTAATGATAAAAGTTGGCAAATTATTTGTCTTTAATTGAAAAAATACTTTCGCATGATTTTTTTTAAAACAATATATAACAATATAAAACAAAATACAAATCGGTTTCAAATCTTTCGATATATGTGTATCATAGTTACTTTTCGGTATCAGGGATACTTTTTAAGCTTCAAGATACAAATCTTTTTATAAAGTATCTAGGATACTAGTTCCTTTTTACCAAAAGCAAAGGAACTAGGATACTGTATTTTAGATACTTTAAAGAAACTAAGTTACTTCAAAGTAGCTAGGATACTATTTTCTGACGGCTCTGAGCAACTATTTGGTAACTTTTTTAATGTAGTAACCAATTATTTGTTAACGACATGTTTATGGAAGTGATATCATTTTTATTGCACAGACTTACACCATTTTCAATCAAAGCCGTTGATTTATTGAAAAACATTTTTGTGAAACATTGAAAATCATTCAATATTTGAAGGTCACTTCAATGTCACCGATAAAAATGAAATTCGATTATTTTTTGACATTTTCACGAATCGCAATAATTTAAACGATTTTTTTCAACAAAAGTGAATAAAATCTGAATAAATTTAATTGGAGAAATAAGAAAAACGAATGCCAAACTACATAATTATTTAAATTTAATTAAAATGGAATAAAACAAATAAATAAAATCGAAATGGGCAAATTGCATACTGATGTATCTTACGAATTGTTAATATTTTAATTATATTGTTGATATTTGTTATTCACCTTGAAAATATATAATCAATATTGAGAGTCCAACCTCGAAAAATTGAGTAAGGCGGTCCCGAAAAGTTGATGTTCTTGTGTTTTTTTTTTCCACCAAAATTACCAAAATCACGAAAACATTACAAACGATTACACAAATTACAAACCTGTTAAAGATTATGGGAAATTTTTATCTATTTTCATTAGTAATAAAAAAAATATATTTTCGTATAAATTATCATCATATTTTACATACACAAGCTGATTCATAATTCTGTCTACATTCGAACAACATAATCTGGGGATTCCAATAAATTTTAATGGTATCAAAATTGCACAGCGACATCTGGGAAGTTAATTAGAGAAAAAAGCGCTGGTACATTGTGTGTGGAATAGCCATATTTTTTTCAGCTGGGCAATTGTAGCTGGGCTATTATAGGATGCTCGAATCGTTATGTATCCCCAGAACAAAATGTCTGATGGTATAAGATTTGAATTTCTGGGTACCTATGGAACATCATCTTGGCACGATATAAGTTCATCATTAAGCATCTCCAATAGTTCATCTTTTTTATAGTTCTGGGAGCCTCTAATGAGTTCCATGAATTTCCTTACAATTATGCCCAGTTTTATTTCCAGTTGGAGCTTAGATGACATTGACTTATAACTGGGCAGTTTACTTTCCTTCATTTGCTAAATGCCTTTGACTCAACTTTAGTCAGGAGATGCATTTTCAAATTTGGTGTCCTGTAAATAAGCTCCCAGCATTCTGATATCTTCCTTTTCTAAATTTAGAAGTTTTCTATTAATTTTTTAAATCATAACCAATGAAAATTTGCCTCTTTAGTAGTTATTTACTTATTTTGAGTCCAATGGGATATTCGATTTAGTGTTCTGAACATCGGAGAAACCTATAATCGGTTTTGGACCTAAAAATGGATAGTTTGAACCTACCTTTGATACCAGTAAGTCTTGGTACCCAGAAAAGAGTTACTTTGTTGGAGGTCGCCAAGTGGGAGTAGAATGCTTTGCATTTCCAGGCCAATTTAAAGTTCGTCTGAGCAGATTTTATCGATTTATTATGGCTTTACTAGGCGTATGGTGGCGAAATCTTAGAATACTGTATGCATTTTCTCAAGGCCTACAATTTTCTGAGATCTTCTCATTTTTTATTTCATTAAGTTGGGTTTTCCAGAATGATGTTATTTGAGCCTCAGGGCTAACGGTGCTTTCTTCGTACCTATTTCACCTAGATGATATCGTAAAGTATCTGGGCAACCCTCAGCATTAAATCGTAATTTGAAATGCATTCCATTTGAGTTGCAGTCATCATAAGTGGCGCAAATAAAGTAATCGAAAAGTCTACTGGTGGCCAAGTGGTCTAGGTGGCCGCTCCAAAACCGGTAGGCGCTAAGTATGAATCTCGTATTAAATGCATTTTCGATATTTTTTAATGTACGAATTTTAATAAATTCTAGAGTCCCTAAAGACCTAAGTTGTTGTAAAGCGATGGTTAGCAACAATAAAAAAAAAAATTTTGGCTACTTGATTTTGATGGTTTTAAATTTTCATTCTTCCTTTCAATAACTTGCTTATAAACGATCTCATTGGAAAATTTTGGATATTAATTCTTGGAGATTTTTCATGGGCTAAGAAAATCCAAAAAATCATTGAAGAAAATGTAGATTTTATCAAAAATTTTGACTAAAACTCAATCTATAAAGATCCAAGGATCCAGGAGTCGTCATTAAAGGATCCAAGAAAAATCTTTAGATTTCAAAACAAGTGGAGGATTAGTTTCAATTCATTCTGTATCGGTTGTCTATAAAATAAGTGCTCGATACAAATATTACGACTAAAACTTAATCTATAAGGATCCAAGGATCCAGGAGTTGTCATTAAAGGATCCAAGAAAAATCGTTCAATTCCAAAATATGTGGAGGACTAGTTTCGATTCATTCTATATCGGTTGTCTATAAAATAAGTGCTCGACACAAATATTACGACTAAAACTTAAGCTATAAAGATCCAAGGATCCAGGAGTCGTCATTAAAGGATCCAAGAAAAATCATTCAATTCCAAAATATGTGGAGGACTAGTTTCGATTAATTCTGTATCGGTTGTCTATAAAATACTTCCTTGACACAAATATTACGACTAAAACTTAAGCTATAAAGATCCAAGGATCCAGGAGGCGTCATTAAAGGATCCAAGAAAAATCTTTAGATTTCAAAACAAGTGGAGGATTAGTTTCGAATCATTCTGTACCGGTGGTTTGTAAAATAAGTGCTCTACACAAATAGCTACATACCATTATGTCAACACTAATTATTTCCATGAAAATCTTAATAATTTCTCTAATTATATATATTTTTTAAATGGAACCACTTTGAAATTTTGATTGTTTTTACTGAAAAGTTTAAATTGCTACATAGTAGTTGGAAATTTAATAACCACTTTGTAAAAAAAAATACATCCAAATTCTATCCATTTTCTATTCGTATTTACAATTAACTAAATTTTTATAGTTCTATATATTTCTTTTCCAATTTACTCAATTTAGACCTCAAAATGACTTTAAAATAATAAGATAGTTGGATTTATTCAATGATAGATCGAAATTTTACAATGAAATCTTTCATATTCGAGTCAGAGGAAAGTTCTTTTTGTATACTTTTTTGTGGAAAACTTTAAAATAAGGAAATCGGAAAAGCTTTATAACAAAGCATTAACTGTTATACATTCTTAAAAAAAAAATTCTAAACCATTTAAAAATCACATTTTTAAAATTTTAAAAAAAATAAAATGATTTATTCAATTAATTTAATATTAATAATCTAATTTGAATATTATAATAAACATAATTTGCATAAGGTCAGCAGCTTTTAACGTATTACAATTTTATGATATTTTTTTTTGATCATTTTTAACGATTTTTGGGTAAATAGATCTAATTATAATTAATAGCTAATAGCGTACAAATACATAGAATGGAGAATGGAATCCCGAACGGTTCCTAAATCATTCCGAATTTAAATTTTAATTGCATTGATATGTATATATGGAAAAACCGTGCATATGGCGTCTGAGAAAAATAAGAAAAATCTACTGTAGCGTACGAAGCACCGTCTATGTAGCCACAGTTTTTTATTGGAACTTAACATAACAGTTGGTAACTAAGTGCCAATGAGCACTTGTTTACGCAAATAAGCGCTTGCATTTTATTGGTTTCGATTTCTTGAATTTTCGACACCAGAAATAAGAGACTTAAACACAGGTGCTATTGCATTTCGCTTAGTTAATCCCAAATTTCAACTTTTTTCACAATAAAGTTTTCAATTTAATACTGAGAAATAACAAATTATATGTTTTTGAGGATTTAGAAAATATTTTCCAGGCTTTTCGACCGAGCAACCTATTCCAAATTACCAAAAACCGAGAATTATTAAACAGGTTTTTCATCCATATATTTTTATCGTTTGTGAAAATTAACTTTTTCCACTATAAATTTGTAAGCTAAATACTGTGAAATATTTTTGGAGATTTGGATAATGTGTTTCTCATTTAACGACCTCAAAGTTAACAAACATCGAAACAACTATGCATAAAGTTTATAAACATTTATTTTCATCGTTTGTGAAAACCAACTTTTCTTAAAACTAGTGTTTTAAGGTTTGTAGGAAAAGTTTACTTTCACAAACGAAGAAAATGTATAAGTCAGAAGTGATTTCAGAGTTGTATGAATTGTTAATTACAAAAGTTGGATTTGCTTGAAAGTGTAGAAAATCTTTACTGAATCCTCGAAAATAATATTTTTTTGTATGGGGGGGAGGATGAGAGGAAAGTTCTGTAAATTTTTTTGACCGTTTATAAAATGAACAATAATTTTCAATTACTCGTATTGCGATGTACCATCGTTTTATTCTTACAAATGTATTGTGGGAAAAGTTCATTTTCACAAACGATGAAAAAATATATGACGGAAAACGATGTCCAACAATGTCTCGATTGTTGTTAATTTGAAAAAGTTAGCTTCGTCGGAAAGCTGAAAAAATATTTTCTGAACTCTTAAGAATTCAATTTTTTCAGCAAATTATATTCCAAAATTAATTGCACAAAAGTGTACTTTCACAAACGATGAAGATACATTGGTGAAAATCTTGTTCCCTACGGTAAAATTTATACGGTTTCTTGTAAAATTAGAAAATTGGGCAAAAAACAAGATACGGAAAAAAATTATGATTTTTTTTCCTCAAATATTTTAGTTGGTGGGGAGGATCTATTCATTTTTCTTTTGTTTTTCTCATTGTTTTAATATTCACTATAATTTTCTGTTTCTCAAAATATTTTGCTTTACAGTTGTAAGCTCAAAAATTTCCTGTAGGAAAAGTTAATTTTCATAAACGATGAAAATTTATGAATCCAGTGGAGACCTCTAGGGTATATAATTTAATTCAGTTTTATTTTAAAGATTAAATGAAAAGAAGCCTACCGGTGGCCGAGTGATCAAGATGACCGCTTCAAAACTGGTAGGTATTGGGTTAGATCCTAGTTTCGAGAAAATTTTTGATATTTCTTGATTAAGGATTTTTATTGACTCTAGAGTCGCTGAAGACCTTAGTTGATTTAAAATGACGGAAATAAATGAAAAACTCAAGTTTCCAATATCAGTTTTTTTCACTGGTATTAAGATTGAAATTCAATGATAAAATTCCATAATTTTCGAAGGATTTTTAGTAAATGAGTGGTGGGGGTTTGTAAGCTACAGCTTAATCAACCTAGTCTGTAAGATGAGTCCTGGGTCATCAACTATTTTCAGTATAAAATTTTATCCCAAAAAAAATCAATTTACAAATAATACCTTTGTAAAAAAATCCGTCTACAGACAACAAAGTTATTGCTGAACTTTGTCAACTTCTACGTGATATGAATTTTGTATTACTATTTTAAAATAAACCAAATTAAATGTAACTGTTTTTTTTTTTTTTTTTTTTGTAAAACCTTACAAAACCCCGAAATCTTTTATTGAAATTCTTATTGTTATATAATATTGTATATAATTAAACTTCAACAGTGATCGTTTCCATTGTTATTATTGACTAATTGGAATTTACCTTATGAGTCTCGCGGAATCCCCAAAAGTAATTTATGATAATTTTTAATTGAATTAAATCGTTTTTATTGAAATCAGGTTATTGTGGATTTTTGTTAATTCATTTCCTTTCTAAATCGACTGAAGTGTTGACAATCAAAACATTGTCTCATATAATAAATTGAAATCAAATATAAATCAAAATCAATGCTTACTGTTTTAATAAAATTAAAGTCGCGCCCTCTGTTGACACAAATAGTAAACATATGCATTTTCCAAATACAAAAAATAGTTTTTCAAGTATTTCCTTAATCTGTAGGTCCCAAAACTAGTTTTTTACTATATCATTTTAAAAGTATAAAATTTAAATTTTCCGATATTTTCTCGAATTAATCGATAGGAAAATAATCGTAGATGTTTGTGATAAGACCGTTGCGTTTGTGCAAAAATAATTAAGTAGTAATTATCCAAATTAATTACGAAAAATTAACTATTTCGTCTAAGCTGCTAACTCTTCCTACAAAATAATTCGGAAAATCCCAAAATTAAAATTTTCTCGCCTAATCAGTATAGAGTGACTTTCGTGGCTAAAAAATGACTTCCTGGAAGTTCATTTCAATTTCTATCTGGATTTCTTCTGGTCATATTTATCAGCAGGATCTTTAGGAATTGTTACTTTTGATTTCTACTCAATGTTGTAATTAAGAATGAAAGTAAAGTCTTTGGGGATTAACTAGCCATATGGGCCATAACTAGACGTAAGGGGATGCAAAACAATTGAATAACCTTTTCTCAACTGGGATTATCAGGAGTTTCTTGAAGGATCCAACACTTTTGGCTTCCAGCTAGCCTTATTGCTCATACGAAAAATTTCGATATTTCTTAATTCCCAAATTTTACATCAAAAAATACATGAAACCATCTATGGAAGGCACCGGGGAAAAAATTAATTAAATTTTTCGCCATCTATGCTCAATTATTGTAATTGTTTTACTATAGGACCGTTTATTCTTTGACCTATTGAAGAAAGAAAAATCTTAAATCTGGCCTTCCAGAATCTCATTTTGGACACCTCTCGTTAATGGGTAAACCGAAATGGGTCTACTTACGTCTTCAGCGACTCTAGGGTTGATCAAGTTCGTAAGTTGAGAAATATTGAAAATTTGCTCGAGCCCAACACCAACCGGATTTGGAGGGGTCACCTTGACCACTCGCTCACTAGTAGGCTTGTTTTGAAGACTCTTCGTCCGACCCGTGAACTTGTTAAATTTTAAGCCATAATAATTTGCAATTGCTTTAATTTTGGACCGTTTTTCCTTTGACCCACTGGGGAAAGAAAAATCTTAAATCTGGGCCTCCAGACATTCATGTTGGATACTTCTAATTAATTGGTATACCGAAAAGGGTTTACTAAAATCTTTAGCGACTCTAGCGTTAATAAAAATTTGTAGGTCAAAAAATATTCAAAATTTACTCGATTCAAAATTCGAACCTTACACCAACCTGATAAGGAGTGGTCACCTTGACCACTCGGCCACCAGGAGGCTTGTTATTATATATTTCTACTCGTAATGGAAATTGGAATAATCCAAGAAAAAGGGAAGAAGAAATTATAGATTTGCAAGAAATAGGAGAACTGAATTTTGTATCAGGGGGGGGGTATATTTTTGTTTGTATTGGTATGGGGCATCGGTACACTTTTATCGTAAGAAGATAGAAGTTTTTGAATTTTGGACATTTGATTAGATAAACGATGATAAAAGGAAAAAAATTGTATTTTGAACGATTTTTGGTCAGTGGTGTAGTGAAATTTGATATCAATTTGGCGATTTATTCGATTGGCGGGAAATTCAAATGAATAGTTACGATACGTGATTGTGTTTTGTTTAACGTTATCGCTACATTCTTTTGTCGTTTCGTTTGTGCGTGACTGAGAGGAGAGACCGCGACCAGACTGGGGATAAGGAGGACGCGGGATGGGATTGTGGGGCAATTAGTGGGGATTGCGATCCAAAGTGGGCAGCGGAATCTCCGTTCTTCCGCGAGACTTATTTAACTTCTTATCTCAAAAACGAGTTCTATCGCGATATTGGAACTCTCATATGCGCTCCACGTGTTGTGTGGTACAAATTTTGGAATCACTTTTGGAATCACTTTTGGAAGTTAAATTTCATTGCCTCCGTGCATTTTATTGAACAATAAGTGCTGGTCTGGCAAGTCGACACGTGGTTGACAGTGATTTGACACCGACTGGAAAAATTAAAAAAAAAATCGTCATCATTTTTGGAATTTGAATTTTGCATCAAAAAATCAAAAATTACCCATTAGCTGCTTTCATCCAAAAATCATCCACGAAAAATTTTAAGCTGTAAGTAATAATTTTCATTGATCATTTGCCATTGAAAAATATGTTGTTATCGATTTATTTTTAAAATTTCAAAAAAATGTGACCTAGAACTTTTAACCTCGAATTTTCATTTATCTGAGGAAAACACATGCTGGGACATTTCCCAATGATTTATCCCAAAGTTGCCTTGACTGTGACTATTAATTTTCTTTTGGCCAAACCACAAATTATCAATTGATTGCTTTTCATGCAGAAAATATTAAATTCCTATAATTAAAAGAATTTAACAAAGGGCTAACGGGGGTTAATCGCACAGTACAGTACCAACTCTCCCAATACTATAGTACGTAAAAAAATAAATAAATAATTACCTATAAAAAAAAATATTTTTTATAATTATTTTAATTGCATAAAAATTCAAGGCCTACTAGAGTTTATGTTATTAAAAAAATTATCAATTCAAAAATATGTTTAGCTGCTTTTTTTTCTTCTTAATTTCATATTTCGATGTATAATATCAATGTAATTACAAATATTTCTGTTGACATATCAGTTTTATAAATACTATAAATAACAATTAATCACCAGTAATTAATTTCCATTTTTTTTAATTACTGCCAATCAATGAACATAAGTTTATGTCAATTTTTTTTTTGCCAAATCTTGGCAATTACTTTTGGTAGCAAAAATTTAAATCGGATGATTTCTTGTGTTGTAGACGTGCGCATGCCCCAATGCTCCAAGCTTATTTTTGGTTGAAATATTTTCACCAAAATTTATACATTAAATAATTGGTAGAGCTATAATTATACGAGAAAAGAACGGTTTATAGTATAAATGTGCCAAATAGCATCCATGTAGCCAAAGTTTCGACCCTGTACCGGTTAGCTGACCAAACTGGGTTTGGGTTATCCGAATTTTTTTTTTTGGTAAGCGATGGGAAAACGTTTCTTAAAAAATCGTTTCGTTGACCAAAAAGTTTTGTTGTAATTAGTTAATTAATTAGGAAAATTTAATTATTTGGTCAATGATATAGTCAAATGAAAAAATATAGGGTTTTAAAGGCCATATAAAGACCAAATTGCAGGGAAATTAAATATTATACACTACATATTCTACAAAATTTCTACATCAAAAAATACATCGAACTGTTATAATATGATTTATGGAAGGCATCGGGAAACAAAACCCTTAGTCCGACCCGCGAACTTGTTAAATTTTAAGCCATAATAATTTGCAATTGCTTTACTTTTGGACCGTTTTTCTTTGACCCACTGGGGAAAGAAAAATCCTAAATCTGGGCCTCCAAACACTCATGTTGGACACTTTTGATTTATGGGTAAACCGAAAAAAGTATGCTTAGGTCTTTAGTGTTAGTCTTTGGTGACTCTAGGGTTAATAAAAATCCGTAAGTCAAGAAATTTTCAAAATTGGCTCGATACAAAATTCGAACCCAACACTTACCGAATTTGGAGTGGTCAACTTGACCACTTGACCACCAGTAGGCTTATTTTTATTCCTTTTAATTTGGTTATGGAAATTGGAAAGATCCATTTTGGTCAGCGATGGGGAAACGTTTGTGAAAGAGATTGTTTCGTTTATGGAGACCAAAAAGTTTATATATTTTATATATTGTATAATCTCGGTGTTATGAATTTTTAAGTCGCAATATATAAATATATATATTAGACTGATCCAAAAAAAATTATGATTTTTTTTTCTTAATTATATCGAAAATATTGTTGGAAATGAGAAAAAAAATCCTGTGAAAGTTTAAGCTCTTCATATTAATATTAAGAGGTGCCACATCGCAATTTTCGATTTTCCATTTAAATAACAAAGGAACAATATTCTCTTGCACTTTGGAATTTTATAGCTCACGTTGGTGACAATATTTCGGAATGATCAAGGTATATTCTTGTAGAAAATTGAATGATCTACAAAAAAAGTCTCTTTTATCAAAAGTTTTTGACATATTTATTCCTTCAAAAGTTATTCGAGGGCAAAGTTGATCTAAAGAGAAATTTTAATATTTTTTCTATTTTTTGACGCAACCATCAATTTTATGAGAAAATTTTATAGAACATTTTTTGTAGAGCACTTTTTTTTCTATAACTTATCTCTATAAAAGTTTTTGATATTTTTTACAGGTCCTAAGGTATTTAATAAAAATAAAAAAAATAATTTATATTAAAAATATGTCAGGGAATTTTCAGTTTAATGCAAATAACTTAGGACCTGCGAAAAATATCAAAAACTTTTATAGAGATAAGTTATAGAAAAAAAAGTGTTCTACAAAAAATGTCTTATAAAATTTTCTCTCAAAATTGATGGTTGCGTCAAAAAATTGAAAAAATATTAAAATTTCTGTTTAGTTCAACTTTGACCTCGAATAACTTTTGAAGGAATAAATATAACAAAAACTTGTACGAGACCTTATTTGTAGATCGTTCAATTTTCTACAAGAATATACCTTGGTTATTCCGAAATATTGTCACCAACGTGAGCTATAAAATTCCAAAGTGCAAGAGAATATCGTTCCCATTTTATTTAAGTGGAAAATCGAAATTTGCGATGCGGTAACTTTTAATATTAATATTAAGAGTTTAAACTTTCTCAGGATTTTTTTTGTCATTCCCAACAATATTTTCGATATAATTAAGAAAAAAAAAATTCTTCATTTTTTTTGAATCAGTCTAATGTGACCTCTTTAGTTCCGAACTATCCGTTACTGTCGTATCCTCCGAAAATTCGTCAATTTTGAAAATTACTGTCATTTAATTGTAAATGATGAAAGTGGGCAAATTATTTGTCTTTAATTGAAAAAATACTTGGTAATGTATATCTAAAGGAAAGAAAATTATTACAGAAATATCACGTTCTGTTTGTTTTCTAAGTAATTAGGTGTTTATTATTCACGTTATGGAAATTATTCACCCGAATCATCAATTTTACTTTTGCAGTAGACACATACCAAGACATTGAATATTGCCTCTATTCTTCTTCAAAAATCGGCCAAATTTGAGGCAAACTCGCGCACTGTTGGTTTCGTAATTCTTCTTTTAAAACCATGAATCTTATAGCTGATACTCGCGACTTCGTCAGTGTGATATTGGAAATATTTTTCTTATAATTACTAACCTTCCAATAGACCGAAAAGGGTCTACAATGGTCTTTAGCGACTCTAGAGTAAATAAAAATACGTAAATCGAGAAATATCGATAAATTCTCCGACACAAGCTTTGAATCCAACTCAATAATGCTACCAATAATAATCAATACAGTAATCTTGTGTCGAAGAATCTTTTGATATTTTTTGATTTACGGATTTTTATTAACGCTAGAGTTGCTAAAGATCTTAGCTAAAAATTTAAAGATCTATAATTCAGCTGCATGGTAACACTTAAGGATGCTATGAAGGTATGTCAAAATGATACCAGGCAACTAAAAATTTAAGAAAATGTTTCTTATTTAATGTAAAAGCAACTATAAAAATTTAAAAGCAATTTACTAAATCGTTAAAAATTATTGCAATTTAAAAACACTATAGTTTTATACGAAGTCTTACGAAAATTTGATAATTGAAAAGACTAAATTTATTTTTATTAGAAAAAAAATGCTACCAAGAGTCCCAAACTTTCAAAATATGTGGTTTAAACTTTAGGGATCTAATTTTGCAATAGTTTATTTAAATTCACTATACAAATTTGATTTTGAGGGGTTGTCAGATTTTGATGTTTCTAAAAATAAGTTTAATGTAGTTTGGTTTGAATCGGGTTTGGTCCAAAATTGTATGACAAGACTGAACCTATACAAATATATATAAATACATTTTTTTTTTGGTCCAGAAATTTTAAGAGTATTTCACTGAGTTGTAATTAACATAAGATTATAAGGAGCTGGAGCCAATACTGACTTTTACGGCTCCGCTTCTGGCGGAGGATTCCCAGAGGTTCCCAGATTTGGATTCATTTTCAATATAATCACAAAACCCTTATTCTATGGTTTAGTGGAAAATTGAGGTTCATTTGGGGTAATCTTCCAAAAACTTCCAGTAATTTTAAAAGTTTCGAAACCCTAAACAAAAACGATTTTGCTGTTGCATCTTTATATTTCCGTAGTATTTATGAAAGTGATCGTTACTTTCCTTTTTTCAATTTTTGAATGTAGAATCTTTTCGGAAATAACATTTAATTTTTTTATTTCACGACTTTGGCCTACTTTTATCCAATTTAAGGGGGCTCTCCGGTATGGCGGCTGATATTTTAAAAAAAAATTTTGAGAATTTTTTTTGGGGGCTAATAAAACTATAAAACTATGACTTTTACAATAATTATTCAGATTTATTTTAAGCGTATGTATATAAATTTTTAGCCCAAAAACTATAGTGGAACATGAGTTAAGGCGCTCTAAAGACACCCATCTCGAAAAAATTAATGTTCATTTTTTCCACGATTTCGGCGGTTTGGCATATCACAAATAAAAAATAAAAACGGAATTTTAATTTTGTAACTTTAAGGCATTGAATTATCTAGAATCAATTAAAAATCTTGAAAATTGGGTTTTTGGCAAATTTTTAAAGAAAAAGTTGTCATTGCACGATTTTTTTTGTTTTGTTTTTGCTATAAAAAAAGTATAAATATTCGGTATTATGTAATAGTTTTAATTTATTTTATGCGTCTATATGTGCTGAACTTATTTTATAAATTAGAAGTCAATCCACCAAACCGTTCTTGAGATATCATGGAGGAAAGTTTAGAAAGCACTGTTTTAAAAAAAAACGCGTTTATAGATTCAAGTGCGGTTAAAATTATAATGACTTATATTTCTTTTTAACGGCGAATTTTAAAAGAAATTTACTTCATTTATATTTTGGACATTTCAAAAACGCAGTTAATTAAAAAAAAAGTTTTTTTAACCCATCATACTGGGAAACCCCCTTAAATCTTTATCAATTATCAAGAGTTCAAATCAATGACCTCTATTCCAAAAAAAGTGAACTTACAAAATAATTAATAAGCTGTTTTCTTATCTTATTAAAATAATCATCACCCTTTGCATTTGAACACTTGATTTATGACTAATATTGACACTAATTGTTTTTATTTTGTTTCAGAAACAAAATGGCGAAAAGTAAGGACAAATATTTGGATATTTCTAGAGTACTAACTTTATTCTATTACAGGTACAAACGGTGTTAGCAATTACTATCCCACAGATAATTTATACACAACTGAAATTAGTGGTCGAGTAAAAATCCGAACCGATTTAGACGATTCGGTTCCAGTATTGACTATTCCGGAAAAGTTTGGAAAAGTGGTGGAAAAATTTGGTACTAATCAAGCACTATCATGGAAAAATTCAAGTGGAACTTGGGAACATATGAACTACAAGTATCCACTACATGCATTTTATGCAAAATCATCCAAAATTAAATTTTTTGTCAATTTTCAGCGAATACTATTACCAAATTCGCACTTGTGCTAAAGCTTTTTTGGAACTCGGCCTGGAACGCCACCATTCCGTTTGCGTCTTGGGATTCAACTCACCCGAATGGTTCATTTCCAATCTAGCAGCCATTTTTGCTGGGTAAATTCTAAATCAGCTAATACATACATCCCATAAATAAAAAAAATAATTACTACACCCCCACGCCTTTCATAATACCTATACACTTTTTCATTATCATGTAAATTTTTTAGGTCTTTATTATTCTCAGTGATATTATATAATAACAACACTATTCAATATTAACTGTGCGCAGGGTAAAACATGTGTGCGGAGATTTTTTTTTAGTTGTGCGCACGTACACGCGCATACCTTACAGAAAACAATTTTTTAAGAAATTTAAAATTTTTTTTTTTAATTTTTAGAGGAGTTTCCGCTGGAATTTATACCACAAATTCTCCAGAGGCTTGTCTCCACTGCTGTTTACATAGCAAAGCTAATATTGTAGTAGTAGAAGATGAAAAGCAATTGGAAAAAATCTTAGAGATTAAAAATCGGTTGCCCCATTTAAAGGCATTGGTTCAGTACTCAGGAAAACCAAATCATGATGATGTCTTAAGCGTACGTATGATATTTTACAAATAACGGTTAGTGTAATTATATCACTACTTACTATAAAATCTAAGAGGTCCCTTTTAAGGGACCCCTTTATTTAATTTTTTCAATGACCATATTTTTAAGTCCAGGAAACGGCGACAAATCTAAAGGATATAAAGTAAAAAACTGTTTTTTTACTCATTCCATGATTTCCTCTTAAATACTACCCAGAAACAAGACTACCTCTAATCAAACCATTTATTTTTTTAGTGGGAAGATTTAATGAAATTGGGCGAAAAACAATCGGACATAAAATTGGAGGAAACCATTGAATCCATTTACGCAAATGAGTGCTGCACCTTAGTGTTTACGGTATTTGTTAAAGAAAATTTTTAAATGATTCCCAGTAACGATTTTGCTTTTCAGTCGGGAACTATTGGAAATCCCAAGGCTGTCATGCTATCGCATGATAACTTCAACTATGATTCGGAAATTTTAATGAAAACTCTTAACTTAAAAGAAAACGATGGTGATGTCTTGCTCAGTTATCTACCCCTAAGTCATGTGGCTGCCCAGGTTTGTTCTATTTTTATGTACATTTTATAGCAGTCAATTAAACGACTGGGCATTAAGTTAAATGATGGAATATTAATGATATTTTTGTAAGAAAAAAAGTAACATCTTTTATAAGTAAATACCAAGGGTCACCAAGGAATGAGTGCCAGATCACAAAAGTATTTAGGGTGCTAATGCCCAGGGGAGCTGATGCCTAGAAGGATCTACAATACTATTTATAGGTGTACGACAGAAAAAAGCCAGAGTTGTCTCTATGGACTGAAGAAACACTTACATATTAAGAGGGTACCTAGGGGAGATCCAATCTGGAGATTTTTCCTGGCAGAAGATGAAATCGTTGCTCACGTTCTGTGGAAATGCAGTGTTCGGAATGAATATAACCAGGGATATCAAACTTTGGATC
Organism: Sisyra terminalis; assembly: GCA_958496175.1. Lineage (NCBI taxonomy): Eukaryota > Metazoa > Arthropoda > Insecta > Neuroptera > Sisyridae > Sisyra > Sisyra terminalis. The sequence continues at coordinate 1,585,194 of OY292280.1, forward strand.
TGGAAAAGTTGAAAAACTTCTTGTACGCCGGTTGCTGAGGCTTGCCCAGCTACTCGGTTTCAACTAGGTAAATAGGGACTAAGGATCCAAGGACTCTTACCTGGGTGCCAAGACTTGCTTGGCAAGCTCAAATACACATTTATAGGTCCAGAACCGGTAACCGGTTATATGCCGGAATGCAGCGCTCTAAATGAATGAAACTAGGAATAACAAACTTAGAAATCGAAAAATTTTAAGAACATCGACTACAAAGTTCTAAAAGTTCTTTTAGGATACCGATCATCATGGCGATGATAATTAATAAGAAACCGCACACTTAGATATCCAGGTTTGGTGACCCTAACGAATTTTAAAAAGCTTTGAGTCGCATAGATATAAATAAGTGTAACTTATTTGAAGTAGTCTATTTTTAAACCATCATTTAACTAAATGCCTAGTCGTTCTACTAAATGGCTAGCTAAATACTTTAATGTTACAAATTAATCATTTGTGTTTTAGATTATTGATATTCATATTGTTAGTCGAGTCGGCGGACATATTTACTTTGCAGACAAGAATGCGTTAAAAGGATCCTTGGTTGACTATTTGCAAGAAGTACAACCTACTCACTTGGTGGCTGTACCTCGTGTCTGGGAAAAAATTCATGAAAAAATGTTAGAAGTTGGTGCTTCCAATGGACTTGTCAAGAAAATGATTGCCACATGGGCCAAACAACAAGGACTGCAACACAATATGGATCGAATTAATGGGTACTTATTTTTGTGTTAATCTTTAAGCAAAAGATATACCCTAGTTAGTTAAATGGTAAACTAATACTGTTTATGAAGCTCGGTATACACATTTGAACTTGAATTTAACCGCCGAATAACATTCATATCAGATCAGTGTTTCTTAAATTTGTCACACCTTTCTAATCCTGAAAAAGAAAGAAGTGCAAAATTGCCCAAATTTACCCTGTTGTCTGAGCCCCCTATGTTCAACCAAAATGTAGTGTAATATGTATCCCACCTTTTGTACCCCACTTTGGGAAACACTGTCTTGGGTCATAGTTTACTAATCGATTGCTAATTAAAATTAAGAGTTTGTTCCTTAAAAATATATATTTTGCTTAAATTTAATTTTGCTTTTTTTAGACAAACGGCCAATGGATGGGGTTACATTTTGGCGAGTAATTTGGTATTTAAACGAATCAAACAAGCTCTGGGACTAAATCGAGCGAAGAATTTTTTCACGGCAGCTGCACCTCTTTCTAGTGAAGTGAAAAAATATTTTATGTCATTGGATATTTTAATTTTGGAAGTAAGTAGTTTTTTCTTTCACAAATTTTCCATAAAAATGGACTATGAACTGTTATACTGTTTATACAATATATAAAATTTATTGTGGCCTTATTTATAGAATAGAATTTACAAAAGTAAACTATAAGTATAAATTTGAACCGTAGTTCAAACTAATGTATTTTTGACGTGTTGCTCAGATACGTATTACGATTGCCAAGTAATCATTTTCAGTAGACATCGAGTAGTCGCTTCGTAACTGCTAAATAATGAGTCACTGTTTTGCAAATAAACAAAAACTAGGTTACCGAAGGGCCAATACAAGCAAATTTTAGAGAGAATAGAGATTCAATCGAGTACCCTCAAAAAAACCAAAAGTAAAGTGACCCAGCTTTCAAATTTTCTTTTTCTCCACATTAGATAATATCTTTAGAATCCTTAATGATTTTCTGGTTGATTACCTCATTTTAACATTCCAGGGGTGAAAAAAGGACCTTATTGAGTCATTTTTTTTTCGTCCTAAATTGTCTCAAAAAATTAGGAAAATTCATCGATATGAAAACCTGTACGGATCTTTTCTATAAATAGGATTTTAATTATTCATTTTTAATCTATTCGCTTATTTGATTTAGTGTTGCTTACATCGGTAGACCTATAACCGACTCTGGACCCATAAGAGGTATACTTGAGCCTTCTTTTGTAAGGCCATTTGTCTCATAGTTACCTTTGATTCCTAAATGTTCTGGTACTCAGAGAAACGCCATTTTGTTGGATATCGTCAACTGCGTAAACAGAATTTTGCATTTCCACAACAGTTTGGGGTATCAGATGTCTTGATCCTCCAATAAAATATCCCCGACAAATGATCCTTCGATTATTAAATTCGACTATTTTTTTTAGTTTCCTCCCTGTTTAAACAAGGAATATAAAATTTACAAAAATTTATATGACTTAAGTATCTAATCAAAATAAGATTTTTTCGCTGACTTTGAACAGTTATACTGTGTATACAATATATAAGATATATTGCAGTCCAATTTATGTAGTATAATTTAATATAATGATATAAAAAAATCATACAATAAACATAAATTTAAACAGAAGTTCAAACAAAAATATTTGTGACGTATTGCCCAGATACGTATTTCGATTGCCAAGCATCTTCCTCAGTGGTCATCAAGTAGTTTGGATTACTCCGTAACTGCTTTGTGATGATTCACAAAATAATCACGGATTGATCTCAATTTATAGGTCATGCCTTTCTGTTTTTGCGATGTGGTTATGGAGGGGGGTGTTCCTAAACTTCCTTATTTCTACGGAATCCTTCGTGAGCAACCTGAAAAGTTCTGAACTTTGAATTGGCCCATTTTCCCAGTTTATTACCTTTCCCTATCAAGTAGTTTGGATCACATCGTATAAAAGGTAATAAACTGGGAAAATGGGCCAATTCAAAGTTCAGCACTTTCCGGGTTGCTCACGAAGGATTCGGTGAAAGTGAGGAAATTTGGGAACACCCCCTCCCCCCGCCCTTCATAACCATATCGCAAAAAGAGATAGGCATGACCTATAAATTGAGATCAATTTGTGATTATTTTGTGAATCATCACAAAGCAGTTACGGATTAATCCAAACTACTTGATGACCACTAAGGAAGATTGCTGGGCAATCGAAATACGTATCTGGGCAATATTTGGTGACAATATTTCGGAATGATCAAGGTATATTCTTGTAGAAAATAGAACGATATACAAAAATGGTCTCAAACAAGTTTTTGATATATTTATTTCTTCAAAAGTTATTCGAAGTCAAAGTTGAACTAAAGAGAAATTTTAATATTTTTTCAATTTTTTGATGCAACCATCAAATTTATGATAAAATTTTATAGGACATTTTTTGTAGAGCACTTTTTTTTCTATAACTTATCTCTAAAAGTTTTTGATATTTTTCATAGGTCCTAAGTTATTTGCATTGAACTGAAAATATTCGTAATTTTATTGTTTTAAATTAATAATATTCCCTGAATTATTATATTTTTAACATAAAAATTATTTTAATTAAATAACTTAGGACCAGTGAAAAACATCAAAAACTTTTATAGAGATAAGTTATAGAAAAAAAAGTGCTCTACAAAAATGTCCTATAAAATTTTCTTATAAATTTGATGGTTGCATCAAAAAATTGAAAAAATATTAAAATTTCTCTTTAGTTCAACTTTGACCTCGAATAACTTTTGAAGGAATAAATATATCAAAAACTTGTTCGAGACCTTTTTTGTAGATCGTTTAATTTTCTACAAAAATATACCTTGATCATTCCGAAATATTGTCACCAACGTGAGCTATAAAATTCCAAAGTGCAAGAGAATATTGTTCCCATGTTATTTAAATGGAAAATCGAAATTTGCGATGCGGCACCTCTGAATATTAATATTAAGAGCTTAAACTTTCACAGGATTTTTTTTTGTCATTCATAACAATATTTTCGATATAATTAAGAAAAAAAAATCATCAATTTTTTTGAATCAGTCTAATATTCATAAATCTCGACTTTGATCACTACCTTGCCCATTGTAATGTTTGTACTTTTAAGGCTTTTGGAATGAGCGAAGTGAGCGGAGCTCATACTACTGTCTTAAATGATCAATTTTCAATCGACTCAATTGGCCGTAATCTTATTGGAGTCAAAACGAAAATCCACAATCCGGATTCTGATGGACAAGGCGAAGTATTTGAATTCTTTTTTTTTTCTAAATGTACAAAAATTTCACGGTTTTTTTCCTTAGATTTGTATGTCTGGTCGTCATGTGTTTATGGGATATGTGGATGATTTGGAAAAAACAAAAGAAGCCATAGATGACGAGCATTGGTTACACTCGGGTGATATAGGAAAAATTGATGAAAACGGTTTTATTTACATTACCGGAAGAATTAAGGTGAGATATGGGAAGATATCGATTTTTATTACTAATCCAAAATCGATTCTAAATCGATCCTAAAGATCGATTCTTAAGGTTCCCTTTTTACTTATAGGAACTTCTTATAACAGCAGGAGGAGAAAATATTCCTCCAATTCAAATTGAGAACCTCATCAAAAATGAACTACCTCAAATTAGCAATGCATTTTTAATTGGGGATAAAAGAAAATTTTTATGTGTCCTTCTTTCATTAAAATCAGAAGTCAACGCCGATACAGGAGAACCTTTGGATAAACTTACTCCATCCACAATTGAATGGCTTAAATCTTTAGGATGCAGTGCAACCCTAGTCTCCGAAGTTGTCAAGCAACAACCCCCAAAAGTATATCCCCAAACTAAATGATTTTTCCCAAAATAAAAAAAAATGTCTCCTTTTCAGTTATTTGAAGCAATCCAGAAGGCGATTGACAATGTGAATAAGCAAGCCATTTCTAACGCCCAGAAAGTTCAAAAATTCGCACTTCTTCCTGCCGACTTTTCGATTCCCACAGGAGAACTGGGACCCACATTGAAAGTGAAACGATCATTTGTGAACGAAAAGTATTCAGACCTAGTTGATCAATTTTACAAATAACAGTCGAAGAGGAATGTCCTCTTGGTGTAAATAGAAATATATAAGTAGTTCAAAGACATTCCATTAGTTAAAAATATCACACAAAAAGGGTGATGAAAATAATATGTTTCCTGTTACAAAGGAATTATACGGGATTTGGTTCATCAAAGTGGTCTAGATCTAGAGGAATTCACCAAATATTATTGTACCTTCTTGTTTGATTCAATTTTAATAAAATTTATTTTGTTTTCATTTGTTTCGTCTACTTCTTTTAACCCATTATTTGGTTCCATGACATTTGATCCTATGATAAAATATCCTCGACAAAATATCCCGGACAAAATATCCTTGACAAAATATGCACCAACCAAATATCCCTAACAATATCTCCGAATAAAATGTTTCTAAAACAAATAGACCCTGGCAAAATATCCTCGAACAAAATATCCTTAAGACAAAATGATCCTGACAAAATATCCGTTGGCCAAATATCCCCTGACAAAATATCCTAAAGATTCAAAAACTCTGAAAAAGTACCGAAGACATAAAGATCCAGATAAAATATCCCGACAACGGAATTATTTTTGCACTATATAATTTTTCCTGGTTTTCAAAAAAAAGGTAATCTACAATCATGGCTTCATCTATTTTTTTTTTTTTTTTTGGTGATAAAAAACTACACAAAAGGGGTCCAGGGGTGAAACTAACTAAGTTTCATTAGCAACATCAATATCTGATAATGTTGCATTTTCTACTTTGTTGCCCCTTTGTCATACTTTTAAAAGTTGATAAATATAAGAGAAAATGAATGGAGAATAATGTATAATGAAGGGATCGATTGCATTTGAGTTTTTTGTTTTTCAAGAGAATGGGAGCGTAATTAAGAAACAGTGTAGAGAACGATTACATTTGAATACTTTTTTTTTGCAGAAAAAATCAGGTTTCAACAAAATTTTGTAAATAATAATCGAAGGATCAACTGTCGGGGATGATTTGTCTGGGGATATTTTATCAGGAGATCGAAGCATATGATTCCCTTATTTTGAAAGAGCAACTATTTTAATCAAAAATTTAAAAGTTAGAGGGTACCCAAATTTTGTATTTCGATATCAATTTCTTTTACATACCTACCGTACGAAACTGTACCATCTGATGTCAATGGACCAATAAACACCCCGAACTTTCAACCCCTTCTGAATGGTAAATACTATGTTTTTTTATTCTAAGAAAAAAAGAAACTAGCTTACAAAAAAATAATATTTCCCTTAACTTTTTGTACTTCTTTATTAATTTGTACCATACGTACAAAAAGTGACTTATTACATTATAATATTACATTATCAATATTTACAGTTCTTTACTGTTCTTTCGGTTCGTTTTTCTTACCAAACAAATATTCATAAAAATGGTAAAAGAAATAAGTTAGAGAACTAGTTTCCGTGGGAACGGTGTAGGGAATCATCCTGATTCTTTGGATGGTATCCTCCAAGTCATCTGGTCCAGCGGACATCGTGTTATTGTAGTTCGCGCGTTTCCACAACCATTCCGGAATGGATACATTCGAATTTGGGCTCATCAAGGTCTTCCCTTTGCCCGTATATTGCTCATCCTTCATCTCCTGAGTTAAATCCAATGTCACCTAAACACAAAATTATGCATATGAGTAGTCACAGAAAATCCAGGATACCTTATAACTTAAAGGATAAAAGTGGAAATATATCGTATTACTTATTATAAATTTACCGTCGTATTTTTACTTATTTATAGTGTCCGACCGAACTTTCGGTTTCGGTCAAGTTTCGGCTGTCGTCAAGCCGAAACTACGACCGAAACCAAACCTGAATTCGTGAGATAAAAATATTAAAAAATATTGTTTTTCATTTATTATTTGATTCTTCAATTATGAATACTGGTACCTATTAGTTCATTTATTTTTTTTTAAAAATATCTTTAATATTTTTTTTTCTGTTCGAAAAAAAACTAATCAAAGTTTAGAAGAACTTATTTTTTTAAGATATTGGAAGAGTACTTTCTATTTTGTGTACCTAAACATATTAGGTACAAAGTAATTTGGCTTTGTACCTTGTTATAAACTATTTAATGTAATTCGTAACTAATATTAAAAAGAAATATAAGGTGCATTTCTTTCAACCTCCTTTTTCAGCATAAATAACTTATTTGAAATAAGAAATTATAATATGTTATATAAATGATTAGCTCAAATATTAGGGTTTAAATAATTAATGAATACCTTTAGGATTTAAAAGTAAAGACACCAATTATGACTAACTTTTTTTTCTACGAAAACATCACCTTATATGGAGTTTCGGTTTCGGTTTCAGCCGAAACTAAGACTGATGCCGAAATTCGGTTTCAGCCGTAAAACTAGTTTCGGTCGGACACTAAGTATCACATATAAAATATAATGTTAATAAAATATTATTGTAAAATTTCAGATCCTCAATGATGATAGATTGGTAAAATATTCAGAGGACTAGGATCAAATAATAATTAGTTAAAACTTTATTTATTACATGCGCATGTAATAAATAAAGTTTTAACTGATTATTATTTGATCTTAGTCGTCTGAATATTTTTACCAAGTTAATAAAATATATTTATTTACATCATACAGTGGAAAAAGCAAAATAAAGTACAATTAAAGCACCAGTTTAAATTTCAAATCCGGTCGACATGGTTAAATATTTTGACCGTGTTGCAATTGTTTAAAATGGTTCTGAATTCATGTGAACCAGCATTGAATTTTCATTGTTGTCCCATATTAACAAATAATAAAACAACGTTAACAATATGCTGACTGTATTTTGATATAGTACACAAATATTTGTATATTCTATCGGTTAAAAATTTTGCCTTTAGGCACAAACTATAACCGAAAAACTTTTGAAAGCTTTTTTTATAAATGTATTCGTATTTTTTTTGGACCACTGTATAAAAAGTACTTAAAATCACAAACTAGTAGCTTTATCAAAAGTATTGCGAATTTAAAAAGTAATTAATAAGTTTTCTTTTATCAAAGATTTAAAAGAATTTTGTGTGGTCATAAATTGATAAATACGTTTTTAATAAAATCAATTTAAAATATTGATAACATTTTTCGATAGTGATTTGTTTTTAAATTGCTTTTTTTTTAATTTTTATCTCCCTTTCATTTTGTCTTCCATTAACATTTGAAGAGCTGAACCAATTTTGGTAAAAGTTACTTTTTGGTGCTACTTATTATTTTTTTTTATAAAATGGTTTTTTGTTGTGTATAATACGAAACGGATATTTTTTACACATTTCAGCATCTAAAGCTTCATTTTTTGGGCAATAAGGGTGCAAATTTTTTATATCAAATTGGTAAAAAGTTATTGATGACTAAAAAAAATATTTAAAAATCACAATTAGAACAGTATAGAAGTTTTCATTTTTTTCCTTTACACCAATGGTGGAGCAATTGAAATAAATAAAAGTCCAATAGATCAACTTTGGACGGTTATGAAGGGTAGACAATAGCACTCCTCCCTTAATTTAATAATTTTTTCCAGGGTTTTTCTTTTGCAAAGAAATATGGCATAACCGTGTTGCAGAATAAAGTTTTCTCTATTAACAATTCTTGGAAACATTTGATTATTTAGCTGGTCAACCAAAATCGATTTGGAATATTTGGTAGATCTTCAACTATTTGCCATGGATTTGGAACCACTTCTACCCATAATATCTTCTTGTTTAAATAATTTTTGATATTCATGAATATCTAACAAATTTAAAGAAATATAGAAAATGTTTTTGGTAGCGACTTAGCATTACTACCTTGTAAATCTCAAAGAGCATACAATACCGAATTTATATTTCTCCGGGTATTTATTTGACTTTTTTTTTATAAATTTTACAATAATTGGGAGTTAGTACGATTTAAAATAACTTTTAATCCCATAAATAGTGATGAAATGTCTGTAAATTCAGAAACGACAATACTTTCCAGCCCCTTTAATAAATTAGGGAAAAATCAAGCTTTTACCAGATATCGATGGATAGGTTTTTTAGCGTTGATAAAACATATTTTGATTTATTACTTTTTAATTTAAATTAATAAATTGAGCAATATTCGCGTTTTGAGATGTAAAAACTATGCTTTTGAGATAAAGATAATTTCTTTATAAATTGCAAAATAAATCCCAAAAAAATATATTATCCGTGTATTAGTATACCACGCAGACGAAATTACGAGTTTTAGCTGGTCTAAATAATGTGCTTAGTTTATATAATAACTTTTGCATATACTTTAAATCATTTTCAATGAAAAAATGGACTTTAGTCCCCTTTAGGTTGATCACAATCTGGCAACGTTGCATTTTCTACTTTGTTTTTAAATTAAATCACAAAAAAATTGACTCATAATGAAAATTTAGTCATAAGAGAGAAAATTATATGATATAAGAGTTGAAGTAACCAAAAAGTGTGAATAGAATTAAAAAACAGTAGAAATATAACGTTGCCAAATTTCGATCGACTTAAAAGGAACATGGGGCCAAAAATATGGAAGAAAATGAACATTCGAGTTGGGTACCCGGGTAGTAGCCCCTGTAAATAATTTTGAGTTGAAATATTGGCCTAAGTCCTTTTTAGAGATGCCAATATTTGACAACGTTGCATTTTCTACTTTGTTTTTAATTTAATTCGCGAAAAAATCAGCCCATAATGTAAATTTAGTAACAAAAAAGAAAATTATACGATATTAGAATTGAATTAACAAAAAAATCACGAATTGACTTCAAAACAATGGAGAAAATGCATCGTTGCCAGATATTGACGTTCGTAAAAGGGATATAAGCCAAAATATAAAGGCTGAATGGTATAAAAGTATAAAACTTTAGTTTCAATATAAACCGTGAATGAAAACTACTTCCTAATTGCAGTTTCCCATTTTCTCTACGACCGTATGATATTAGTTTAGTACAAAGTTCACAGATGGCGGACGGGTGATTGGTAATAAAAACGGGTACATTTTGGGTTTAAATCCCGAGACAAGTTAAGTTATAATATTTCTCAGCATTAATAAAATTAAAATAAATAAAAAAAAAGCATTATAATATTAAAATAAAAAATGATACACTTACCCAAACCAGTAAGAAGATCCATCCAGCGATAATCAAGCGTATAAAATCACCTTTGGTTAATTTAACCATTGTTAATTTTTTGGTCAACGAATTACAAGAAATTATAAGATTATTACAAGGCAACTGTTCCGTGATGAATGAATTTTCTTTTCAGATGCACCTCCTTATATACGTAACTGCTAATCAGGAATCATTCCAGAACTAATTTCTGCGGTTAAATCCAATTAATTTATGAAAAAAAAAACATAAATAAAGCAGAGCAATTGATAAACAATCAATTGAAAACAATAACAAAGTTAAGTGAAAAAATTAATCATCGATAAAATTGAGCAAAATTCATTGTTTTGCTTTATAATTTTCAACGATAATATAAACTAAGATAAAATAAAGTGAATATGCTTTTAAATTTAAAATATTTTTTAATTCAAAAATGTTTTAATGGAATGCAATTAATTTAAACTTGTCTAAAGTCCTTGTTATCTCCAACAAAGTAAGGAATTTGGAAAATAAAATTTTTCATGGTTTCTAGTCCCTGACAATTGCTTTTAGTTGATTAATTTTTTTGAGATAAATATTATAAGTATTTTAGCTTTTGGACTCATTTATTTGCAATTATATAACAAGAAAATCGAGAAAAATTCGACCAAATAAGGACAAATTAATGGCATGATGGGTACTAGGCTAGGCCTAGATATAGGGCAAAAATATTAGTCAGGATAACAAAAAATATTGTGAAATTATCACCCCTTAATATTAATAATAAGAGGTCTATCATTGCAATTTTTGATTTTTCAATCCAAAGCGCATTTTTTTCTCAAAACTTTTAAACAACATATATCCTTGCAAAAAATTAAATGCTCTACAAAAAAGGTATCTTAGTTAACTTTCATCAGACCAACCGTTTTCTTAGAATCGACCCTTAAACATTGATCTGTTTGTACCATTTGATTTTTTCCCTTTGGAATTTTGTAACTAGTAAATAAATTAATATTCAGAGCAAAAAATATATATATCCTTGAAAGAAATTAAATGTTCTACAAAAAATGATTCCTAGAAATTTTTGTTAAATTTACTTAATTATTCAAAGTCAAATTGGAAGTTAAAATAAAATTTTGTAGACCATTCAATTTTCTTTAGGTAAATATATGGTGCTTAACTTAAATTTTGAGAAAAAAATGCAATTTCGATTGAAAAATCAAAAATTGCAATGATAGACCTCTTAATATTAATATTAAGGGGTGATAATTTCACAATATTTTTTGTTATCCTGACTAATATTTTTGACCTATATCTAGGCCTAGCCTAGTACCCATCATGCCATTAATTTGTCCTAATTTGGTCGAATTTTTCTCGATTTTCCTGTTGTATAATTGCAAGTAAATGAGTCCAAAAGCTAAAATACTTATATTATTTATCGCAATGATAGACCTCTTAATATTAATGTTAAGGATTGAAAATTTCTCAATATTTTTTATTATCTTGAACAATATTTTTGCCCTACATCTAGACCCAGCCTAATACCCATCATGCCATTAATTTGTCCTTATTTAGTCAATTTTTTTCAATTTTTCCGTTTTCTAATTGCCAGTAAATGAGTCCAAAAGCTAAAATACTTATAATATTTATCACAAAAAAATTAATCAACTAAAAGCAGTTGCCAGGGACTAGAAACCATGAATAATCTAATATAGCAAATACCTTAATTTATTATATAAAAACATGGAATTTTTCTATTGAAAAATTCCATGTTTTATATCATTGAAATTTTTATTTTATAAACAAACATTGATTGATTTTAATGAATTATTTTAATACAAAAACCACAAATTTATTTTAACGTATTTTATTTCAACTTCATCTTTGAATAACTATGAGACCAGTAAATTTAACAAAAAATGCTAAGAAACCTTTTTTGAAGAAAATTTAATTTTCTTAAGGATGTATAAAAAAATTTCCCTTCATATTAATTCGTTCATAAGTTACAAAATTCAGAAGTTTAAAAATCAAATAATAAAAACAGATCAATATTCAGAGCTTGATTATAAGGAAATGGTTGATCTGACAAAAAAAAATATTCTTATATTTTCTGTAGAGAATTTAATATACATTATAAATTTATAAAAATTAGCTCCAAATATCAGTTGGTTCATTAGATACAAAATTCCAAAGTTTAAAAATCAAATCATAAAAACAAATCATAGTTTAAGACACGATTACATGAAAATGGTTGGTCTGATGAAAATTTATCATTTAACTTTTTTGTAGAGCATTTAATTTACTTCAAAATTATACAAAATTTTGCTTTAATTACCTATTTAATAGGTTAGTAGTTGCAAAATTCAAAAACTAAAAGTTTAAATATCAATTCGTCAAAAACATTTTTTTAAGGAAATTCTCTGGTCAAATGAAAATTTACTATTACAACCCTATACCGATTAGCCAAGAAAATTTTAATGTTAGAATTTTCCAAAATTTTTTTTTTGCCAATCGATGGGAAAATGTTTGTAAAGGTTTGTGAAAGAAACCATTTCGTTTGTGACAAAATAGTTTAGTAGTGATTTATTAATTACGAAAAACTAATTATTTAGTCATTTCTATAGTAAAATGTTAGGATAATAGGATTTTTAGCGACATATAATAACAAAAATGCAGGAGAATTTAGAAAACAAGTTTAATAATAAGACAAACAAAAATGAAAGATAACTTAACTAGTGTCCGACCGAAACTAGTTTTTACGGCCGAAACCGAATTTCGGCATCAGTCTCAGTTTTGGCCGAAACCAAAACCGAAATCGAAACTTCCATTAAAGGTCATGTTTTCGTAGAAAAAAAATTTAATCAAAGTCAGTCAGTCTTTACTTTTAAATCCTTTAGGTATTCATTAATCATTTAGTCCCTAATATTTGAGCTAAGTATTAATATAACATTGATTTGATTTGATTTTTTTAGTCCAAAATCCTATGATTATAACCAATTTTACAAACAATGGACATTAATCGAGTGAATTAACAAAGCATATTAATATAATTTCATATTTCAAATAAATTATTAATTGCGAAATAAGAGGTTGATTTGAAAAAAAATCACCTAATATTTCTTTTTAAAATTAATTACTAAGAACCTAAAATAAAATAAAAAGTTACCAAACAAAATTACTTTTTACCTAATATAAGGTACCCAAAATAGAAAGTACTCTTTCTTATATCATAAAAACATAACAATTTCTTCTAAACTTTGGTCAGTTATCCTTTGAACCGTAAAAAATATATTAAACAAAATACTTATTAATAAACTGATAGTTATCAGTATTTTGGGTTGAATTATCTTCATTGGGAAATCAGAGAGTAGGGATAGGTAGTAGTAGTTCTGTTTCTTTATTTGTATATGCTTTCTATGTATATTCACTTACACTAACAAAAAATAACAAAAGAAAATCATAATTTTGGAAAAGTAAGTTTTAACAGAAAACTATTGTTATAATTACGTAGTTATAATGTAAAAATTCATATGTAAAAAGGAAATTCTCAATTAAATATTGTATAGAATATGATAATGAAAGTCTGGTCCTTCATTACGATGTTACTATTGTAATTTTTTTCCGTGTAGAAAGATCACCTTAAAAGGAGATACCCAAAGATTTAACTATCAAATGGTAGAGAATGACCTCTTATAAAGGTGCAATTATATTAAAACGGGATTGAACTAATTGAAATTAAATAATTAAAAAATATGTTTCACTTATTTATTTAAACCTTATTAATTTTCAAAATTATAATTTTATAACCATCAAACGGTAGTTTACAATATAAATTATGCATTATTTTTGTTAAAGTTTCTTTGTTTTTTGTTGTGACCATTCCTGAAGCGTCGAAACATCGACAAGGACTCTGGATTTTCGGCGAATACTTTCTTGAATTTCGGGAAAATCACATGGTCGATCGGCAGATTTTGGGGATCAAAAGTTTGATCGAAGTCATCCAGAGGATAGAAATTGTCCGGCAGGTGGTTGGGTGACCAGTGCTCAGCCCGATTAGCAGAAGAATTAATCACTTTTTCAATTCGATCAAGCTCCATAGAAAACTAGGACAGAAAATCACCATAAATATTTCAGTAAAAAAAATTTGGTATTCAGTATTCATATATCAATTACCCATAGTATAAAAAGAACGAAACAAATGACAAATAGACGAAGAAAAAACATTTTGCAAATGGTTTTTAACCGACACTCGTACATCAATCCGCACCAGAGAACAACTAGACAATGAAATAAAGTTGTGGAAAAATATGGATATTTTATTCAAAACATACGAAACGAAATTTATAATAACTGGAATTATGAATATAAACAAAATATTTCTAAAAAAAATGTAAATATTTTGTCAATATAAACAAATTCCAATTATCTGCAAGAAATTTGTCACTACCAAGAAAGCACATCAGTCACAGATAAAAACTTAAAATTATCGATTGTTTATAAACATAAACATCGAATTCTTCTTTTTACAAAAATCGATTATATGCTTCTCAAATTTCATTAAATTAGCAACAAAAAAAAAATATGGAAAATATTCAAATAAATCGTTTCAAAATAATATAAACTGATAATTCATTTAACGTATCAAATTTCTGCCTAACAGGTTTAGTTTTCCATTAGGTTGAATTTTGTCCTCCAACGTTGCCTTTCCCTGGCAAAGTTTTTTTAAGCATTTTCACTTACACGTAACAACTCTATTCAATGCTAAAAACAGAGCCATCTGAAGTCCCAGGGTACTAACAGATACCTCAAATAATAATGACCCAAAATCCAGGAAAATTATTCCAGGAAGTAGCCTCGTATAAGCCTATCAGTGTACTATCAGTACTGAGCCAAGAGTATGAAAAATCCTACTAACTTAAATACTTCCCATATTGGAAAACAAATCGGTTATTCCTGAGCACCAATTTGGATTCTTGAGACCCAAACATTCTACTCTGGAACAGATCCATAGAATTGCATCAATCATCGGAGACGTACAAGAAAATAGAAGCCTTCCCAGTAACGTTTTTGGGAGATTCCCAGGCATTCATTAAAGGATAGCATCAAGATCTCTTATATACAATCATGAAGGAGATCCTGAATTATTCGAAAATACTATCATTCTACCAAGAGGATCGCTTCTATCAGAAGAAAGCAAAAAAACGTTATTACCAGTTAACGGCTTGTTAGAGCGGACGTTCCCAGGGTAGCGTATAGGATCAACTGTTATACCTAAATACCATTCTAGGGACAACGTTTTGCACAACCTTTTATCTGCGGCTGGGTATAGATTGAAAAATTGTATAGTTTTGAATCCGGCCCGAAGATAGTACATTTGCAGCGATAACTGAGCCAGAGAGCATGGATCCATGAATCATGGATATCATGGAAATCATGGATATCCATGATCGGTAGCATCGTTTTCCGATTAATTTTTTCCTCAGTTTCAATTCGTATTGCTGTTCTCATCAAGTATTTTCTTTGAAAATATGCGGGGTTACTATTTCCCGTAAATAAGTATACGTTTTTATGTCCATTCAGTTCCGCCAATCATTAGGTTTATCACCTAATTTGCGCAGTAATCTTATATAGTGAAAGTATTCCCTTTTTAGAGGCCACTTTCATGACTACATAACACACGGGATACCTCTGAGATATTCCAATTTTTTTTTTAACAAGAGTTCATGCCAAAATTGACCAGAGTAGTACCTCCTCCAAGACGATATCACACAAAACCGAGCGAAATATAGAGATATCTCTGCACCGAGTAGACGCTCTAAAAATTGCAATGTTTTTCTAGTCTTAAGACTGGGCAGACAAAAGATTGTGCAAAGCGTAGCATCTGGATTGGTCTTAATATATACGGCAGATATCCAGGTATCCGGTAAAAACCCCAGAAGAAATCACCTAGAAGCTCCAAATTTGCATGGATGGAAAAATCCTATGGGAGTAAAAAATGGGAATTAAAAATCAACCTTAGTAAATACGCCAACTTCCCAGTAACTTCCCAGTAGTGCTGAATGGTGTAGAATTGCCAAAGAAAGACGTTGTCAAATACCTGGACATGCTCCTAAAAAGGTGTTATAGATGAGTTACTCATATAAAAAAGCTAGAAATCAGTTAAATAAAATAAAAGAAAATCAATTGTCGGAAGGAAAAATCATCTTCTTTGTCACCGGAAAAAAGCTCCTTATCTTTAAGGTATACTGAAGTCTATCTAGATCTACGGTATCCAGCTCTGGGGTGCCAGGTCTAATTCTAACGTTAACATTCTCCAGAAATTCTAATCAAAATCAACCCGACAAATAACAAATGCTTTCTGATATGTGAACAATACCAAGATTCAAGACGACTCAGATATACCAAACAGCGAAGCAGGAAATTCAAGAATACAGCAAAAGTATCTGGAGAAGCTCAACGACCATCCTAATCTTAGCAGAATACCTTTTAGATATTAGTAAGATCACAAGATGGTTTCTAAAATAACACTTCACATATCTTTCTGACTAGTTTCAGAACTGGAAAGATTTAACAGGAGTAGTCTACTGGGATTACTTCCAAAATTAAGCTTACAGAACAAAAGCTCGTATTGAAACACCATGCAGATTGTGCAAAACTTTGCGTTACTATCCTGTGAAACTCGAAAAGTTTACAAACTTATCAAACTTGTATTCCTTCGAGTATTTGTTCAACTCTTTCAACATAATTATCAACCACGCGGGAAACGAAATCTGCCGTTAGGCAGAAAATACATAAAGATAATCATCCCTTTGAGAGTTATTTTTGCTTTTGGAATATTTATACCTTCATAAGTATTGATTATTTTCCCTATTTCATCGTTAAAAGATATATAAGAGAAGGGGTCTCCCTGATAAATTAATGAGGGATACATAATCTTGTTGGGTATCATTCAATAAGTTAAAAATCAACAGGATATTATCGCTATATCTTTTTACTTAAAATACTGTTATAGTTTTAAACTTAAGAAGTTGACTTAAATTAAGTTAGGTCAAGTGTCGATGGTTCTTATGACGCGCATGCTTCTTATGACGTCACAATTATCTTTCTTTAAATAGAGTGAGAAGCATACTACCCGTACTACTACACCGCGAAAGTATTGTGTTGATCACTGTTGAGGAGGTCTTTCTGTGCTATACCACTCCCGAGTGTTCAAGCATATAGTGATAGTTCTGTGCAACTCTCAAGACTTAAATCTTTTATTTCTTTAGTGGGAAATTTGATTCCAAATCTAAAATTTACGTGAAAATTTTTGGCGAAAATGGGCAGAAAATCAAATTCGAAAACAAGTAAAGCCCGCGCCCAAAAGAAAGTGGCGTCTTTCTGTGACAAAACTGATGAAATTCCAGTGAAAGTTAATGATTCCGTTCTGGGAAATATCCCGGAGGAACCAATCGCAATAAAAAAAGAATTTCCATCCGCTACTAGTGAAACAGGACGTGATAATCCTGCAAGTGCCAATGAGACCATTGAAGAAGGAAAATACCGAATTCTGAAGAAAGAATTGCAAATGATAGAATTCAGCAAAATGACCAAAACGTTCGAGTTTAAGACTCTGGAAGATGATTTCTTTGAGATGGGCAGCAAAATCGCGGGAAGAATCATAATGAATCCGGATGATACCAATCATGGACCTAAAAGAGCTGGCAGTGGCAACAATGTTGAAAAACCGCTAAAACGTGCAAAAAAAGGTGAAAAAAATACCTCAAATCCGGTCGCTACCGTTAAAGAAGATATTAAAGGACAGGAATCAGACCATCCAACTACCAAATTACGCGTCCAGGATAACAAGGACCACCTCTAAATTTTGTATGACCCTTTTAAATAAAATATTTCGTTTGCAATAGTTCAGCTTTTTGTAAAATTATGGTTATAACTTTGATTAATATTCCAATAATTCGATACTTTAACTTTCCATATCTAATTATCCTTACTACAATACATCCTTAAATCATTCCTCAGATATTTTTTCGTATTTCAACCAAAATTTATAATATATTAGTCATCTATTAATGTAAAAAATTATCTTTAAGTAATCATATTTATTAAAACATATATCGGTTATCTAATGATTGTATATTTTATTTCAACTATCAAATGAATAAATTACAAATCAAAACAAAAGTATTATATTTCTTTTTATAAAAATGCCTAATATTTCATCATGGAATGTTAACATCAATTCTATTTTCAGGAATTTTTACTTTTTTTAATTCAAAGAATTTTTTGTTTAAACTATTTTTATTTTTGTACGAGGTTTCAATTTGCCTATTTTTTCTGGTATTTTAACAATTCTCAGTAATCAGGGAACCGACGAAACGTTGTACAAAGTAATAATAATAATATAACATGCCGAAAATTTAAACGTGTGTGGGCATAGGCCTTGCATCTGGCGTCTTGCTGTGTGCTCACCGATCCACGAAAATAAAAAAAGAGGGAGCGGCCAAGCACAATGAGATAAAAGGTGATTTAGATGTAAACCCAGAAAAATTAGTGCTACACCACATTCAAATTTTACGAAATATTAAAACGAAAATCATAAATTTTGAAACAAACTTTAAACCGCTACATATTTGCAAGAAAGGATCACATATGTACATCCTTGAAGAATATGAAATATATAAAGTCCACAAACTGGATCCAATTAATATCTGTAATGATTTAAGATATTTGAAATTTATTTACAATTGACACAATAAAACTGATTAAAGAAATTGAGTCATATGACATAATTACTTATTTATTAATTTTAGATGTTTCTTTGAGGATTATTGATTTAAGAGAAAAAAGGATAGACAATTAAAATTAGGGTCGAACAATCCGGGAGTTTGAACCCCTATAAAAAAGGATGGCCACAAGTGGAGGAAAATCAATTATCAGGTGGAGAATAAATCAATTATAACCAACTATTGAGTCCGTTATAATCAGTTATAAGTTACATATTAAGTAGTAAGAATGTTGTAAGAGTATCTACGTAACAATAATAAAGGGTCCCAGTTGCGATTTTGGAATCAATATTTGATTCAAACAACCCTTAATATCTTCACCATCTCCGATTGCAATATTCTATAAGAACTTTTTATAGAACTAAAGATAAAACGCTTAGGTACTCTAAAACTTAACTAAACTTTCTGACATTTTTTTCGGAAGAATAATCAAATCAATGTCTTCTATTGAAAACTATTGGAAAGGTAACCATAATAATGAAAAATCAGCCCTTTAAAAACTTCTATTATTGATCATTAAGTTCATTGTTTGCAAGGATTCATATTGGAATCGAAAACCTATTACAGTAGGTTCCTTAAGAGTGTCCTAACATATGATTAATGCCTACTAAAAAGTTACTCTTAAAGTTGTTAGTTTTGCAGTTCGGAGTCTTTGGAGTACCGAAAATACCTCTCTGTTTTTTATGGCTAATTTTGGGACCAACAAACGGTGTCATCATCCCTTGACAGGAAAGAACATCTGCCATTTCATTTCCCAGGATTAAAGTGAAGCTTTCATACAGGAGCTTATGCAAAAAGTCTTACCGTTAATCCTCTCCACCTGTTCAACTGGGAATCAAACTGTGCAAAAAATCACGCCTGGATCTACCTTTCATTTCTGGAGCTTCCTGTTTTCCTATATCTGGTTCACCAGGATGAGGTTTGGACACCCAGAACATTAGACTCTTAGACTTATTGTGTTCCTTGGGCCCAGCTTGACGATTTGTAATTCAAAAAGCCGAACAAATTTTTGCAACTTCCTGGAAATTTTTGTTACGACTGGAATTGGAGATTCTTGTTATTCGTCATATAAACAGAATTCAAGGATTCAACAGTACTTCAATAGTATGACGATACTTAGTCATCTGGATTAAAATCTACATTAATTACGGATTTCAGAAGTTAAATTTTGAAAAGGATTTCTCAGTATCCTTTTACTTCTGGGTGTTACTTCACAAGGAACAATTAATACAAAACCTTGTTTTTTTTATGGCCAATTTTGTGACCCCAAACTTTGGTTTGGGATAAACGAATGGTTTCATCTCGTCCCCCTTCGAAGGGTGAGAATCTTTACTTTTCCATTTCCCAGTTTGGCTGGGCATCAGCCTATTCCTTCCTTCCAGGAACTTTTGTATAAGGTCCTACCTTTAGAAGGGGTGTAGTCTTCTTCGCCTTTTCGACTGCGAATTAAACTGTGGAAAAATTGGCTTCTTCTACTTTCTAAAATCAGAGGAAAATGGGAAAAGGTTAAAAAAAAATACGAAATTGTTATATTTTGGACGTATATTTGTGAATTTTCTTTTTGTACAAATAATGGATACGTAGACAATGAAAAATAATTCTATCAGTGATTTATCGAGAAAATTCACTATTTGCATCATTTCATCGATTTGAACGTGTGAAATTTTTTTATATTTTTTATAGGATTTTTATATATGTTTTTTTCCATCATAGAGATAACCATTCATATATATATATAATATAAATAATTTATAAAGTTTTTTTACGTCGATAAGTACATACTTAAAACATAATAACTAATATACATATAACATATCAATGATTACATGAATTGAAAAAAAATGGAAAACCCTTAAAAGTCATACAGATTTTCCCATTGCAACACAATTTCAATAGTGCAATAATTTTCCATTGCATGAAAATCCATTTTCGCTGGGAAAATCTATACGAGTTTATTTGATAACTGACATAAAAGTTCAAATTCAATACGTTTAACTTATGGATGGCTTTAGTTCAGTCATTTATATATGTATATATAATATTTTTAAAAAAAATCAATATTAATAAATTGCAAAACCAAAAAAAAAAAAATGCTGAAAAATTTGGCAAAATTGATTCGAAGACATTTTGTATACAAATGCAATGATAATTTTTTTGTATGTTTGGGATTTGTGAATGAGGAATATGAACCAGGACCGGCGCTATAACTGGGGAGCGACAAATAAATAATATTTATTTCATTTTGAATAATACAGGGTGTGCTTTTACTGCTTTCTGGTTTTCATCCATTTCCCGATAAGCGCAAGCGCAAAAGAACACATGCGCAATGAGGTTAAATGATAACCAACAAAAAAACATTTATATTGGTACCTATATAAGAAGTGAAAATAGTATTTATTTAAAATATTTATTAAATTTTTAAAGTATTTAGTATTTATTAAAATAGTTTTTATTGTACGGAAAGCCTAATTCGAACCTTCGTTTACTAAAATAAATAAAGGATTAACCCAAAAAATGCAGTTAAGGTCCACCATAAATCATTCGGTAATTCATAAACATAAATTATTATAAAATTTGTACTAGAGATGTAACTTGAGTTTTCTTTTCCTTTCCGCATTTTTAATTGCGAGGAAATTCTTTGCCCATTTCAATTAGTGATTATGGTTGACATGATTCAAAAGACCTAGTTTGGGGGTCACTAGGTTCCTAAATTTTTTTGAAAATGTTATATTGGTTATTTTTTGTAGTATACTTTTATAATAAAAATAAAACGGTTTAAAATTATAAAAGTATGCACCCTTGGGTCCCCTGGTATATTCAGGTCTCTTGAATTAAAAAAAGAACCTTGTTTGATTTTTTTATATACTTCATTGCCCCTATTTTATATATCACGGATGTCAAATAGTGTCAACCCTAAAGTTATATCCCTCCAAAAAAAAATTTTTCTTCACATTAGGAGTACTTCATGGATCATTTTCTTTAAAATTTGACAACATAAAATCCCAAGGGAGCCTTTTCATTGTTTGCTATCTAAACGAAACAGCGTTAAACAAACCAGTTAGTAAAAAAAGAAATACATTTTTGTATCCATATTGGCTCGGTAGTTTTAAATTGAAGTGAGTTTTAAATTTACTACCGTGCCTACTGGAGGCCGAGTGGTCAAGGTGGCCGCTTCAAAACTAGTAGATGTTGTATTTGGATCACGTATAAAACAAATTTTCGATATTTCTTGAAACACGAATTTTTATTGACCCTAGAGTCGCAAAAACAATATTAGTCATAAAGTGACTATAAATAGCAATAAAAAACAGGACCGTGTAATACTGAAACCGCGTTTAGCGGGGTCTTACTATATTTGAAACAGTAATAGCTTAAAATTTGACTCTTTTGAAGTTATACTCAAGTCGCATCTCTGTTTAGCACCCCAATCGCCATAATCCTGATATGGGCATGCGCGTTGGTTGATTAGGAGAAGTGCAGCAAGAAATTTTCAAATGGCTATTACACACTAAAGTATTATCAACATTTTTTATTAATTTCAAATACGAAAAGTTCATATTACTCTTAAATTTAAACTCGAATTATGTTACAGTTCAAACAAAACCAAAATAGTGCCCGTTTTTTTCGAAACAGCAACGATTTTTAACATAATAACATTTTCTGTGATTGTTTGATATCATATAGACTCAAACTATTAGTTTGACGCATGCGCCTTGTACCACTAAAATCCAAATCTATTAAATATCAAACCAGTTCCAAGTTGTTTAACCCAATAATTTATTTATTTTTAAAGCAATTACATCAGTTGAGGTTATGTCGCCATTGTGGGCAAAACTAACCTAAAAATGAAATTTTTAAAAACTGGTTAAACAAGCCGTGGAATCGTAACAAATTGTTTTTCAAAAATTATATGAACATATCTTAGAATAATTTTTAAAATATATTTCAAATATAACAGTCATTTTTCTTGCAATATAAAATTGGTTATTTATTTTAATATAGATATACGCAACATTGATTTAATACTAACACTTTTTGCTATGATATTGTTTGGTCAGAAGATGTCGCAACAGGCGTTTCTTCCATGGTTGGAACTTCTGATACGTATAATCTCGTGTAGATAGTTTCAAATTGTATTGAAATACTCATAATTAGGGTCCGACCGAAACTTGTTTTTACGGTCGAAACCGGGGACCCGAAGGGTGCTAAATTTTCTATATCGAAATTTGTAGTACCGAATCTGGCATTGTTTTATCTTCCGTTGATAGGAGAAACGAACCGATACGAAGTTCACTTTCAACTAGCTTCGGGTCCCCGGTTTCGGCCGAAAAAACTAGTTTTGGTCGGACACTACTCTTAATATTTCGAGTATAAACATTAATTTTTAATATCTAGACTACATTTACTTAGTGTACGATTTATGATGGTTAATTTTCCTTTTAGAAAACTAAACTTATCAAAATATATTCTTATACGTATATGTTTATTTACAACGAAAAGAAAACTTTCATTTCATTCCGATAGAGGATGCCACCATTTGGGATGTCTTGTTTAATGGATTGTCTTGGAAATGGGGGTAGTTGGTAGGTTTGGTCCCATTTGTATGGGATACTAACAAAAGTATTTACGATTAGTGAGGCAAATGCGGGGTTGGTAGTCGTCGAGGGATGTTTCGGTGGTGTAACATAGCGATGTGGTCTTGGGTCGATTTGGTGGTGGATTGGAAGATTCGGAGGGTTGGGAAGTTGGCCAAGGTTCCAGGGTGATATGAGCGTGTGATCATCCGTAGTAGTAATCAGGAGCGTGGGTTAAAGCTCGGGAGTCATCTTCAGTGCAAGAACGGCGAACCGTTTGATATGCATCCGGGGGTGGAATCACATATCCAAGTCCATCCTGGTGGTGGTAGTGATGCAGAGTTGAGGGATGCTGGATGATTTGGTGTCGATTTTGGTGAATTTGCTGCGTTGCTGGTTGGTGAAAATGGGGATGATGGTGATGGTGCCGATGGTGCTCGTTTTCAACAGTAGTGAAACCACTAACGGAAAAGATTCTGTTTTCATTGTTTCGACCAAGTGTCATCTCACCCCTTTCGCTCCGAGTGGACTCGTTTTGCAGGGGTGGTGGCGGTGGTGGTGATGATGACAGCAATGTCATTGTGTTGCAAACCGGTAATGGCGTTCCCAACGCTATATCATCATTGATATCGCTAATATCATCGACAAATCCGCTAGAAAGTGGATGATCATTTCCGCTCATCCCTCCAGCTCGATACTTTCCGTCACTGTCATTGCTCTGTTGATGTCGATTTATGATAAAATGTCCTCCCAAAATCACCAAAACGAGAACAATACAAAACGATGCTCCCACAATGATCACCAGAAAAAATTGGTCCGAATTCTCTGCAAACAAATATCCTACGTCTAACTAACGGTTTTCAACTTCTTACCATACTATCCAGGGAAATTAAGTACATAACTTTCTTAAAATTCTCTCCAAACATTTACCAATCAAATACTCAAAACTCAAATTTATTAATGTATACCTTGGAGTCAGTCTTGATTCCTCGACAAAACATCCCCGGACAAAATACCCCTAAGACAAAATATCCTCGACAATTGATTCTTCGATTGCACAGGTCTGCGATGGTAAAATCGTCTTAAATATAATCCCAGATTTTTATTGTAATTTTTTGTGAAAAATAAGGAAGAGGTTTTGTTGCAAATCACATTTGAAAATTACAAATTTTTCGACCGAAACCGAGGACCCGAACCGAACCACTTTTTCTTTTTTTTCGAACCATAGTTTTGCCAAATATTTTGTTTTTGGGATATTTTATCCGGGATATTTGGTCTGTGGATATTTTGTCAGGGGATCAAATATCATGAAAGTTTTAACTCATGCTTTTCTGACATAGAGGAGGGCTGAATTCATTTTTATGACTCCAAGATTGATCAAAGTTAAATCAACTCGAAGCAATCCTAATAAATCAGTACCGAGAAATCAATTTAATCAGTAAACCGAGAATCAGTAATTTTGATCACTGCGTTACCAGCGAAAGCTTAAATTTTGATTATCAGCAAATTTTTTTTTCTATGGAAAATCAAAAATTTACTTTCTACTGTACTAAGTCGATTATCATAGATCGCAGTGATGAAATGAGTAATGGTGTATTATGGTATTTTTAACACATTTCATGCTAGTTAAAACATATTAGTATTTATATTAAAAAAGGTGTCTAATAAGAGTTCTAATAAACGTTTGTTATTCGGTGTCAATAGACATGCAGATAAACCACCTCAAAATTTGCCCTCTACCCAGTTTTAATTTTTTTGCTCATTTTTTCATAAATTCTTCATATATTCTATAAAAAAATAACTATCCTGAAAAATTGATAATCAAAAGTTTCTACCATATTGAAGTATTGTTCAATTTCCCTTGGAACTATTGTATTTCTATAGATTTTCGTTTGTTGGTTCCAGAAATTGCTTGGCAATCGAAATACGTATCTGGGCAATACGACACAAATATTTTTGTTTGAACTTCTGTTCAAAATTTATGTTTATGGCAAGATTTTTATATATTATTCAATAAAATCATACTACATAAATTGGACCACAATTTTTTTTCACAATTTAGTCCATCTAATCAGTAACTACGATGACATACTGTAGTCACGTGGACGAAGTCCCGAGTATCGACTAATTTCTTACTAAAATTATTCTAAATTGAATCTTTTGATAGTTTATTATCAAATGAACTCTATTTATATTATTTTTTTACACCAAAGAGACACCACTACTTAAAAGCTCGAGCTTTTGAGTTTTTATGGTATATTCTTTAATCTTGGAACAACTCCTATTCTTAAGAACCCTAAAAATAGATTTTTAGCTATGGACAATTTTACTATTTAAACAAAGGTGTTTCTTGCAATTTAGTCAATCTATTAGTCAATAACTACGATGACATACTGTTACCCCGTGGACGAAGTCCCGAGGATCGACTAATTTCTAACTAAAACTATTCTAAATTGAATATTGTACAGGTTTTTTCAAATGATTCATTTTTCATTGAATTTTTACGCCAAAGAGATACCACCACTTAAAAGATCAAGCTTTTGAGCTTTAGTGGGATATTACTTTAATCTTGGAATAGTTCCTATTTTTAAGAACCAAAAAATATATTTTTAAGTATGGACAATTTTGCCATTTAAACAAAGGTGTTTCATGCAATTTAGTCAATCTAATCAATAACTATGATGATATACTGTTGTCACATGGACGAAGTCCCGAGAATCGAGTAATTTTTTGCTAAAGCTATTCTAAATTGAATAACTGAACATTTTAGAGGTTTTTTCAAATGATCCATTTTTCATTCAATTTTTACACCAAAGAGATACCACCACTTAAAAGCTCGAGATTTTGAGCTTTTATGGTATACTACTTTAATAGTTTATTATCAAATGAACTCTATTTATATTATTTCTTTTTACACCAAAGAGACACCACCACTTAAAAGCTTCAGCTTTTGAGCTTTTATGGTATATTACTTTAATCTTGAAATAACTCCGATTTTTAAGAACCTAAAAACGAGATTTTTAGCTATGGACAATTTGTAATTTAAGCAAAGGTGTTTCTTGCAATTTAATCAATCTAATCAATAACTATGATGATATACTGTTGTCACGCGGACGAAGTCCCGAGTATCGAGTAATTTCTTACTAAAACTATTCTAAATTGAATATTTTATAGTTTATTTTCAAATTGACAATACTTATATTGATAGATCTGACTTTAAAGGGACATCACTACTTAAAAGCTCATGCTTTTGAGCTTTGGTAGTATATAATTTGAATCATGGAATTGCTGACGAATTTAGACAAAAATCGAGGGTAATTTTATTCAATTCTAAATGGTTACTTTTTTATATGCTTTTGATACATTTGATTTATGTGGGGGATGGAAAAATGTCTCCTTTTCTCCACTTGGAAATAAAATATGCATTACGTTGAACATATAATATTAAAACATTCATCATGCTTTCCACATGCCATTAGGTCTTTCCATTTTTAATGAATTACTTTATAAATCAACTACAAATCAACACAAAAACCAACAAATCGAAACAGCAAAATGTCATCTATTAAAGTAATTAATTGTAGCACTTTACTGTTATTTTTCAAATAGAACGTTAAGTGATTAGATTTTCTTTTAATAGCACTTTTCCTAGCAAAATCAATTAGTCGTTATTAGTAATTGGTTGCGATATGGACGAGCGCAAATAAGATGGACATGATTGAACATTGGTGGAAAATATTATTTATTTATCAATGAAAATATAATAATGGTGGAAATGATTTATATAGTGAACAATGAAGGACTGACTGACAAAAAAAATATATATAGTCAATTCGGTTCTTTTGAATTCTCTTATTATTTTCGGATGCAAAGGTGGTGATTTATATTTTACGAGGGAGTCATTTATTTGTGATGAATATTTATAGCTCAGTCAATTTATGAAGAGTTTATCAATTTCGTATATATTTATCGCTTGATTTTAAAGGCGAAAACATTTCACAGTACCATTTATTCAAAATATAGAAAAATCGTTTTCGTATGATCATAATTTCATAAGTATATAACGAATGATTTCAATTTTTATAAACGCTATGACATGAAAATGAAGTGAATGGAAAACGAATATATAAGTGGCTCATGTCTAAGAACCGTCAAATCTGGCAACGTTGTATTCTCTATGTTTTTTATTCTATTCACGATTTTTATGTTAATTCAATTCTGACAACGTATAGTTTTCTCTTTTGTCACTAAATTTTCTTTATAAGTCGATTTATTCACAAAAAAAATTAAAAACAAAGTAGAAAATGCAAATATTAACATCCCGAAGAGGGATATGAGCCTATATTTTACCCGAAAATAATTAGTGGTTACTATCCTGATACTTGACTCGAATGTATATTCTCCAACCCATTTTTTGGCTCATGTTTCTTTTAGGTCGGTCAAAATCTGGCAATGCTGCATTTCTACTTTGTTTTTAATTCTATTCGCAACTTTTATGGTAATTCAATTCTGACAACGTATAATTTTCTCTTTTGTCATTAAATTTTCTTTATGAGTCGATTATTCACAAATAAAATTAAAAACTAAGTAGAAAATGCAAATATTAACATCCCTAAGACGGATATGAGCCTATATTTCTACCCGAAAATAATTTGTGGTTACTACCCTGATATTTGACTCGAATGTACATTCTCCAACACACTCTTTGGCTCATGTTCCTTTTAGGTCGGTCAAAATCTGGCAATGCTGCATTTTCTACTTTGTTTTTTATTCTATTCGCAACTTTTATGGTAATTCAATTCTGACAACGTATAATTTTCTCTTTTGTCACTAAATTTCTTTATAGCCCGATTTTTTCGTGAATTAAATTAAAAACAAAGTTGGAAATTCAACGTTGCCAGATTGGACAGTTCTAAAAGGAACATGAGCTTAAAAAGCAATAAAAAAATGAATTTTATTTCTTCTCAAATAACTTATTAGATTTTCATTCTAATTTTATCAAGAGGATCTACAAATTTGTAAACTCCAATCAATCGCATAACTTCTCGCCCATAATGATGAAATTTAGATTTTTTTTGCGCTATTAATTATTGATGTATTTTTTTCCATCTCAGCTCTCTAAAGCAATGGCTCTAATATGGGTTCAATCGACCTCCAAAGGTTTGGTGAGTCAGTCTCGCGGGCTTGGCGGGTTTTTAATAATTTTGTTCATTTTAGTCATGTATTTATTGACCTATGTTTTGATTTGGGAAAAAAATCCAATTAAGAAGGGTTCGGTGAATGCTCATATGAAAGTAATGGGAATCGGTTGCTCCCATAAGGTTAAGAACCACTGCTTTAGAGTCATCTGGACATGAATTGGGAAATACTTGTAAAGATCTAATCTGCTGTGATTTATTTCAATTGGAACTAGTAACAAAACGGAATAGTTCTTTTACGATGCAGCGCAGAGAAACTCTGAAAATAGGTCCCCAGAATGATCAAGAAGAAGATATGATATCCATCCACTTCTATCATACTTCTACTAAAACCATTCAAACTATTTATCCTTGTTTGGCCATGATTTGAACCACTTTACCAGTTCTGAAATATTGTCATTTTCAATTAGTATATAATATTCAATCCCATTACCGATGGGAATGTGGTCCCAAATATCAAACGTTTTCTCCTGGAGAACCTTATGGAAAATATTGAAAATTATTTTTCGGGTAATTTTCATTGCCCAGTATGGAATTTTCTTTTTATCCGCAATTGGTCTCCCAGACCTGAATGCATCTTTGTAATTAAAATTACGATTAACTGGCTTATAAATTGGAAAAAGTATCGATTTTTTTTTTGGAGGTACCCATTATTAAAAGGTTTTTCCTTATGAACAAATCAATCATTACAGTGGCAATGTAAACCATTTAAAAGGGATGCAATACTTGATATCGGTTGATAGAAAAATCTTCCGGTTAAAAAATGGAATACTTTTTCCTCCATCAAATAAATTTTTTTTGGGGGGGAAAAATTATATTTTCATAAAGCTTTGTATTAAACTTAATTGCATTTTCATATAGTTGGTATTTGTATAGTCTGAATAGCCAGTAAATAGCCTATTAATCTATCCTCTTGATTGAATAAGTTCTATTATGATTTCAGCATTGTTCGGAAAATAATTTATGAATATTTAGCTAAGTATTGTTGGCAACTGAAAATGAAGTCGCGGGTATTTGTGGAGGTAAATTAATTGGCGATTATGTTCAATTGGAAAACGTCGAGAATTCCATAGTGCATGGGAGATCACGGGATAAATATCAAGGGATGAAATGTCGGGAGGAAATGTTGGGGTGAAATGTCGGGGTGAAATGTCGGGGTGAAATTAGGGGTGCGCTAGCTCTTCAATTGACTGAACTATAGTTGGGGTATTGGCGTGTCTTGTACTTACGTGCAAAAAAAAAGGTAAATGCAAAAAATCCCGACGATAATGATCTATACGATGTAGTTGTGATTGTGGTGGTGGTAGGAGTCGCAATGGCCCCGCCAAAAATTCGCTCATTTATTTTCACTTTTGCAATACCGTCCCCCTGCATATCTTTGCTGTTGTGATCGGTCGGTGGAGGCGAGTTTCGGGAATATGGGGGATGGAGTTGGGATGACGGGACTTGATGCACAAAGCTAGGATTTGAGTAGCCTATTGCTGCAAATATAACAGAACAAACAAATCATTATTATCCCATTGTATATACATTGAACCTAACCTCACCCAACTCCGCACCCTCAAACCCAACCCCGTCAAAGTCGCGGTGTTTTGGTCGCAAAATTAAAAAAAAACAACAACTGATCAAAACTAATTTGCATCGATATTAATTAATTTATTAGATTTGTTAATTTGCAGTTATCGACTACTACATTCACATGTATTTGCTTTGTGCAGATTGGTAATTAATTTTTCTTTTCAATTAAAATAATGCTAATTAGTTTTGATTGCGTTATAAATATATGTTTTTAATTGAAAGCGTTAAAACCAAAAAAGCTTAACCCTCGGTCAAAGCATACAATTAATATAAAATAATTTTTATCCATGATAAAATAATCAATTTATACGTGGTTCAATCAAGCTTTTGCATCTACTCCATTTTGCGCATGCGTAATAAGCACGTGCTAACTAAGCACACTGGATACAAGTTCAAAGCTTTGAAAACAGCGAATCAGAATTGAAATTTAAATGCGTAAGAGCATGCGCTCTTTTGCTTAATGATGACGTATAATTTTTTTTTGTAATGTAAAGTAGTGTAATGCATAACCAAATCTATTTGGACTACACAGAAAATTCTAATACATCAAGAAGAAATGGTTGAAGCAGAAAAACCCAAAATTAAATTTTTCAACAAGTTTACATTGATTACATTTAATATAATGCACGAAATTTAATTTCATTTATTGATGCTTTCTACGACTTTTTTATTTACATTAGGAAATTTTCATACAGCAATTAATCCAAAAACAATATATTTATAGGACAATCGATGCATCCTGTAGCTTCTTTTGTCATTTTTATTGAAGTAAATTGTTTTTGCAGGTATAATGAGGATATGTTTCCCTTTTTTTTTCTGAGTTTTATGTTCCTAATGCGGAAATAGGGAACAAAAGCGCTATGCATGCAGGATATGCAACCGTGATGAAAATGCAATCAAAATCGAATCAGTCGTTTTTGAGGTTAAACGGTTCAAGTAGCAGGTGTTGCACTTTTTCTATGCACTTTTATATTAAATCTTAGAAAAACTTTAGCGGTAAAAATTTCCAGCAAATGACAATCTATGCATTGTAATATTATACTCTTCCCGTACCCGTGGGAATAAGTTTGGAAGGAAAAGCTAGTATAAGTTATATACATTTTATAACTTTTTAGTACAAATATATTAAGGGGACGCAAAAAATCGACGATTTTTTTGGGGTAGCCCTTAAAAAAAATTTGAGGACCGCTTTTTACTCTATATCGAGCCAACTAAAGTTCAAAGTTGGAATTTTCCAAAAAATTTTTTTGACAAACGATGGAAAATCGTTCGTAGAAGTTTAGTGAAAGAAACTATTTCGTTTAGGACAAAATAGTTTAGTAGTAATTAATTAATTACGAAAAATTAATTATTCTGCCATTGATATAGTAAAATGATAAGAAAATAGGGAAAATAGCGATATAATTTACAAAAGTAAATTATATCACATAAATATAATGACAGAATATTTTATATATTGTCCATGTTGTTTAAGTCCTTGTATTTTTAAATATAATAATTAAATTGTGGGCATAAGGACGAACCTTCTTGTTTATTTTATTATTTATTTTATCGCCAACGTTTCGTCAGTCATTGCTGACTTCTTCAGGGCTCTATAATGAAAATACATAACATTTAAAAAAAAGCAACACATTATTGTCAAAATTATCAATACATAAATTACAATTCATAAGTTTTAGTCGATATAAATCTTAGTTAATTATTGTGAAATCTAATCGAAAAATAAAAAAAAAATAGAGCTCTAAAGTCAAGAATGACTAACGAAACGTTGGTGATAAAATTCGTCCTTATTGGTCACAATTTAATTATTATATTTATAAATTGTATTAACAGTAAAAAACAAAAGTTTAAACAAAGTTTAACTGTAATTAGCTAAATACAAGGGTATAAGCTTGGATCAGGAACATAGAAATTTGAGAACTGTTTCGAATTGTTTCGTAATTATTCCTGTACGTATTGTTCACTAGAATGCAATTTGTACGTTAATTTTGACATATGCCAGAAATGAAGAAGCGGTGGTTATTTTCAAATATATATTATCAAATATATATAGCAGAACATAAAAATTAAATAGTTCAATAATGCAACAATAAATATTATCTAAGTATATTTTTCATTTCGCAATTATTTTGGATATTTCTTTCATTAAAAATAATACATCACAGTTTTTCACAAGGGTTTTTCCCATAAAAAAGTAAACTTTATTTAGAAAATTTGGTGCAAGTCCATTTTAGTACACTCACAATCTGGCAACGTTGCATTTTCGACTTGTTTTTAATTTAATTCACGACAAAATCGGTCCATAATAAAAATTTAACCACAAAAGAGAGAACTATACCATATTAGAACTAAACCATCAAAAAAATCGCGAATTAAATTAAAAACAAAGTCGAAAATGCAACGTTGCCAGATTGTGGGTGTGCTTAAATGAACTTGAGCCGAAAATTTAATTTTACATAATACAATATAAATACATATTTGAAAATAACTGTCGCTTCTTCATTTCTGGCATATGTCAAAGTTTACGTACAAATTGCATTCGAGTGGACAATACGTACCCATTCGGAACAGTTCTCTTCAGTTCTAAAAATTTCGACGTTCCTGATCCAAGCGTATACCCATTTTATAACTTTTTGGCACAAAATTATTAAGGGGACGCAAAAAATCGACGACTTTTTCTGAGACTCATTTAAAAATCGGGGTAACCCTTATAAAAATTTGAGGACCGCTTTTTACTCTATATCGATAGGCAACCAAAGTTTAAAGTTGGAATTTTCCAAAAAATTTTTGTTCCCATTTTATGGAAAATCGATCGTTTAGGTTTAGTGAAAGAAACCATTTCGTTTGGGACAAAATAGTTTAATAGTAATTAATTAATTACGAAAAATTAATTATTCTGCCGTTGATATAGTAAAATCGGCTCAAGTGTACTTTCACCCACAATCTGGCAACGTTGAGTTTTCGACTTGGTTTTTAATTTAATTCGTGATTAAATCGGTCCATAATGAAAATTTAGCCACAAAAGAGAGAATTATACCATATCAGAAATAAATTTTAAATAATATTTGCAAATAGAATAAATAAGAAAATGCAACGTTGCCAGATTGTGGGTGTGCTATAGTACACGTGTTCATTAAAATCATAAGAAAATAGGGTTTTTAGCGTCTCATATATATCACATAAATAAGATCGCAGAATATTTTATATATTGTATTTACTGTAATAAAAAAAAGATTAAACAAAGTTTAACAGTAATTAATTAAATACAATTATATACAAATGGAAGTTCCCGGAACTAGAATACTATTTGCAGTCACCCTTGATAACCTATTAGAAATTGGAATACCTACTTTAAAGAGTTTAAAAAAAAGTTTTGATTTCCTAAAAATTCAAATTGATAAGTAAGGGATCAAAGCACAAAATTGTACAGCTGAGGATGAAATAAGTTTGGATATTGGGACTAAGCGATGAATTCCATTAGTTCTTTACTAAAGTACCTACTTATCCCGTATATACCAGCTATCTTAAAATTATAGATGCACATCAATATTCTTTGATTAATGAAATTTCCAATTGTTTTCGTACGTATTGGAAAACTTGTTGAAAAATTGCGCAACTGACAAATGGTCCAGTTGTTGGATTAGGGACAAAATCTAATTTGGTAATATTGCAAAGATGATTTGGTGGTTGATTTGGTCTTACCTGTTTCCGTCGTTCGTATTTGATGCGAATCTTTAATCAAATTTTCATTATATCGATTGACCTCAATTCGGGTAATCGGTTCTTCTTGGTAAAAATCCCCAATTGTCTCCGTTGTCGTGTTCAGCTCATCCGGTTCTAATTGATCACTGAATGATTCACTCCTAAATACAACACGTGATACTGTAACAGAAAACAGGTGCATGGTATTAGTCTACAATCGCATACTATTCTCAGTAAAAATTTCCGGTTATAAACCATTTTATTCGAATTTCTAATAATGGGGGATCAAAACACCTTTCACTTGAAATCCAATGAAAATTAATTTTTATTGTAGTAAAAATATCTTGTAGTTAAATTCTTATAAAACAATTTCTTAAAAGTAAACCATAAACCCGAATATTTACGTATTACATAGATACATTTTACAGATACGTATTTCGATTACCAAGCAATTATTAACAATGGTAATCATGCAGTGTTTTATGGTGACTCATCAGTCATGGAGAAACCTTATACTTGAAAACCATTGTTTGGCAATCGAAATACGTATCTGGGAAATACGTCATAATAATTTTTGGTTCAATACTTAAGTTTATAGTTTACTTCTAGTAAATTATATTTAGTTACATGAACATAAACCTATTGAGGTAATAAAAATATGAATTTAAAATGCCTTACCACATGTGTATACGATTTTTAAGTACATCCGCGATGCTGGTCGACAAGGATTACCAAAAGTGGCAGTATCGGCCGCCAGGGTGCACCGTCGCTTACCGTGGCACAAAACCATTACAGCTTCTGTGGCAAAACTAGCCAAACAAGCTGAAAACATAAGCAGGGATTTTACTTTCTCAATATTAAATAAACAACTTTAATTTTGTTTTATGGCATATAAATAGATGGAATTTGAATTATTTAATTTTAATCAAATTAATGGCTCCACTGGCTAAATACTACTCTTGGTCGCTAATATTTTCCAAAAAAATTTTATTTACTAAAATTTTAACAGCATATTAATAATTTTCTCGATATTAAATTTCAGGTATCAAATTTATAGATAATACCTCCATGTTAAAAAAGGCATTTAAATGCCACTAGTAACTTTAATTGACTTCTAATGTCGCTTAGACAATATATTAAATATATTGTGGTCCTATTTATGCATTATTTGAACAAAAGTTCAAACAAATCACTAACGTGATACGTATTTCGATAGCCAAGCAATCTTTGAGCCTTTCTCTTTTTTATTGAAGTTGTGGGTATTTACGGAGCAGTTATGAAGCGATCCAATTCTATTTGATGATCACTGAGGAAAATTAATTAGCAATCAAAATACGTACCTGGACAATATGTCACAAATATTATTGTTTGAACTTCTGTTCAAATTTATACTTATTGATTACTTTTACACATTATATAATACATGATTATAATTTCAAAAAATTATTAATGTATATTAGACTGATTAAAATAAATGATGATTTTATTTTTAATTATATCAAAAATATTGTTGGGAATGACAAAAAAAAACCTGTGAAAGTTTAAGCTCTTAATATTAATATTAAAAGGTACCGCATCGCACATTTCGATTTTCCATTTAAATAACATGGGAACAATACTCTCTTGCACTTTGGAATTTTATAGCTCACGTTGGTGACAATATTTCGAAATGATCAAGGTATATTCTTGTAGAAAATTGAACGATCTACAAAAACGGTCTCGAACAAGTTTTTGATATATTTATTCCTTCAAAAGTTATTCGAGGTCAAAGTTGAACTAAAGAGAAATTATAATATTTTTTTAATATTTTGACGCAACCATCAATTTTATGAGAAAATTTTATAGAACATTTTTTGTAGAGCACTTTTTTTCCTATAGCTTATCTTTATAAAAGTTTTTGATATTTTTCATAGATCCGAAGTAATTTAATTAAAATAAAAAAAATAATTTTTATGTTAAAAATATAATAATTCAGGGAATTTTCAGTTTAATGCAAATAACTTAGGACCCATGAAAAATATCAAAAACTTTTACAGAGATAAGTTATAGAAAAAAAGTGCTCTACAAAAAATGCCCTATAAAATTTTCTCATAAAATTGATGGTTGCGTCAAAAAATTGAAAAAAATATTAAAATTTCTCTTTAGTTCAACTTTGACCTCGAATAACTTTTGAAGGAATAAATAAATCAAAAACTTGTTAGAGACCTTTTCTGTAGATCGTTCAATTTTCTACAAGAATATACCTTGGTCATTCCGAAATATTGTCACCAACGTGAGCTATAAAATTCCAAAGTGCAAGAGAATATTGTTCCCATGTTATTTAAATGGAAAATCGAAATTTGCGATGTGGCACCTCTTAATATTAATATTAAGAGCTTAAACTTTCACAGGATTTTTTTTTGGTCATTCCCAACAATATTTTCGATATAATTAAGAAAAAAAATCATCATTTTTTTTTGAATCAGTCTAATATATATTCTCAATTTTTTGCTGTTTTGTAATTAATAGAATCTTCATTACGTTATTATTTATAAATACATTTAAAAAATTGTATTTTTGATGTTGTAGCAGAATAAAATAGTTTTAAATAAACGCTATGAAATAGAATTGAATTTGTGTAAACGTATAGAAGTCAATTTGTTAAAAAATATGCAACTGATGCGTAGCAATTCGTAGCATGTCT
Source organism: Sisyra terminalis (assembly GCA_958496175.1). Taxonomy (NCBI): domain Eukaryota; kingdom Metazoa; phylum Arthropoda; class Insecta; order Neuroptera; family Sisyridae; genus Sisyra; species Sisyra terminalis. The sequence continues at coordinate 1,621,615 of OY292280.1, forward strand.
GATCACCGGCCATATTTATATTTTTGTCCTTTTTTGTTTCATGTATATCTCCTTTTCTATCATTTATTTATCTACCATCCTTGTTTGAATGCATCTTTTTGTAGAAAATGATCAAAAATGATATTAAAGGCATTTAAAAACTAGTTTTAGATGCCTTGTTATATCCTAATTTCTAGAATTAGATACTTACAGTAATATGACATTGGCGACCCAATAGCTAAATAAGGTAAGGGTACCAAAACTGTCACCTTTACTCTTTTCTACCCTAAAAATGAGGACTTTTTTCAAAACTCACACTCTTCCGGTTCTCCCTGGGGTTGAGGACATTGCACGCTTTCGTACTCCGTTCTTCCGTAGCTGGCCGTATAGATGGCGATACGTGTATGTGGTCCGCATTTCAATTCAATTACGTTATTTTCACACGCGATTGTACTCAAAAATTGAACTGGAATCGAGAATATCACATAAAAGTGGAATAAATTTTCATAATTCAGGTTTGAAAAAATCATCTAACAATATGGGACTTACTTGGTCGACATTTGTAGCCGACATGAATATATTTCCGCACTCCGGGACATGGATCGTTTCCAAATGTTCCAATGGACGAATGAAATTTACATTGATGTTTCTTCTGGCAAGCCTCGACCACCGTTTGTAATACTGAATACTGTTAATAAAGAAAATATATATTAGAGTGGCCATGACAGGTTTTCAGTATAAAGAACTAATTTGACATAGTTAGAGTCGAACGTTTTTCAGTTCCGGTCAACAAACTTTCAATGAGCTTTTCATTCCCATTTTTTATATGTAAAACTATAGTTTTTGTTTTTAAGCGACTGGAAATCAGCGTGGAATATATAAAATGACAATAATCACTTATAATCGAAACCACAATAAAATAACAATCGCTTTGTTGTAACGGAAATTCAAAACTGAACTGCAATACTGAACTGTCTTCTTTGCTCGAACTGAGCCCCTTATATACCCGCAACTCAACGTTCTAGTATGTTCTCCAATGTTCTCCCATTTGTTGGACGTTTCTAGAATATTCTATGTGCATTCGTATTGGTGGAAAAGAGAAAGAAGTCACTAAGCCAATCACGTGCCAACATGGCACAAAGAGAGACCGACTTCGTCCTTTTCTGTTACAATATTATAATTTTACAAGAGGATACTAGTAACATAATATTGTTGTCGTTTTAATACAGAGATTATTATACATTAATTTACTAATTGATGTTTTGTAATTGAGTACCTGATGAAGCTACAAAAGTAGCGAAACGTTGTACAAAGATGTAATAAAAATGTCAAAAATTTAATATTCAAAAATGGAAATTCATTTTAAAACCATTAAAACTTATTTTTCGATCATATAGCGTTGAAATTCATTGAACCTTAATTACGTCATTATTTTTAAGCACATTTATAAAGTACTATTTAGTAGTGCAATAAAAAAGACTTAAATATACGCAATGAAATAGAATAAAGTATGTGGAAACCTAAAGAAGTCAATGGTAAAAAATATGCACCTGAAGCGTAGCATTTCGTAGCATGTCTGATCACCTCTTCTCTGTCAACCTTGTTAGAATGCAACCAATTGTAAAAAATTATTAACACATTGAACGCCGACCGGGTTTTTCGTATAATATCAAAACCATATAGCCATAAAAAGTAGATAAATGTAGCCATGTAGTGTCAGTCACCAATGACTGACACGGCTCAGTTGGAATACAGTGGACCCCCGATAATCCGGCCCTCGGCTAATCTGACACCCCCTGTAATCCGATATGGTCTATTATTTATTATGTATTGAATAATTTGTTGTATATTGAGTAATTTGTCGGATTACAAGGTACTTTTTCGTAAAAAATTCCGGACTATAGGGGGTCTTAGGCAGTACTCGGTAATCCGTGAATTCGCTAATCCGACTCTGCCCTGCAAACTATTTGTCGGATTACCGAGGGTCCACTGTACTTAATTGTCAGTCACCGGTGACTGACAAAGCGTTCAATGTGTTAAAAACTTTTAATCTATGAAAGTTTAAGTGCCTTGTTATAACAGGGTTCAAATTTAAGCGATATTATTTCGATTATTTTCGGTTTACCTAATTTACCGATGATAAATCATGCTTTGTTAAAATTCCGCGATTTTAATGCCTTAAATTCAAGTATTCATCCCGAAATTAAATTTTTGCGAAAAATTTTCAATGCAAGGTAATTTTTTTTATTTTCTTTTTTTTTGTATAATATCGTTTCCAAGTAAATTTTTAAATAAATAATAAAATTCAGATCTCAGCTTAAATTTTCTTATTTTAACTGTTAAATAATAACTTAAAAAAACATTTAACTAATAATTTGGCTAAAAGGGGATGAAATAGGAAAATTCAGTGTTTAGCAGGATTTTTAGTAATTTGGACATAGATCATCAGAACCCAATTTTGGTCAAGGTTCAACAAAACTTTAATGTAATTTCTTAAAAATAAACATTTTTATTTATTTATTGAATATAAATTGAAAATATTTTATTTTTGTGAATCAAGAAGCCTGATGAAGTTACGATACATAACGAAACGTAGCTAATTGAATAGTAAAAATATTAAATAAAAAAACCGATCTTAAACAACCTGAATTGTTTTCTTATTTTTAAATAAATTTAAAATTGACAATTCCTTTTCCTGGAAACTATAAATAATCAAAAACCTTTTAAGGAGGGATTTATGAAGGACCTAATCCAGGAATAAGTCGAAGGGTTGCAATTTAAGTCTTGACACTTTTGGTAGCCAGTTTTGTCTATCGGGTTGCATTCTAACAAGGTTGATAAATAAATAAGTGATGGAAAAACTGATATGCATGAAAGAAAAAAGGACAATGATATGAAAATGGCCGGTGATGAGACATGCTACGAATTGCTATGCATCAGTTGCATATATTTTACCATTAAAAATTATGATTGATAACGATTGTTATTACGATAAATTTTTAGCCCGGGGCCACCCAGTTTCCAAGTGGTCATTATAAGTTATTATTGTTATAAAGGGAGCTTTGTGTTAGTAAATAACCAGTGGTAAAAAACGGGACAAAAATGAAGTCAAAGGGGAATTTAAAAAGCGTTTTTTTTTTTTGTTATCTCACAAGCTTGAATTTCTATTTAATTTTCCATGTGAAAATGCCAACATCCCTTATCTTTAATCACAGCACCGTTGTCGTGTTGTTGCGCCTTTAAATTACGGAAAAATTAGCGAAAAGGTCACTGGAAAAAGGCCACACTCATGTGAAAAGTGAAAATTGTATTTGTTCCAACGAACAGTACGAGCGATTATTATGCGTAAAAATAAAATAAAGTGGTTGATAACGCCAAAATCATTATCATTAAGCCAATTTAGATGGCGGGAGCTTTCGAAACGTAACACCCTCCCACGCGCTGTGGGCGCCAAACCGTTGAATTCGATGGAGATGAAAGGTGGCGGGATGCCGGGATGGGGACGGATTGGGAGGAATGGAAGGATTTCAGTTTAGAAAATGGTATAAATTGTGAAGGGTTGTCTACCGGAAAATGGAAACGAGATATAAGGACATGTTACGTGGTAGCATGAACGGAAATGGGATAGTTACGAGAAAGGGCACGACATTCGACTCGATTCGAAGAAGCTTTTGGGGATATGTTGGATGTGTGTGTTGGGGGAACGGTTGGGGACACAGTTGGGGGATGTTTGGGGATGTTTGGGGATGGTTCACGTTTGCTCAAATAATTAAAAGCGTACGTTTTCAGTCGAGTGCCGTTTGCACGCTACATGAACATGTGAACGTATCATTTTCTTGGAACGAATTGAGATTATACTTCGTGTCGCAAACGTAGCAAGTAGATGCGACATACTACTGGAACGTAGTATATGGTATACTGGGCCCAGATATCTGATCCTTGCTTCCGCTCCCACATAAACCGTCTAATTGAATTCGGGAATAAGTGCGCTGATTAAAACTGTCCGCAAATGGTGACCATGTCCTTCATCCACTCTACCTCCAACCCACCTCACCCCACCCCACCCCACCCCCCTTCCAGCTCATGCTAAATGAATTGAGCAATAATTTCCAACAAATTATATATCATTTTGGTAATGTCCCACTGAACTTTCGGTTTCGGCCAAGTTTCGGCCAAAACACGAGTTTCGGCTGTCAACAAACCGAAACTACGACCGAAACCGAAACTGAAAAAAAAATGTTTTGCACTGATTATTTGATTCGTCAATTATGAATACTGATAATTTTCAGTTCATTAACATTTTGTTTAATATTTTTTTTTTCAGTTCTCTAAAAAAACTGATCTTAGTTTAGTAGATATTATTTTGTTTTTAAGATATAAGAAAGAGCACCTACTTTCATATTTATGTACCTAAACATTAGGGTGTCCGTTATTTCCCAAGTTGATTTTTTTACAGCGATCGCCCCCTGAATTTTTAGTTTAAGATGTAAAAAAAATTATCCAATACAATTAAGCTCCTAATTTCAGGGTGACCATGTCCTTCATCCACTCTACCTCCACCCCACCCCAACCCACCCCCTTTCCAGCTCATGCTAAATGAATTGAGCAATAATTTCCAACAAATTATATATCATTTTGGTAATGTCTCACTGAACTTTCGGTTTCGGCCAAGTTTCGGCCAAAACACGAGTTTCGGCTGTCAACAAACCGAAACTACGACCGAAACTGAAAAAAAAATGTTTTGCATTGATTATTTGATTCTTCAATTATGAATACTGATAACTATCAGTCCATTAATATTTTGCTTAAGGGGTTATATACAGTTAGAATTTTGAAAAAAACGATTTTTTATTTATTTTCTTTTCTTAATGTACATATATTTAAGAATACATAGAAAAAATTTCATATCGTTCCGGTGAATATTTTCGAAGTTACACGCAAATTTGAAAAAAAATAATTTATCCTATGTAAAGTGCTTTTTAAACGCGTTTTTCTCAAAATGGTGTTTTCAAAGTCGGTGACCAACATTACTCCAAAACGGATAAACCGATTAGTCTCAGATTTTAACATAAGCTTCTGAAATATACTTTTTAGTAATTAATCGAAGATTTTTTGTCACCGATAAATATATTTTTTTATAAACAATTTAAGGCCGAAATTTTGGTCAAAAATCGATTTTTCTTTTTTGAGAAACCGCCATTTGGTCAAAAAAAAATATTTTGCTTATTCCTTCGATTAATTACTAGATTTAACATTACTTTAACGAAATCTGTTTGGTTTTTTAAATTCAGAGGATCCAATTCAGAGATATAGTGGTCACCGCAAAACGTCTTTTTTGAGAGGAGCTCCCGGAAATCAGCTGTAGCTGCTTTCCAAATAAATATTTTTACTAATACTAAGTCTTAAAATACAGTTAAAAGATATCATAATATGTGTACAAATTTTTAGATCAATTAATTTAAAAGTTTTCTCAGAAAAAAATCTGGAAAATTCGCTATTTTACGGCCTTCTAACTGTATATAACCCCTTAACATTATCTTTAATATTTTTTTTCAGTTCTCTAAAAAACTGATCTTAGTTTAGAAGAAATTATTTTGTTTTTAAGATATAAGAAAGAGTACTTTCATTTTTATGTACCTAAACATTAGGGTGTCCGTTATTTCCCAAATTGATTTTTTTACAGTGATCGCCCCCTGAATTTTTAGTTTAAGATATAAAAAAAATTATCCAATACAATTAAGCTCTTAATTTCTTGATTAAACCGTGCCGGAATCATGTTACTTTTACCATTTAAATAACATGGCATTATTTGACTTTTTATTTTTATTTTTTTTTTTCAAAAACAAATGAATGAAAAGATTTAAGATCAAATTATTCTGACGTGAAATTAACGCTCTACAAAAAAGCTTCCCTATACTTAGTCGGTAAAATTAGGCGTTTAAGAGATATTCGTTTCCAAATTTTAAAGGATAACAATCTTAGCAGTTTTTGATAAGTAAAATATTTAATTCAAGGGTTATGAAAATTTTTTTGGAAATTTTGTTTTTATCAACAAGAAAATGTATCAAGTGATATTTCAAGTTAAATATTCAGACCTAAGTATGTTTGGCAATATTGATGAAGGAAAATTATGCATTATTTATCGCTGAAAATTAATTATTCATCAATTCCCGAAAATCCTTTGAAATATCAGGTGATGCATTTTCCTGTTGGACAAAACTTAAGCATTCAAAAATTTTTCCATAACTCATGAATTAATTTGAAAATTTTCGAATAACTAATGAAATACTGCATAGATTGGTTATCAATACAATTTGATAATGAATATCTTTTAAACGATTAATTTTACCGACTTATCATATAGGAATTTTTTTATAGAACGTTAAATTTCCTGTAAAATTACAAAGAGTACATTTTATAGTTCATATTAGTTCGCGAGTTAAAAATTCATCATTAAAAACAAACTTTTTTTTAAATAATCAAATTTTAATTGTTAATGTGTTCTAAACGGTGAGATTGACGGTGAAAATATACAAGACCTTTCTTGTAGAGCGTTTGATTTCTTATAAAATAATACATAATTATTTGTAAGATTGCTAAGATTGGTGATAATTAAAATTTAATGACGAATATCTCTTAAACGCTTAATTTTATCTACAAATTATAAATGAGTTATTTTGTAAAGAATCAAATTTTCTACAAAATTGTATATTGCACCATTCATTATTCATGTTGGGCCACAGGTATACATGACCTTTCTTGTAGAACGTTTGATTTCCTATACAATAATATATAATTATTTGTAAGGTTGCTAAGATTGGTAATAATTAACATTTAATGACAAATATCTCTTAAATGCTTCAATTTATCTACAAAGCATAAATGAGATTTTTTGTAGAAAATCGAATTTTCAACAATATTATATATTTTATGATTCAATGTTTGTATTGGGTCACAGGTAAAAACATTCCTTAGCAAAAAAAAACTATGTTTTCCTTAAAATAATCAAACTTCAATCGTCTATATCATCTAAATGGTGAAAATGCACACGACCTTTCTTGTAGAACGTTTGATTTCCTACAAAATACTATATAATTATTTGCAAGGTTGCTAAGATTGGTAATAATTAACATTTAATGACAAATATCTCTTCAATGCTTCAATTTACCTACAAAGCATAAAGGAGCTTTTTTGTAGAAAATCGAATTTTCTACAATATTATATATTTTATAATTCAATGATCATATTGGGCCACAGGTAAAAACATTCCTTAGCAAAAAAACTATGTTTTCCTTAAAATAATCAAACTGCAATCGTCTATATCATCTAAATGGTGAAATTGACGGTGAAAATTTACATGACCTTTTTTGTAGAGCATTTAATTTTCTACAAAACTATATAAAAAAAATTGTAAAATGATCAAGTTATGAGGAAGGCATACATATTTTTCAAATGGTCTGAGTAAAGAGGGAAAATCTTTTCATTAAAATTAAAAGCTCAGCTGTGGTGAGGATTTTCCAGGGGTGTCTATGAACCAATTTTTCAGGGAATCCAGGGGAAAAAATTTTTTTTTGACCCACCCTTGTGTACACTGTAGTGTAGATAGGAGGTTTTTACCTTGAGAGCTGACGACCATTTGCACGTTGCATTCGAGTGCAACGTTGCATTGTGGGTATCCTCCCCCGATGAGCACATCGCCAGGGTTGGCTTCTCGTATCTGGCCTGCTGGATCGAAATGGTCGTTTCGTTGGGACATTTCAGAGTGATTATTTCGTCGTCACATCCGACTTGTTGGAACGTTCGCAACGTTCCCGACAACAAAGCTGCAACGGAAAATTTCTCGTTTTAATCAAAGAAACACATTTTCTCCTCTTCATCGTCTAATGTCGCCGTCCTAATGACGCTGAAATTTTTATTTACAAACATTTCAAACAAGTTGAACCGTTAAATATTAACGACCGCCATCTGACGAGAACGGCGGCGGCGGCGACCAACATCCAATTAAAATAATGGAACCACCGAATTTATTTTCGCCGGCAAACAAAAAAATATATTTCATAACACAAATATGTAGAATTTGTGCCAGTGAGTCTCAACCGGTGTCACTTTGTGCCACTGTTACGCATTATTCAATTTAAGAAAATTTGGTGTTTTCCTTAGTCCATAGACCAATAAAATTAGTGAATCAGCCTCTGAAAAGTACCTAAATAGTTTCCACAAAGCATCAGGGATCCTCCAAGTTTCAGCTCTATATCTCGTTTTATTTGTGAAGTAATAAATAGGAATCACATTTCTTTTCGAAAATGACTGAACCGCTTTGAATAAAATTAGGGTATAATATAGCTTTCAGGTGATTATTTTAGCTAGGTATACCTTTTCAAAGTGTTCAAATTTCATTCAAATCGGTTCAGTCATTTTTAAGAAAAGACAATTTGATTTATTTATCGTTTTTTTCCAGTTTGTTTCCAAATGAAAATAAAATGGAAAGCTCCAACTTGATAATTAGATGTATCTTTATAATACCAGCATATATTTCAAAAATGATACATATATATTAGACTGATTCAAAAAAAATGATGATTTTTTTTTAATTATATCGAAAATATTGTTGGGGATGACAAAAAAAAAACCCTGTGAAAGTTTAAGCTCTTAATATTAAGAGGTGCCGCATCGTAAATTTCGATTTTCCATGTAAATAACATGGGAGCAATATTCTCTTGCACTTTGGAATTTTATAGCTCACGTTGGTGACAATTTTTCGGAATGACCAAGATATATTCTTGTAGAAAATTAAACGATCTACAAAAAAGGTCCTTGCACAACTTTTTGATATATTTATTCCTTGAAAAGTTATTCGAGGTCAAAGTTGAACTAAAGAGAAATTTTAATATTTTTTCAATTTTTTGACGCAACCATCAATTTTATGAGAAAATTTTATAGGACATTTTTTGTAGAGTACTTTTTTTCTATAACTTATCTCTATAAAAGTTTTTGATATTTTTCGCAGGTCTTAAGTTATTTGCATTAAACTGAAAATTCCCTGAATTATTATATTTTTAACATATTTTTTTTTTATTTTTATTAAATATCTTAGGACCTGTGAAAAATATCAAAAACTTTTATAGAGATAAGTTATAGAAAAAAAGTGCTCTACAAAAAATGTCCTATATAATTTTCTCATAAAATTGATGGTTGCGTCAAAAAATTGAAAAAATATTAAAATTTTTCTCTAGTGCAACTTTGACCTCGAATAACATTTGAATGAATTAATATATCAAAAAATTGTACAAAGACCTTTTTTGTAGATCGTTCAATTTTCTACAAGAATATACCTTGGTCATTCCGAAATATTGTCACCTACGTGAGCCAAAAAATTCCAAAGTGGAAAAGAATATTGTTCTTATGTTATTTAAATGGAAAATCGAAATTTGCGATGCGGCACCTCTTAATATTATTATTAATAGCTTAAACTTTCACAGAATTTTTTTTTGTCATTCCCAACAATATTTTGGATATAATTAAGAAAAAAAAATCATATTTTTTTTGGAATCAGTCTAATAAATATTCCAAAATTATGAAAGATTTTTTTTTTTGATTAATTCTTTTCAGTTCACTTGATATTGTATTGTTTTTCGATTTTTTTACGGTGTTTCGTATTGTATTAACAAATTAAGATCGCTAATAAAATAAATTTATTTATTAATGAAACCTAGAATCGAATTATTTTTACTGACTTCTTTCGTAGCACATTTTTTAATTAACTCTTGTACATTGATTGACCAATTGCCATCGAGGTTGCTTTTTATGTTAAAATCAATTCTTTCTATTAAATTCCTAAGTGCTCTAAATCATCCACCATATCTTTTCTGGAATGCTCGTTTCTAATCACAATGAACATTTCAACGATAGTTTATAGTTTTTCGGGAACATTCTATATATGCTTATTTAAAAGAACCCCTCAAGAAACTAAATTTATATGAATATATGTTTTTGGGAATTCCTCCATTGATAGGTTGTGTACTCCAAATATTTTCAAGTCCCGTTTTTATTTTTAATAATTCACCATCCTTTTCAACCACCAAATGTTTGGAAGCACTGGTGTAGACGAGAGCATTCTTTTTGTTTGAAGAATACGTGAGATGAAATATTTCTTAGGCGTTCGAAATATTTATTTTGGAAAAGTGACGTTTGAATTTGTATTTATGAGCAGGGCTCAATCGATCAATTGCACCCCCAACGCCCGTTTCATCCCTTCATTCCTTTCATTACCAAACGTCCTCCCATTGAAATACCACTGAAAAAAAATTCGGAAAATAAAACTGTTTTTTTTGACTACTTTCCTCTAGAGACCTTGTTCCAATAGTAGAAGTATGGAGAATAGTTAATGAACAAAAAAAAAAAACACAATCGATGTGGTAACAAGAAGGAAAACAGAATTATTTTTTTTGGAGAGAAATTGGAGGAATCTCAGAAAAAAAGAAAGTCCAGTAATTAAAAAGGGATAAACGACCTTTATTTGCAAGAACCCATTACACAAGAACAGTGGAAAGGTTGAACGGAAATATTTTCGTTCCTAGGAGGTTCCTGTACTTTCCAGGAATGTTAGAAAGAAAACAGGATCTACTAATTTTCCACTAGCGAAGTTGGGACGAAAGAATTAGTGCGACCACAGTTCCAGTTTAGACTAATTTGGAATACTAATAATAAGATAAGACTAATAAGAACCATTAAATATTCTGGATATCAACAATAAGGATAACTTAGACTGAATACCCAGTCATAAGGATACTCCACAAAGCTTCAGAACTACCATACCCAATGCTTCCAAATCAAAATGGACGATCAGTTATCAGAGGAAAAACCTATCGACTCGGGGGTACCTCAGGGATCAGTATTGGGTCCAATCCTTTTCAATCTCTACGTTGCGGAGTTTCCGTCACTAGACCACTGCATAACCTCAATGAACGCGGATGACATCGCCATCTTAAACCTGGACAAAGATCTTCAAAGGGCCGTTCAGAAAACCCAGCAGTCTATCAACCACCTATCTTCCTGGTTCAGTAGATGGAAATTCTCATAAATCCATCTAAAAGTGTCGCAAAAATTTTCTCTCTAGGACGTTTCTCCAACCAATTGGAGCCTATCGTGTTGGATCACAAGGACATTCCGTGGAGTGAGAACGCCTGTTAAATATCTGGGCATACTTCTGGACTCGAAATTAACCTGGCAAAACCAGATCTCAAGTAAAATCAGAGAAGCCAACACTCGACTTATCCAACTATACCCACTTATCAACAGAAGGTCTCGTCTAAGTATGGAATGTTCAACAAATCAGTCATTAGACCACTTCTCACATACTCTTGCGCAGTCTGGCTTCCATCCTCAAAGAAAAATCATAATGAGCTACAGGTGTTCCAAAATAGAGTCTTTGGAAATCGAAATACGTATCTGGGAAATACGTCACGAATATTTTTGTTTGAACTTTCGTTCAAATTTATGTTTATGGTATGATTTTTATTTAATATCATACGACATAAATTGGACTGTAATGTTTGCTATATATTGTATACACAGTATTCGAAACAGTTCTCAAATTTCAACGTTCCTGATCCAAGCTTATACCATTGATTTACTATCAAGAAGAATTAACTATTTTGATGGAGAACCATACCAGTGATAGATGAGGCTGGAGGGAAGAGTTCAACCACGCGGGAAACCAAATCTGCCGGTAGGCAGAAAAAGCATTTTCCTTGGATACCCCTGAAATACTTATTTGATATTTGAAAAGAGCTTTGAAAAGAGCAGGATTCATTTTCCATCAGCACCAACTACTTTTAGAAGCTGATCCTGTAATTCCTGTGGGATCGATTTGTTGTGCTTGTGTCATCTTATGTCGCTCTGAACGGCTTCGGGGATGATTTTTGGTATGTTTTCATATTTGGAAAAACATTTTCTCCGTCGACGTGAACGCGTGCAATGACATGCCATTAGGGGTGTCTGTTTGGGGCGGTTTTACTGTATTTATATGATGTATGCTATCGAAATTCTTAAGGCTGTTTATTCTGTATTTGCGAACATTAGTATGATTAATGGATATTTGAATTGAAGGCATTTAGTATTAAATTCCGTTTTCTATAAAGAGAAAAATTTCCGCTATCGATTCGTATCGAGTGGTTTCGGGGAGCAATTAATAAATGGCGCTGAGGGTTGACGGGGTGGGGGGATTTGGGGGTGTGGGGGGGTATCGGAACGGAATGCAGCGGCTATTCGAAAATGTTTATGATGATTTCAAATGGTTTGAGGAAAATGTCTTTTTGGCAGCGTTTGTAGGTAGGATTTTATTATGTCGGAGTATGATTGTTGGTGATTGCGAACGAGGGGTGGGGGGCGACGACGCCCGGCGTCGTATACCTCTTTGCCGCGCACGATTTTTCCTTCCAATGTGCGTTCCGTCCGCGTATACATATATATACAAACTACATTATAATAACCTAGTAAATAGTTTGAAGTTTTCTTTTTCTTCCTACGCTAAATTTAGACGAGCAAATAATTGAAATGCCGCCTCGCTTACGAGTTACGACGCTTTACGATGACGCTTTAGTCTTACTACAGACTTTCGGTCAATATACAACGAAAACATTTACAAGTCATTTGCCAAGACGAGAAAAACAACATTCTTATTATTTTTGGACGTTTTGCTACGTCTGCACCACCCAAAATATTTCACTCCAATATTATTATGGTTTTCATGCGAATATTTAAATTTTGGCGCCGTTACATAAGCGCAAACGCTGCTGTGCGTCAACCATGCTGTCTATCGCCAATACGAATTATTTCATTATTTAATGTAGTCTACGCATATAGTATTAATCCTTGAAGAAAAAAATACTTATCATTTGTCAGAAAATTTTCAACTTCCCCCCTATATTCTAATGGGGCAGTGAACTCTGAAGTGAAATCCAAAAATTGATTTTTTGCGGATATTCTATTGTGTATACAATATATAGAATATATTGCGGTTCAATTTATGTAGTATGATATTAAATAAAAATCATACCATAAACATAAATTTGAACAGAAGTTCAAACAAAAATATTTGTGACGTATAGCCCAGATACGTATTTCGATTGCCAAGCAATCTTCCTCAGTGGTCATCAAGTAGTTTGGATCACTTCGTAACTGCTTTGTGATGATTCACGCTATGTCATGATTTTTTACTATATTATTGATATTTTCAATAAACTTATACTTAATTAATCACAACAAAACTATTTTGTAACAAACGAAAGAAATTGTTTAACTAACCTCAACAAACGATATCTCAATGATTTTGACAAACCAAAACAAAAAAATCATCCCTGTGTAAAAACTTTTCACGGAAATTATAAAGTTTATTATCCGAAAAGAAGCAAAAACAAAAATTGTTTATAAACAAATGGCGACCTTTTTTAAATCTTTCTTTCACTTGTTTTCTTTTTTTTTTAACTTTATTTGATAGGAATTGAACCCTCAGGATCCCTAACCTATGTTAGTCCAACTTGACAAAATAACACTTGTTTTATTAATAGTAAGTTATAATTTGATATAATCATCATCAGGTGCATGAAGAGGAGATTTTTTTACCTTATACCGATTTTTCGGTTTTTCCCCAATTTTCTTTGGCAAATCATTGAGATATCGTTTGTAGAAGTTTGTTAAACAATTTCTTTCGTTTGTTATAAAATAGTTTTGTTGTGATTAATTAAGTATAAATTTATTGAAAATATCAATAATATAGTAAAAAATTATGACAAAGCAGTTACGGAGTGATCCAAACTACTTGATGACCACTGAGGAAGATTGCTTGGCAGTCAAAATACGTATCTGGGCAATACGTCACAAATATTTTTATTTGAACTTCTGTTCAAATTTATGTTTATGGTATGATTTTTATATATTATTATATTAAATTATACTACATAAATTGAACCGCAATATTCAATTTTTGTAGAGCATTTAATTTACTTTAGTAATATATAAAAATTTTGCTCTAATCATTTATCAATTTGTTCTTTAGTTTCAAAATTCCAAAGTTATATAATTATATCTTTAGTACAGATTAACATTTAAGGCTCAATTTCAAGGAAACGGTTAGTCTGACAAATATTTACTATCTAACCATTTTTGTAAAGTATTTGAAATACTACAATATTGTACAAATATTTTAAACTTAATATCTAACGATTTGCTCAATAGGCAGAAAATTCTCAAGCTAAATAATCAAATGGATAAAACCGATCACTGTTTAAGGCTCGATTGAAAAGAAACGGTTGATCAAAAAATTATAATCTAACCATTTTTGTAGAAATTATAATTTGCTTTAATAGTATATACAAATTTTGTTCTAAATATCAATTTATTCGTTCATTTGTTGCAAAATTCCAAAACTAAAAAATCAAATCAAAAAAACAGATTATTATTGAAGGCTTGATTCCAAGGAAATGGTTAACCAGACAAAAATTTACTATTTGACCTTTTTGTAGAGAATTTAAATTACGTTAAAAATACATACAAATTTTAATCTAAATATCTAACATTTCAATCCATAACTACAAATTACCAAAGTTAATTAATCAAATCGAAAAATTAGATTATTATTTAAGGTTCGTTTCCATGGAAACGGTTAGTCTGGCAAAAATCAGGAATCAACCTTTTTTGTAGAACATATAAATTGCTTTAATAATCAATGAAAATTTAGCCTAACTATCTATCAATTTGATCAATAGTTACAAAATTCCAATGTTATTAAATCAAATTGAAAAAACAGATCAATGTTTAAGGCTCGATTATAAGGAAACGGTTGGTCTGACGACAATTTACTATTGTACCTTTTTTGTAGAACACTTAATTTTCTTTAAGAATATGTGCTGTATGATTGTTTTTGCGTGATGGCTTAAGAGATTCGAGGAAAAAAATGCGGTTTGGATTGAAAAATCGAAAATGGCGAAGAAGCATTATTGCATCAATATTAAGGGTTTAAAATTTTCAATATTTTTTTTGGCATCCCAAATAGTATTTTTTGTCTATCTTTTTGAAAAAAACAGTTAATTTTTTGGGCTTAGCCTAATGATGATTATGCAAAGGCTTCAAGAAGCCTTGAATGCAGTGGTTTCCCATTACCTTTTGTATCTTTATGCCATTTAATCATGCTCGTCAGTTCCTTCGCTTTAAGGGTTGATTATTCATCCCCTGGACTAAATGGTGGTCTATATTAGGTACTGGTTTTTGTATAGTTTTTCTTATCCAAGCCCTTCTTTTTATTTGTGTATTTTATTTTATTTGTTCTGTGCCTTGTTAAGTCAATTATGATAAAACTACCCCATTTTACCACTTACCATTTTAGATTTCAAAATGCATATTATGCTAAGGGTTATTACGTGTAATATTTTAATTGGAAATCACACGAGACTTTCTTCCAATTACCCGAAATTACCTGGATCGCATTACATCTGTTATTATATGTTTTCGAATTGAGCACATTAGTGTAAAGGGGTGCGAACCCACGCATCTAAAGCCTCCCATAGCCATGTCCAAGGAATACCTTATGCGAAAAATAGAGAAATTTAATATTTTCCCGTACGTGACCAGGAAAAAGAGGTTGTCGAAGGGGTGAGGGGTGCGAACGACTTTTCATACGTAAAAACCACTGGTTTTACGAGGGAAAAATTTTAAGGCCGATAGACGGGGGATGTTTTTAATTTCCGGAATTATTGTGATATGGGAAAAAATTGTTAGTGATGTGGCATTTTCGTTCTGTTAACAAGCTCGTTGTTGATTTTTTTTTTATTATTGAGGTTTAATAATGAAGAGCTGTGATGGGGTTGTATCTACGGGGGTGGTTTTTATCGTTGCTGTTTCAATTGAAACAAGTTCGTGAATAAATTAACAATCGCTGACATTGCAATCAATACAAGTCACTTTGATTTGCAGATTTAACTGCATATTGTTGCTATTTTCAACAAATGGTAGTTTTGCAATAAGGGTTGATTATTGATAATGTATGATAATTATTTATACTAATACATAAAATTCTTACGTCTGTCTGTAAAACTCAATTTTGAACCCAATTTTAGGGTAAATATTTGTTTCAAGAAGCCCTTATTCCAAATTTAACATTTTTAAAATTTTTGTGTGTCTGTCCGTCGGTGTGTCCTGATTTAACTAAAGAACGGAACAACCGAATTTAATAAAATTTGGTATTAAGATACAAAACAATTACCCACTCACAATAGGTTACATATAATTCCTTAAAAATAATAAGAGAAGGAACCCCCACGTAAAAACAGAGGGATGAAAAAAAAAAATACTTTAGACAGGTGAGTTATACATCGTTGGAAAGGTATTTAAAAGTTAGAAAATAATTTGTACTAATTCTTTTGAACAGTTATACTGTCTATACATTATAAAGAATATATTGCAGTCCAATTTATGTAGTATAATTTAATATAATAATAAAAAAAAATCATATCATAAACATAAATTTGAACAGAAGTTCAAACAAAAATATTTGTGACGTATTGCCCAGATACGTATTTCGATTGCCAAGCAATCTTCCTCAGTGGTCGTCAAGTAGTTTGGATCACTCCGTAACTGCTTTGTGATGATCGCAGGTATCTTTTCGACGCAAGAAAAAGATAAAAACAATCTTTGAAGCGGATTGTATATCGTGACAAAATTTCAGCTAAATCAATGATAATTTTTTTGAGGTTTTTGAAATCTACATAAACCAACACCACAATTTTATATATGTAGATAAACGACAGATTATTCATTGTTTATTTAAGGGTGGATCACCGTCAGAACGTAAAAAAAATGACTTTTTTAAAACTGCTGCCATTTTTTTAGGCATATTAAAAAACGGTCTTCGGCATGTAAAAGCTGAAGTTTTGAATTATTTTTCCCCTCCCCCTTTTACAGCGCTTTGAAAAAGGGTCCTCAAAAATGAGGAGGCAAACGGGAGATAAGTTTTCTCGGAAACCGGAAGTTGGATCATGATTTTTGAAAGAATATAGGTTTTGATAATGCGTCTTCTTGGTACTGAACCTCGAAAATCCGAAAAAAGTTGAAAATTCATAAAATGGCGCGACTTTGAAAAAAAAGTTAAAAAAAACGACCTTTTTTTGGAACCTTTCCCCCTCTCCCACTTTGAGGGGGGGAGGTTTGGCCAATTTCAGAGGTTCAATACCAAGAAGACGTGTTGAACTATAACACTTTCCAGTTTCAAGTCAATCCGTCGGATAGTTTCTGAGACATCTTGTCTCCCAGTTTTAAAAAGTTGATTTCGAGAAAAACGCATTTAAAGTTTTTTTAAGATATTTTTTTATGTTATTATCAATTTATTCAATTTTTATCAATGAAAATACATAAGTCAGCTATTTCAATCCTTTTAACACGTTATTCTTGAATGTTATAAGAAGACATATATGGAAAAAAAAAATCGATTTTTTTTTTCTGATGGTGATCCACCCTTAAATCAGAGGTTGTCAGAGGTGGCCAACCCGCAGACCACAAAAGGGACCTTTGACAATATTTTCGACCCGCGATTTGCATCCGGCTTTCATAAAATGTATACCTTTTATAATGACCAAATTGGTGAAAACCGAAATATTAAAATAATTACAATGTATCTAAATTTAGTATGGAGAATTTGAGATATAACTTCAAAAGAAGCTCCCGGAGTTATGATGCATTTCCGAAGTGGCCCGCAATATCATTTGTATAGGCCACCCCTGATTTCATGTATGCTGATTTTTCAATATCTTAAAAAAGAACATACATTTTTAATTAAAGAGTCCAATTTATATTCAATTAATGGGTGTCCATTTATTTATTTTAATCGGGTTTCTTCTAAATGCGTCTTTTATTATTAATAATTAAACGTAAATAGGCAACCTTTTCTTCCGAAGAAAAATTAGTTGAACTTGATTACAAAGTTTCTATCAAATCAGTAAAGCTGTCTTCAGATTGAAACCATAAGTGAAATCAAAATAAAATATGGGTTCAACTATTTAGATTAGACTTGTCTGTGACCTTCCTAGCCAAACACTAAGATGTACCTGTAAACATAATATTATCGAATTCGATTAACCTGTTCTTCAATCATACGGTAGAATTCAGGTAGACAAATATTAAAGTACAATTTTTTGACCTTTGCTCTATAATGACTGTTATTGTGAGCAAAACCGAATAAATTCCAAACAGGTGTGAAATAGAAAAGAATTTTACCTGTTCTCAACTTGCGATAATAATTATTATGGTAATGAGAAAAATGCAAATTCAAAGGTGTAATTTATGGACTCGGAAAAAAGTGTTAATGTATTTATAATTGACAACAAATAATAAATGCCTCAAACTGGTTTCAAATTCCTTAAACGACATATTTAAAGCTGCCATTCTCTCATTTTGGCCTTCAAGTTTTAACTATGTTATTTCATATCACCAATTGAGCATAATATTGCTTCAAAATTCAATTGCTTTTGTAATCCTAATTCTCATCCCATAGATATTAGCCTTACAAAATTTCAAGGTGCATCAAACACTTCATGAAACTTGTGTTACTGGCTCTTGGACTATATGAAAAATATAAAATTTTCATATACCAGTAGCAAATCTAGAAAAAAAATATGATCAACACCTACGTTTCGCAGACGAAGTGGCGGGTATTAGCTAGTCACTTCATAAATTGGGGAATATAAAATATTGGGTAGTGCAAGATTAAATTTACCAGCGTGTTAAGGGTTTGTTGTATGTCTTAGGGATAATTCATGTAATATTTAATCGACAAATTCAATAAGGCTAATGCATATAAGGAAGATTAAAAAAAAAAGGGTTTGGCCCGTACCAACCCCATTACAACGGACATTTCAGCAGACAATTTAGAAGCACGCTATCATTTTACGATCGTACCCACCCCGTTGCCAACCAACGTCAATTTTTACCGTTCGTTTTTCTTTTTCTTTTTTCCTCCTCGAAAGCTTTACATTCACGTGCTTTCGAGCTTTCGAGCTTTCGTATCGAAGGGAAAATATAAGATGTGCAGAAAAAAGAGTTTAGATAGTTCAACGATTTCTCAATGTGCCCGTTTTACATCGTTTTGTTTTACGCTGAATCGTATTCGTAATGTTCAACATCTAAAAGCTCGTTTTCCACCCCGAAAAATGTGCTTTCTCGAAATGTTCGTCGAGGAAATTCGTCGTGTTTCTCACGTTTTTTCTCTCTATTTTCTTTTTTTTTTTTTTGGGGGGAACGAAAAGCTTAAGAGTGGAAAGTTGAGACATTATTATGTACGGTTTTAATTGTTGCTTACTGCGATGAGCTTTCAACTTTACGAGCTTTTCCTTTTTTAGCGTCTCGTTGTCGAGAAAATATGGTTCATTATGCTAATTTCACACACGCAGCATTTTCCACATCTTTCGTCATCATATTTCTCTGGTTGATGCCAGGATTTAGACGAATTTGCTTTTATCCGTAATTTGTAGCACGCGTGAACGTGTCTTAGTACTATTTTTCTTTGGCATCATTAATTTTTAGTGGTCATTTAGAAAATTTAACGACTCCATATGGAAGTTGGAAATTTTCACTCGGATGTTTCGTGGCCAATAAGGCATTAATTTACAGCATGTGCTTCTCACCCTTAAAAGAAAAACAAGTCATAGTCAAATGAGGCGATTTTAAGGCTAACGAAGGTAATTAAGAAGTTATTCTGGTCAAGAAATTTGAAAAAATCGATTTTCCTATTTCTGCATATTTTCAAATTTTAGACTATTAATAATATGCCTTCAAACGGAATTTTCAAAATTCAAACTATTTTCGGAGATACACCAGATCTGAGTTATTCTATTGGAATTGTTTCTCAAACTTCAAACGCGTTTTTCCTCAGGCACATCGGATTTTAAGAACTAAAGAGAACTGTTAGAAATAGTTTGGTAATTGTTTCTGAAACTACCATTTACTCGAATGTAATTTTAACGCAAATTTTGGCAGCTTTCAATAATGAGAAAACGATTTATATTTTCAAATATATTTAAAATATACGCTCAAGTCCATTTAAGTACACTCAAATCTGGTAACATTGTATTTTCTACTTTATTTCCAATTTAATTTGCGAATTTTTGTTAATTTAAATCCAATATGGTATACTTTTCTCTTTTGTGGCTTTTGTGAACCAATTTATTTGCGATAGGTATATTCTTGTAGAAAATTGAACGATCTACAAAAACGGTCTCGAACAAGTTTTTGATATATTTATTCCTTCAAAAGTTATTCGAGGTCAAACTTGAACTAAAGAGAAATTTTAATATTTTTTCAATTTTTTGACGCAACCATCAATTTTATGAGAAAATTTTGTAGGACATTTTTTGTAGAGCACTTTTTTTTCTATAACTTATCTCTATAAAAGTTTTTGATATTTTTCACAGGTCCTAAGATATTTAATTAAAATAAAAAAAATATGTTAAAAATATAATAATTCAGGGAATTTTCAGTTTAATGCAAATAACTTAGGACCTGTGAAAAATATCAAAAACTTTTTTGGAGATAAGTTATAGAAAAAAAAGTGCTCTACAAAAAATGTCTTATAAAATTTTCTCATAAAATTGATGGTTGCGTCAAAATCTTGAAAAAATATTCAAATTTCTCTTTAGTTCAACTATGACCTCGAATTACTTTTGAAGGAATAAATATATCAAAAACTTGTAAGAAACCACCTTTTTTGTAGATCGTTCAATTTTCTACAAAAATATACCTTGGTCATTCCGAAATATTGTCACAAACGTGATCTATGAAATTCCAAAGTGTAAGAAAATATTGTTCCCATGCTATTTAAATGGAAAATCGAAATTTACGATGCGGCACCTCTTAATATTAAGAGCTTAAACTTTCACAGGATTTTTTTTTGTCATTCCCAACAATTTTTTCGATATAATTAAGAAAAAAAATCATATTTTTTTTTTGAATCAGTCTAATGGTATATCATAATAACTTTTACAATAAATTTTTGTTATTCGATTGTAAATTGTTTATAAGATATATGAAAACCCTTTAAGGCACATTCTCTAGTAACAACGTACAAAAATGAAATAAAATAAATTTTCTCAGATAAATGACATTTGATCCCCCGACAAAATATCCACTGATCAAATATCCCAAAAAAAAAAGTATCCCGACAACGGAATATTTGGTAAGATTACGGTTCTTCCAGCACCATGATTTAAAGAATAAGGAATTTCTTAAATTCTTTACTTTTGAAGATCCAAAATTTTTACACTTTTGGACCTCCCCCCCTTATTTTTTGTCGTATACTAGCTCTTTTATCAAATTTTTTCCATACCTTTCCGATTTTAGGGGGAATAATTAATGTATAATTAATAAATTAATGTTCTTCTGGTCTTTCCACAGTTCGTAAAGTGGTTTTTCGCTGGTTTTTCCTCCAAAACACCCTTTTGAGGATTGTGACTACAGTTTTGGTATAGGACCCTTTAAAGCTCCCCCCCCCCTTAATATACTCTAATTTTTTTTCAAACAAATTTTCATTAGAGGTACATTTACGAGTCTTTTCCCCAAAGAATGGAAAACAACCACTATATAGCTATTATGACTTATGTATTCAGCGACATATCTTTATCATGTAAATTGTTTCGTTATTTTATTTTCTTTTGTTTTATCTTCAATTTTTAATTCTACCGTAAACAAATTTGAACAGTTGAAAGTCTAAAGTTGGCCTCCCATATTGGAACATTCTATTTTATCTTTTAGATTGATGTATTTCTAGAACAAACGAAAAAAGTTACAAATGGGTAAAAATAACGTTGGGGAATGAACTTTAGAGAACTGTACAATATATCCAACTAATTTTTCTTAAAGCAAGTGAACTCGTGTTTCTTCTACGATCCTGGATTTTCCCCATTGCAATTTTCCGTTTGAAGCTGTCGCATTTTCCATCATTTCCACCCCCTTGCATTCATCGTCAATAGTTACCGATTCGAATACGAGAAATTTCCAAAAGCTTTTAATATGATTACGTAATACTTTGTAATTGCAACATCAAATGACACTTCATCAATCGTATTACTAACCAGAATCGATAACATCGATGCATCGATACCAACTCGGTTATTTTTTTTTCCAGCAAATTACTGCTCAATTACAGGAATTAGAAATTCGATTGAAGACTCGACTAGTTACCGGTGAAGTTTGTTCAAGAGTTATTAAATTACTGCAATCAACTTAAATGTCGATGTTTTCATCCCTCAACTCACGTATACTTATTCAAACGTAAACCAGGTTGCAGTACATCAGAGGTACCGTGTCCTCAACGTAAAACTTTTACAATGAACCGAAAACTTTTCCTGAATAATTCATTAAATTCCAAACGAATTTTTAAGCAACAACATAATTAAATTCGCTTTAATTGAGGCTATTATTAAAAAATAAATTCGCCAATTTTACCGAAAAAGTCTTAAATTTGCAACATTCCTTTACGTTCTTCACAAAACCGTTGAATTAAAAAAGTTTGGGATGAAAATATATTTTTCAACTAAAATATTTGGTTGTTAATTCTGAAGAATGATATGGAGTTACAGTCGGAGACAATCAAGTACAAAGTACATAAAAATAGAAATTCGTGTATAATTACGTCATATAGCATGCCATTAAGCGAATAAATAGGTCGATACATAATAAACTGTATATAGTTTAAGAAAAAATCAAAAATTTCACTCAAAATCCTTTACTAAAACATAGTTTAGTTAAAAATGATCTAAGGACTATTGACACATGTGCAATAGAGCCAATTACCTACAGCATTTAAACAAAATCATTTCCGAGATCACTTTTTAAAACAAACTTATACATTTTTTGATGAACCATTGTTAGTTTATTTTTTCAAAAAGATTTTGAGATTCTTGACTTTAAAATAAACAAAACATATTGTTTTTTGTATTTGTTATATCTCATTTAGGTCTGAAGAAATATCATTACAAGCATGGTGCTCAATATAAGATTCACGGTCATCTTAACCACTTGGCCACCAGTAGGCATACCAGAAATTGAATTTTGAGTAAAAAATAAGTAAAAATTTGTGATAAGAATCATTTTAACAATTAAAAGGATAGCGAATGAAAGAAACTACGAAATTCGAACCCAACGCCATTCTGTTTATGGAAATATTCGGTTTATAGATTAAAAAGGCAGCAAACGAAAGAAAATATGAGATTCGAACCTAACACCTACAAATTTTAGAGTGGCTATCTTGACCACTCGGCCACCAGTGGGCATATTTAAAGTTTTGAGTAAAAATTTTCAAAAATTTATAGTATGATTCGGTTTATAGATTAAAAGAGTAGCAAAGGAAAGGAAATATAAGATTCGAACCCAATATCTACTAGTTTTAAAGCGGCCATCTTGACCACTTGGCCACTAGTAGGCTTACCAGAAATTTTATTTTGAGTTAAAATTTACAAAAGTTTATGGTAATATTCGGTTTATAGATTAAAAAGGCAGCAAACGAAAGAAAATATGAGATTCAAACCCAACACCTACCAATTTTAGAGTGGCTACCTTGACCACTCGGTCACCAGAGGGCATATCTAAAGTTTTGAGTAAAAATTTGCAAAAATTTACGGTATGACTCGACTTATAAATTAAAAGAGTAGGAAATGAAAAAAAATATAAGATTCGAACCCAATATCTTCTAGTTTTAAAGCGGCCATCTTGACCACTCGGCCACCAGTGGGCATATCTGAAGTTTTGAGTAAAAATTTGCAAAAATTTATTGTAAGATTCGTTTTATCGATTAAAAAGATGGGGAATAAAAGAAAATATGAGATTTGCCCCTAATATCTACCAGTTTCAGAGTGGCCACCTTGACCACTCGACCATTTAAGTAAAAATTTATGGTGTGATTCGGTTTATAGATTAAAAGAGTAGCAAATGAAAGGAAATATAAGATTCGAACCCAATATCTTCTAGTTTTAAAGCGGCCATCTTGACTACTCGGCTACCAGTAGGCTTACCAGAAATTTTAGTAAAAATTTGAAAAAAAATATTTGGTTTATAGATTAAATGAATGGTGAGTGAAAGAAATTTGTACGGGGGGTGTTAATTTGAGAGTTGAATGGAGTTCTTTGGGAAAATGTAACAAATGGATATTTTGGTGGTTAAAATGTCGCATTAGGACGTCTTTCTGTTGGCAATTGATACTTTTGTGAAAAAGCACTTACCAAACGTGTCGATTCGATCGATACCCTGACTTCCGAATCCATGGAGCAGAACAAAAAAGAGACACACGTGCAACATACTGACCATCGACAACGAAGAAAATTGATGGCAATTGGACATTTTAATCTGGAACAAAGACAAGAAAAATATGAGAATGGATATACGGTTCGGCTCAATTTCCGCGTCAAACTAATTAACCATTATTACTAATTGATATTGTTGATTAACACGGTTCCAATCAAATTTATGTTCTCAATTGGTTGAATAGAATTTAAAGTGGGTGTGGGCTCGACATGTGGCCGGTTATTTATTCCCATCCGAATTCAAATGTGCTTCATTAGTTAAACACGGTCAGGAAAAATCAGGGAAGATAAAGCCGATGGTGGAATGTGTAGTTAACTGCATAATGTTCTCAGAGATAACAAACTAAACGGGGCTCGTCCATCATTATTTTCGGGATAAACCGTTTCGAAATATCTAAATTTAACTATAGTCATTAATTTCCAAACCGGCATAATTAAATACAATCATCCCTCTATTAGCCGCACACTTCAACCGCAACACACCCCCGTCTAGACGAGACTATGCTTTTAAAATTTCATCAATCTTACTTTCGAAAAAAATTACCACTGGGGAGATTAGAGTGGAAGCTGTCACATAATGTATATACCTCCATCGAGTCCTCAAGGAATCAGCTATGTCTCCAGGTCCGCGGTACAAAGTCGGGGAATTCATACACGCCTGATTCACCTGGAAAACTTTCCATCAGCTTTCATCATAAATCAACTAGATAAGGTCAACAGACTTTTTTTTTAATTTTCCGCATTTCTTCCCAAACTTTAATCAATTCAAATCAATTTTCCACGCGCACGAACATTATTCTAAATTCTAAAGAATCGATGTTGAGGTGTGGGGGCTGTTCAATATTCCACAAAATACTTTCGTTACCCAACAAAAGCATTGTTACGTAGGCATTTACGTTAATTTAATTAACGTTAAAATGCAATACGAGGGAAAATAAGAATAGTAGTTTTATTTTCTCCACTGTACTCTAAAAACCTTTGACAAGTTTCTTTATCAAAATAAGATTTTTTCGCTGACTTTGAACAGTTATACTGTGTATACAATATATAGAATATATTTTGGTCCAATTTATGTAGTAGGATATTAAATAAAAATCATACCATAAAAATAAATTTGAACAGAAGTTCAAACAAAAATATTTGTGACGTATTGCCCAGATACGTATTTCGATTGCCAAGCAATCTTCCTCAGTGGTCATCAAGTAGTTTGGATCACTCCGTAACTGCTTTGTCATGATTTTTTACTATATTATTGACACTTTCAATAAACTTATACTTAATTAATCACAACAAAACTATTTTGTAACAAACGAAAAAAATTGTTTAACAAACCTCTACAAACGATATCTCAATGATTTGCCAAAGAAAATTGGGGAAAAACGAAAACCGAAAAATCGGTACAGGGTAAAAAATTTCCTCTTAAAAAATAGACCAAAAATATTATTTGGGATGCCAAAAAAAATATTGAAAATTTTTAACCCTTAATATTGATGCAATAATGCTTCTTCGCCATTTTCGATTTTTCAATCCCAATAGCATTTTTTTCCTCGAATCCCTTAAGTCATTACGCAAAAATAATCATACAGCACATATTCTTAAAGAAAATTAAGTGTTCTACAAAAAAGGTTTGATAGTAAATTGTCGTCAGACCAACCGTTTCCTTATAATCGAGCCTTAAACATTGATCTGTTTTTTCAATTTGATTTAATAGCATTGAAATTTTGTAACTATTGATCAAATGGATAGATATTTAGGCTAAAATTTTTATTGATTATTAAAGCAATTTAAATGTTCTACAAAAAAGGTTGGTTCCGGATTTTTGCCAGACTAACCGTTTCCATGGAAACGAGCCTTAAATAATATTCTGATTTTTCGATTTGATTAATTAACTTTGGTAATTTGTAATTATGGATTGAAATTTTAGATTTTTAGATTAAAATTTGTATGTATTTTTAAAGTAATTTAAATTCTCTACAAAAAGATCAAATAGTAAATTTTTGTCAGGCTAAAAAATCTCCTCTTCATGCACCTGATGATGATTATATCAAATTATAACTTACTATTAATAAAACAAGTGTTATTTTGTAAAGTTGGACTAAGGTAGTTTAGGGATCCTGAGGATCAACAAAAGAGCAAATTATACGATATTAGAAGTGAATTAAGAAAAAAATCACGAATTTAATTAAAAACAAAGTAGAAAATGCGACGTTGCCAGATATTGATGTAGCTAAAAGGAACAATTTATTATTTGAAAATTAGAAATTTTTGGGAAATATTCACAGTCTAGCACTGACAAAACTGACAAATGGCTAAAAATTAGTAGTTGAATGAAAACGAAATGACAGTTGAAACCAATGACAACAATCAGTTAGTTGAAAATGGAGACAATAATTATAATGGTTGAAACCGGAGCCGAAATCATAACTAGACTCCAATATTGATTTCGGAGCCAGAGCTGGAATTGGAGCTGGAGCCAAAACCTAATCTAAATTAGTCCATTTTCCAACCCAATAGTTAGATCTTTTGTTTATAATTTTACAATTTATATATACTTTTTTTTTTATTCGATCGAGTCCACTAGAATGAAGTTGGAAGTACCTCAGTACTGCAGCTTTTGTGTTTATATTTAGTCAGAAAAATGAGAACCAACTTCTACTAGTTATGAAAATTCCAGATGCATATTAATAAAAAATAAATAATGGAAGTTATACCTCAATGAAGTCATTATTTATCCGGTACATTTACATGTAATTTTGTCAAAGTTACAAAGGGTATAAAAGTAATCTTCGATTACTTTTATTACATCTTAAATCATAGGGGTCCATTGATTTGAATCTCTGTGATTGGTCGATTTGAGGGAAATAAATAAAAGCTCGATTCATTATGGGGAATAAATCGGCCCACAATCATATATCATTTTTATATATGGTACGTTAAAACGTGATAATTTATTTAAATTGTATTCAATGTTTAAAGGTTTGAAAAATTTATCTTCTCACGAAAGTCTCAAGTGAAAACTATAAAATTTATGAGCAATTATTGGCGTGAGCGCCCTCTACAGATACGTCACAAGTTCAAGCTCATAACCCAAAAATCCTGTCGAATAAATTTCGAATTTTTCGTCGAGATTTATTGACAAACGGCGATATTTCTTTCTAAAATTTCGTGATTCTGAATAAAGAGAAAATAAACGATAAGCGAAAGTGCTTTTTTTTTCTGGTAAAAAACCAAAGAAAATCAATAGGACTTTTAGAAAAATTCGTGCTAGGATTTCCCTTGACAAATAAAAATCAACAAAATATAAAGACCTTATTTATAAAAAAAATGCTATTTTTTATAGTTTATAAGAATTATAGGTATATTTTTGTAGAATCTTAAAGGCTCTACAAAAATGGTAAGCTTTTATTTTTTTCTTTTGTTTCTTTTTTGAGTTTTACTAATTTTACAGTTTCAAATTATTTTATCAAGTCGAAAGAAACATTCTGTTTACATTTTCTTTAAATTTCCTCATTTTGTTGCTTTAACCCAACAAAATTATTACTACTAAATGTAAAAGGACAATTTTCTTGCTATAAATATTAAAGTAACTATTTTATATAAAAATTAACGATATACTTTAAACTTCTTTCATCTGCCTAACGGCAGATTTAGTTCCCGCGTGGTTGAATTCTTCTCTTCAGCAACTATCTCAGAAAAAATTCTCCAAATTGGAGTATTTTTTTTTATTTCTTAGGTTATAAAATAGTATTTTTCAAGTACCTATCGGGACCTATTTATGTACTGTATAATGCAACCTACCGTATACTGCAACCTTCTAACAAAGAAAGGTTACTCAACAAAAACAATGTTGATTTAATGAAATTAACGATTAAATTTAAACCTATGATATTTTTTTTTCGGTTTTCTGCCTAATGGCAGCTTCATTTCCCGTGTGGTTGAACTTCGGCGTCCATCTCTGGAAAAGTTCTTCAAATTGGGGTAGTCCATTTCAAATTTCAATAAATTCTAAATTTCAATTCGTTATTCTTGGATTTTTCATCTACCAACAATAAATATGTTCATGAATCCTTAATCTCTCTGAATATGACCCATTCAGTAAGCTTTTCTTCTGGTAACCTATCGTTTACTCTTTTCAATAGTTCCATCTTTGTCACTCAATCCATTATATTTTCTAGATTCATCTCCAGTACCTACTAAGCTGAATAAATGAATAATGTACAATACATTAAATAACAAACCACACTAGAAGTAATTGCCAGTGCCATCTACGTAAGCACAAATTTGAACTGAACTAAGAAAAATGCAACTACGCCAGCGTTAGAAATGTTAAAAAGAGAGAAATTTATTTAAGTAGCTCTTCTCTGTTAATAACCACCGAAATAATTGAAGCAGATAAAGAGTAAGCGCTTGGAACAAGCGTTTTTTTGCGTAGATTAGCGCTCATCGGTACTCAATTGTCAGCTATTGTTTTTAGTTTCCGAAGAAACTGTGCTTATGTAGACGGCGCTTTGTACGCCACTCTAAATTTTTCTTAATTCAATTTGACCCCATATATTCGGTCAAGCCAAATATATCAATACCAGAACTATATTTTAATATTTTTGAGTAAATAATTATAGT
Organism: Sisyra terminalis; assembly: GCA_958496175.1. Classification (NCBI taxonomy): domain Eukaryota; kingdom Metazoa; phylum Arthropoda; class Insecta; order Neuroptera; family Sisyridae; genus Sisyra; species Sisyra terminalis. Next base: position 1,650,552 of record OY292280.1, read on the forward strand.
GGGTGCCCCAAACTTATGGGGACCTATTAACTGCTGCCAACTTAACCAAATCTGTAAATCTAGCTCTGTTATACCTATCATTCTTTGGCATTTTATTTACATTATTGTATAGCGATTTACAAAAGATAGTTTCTTTCGAAATTTTAATGGTTCCAGTTCTACTTTGAAACTCTAAAAATAGATAAAATTTTATAGATAAAGGATCACGTAAAATGGAATTTAAGTTTATAGGGTGCAAGCTATTAAGTAGTGATTAGAGTTAGTGCTATAAAAAGAATATATCATCCCGTTAAAATCAAAAGATTAACACAACCCCAAAATATCCCAAGTGGTAACGGAGATTGAATAGAACCAAAATTGGTATCTTTCCGATTTAATTTTGGAATCCATCGTCGGATGGCTTAATTTTAAAATGCGATAATTGACATCTTCTTGGAGGGTGCGTCATTGACGGCTTGATCTTATAATGAGATATTTGAGATATGTATTAGGGTGTAATATTTCAAGGAGCTATCTGGTTGCTATAGAAAAAAAATGGGGAACTGGGGAAAAAAAAACTTTTTAAGGGTTTTATGTTTTCGGTATTTTAGAAATTTAACTGAGATTTTTTTCCTAGTGTTTTGTACTATACGCTTAAGGGTTTGTTTGCTACATATACACCCGCAATCTAAACCACTATAAACAACCCTTAACTGCTCGAATCGCTCTAATTGTATTAACCGCCCCTCATTTGCATTCGAGACCATTTTCTCAGTTGTATGTACATTGGTTTCTCAAAATAATAATGATTGACAGTTTTCAATCCTTTTCTAATGTCATTAAATCGAATGTTTTCCTTAAGCCCTTCTTTATTTTGTTTGACAAAATTTTTGTTTGAAACATTTGTATATATTAGACTGATTCAAAAAAAATGATGAATTTTTTTTTCTTAATTATATCGAAAATATTGTTGGGAATAACAAAAAAAAATCCTGTGAAAGTTTAAGCTCTTAATATTAATATTAAGAGGTGTCGCATCGCAAATTTCGATTTTCCATTTAAATAACATGGCAGCAATATTCTCTTGCACTTTGGAATTTTATAGCTCACGTCAAAGACAATATTTCGGAATGACCAAGGTATATTCTTGTAGAAAATTGAACGATCTACAAAAAAGGTCTCGAACAAATTTTTGATATATTTATTCCTTCAAAAGTTATTCGAGCTCAAAGTTCCGAGTTGAAAGCTCCACCATCAAAGAAACAAATTAACAACTCCTGATAGATTATAACAAAGACAACATATATCTCTATCTCATGATTTCTTAACGTTCAACAATATTACGATTGAATTTCCGTCTTTTAGAGTAGTAGCTAATAGACATTTGAAAGCATTGTAACGTTCAAAGAACACATTAAAAGAGAACTAGATTTTTTGTCGCTGATTTTTAACAGTTGTAATGTTTATACAATATATAAACTGTATTGTGGTCCAATTTATGTAATATAACTTACAAAAGTAAACTATAAACATATATTTGATCAAAAGTTCAAACAAATATACTTTTGACATATTGCCCAGATACTTATTTCGATTGCCAAGCAATCTTACTCAGTAGCCGTCAAGTAGTATTGAATCGCTCCACTGCTCTCCACTGCTATGTGTTGAGTCACATAGTTATTACTTGTCACAATTGATTCACAATACTATTTGCAGATCACTGGGAACGGTTGCATGGCTATCGAAATACGTATCTGGACAATACGCCAAACATACATTTGTTTGAGCTATTAATCAAATGTTTGTTTTAGCTTTTACTCAAATATTTGTTTATCGGTTACTTTTGCAAATTACATTACATAAATAAGACCACAATATAGCTTATATATTGTATAAAGAGTATAACTTTTCAAAATCAGCGAAAAAAGTCTAGTTGGACTTCTAATGTGTTCTTGGAACATTAAAACGCCGTCAAATGCCTTTTCGTTACCACTTCAAAATCGCGGAAATGCAACTGTAATATTGTTTGACCACTATGAAATAATGAGATAGAAATATATGTTGTCGTTGTTTTACTCTATCAGGAGATGTAAATTTGTTTCTTGGAAGGCAGAGCTGGGTGGATTTATTCATGGCGGCAAAATACAAATTCAAATAGCATCCTTCACATATGTATAGAAAATTTACTAAGTGTACTCGTCTTGTTGTAAGAACTCTATAAACTATTTTCAAATAATTTAGTTCTAAAGCCAAATGGTATTCGAAATAAATAACAAACAAAAGTAGAATAATTTACAAAAGTACACAATAAGCATATATTTGAACAAAAGCTCAAACAAATGTATTTTTGATATGTTACCCCAGATACGTATTTCGATTGCCAAGCAAACTTCAATAGTAGTCATCAAGTAGTATTGGATCGATTCGTAACATAGTTACTACTTGATACACTTGACCCCCAATACTACTTGCTAATCGCTGAGGAAGAATGCATGGTAATCGAAATACGTATCTAAATAATACGTTAAAAATTGTTAAAAATTGATGTGATATCGAGATCTATTGTAAGCTCTTTAAAAAATATTTGTACATTTCCTCAATTCTTGACTGTTTTGAAATTTATGGAATCCTTATTGCGTAACTATATTGAAATACATTTATACAGTAGTATTTGGATGAAACAATATAGAAAAGATTTAATTATACGTTATGAAATAGAATGTGGAAACTTATAGAAGTCGGTGATAAAAATGAGCAACTAATGTGTAGTGTTTCGTAGCATACCTGATCACCGGCCATATTTATGATTTTGTTCTTTTTTGTTACATGCATATCAGTATCATATTTATCATTTTTTTTCAGTCATTTTTCTATCAACCTTATTAGAATGCAACCTATTGTTAAAATATGTTCAATGAAATTTAAAAAACATTTGAATTTTAAATATCTTTTTTCAACACGAATACATTCAAAGAACGAAGGATATGAATGCATATTTGTAAATTATGGCCCAATATAATAATCATTGTCTCAAATTTGAACTAATTTATCATTTGTCACAACTATCATTTCGATTTTATTCAATTGTTATTTTTAATTGGTGTGTCAATGTTGGCAGTGGATATTTCACGGGTCGCTACTAATCAATTGTAATGCAGAAAAAAATATTGCATGTGATTTATATAGAAATCGTTCGTTAAGAATATAGGAGCCGGAAAATTAGATGAAAAACTGCTTTGAAAATTTATGTATAGCAAAAGTTTATTTTCCCCCTACTTGTTGTCGTCTTTTTTCGCAAAATCCAATATTTATCGTTATAAATTCTCTGAACATTGCTTTAATTTTTTTTCCCCTTTTTGATTCGATAGAAGTTGTAGTGGAAATCCATATTAATATATATCGAAGTCATATTAAAGTTTGAAAAACTTTTTTTATTAAGTATCTACATTCTACAAAATAAGTTTATTCACAAAACATTTTCTCCATGTAAAAACTAATACAACTTTTACGTTGGAAAAAATTTCGTTAAGTTATAATAAAACTAATTCCTTAATTATTTTTTTTTTTCATATTTTTCTCAAACAAAAAAAATTTTTACCAAAGCAAAGACTTTGTTCAAATTGATGTCAATATATGTCAATAAATTACGAATTTTTATTAATCCTAGAGTCGCTTAAGATCTTGGTTGTTATAAAGCGTCAGTAAATAACAATTAATTAGGAAAAAAACAAGTGATATCAAGTAGCAATCCTTTAAAACAGTTTGAAAGGCTTTAGAAGGGAAAATTCCAAGTATTGGGAATGAAAGTAACATGTATAAAGAAGGTGAATTTTACTGGCGAAAGGTTGCTGTTTTTTTTTAATTGTTACATACCGTCGCTTTATAGCTAATAATGTCCTTTAGAAACTCTAGAGTTAATAAAAATCCGTAAATCGAGAAATATTGAAAATTTGCTCGATTCAAAGATCGAACTCAAAATCTACCAGTTTTGAAGCGGTCACCTAAACCACTCGGCCACCATTAGGCGTATGGTTGATATTTCAATATTTGCTAATAATTTTTTTCACTTTTCCTCAAGATGGCTCCAATTACACCCCACTCTCCTCTATATACTATAGGCTGTGCGTTATTTCCCAAATTGATTTTTTTACAGCGATCGCCCCCTGAATTCTTAGTTTAAGATATAAAAAAAAATTATCCAGCACAATAAATCTTTTAATTTCTTGATTAAACCGTGCCGGAATCATGTTACTTTTACCATTTAAATAACATGGGATTATTTGACTTTTTACTTTTTACTTTTAATTTTTTTTTCTCAGAAACAAATGGATGAAAAGATTTAAGATCAAATTATTCTGACGTAAAATTTAACGTTCTACAAAAAAGGTCTCTGATGAATTTTCGATTAAATCACTCCAATAAAAGTTATTCAACATTTAACTTGTGCCTAATATTTTAAACTTTTTGCTCATTTTTACTATTTTTAACTATGAAATCATTGAAAGAGAAGATAAACTTATTATCATTAGAGCGCCAGTGATTATTTGTGTTAATTTTATGGCTTGAACTGAAAATTAATCAAATAAAATCATTTTTTGACAATTAAAACAGGTGACATAAGATCAGCATTCGTGAAATTCAATTTATCCAGGATAACTGTGTATACAATATATAGAATATATTGCGGTCCAATTTATGTAGTATAATTTAATATAAAAATCATACCATAAACATAAATTTGAACAGAAATTCAAACAAAAATATTCGTGACATATTGCCCAGATACGTATTTCGATTGCCAAGCAACCTTACTCAGTGGTCATCAAGTAGTTTGAATCACTCTTTTCACATGATTCACCTGAATCATCACTGGAGTGATCCAAACTACTTGATGACCACTGAGGAAGATTGCTTGGAAATTGAAATACGTAACTGGGCAATACGTCACGAATATTTTTGTTTGAACTTCTATTCAAATTTATGTTTATGGTATGATTTTTATATATTATTATATTAAATTATACTACATAAATTGTACCACAATATATTCTATATATTGTATACACAGTATAACTGTTCAAAGTCAGCGAAAAAATCTTATTTTGATTATACAGGATAAATTTTCGTACTTTAATCAATATTTTGTACTTACGAAGTGAATTTCATACTAATTAATGAGACTATCGACAAAAGTTCAATTATTATTCGAATTTTTACCATTTTACCTGACACCATCTATGAGAAATTTCTTAGAACTTGTAGTCAACATAGGTACAAGTTAAATGTTGAATAACTTTTAATGGAGTGATTTAATCGAAAATTCATAGGAGACCTTTTTTGTAGAGCGTTAAATTTTACGTCAGAATAATTTATTCTTAAATCTTTTCATCCATTTGTTTCTGAGAAAAAAAAAATAAAAGTCAAAAGTTAAATAATGCCATGTTATTTAAATGGTAAAAGTAATATGATTCCGACACGGTTTAATCAAGAAATGAAGAGCTTAATTGTATTGAATATTTTTTTTATATCTTAAACTAAAAATTCAGGGGGCGATCGCTGTAAAAAAATCAATTTGGGAAATAACGGACAACCTAATATACTAGTACAGTAATTAATTTTAATAAAAAATGTATATATTTTTAAATGATTAAAGTTGTGCAAACCAATTGGAGATATATAATATTATGGGTGGCCCGCGGGTTTATGATGCATTTCCAAAGCGGCCGGTATAAATCATTGAGGTTGGCCACCCCAGGTCTATATAATATTATGCCTTGCAGGTAAAAACGTGGGTATCAGCTATTTCAAATTATTGGAAGGTATAAAAAAAGGTCATTTTTTGTCGAATTGATGAAAAACATTTCTTTATATTAATATTAATATTATTGATTTTTGTGTTTAAATTTTGCAACATTGAATCTAGTTTAGTAAAAAAGGATAGCAGTAACGAAGTAGGTATAAATTATACGTGAATAACCCCTTTCTTTGATAATAATTTTAAAAAATAATTAAATAGATCAATCAATTGTAGATTGATTTGCTGATAAGAAACGATTTCAGTAATGAACTTGGAGAAGTTTGTTCAATTCGAAAATTGCTTTTGGTGTGGATTTCTCGACAAATATTCAAGGGAAAAGGAAGCAAAAAAAAAATATATAAAAAACATGTCAACTTGATGAACATTTTGAATTTGTTTGTGTCTGAAACGCTTCCCTGAAACTCAGGAAAAAAGTATCCAATGGCATTGTGAAATTACGGTAATGAAGAAAAAACGAACTTCAGAAAGGAAATAGAAGCAGCGGCGACGAAAAAAAAACGCTTGACGCTCACCTCTGAAGAGCCACGGCAATTCAAAATAGATTTTGGGGAGAAATTGTGACGAGAATTCTACAAATGCTTGCCAGTATTTATCTCAATGTCAGCCGTTTTTCAAATAGAAGAAGAAAGAAAAAAAAACAACAAAAATAGACATCTTACTCCGACATGACAAAGAATTTTTCCGCTCAAAAGCAGACTTGATATGAAACGATTTGGAAAATATTAATTATGTCTGTCAAACCAAAATACAAAAGTTCTTTTTTATTGAACACGAAAAAAAAGATACCTTGTCTCGACTCTCATTAGTTACTACACATTTTAAAAGTGGATCCATTTTACTACTGCTGCTTATCTATCAATACTTATTGTTTCTATTTGTCATCTCCATAGTGCTATTAAACTATTAGTTCTTAGTAGCCATTGATTTTTGGGGTTATACTTCTTTCTCAATAGCGTTTTTAAATAAAGATGAAAGAAATTTTTTTCTGGGGGACGAAAAGAACTACAGTATGAAGTTGCTCGTAAGTGGTTTAGCAAGCAACTTCAGACGGGTGGAAATTGGCCGAATTTTGGGAGCACTTTGCTCCCAATTTTTGTTTTTTTGTTTTTTTTTTTTATTTATTTTTGTTTTTATGCTACGGCTGGTTTAGTATCCCGCGTGGTTGAAATCACATTCAACATTGTCTATCTCTGGGGAGATTCTTTAAATCGGTGTAGTTCATTCCTTCATTATTAAGTCAAAGATTTCGGTATAACCTTGGATCAGGAACGTCGAAATTTTCAGAACTGAAGAGAACTATTCCGAATGGGTACGTATTGTTCACTCGAATGCAATTTGTACGTAAATTTTGACATATGTCAGAAATGAAAAAGCGACGGTTATTTTCAAATATGTATTTATATTGTAATATGTAAAATTAAATTTTCGGCTCATGTCCAATTTAGCACACCTAAAATCTGGCGACGTTGCATTTTCGACTTTTTTTTAAATTTATTTCCCGATTTTTTTGATGTTTTCATTCCAATATGGTATAATTCTCTCTTTTGTGGCTAAATTTTTATTATGGACCGATTTAATCGCGAATTTAATTAAAACAAAGTCGAAAATGCAACGTTGCCAGATTGTGGGTGTGCTAAAATGGACTTGAACCAAATTTTCTAAATAAAGTTTACTTTTTTATGGAAAAAAAACGCTTGTCAAACTGTGATTAACTATTATTAAGGCAAGGAAACTCCAAAACATTTGCGAAATGAAAAATATACTTAGGTAATATTTATTGTCGCATTATTGAACTGCTTAATTTTTATGTTCTGTTATATATATTTGATAATACATATTTGAAAATAGCCGTCGCTTCTTCATTTCTGGCATATGTCAAAGTTTACGTACAAATTGCATTCGAGTGAACAATACGTACAGGAATAATTACGAAACCATTCGGAACAGTTCTCAAATTTCGACGTTCCTGATTCAAGCATATACCAAGATTTCAGATCTTCTTCATTCTTTTTTCTTGGAACATCTCAATTTCCTTTCACAACTTCCACTCTGGACATTTTTCCTCTGAAAATATGACCCAACTAGTAAGGTTTTCTTTTCATTATAACATAGAAGAAATATATTTTTTTATAGTTTATCAAGGAACACAATTTTAAACAATTTTCTTGGTATTAGAAAAATTTTAAAATTAAATTTTTATGAAACCATATTTTTTTTAATATTTCATCTTACACAAATCGTAAGTGTAAGTTCACTTGGAAATATGAAGCATAGCGGAAATGTTTAAAACATTCTCCTGATTAAAAATTAAAATGTAATTAAAACATACCGCAAATAATAAACTCATTTTCATTAATTAACAGTTGAATAATTAATGCATTAATTAAGATATTTCTATTTTAAATATTACAAGTTATTACTAAGAAAAAAGTTTTACAGCGTTAGATGCATGGGTGAGCAGTTCTGCAGATATATGCATTTAGATGAATCAAGAATTCACTTAAAAAAAAAAAGAATCATGAAGAACTATGCAAAGATGCCCAGGGGCGTACGGTTAATGGAAGCTGTACAAGTACCGCATTGCTAGTGCTTGTACATTCTACAAAATAAGTAAATAACCATCTACATATCCTTAGAAAGATTTTGCAAATATGTGTAAGTAATATAGGAAAATAATTCTGATATCGAGGCAATGATATCAAAAACATTTGCCTATGGGGCATTCCACGTGAAGCGGACAACGAAAAAAAAGTGATGTACTGAAATTTGTTCATATTCGGCATAATTATACTTCTAGTAAGTATGAATGTGGACACAAAATATTTTTTTCGAATGATGATTATTTGCCAAGTTATACGCTTCTAAAGAATTGTCGATTTTTGAAATTCGTATTTTATGAAAAAAAATTTTCGTCTTAAAATTTTTTTTTAAAAATATTAAATATGGCGGTTTATATAGAAAATTAATTATTCTTTCTAAATAAAAAATAAAACTGGACATTTTTATTTTTTTTAATATACAAAACCGGAAGTAAAATTTTCAAACCTGAATTTTAGTACGTTCGACCATTTTGATTTTTTATTTTTTTATTTCAAAATATAGCCTAAAGTACACTTATGATACACCAGAAGTTGCATAATGAGATCTGCAATAGTTTATAAGATACAGGAATTAAAGTACACACGTGTCGTACTCAAGCTTCCTTAGGTCAACTAGTTTACGCGATATAACACTAAAACACTGTAATAATTATATTTTCTATCCTACTTAACCCCATGTTAAACTTAAACTTTCATTTCCCCTCAATTTTCCAAGTGATCGTACCCCTTCCACAGCATATTTGTACAAAATTATTCTAATTGTTTTAACGAAGAGAGGAGAGAATATATTTTGTACAAATTTGCTGTGGAAGGAGTACGATCACTTGGAAAATTGAGGGGAAATGAAAGTTTAAGTTTAACATGGGGTTAACAATAGAATGCCGCGATAACGCATAAGAACTACTGCATGAAGAACTACCGACACGGAAATGTATCAAAAACCATTCTATTGAAGTAGATATCCATAAAAATATGATGTTAATAATAAAATCATTACGAGGACAAAAGTAACATATTACTTTTGTACCCTAGGGGGCTATATTACTTTTGTACCCATTCTCATTTTTAATAAAACGTGTAACATAACCTTAAAATGAAACGTGCTGGACAAAAATGAATTTAAACAATATACAATTTAACTAATCAAGAATGGATATGCAAATTCGGATTACTATGATCCTTTTACGACTATGTAAACAATAAATAAGAAAATCTCGAAAGACTTACTTTTGGCTCGTTAAAACACATTACTTCTTATTATATAACCTAACAATGCACTGCGCACGCGTCGACTTAATGCGTTTGAGGGGGGTGCTCTAGGCTATCACCAGAGGGCAGCAAAACGATGTTCGCCGATTGGATAAACCTAGAAAGCATTTGTTACTATCGACCCGCCGTTACTTTTGTACCTGGTCTCCCTTATGTCGTATGTGTGAGGAGGAAAATAATCAAAATGTCACCCTCATCTCAGTGTATTCCTCCCCCCCCTCAAATGCGCAGTAAAAACAAAATTATAAATTTTCCCTCTTTTTAATTCTAAATTCCTTTAAGCTGGAGACTTTAACGCTAAATCTCCAGTTAAGGAGTCCAGACTAATATCATCAAGAGGAAGACAACTTTTCCCAGTAATTTACTATCAAAACCTCTAATACACCTCAGTCGGTTCCCCAGTGTAACTTTGGAATGTACATAGCACGGAAAAACCGATTTCATCTAAAACCCTAAACCAAAGCAGTAAAGGATTCTGGATAACTGAAGAAATAGAAAAATGTGAAGAAATCGTGAACCATCTCGATAGTATGTTTCCAAACGAATCATTTCTGGATCACCCAGTGATCTATTACTAAAAATCTCAAAAATTTAAAAAGCTGTTGTATAGTTTTAAATTTTAAGTCTTATTTTTTGTATACAGACTATTGCCTCCATTGTTCCCTCATAACGATTTTATAATTTTGTAAAGTTGGATTAATATATAGGCTAGGGACCATACCGGTTCGATTCCTACCAAATAAAATAAAAAGCAAGAAAAAAATCAATTAAGGTGAGTTGGGAGAATGCGAATATGATACTGGGGTGGGAGGTCAGTACATTCAATAAGGTTTAGAACCATTGTTTTAGAGTGCAGGGCAGTGGAATTCGTAGTAGAGGTCTTCAGATTAAGAGATGAAGATACCTTAAAGGTAACTAATTTTTGTCTACCGATTTTCATACTGAATCAGTCATTGAAAAGTCCTGGATTCAAGTTTATATGGAATATTTTTATCGAAATTAGCAAAGGATTAAAATGGATATAAATTTGATTTCCAGTGTTTCCAAAACTATCACGTTTCGTGCATTACGAGTGAAACAAATTTCGTAAGAGATTTGTTCCGAAAAATTTATGTATTTGCAATTGAATTATGAAACTAGCAAAAGTTTCCTCTAATTTGAAATGCAATTATTCTGATAGTATTACAGTATCTATAATATTTGAAACAAAGTTTTTCGCCATCCGTAATTAGGATAATTCAATTTCTCTAGTGGTCAAGATAAATTTTCCTATTTGCTCAATGCAGAAAATGCACGCGGAAACTTCTAAACCGATAATAAATTGTGGAAAATGGCTTTAATCCATTCGGTGGAGGATACTTATAATTAATCATAAAAGGCTTAACAGATCATGGGTGCATTTAAAATGCATTCGCATAATCCATTTTGCAAATTTCATTCTGATAAATCTTACTTTTTCATTCCAATGGAAAATTGATTAGTGTAGAATTAATGCAAACGGGAAAATAATAAGACCCCAATCCGGCATATTGTTATTACATGGAAATTATACCAACGATCATTAGTGGCAGATAATTAATTCAATCGGCTCGTTAAAAATTCAACGCAACAAAATTATTTCGAATCCGATATTAAAATGAAAATGTTAATGAGAAATATATTCATTTTAAAATTATTATGAATAACTGGTGTTTTATTTAGCTCTGGGCTTGGTATAGTGCTTTATCGAACAAATATTCACAGTCTGTCAATAAATATGAGTCAAATCATATCATAAACCCATCAATATTAAATTAAATTCAGGTCAATATTACTACAAAAAAATCGAGTTTACGAGCGTATTGAAGAGTTCCAAAATTTGTCCCCTTGGAGAACAAAAACTGTGGATAGATATAAATAAAGCAACTTTATAAATGAGACACAATTCAGTTTCCAAATTCAAAAATGTCTTCCAACTATGAGAGTAGTAAAATTATTAAAAAAAATTTAAGAGACCTTTTTTGCAGACCATTTGATTATCTACAAAAATATATACAAGTTTGGCTCAAAATATACACTTATTTGTTGATAAGTTACAAAAATCCAAAGTCAAAAAATCCAATTATAAAAATTGATCACTGCTTATGGCTCGATTAGGACGAAACGGTTGCTTTGATGACAACTTCCATTCTTACCTTTTTTGTAGAGCATTTAATATAATTTAAAAGTATACAAAAATTTGGCTCCAAATATCAATCAATTCGTTTACAAGTTATAAAATTTCAAAGTTAAAAAATCATATCGTAAAAACAGGCCCCTCTTTAAAACTCGTTTATTAGGTAACGGTTGGACTGACGAAAATTTACTTTCTAATCTTTTTTGTAGAGCATTCAATTTACTTTAATAAATTATACAAATTTTGCTCTAATATTTGACGATTTCTATATTAGCTACAAAATTCCAAAGGGAAAAATTCAAATCGTAAGAATAAATCAATGTTCATGGAACGATTGTAGTAAAATGGTTGGTTTGATGACAATTTCCATTCTTACCTTTTTTATAGAGCATTTAATTTAGATCAAAAATATATACAAATTTTCCATTAAATCAATACGTTTATTAGTTACAAAACTGAAATTTAAAAAATTCAAATCGTGAAAATACATTACTGATTAAGGCTCAATTATTTGGAAATGGTTAGTCTGACAAAAATGTACTTTCTTACTTTTTTTGTAGACCATTAATTTTGCTTTAAAATCATTCAAAAGTTTTGGTATGAATATTAATACGTTCATTAATTACAAAAGTTCGATGGTATGATATCTAATCGTAAAAAAAATATCACTGTTTAAGGCTCGGTTAGAAGGAAACGGTTGCTTTAACGAAAATTTACTATGAGATCTTTTTTGTAGATCATTTAATTTCGTTCAAAAATAAGTACAAATTTTGCTCCAAATATTGATCAATTCGTTTATTAGTTTCAAAATTCTAAAATGAAAATATCAAATTGAAGAAATAGATCACTGTTTCAAGCTTGATTACAACGAAACGGTTGGTCTGCTGGAAATTTACAATCCTACCATTTTTGTAGAACAATTAGTTTACTTCAACAAGATATACGAATTTTTCTCCAAAAATTTACCTATTTGTTCAATAGTTACAGAACTTGAAAATTAAAAAATCAAATTGTAAAATGATATCACTGTTTATGGCTACATTATTTGAAAATGGTTGTTCTGATCGAAATTTACAATCTAATCTTTTTTGTAGAACATTTAAAATAATATAATAAAAAAATATTACACTAATTATCTATCAATTGCCTCATTAATTATAAAGTTCCAAAGAAATAACGGGCTGCAATTGTTGATTTGATAAAAAAATATTTGACTACTCTGATGTAAAGAACCATTTCAGAATAGATGATACTGAAGAGAAAAATTCAACCACGCGGGAGACTAAATTTGGCGTTCAATCAAAAAGTATTTTTTAATAGTATCTTGATACTAGATTAGTTACTGTTTCCGAAAAAAAAAGTTTCCGAAGTTTATTTGGGTATCTAGTTACTATTATCAAAAGAAGGAACCCTAATACTCCTCTTAAGTTACTATTTAAGATACTTAAAAATATAGTTTTTAGTTACTTTCTATATACTAAGTTTCGTTACTTATTAAGTAACTAAAATATTACTTATCTTTATTTATTTAGGATAACATAAAGTATGAATGTCTAATCTCCTGTAAACACAACTAATGTGAAAAACGATAGAAGGTTAGTATATGAATAGGATAGTATCAAATCTCTCGGTATCTCGGTATCTAAGTGACTTAGTATCTAAGATACTATTTTTGGTATATAATACGAGTTTAGATCCTTTTAGAAAGTATTATCGATGATAATAATTACTTTTTACCAAAAAATAAAAGAATCATGATACAGTATCCTAGATACTAAAAAATTACTAGGTTACTTGAAAGTAACTAAGGTACTATTTTCTGGTGACTGATTGTTAAAGTAAATGTTCAAATTTGATCGAAGAGTGGGAATATTTAATTGATGTGCTCCTGAATTCCTGACAATCTAAACTTCCTCATACCATAAAATTTAAACTATTTAAAACCCCAACCACGATAATATTTGGAAACCGCGGGGATAAATTTGGGGACCTTCAAAAAAACGAAGATATTTCTAAGATTTTTTTTTCGGTTGTTCATTACTTGGAATTTTTGTGAATCCGTGAATTATATGAAAATGGATTCCGCCAGAGATAATTCAAGCGTCGATAAATATTTGGGGTTAAAAAAGGCCTTAAATTTCCCCCACGGTCGTAAAAACTTCTTGTGATATAATGAATGACTATACCACATTAGTGTTAATGAGTCGGAGTCATTTAATTTATGTAAAACTTTGTTGTATTAGGGAAGGTAAGTGTCATGACATTAATCCAGGAATCAAAACATATGTGGCACATGTATTGAGTGAAATATGGGCGTACAGGGAAAGTGACGTCATTAAATCTTTTTTTATTTTCAAGACTTCACCATTAAGATTTATTGATATGTAGGTGTATGTCTTTGATTTTTTTTCTCTCTTCGTCTCTTTTCAACATTGTGTTCCCTCCTTGTCTTCCCCAACTTTTTGCGTTTATCGTAAAAACTTCATAAACGGGAAGAAAAAAAACAACTTCATGAACAAAATGTAAATTATAGGGATGTATAGGAACACGCACCACGCACTTGGGAACACGTGTATAAAATATTCGTGATATTCCACGTGCGGAATACGTGTCATGTGTACCATTTACCGGATGACTCAATACTTTCTGGATCACAATAGGCTGCGTTGGCACTCTAATTGATTTACTGCGAATGTATTGGGGTAGTATTAATATTTCATATTTCATCTCAAGAACAAAGAATAAATCGGATTAGAGTACAAAAAAAAATACGAATCCAACTCCCACAAGTCTCGGTAGTATATAGGCTTCATTCCGTCGTTTCCAGGAAGATACGGGGCTGGGAAATGCGAAGTGGTATAAACGATTTTCTCAATAATAAGCTGCACCAATTCTCAAATTTCTTTCCAACTTTATTTTGGCTCAAATCATTTAATAAATATAACATTTCCACATTTCCACAAATCCACTTGGTAGGATCAGGTCCTACTGGTTAATTTATGCGGTTGTTTTCTCTTTCGGGATAAATCCTACTATTTTATTAAGCAACCCATTCACATAAACGAGAACAACGTACAACTAAAAACGTGGTCCAATTTAAAAATCACCTGGTTCAAGAGTTCAACAACAGAAGAATCTTTTGGGTATAAAACTTACACTATACCTCCGAAAGCAGTTACTATAATTAAACAGTACGCTATATATTTATACAGATCGGTGATTTGCTAGGCCCTCGGCTAATCCGGCACCCCCTGTAATCCGACATGGTCTATTATGTATTATGTATTGAATATTTTTTTGAAAATCTTCGCTACACAGAGAGAAAAAAATACTAAAAATAAAATTACAAAATAACGTAAATTATCATCCAAAATTCAAACCAAAGTTGAACCAAGTCTGTGATAAGGTGGACTTTATTTGGTATCCAAATTCCTGCACATGCTTAAGTGTGTTTGACTAGACATTTCCTTCAAGTTTCGATTGGTTAACCGTTTTATATCTAATTATTACAGAATAGACATTAATCAGATGAAATGTTAAACTATGACAGCAGTATTGATTTTTTCAAGATGGATTTTTTTTTAAATGATAGGATGTCAAGTTGTCCGAGGAAAAGAAGCAGAAGAGTTGAAAAAACATTGAAAATTAGTCGAGGAAATATTCTGGATATAGAAGTACCAAAATTGGAGGTAAAATTCTTTTTGGTACACCAATGTGTTTTAGAAACAAAAAGGAAGTCAATTATATGGTGGCGATTGTATATTTAAAGTTAGAGGATAGTTTCCAGAAAGTGGGCACATGTTGTTTGTTTGGCAAAGCACACGTATTGGTGGAAGAATTTTTTTGTTCATTTCTGAAAATCGACTTGAAGATTCTAAAAGAGAATATTGTATGTATTAGAGATAAAATCGTATTTATGAGATGTCATTAATGAGAAGTCTCATTTGGTGAGCATCTGGTTTGACCGTTTTTACGAGGGTCGAAGGGCTGCCGCCCCCGCAGGGACGGCAGGTCCGCCGGGCATCTTCGCTGACCCAAAAGACAATCCGGGAAGAACGCATATTTAACCATCATTAACAGACCATTGAGTGCACGAAATTGCCTTTGTGCAAATTCCGTCTTTTACTCTTTCTTCTGGAAATGAAAAGTTGACAATAACAAAGATTTATTCTGAGCTTTTGTTATAGCATTGCTCGCATACGCCAGTTGGAAGATGAAACGAATTTCTTTTTCCTTTTGTCATCTCACTTACACTTGTCTGGCATTCGCCTCTCTTTTTTCTCTATTTGTTTTACTTGCGCTTTTCACATGTGGAATGCAAAGGAAATTTTGATTAATTTATTCTATGTTAATTTTATTGATGTTCACGTTTTGTATGAAATTTTACAACCGGGACCCGCCTAGAATATCCCATTAAAATATCCCATACCTTGTGTTTTAATGGATCTATTCCTCCTAATCCCACCCACACATTCTTTTACATACACTCCTCCAGCTAATTATTTCATCATTTCGCATATAAAAATCCGAAAATACTTTTCTTCCAAACCAAAACCACCTTCTTACCTCCAAAACTAAAACTACAGTAGACCCCCGATAATCCGGCCTTCGACTAATCTGACACCCCCTGTAATCCGACATGGCCTATTATTTATTATGTATTGAATATTTTTTTGACCATCTTCGCGACACAGAGAGAAAAAAATACTACTTTTAAGAAAATTTTCTTCATACTATAGGTAAAGCTATTCTTTTGTTTACCTATAATGTAATAACAAATGCTTATAATAAAACAATAGTCCACTGTAACTTATACTATTTATACAATATATAAAATATATTGTAACGTACCGTATAATTTATCTTTGTCACACTCATGAGTATACCGTACAAAGAGGAAAAGGATGAAATGTCAAATAATTTAATTTCAAAATATTGAGCATGTCGGGCATGCTCAGTCACATCATGTAAAACAGACATACTAAAACTTTCTGTTGGACATACCAAATATGGTGAAATAAAACAAAGCTCAAACAAACACAATCGAACATATGCGCATGTCAATTTAAAAGAAACAAAAATATTCCAAAACGATGTAGAGCAATAGAGTGGAAATACCCTAAGGCTATACTTTCTCTTGGCTTGTGTATTATAAATTAGACTTAGTAAAAATCATATTTTAAAATACATTTTTTGACTCTCAGAAAACAAATTTGCCAAAAAATGCATTGATTTCGGGTTTAAAATTGCTAAAAAAATTGTATATAGAAATCCATGGGGATTCCTATGTGGTTTCCTATGTGGTTTCCTATATGATTTTCCATGTTCCTCGAATACAAAAGAGAATAATAGGTCCAATTCCCTCCTCCTTCGCCTCCTACAAAAAACTATGATTTACTTAAGCTAGAACATCCTATCAAAAAAATACACATAGGAATCCATATAAGAATCCATGTGGATTTTTTTGATAGTGTTTTAACTTAAGTGAGAAATATTAAATGATTCGCCCAGTATTTTCCCATAAAAATTTATAGGACAACACTATAAATTGCTTGCCAGAATTTTATGTTGAATATTTATTTATTTCAATATATTTTCTTAACGGAGTTCAAAGTTATGTTTATCCTTCAATGTTAGTTAAACGAATTATCGTCACAAAGGATAATGTCGTTTTCCGCCTCCGTGATAGACGCAGGTTAGTTTAACTGGAATTAAGATATTTTTTTTTGCAAAGACATTTAAAGAGTTAAAATATTTTGTTTATACAATACATAAAATATATTGTGATCCAAATGATGTATTGCCCAGATACGTATTTCGATTGCCAAGCAATCCTCTTCAGTGGTTATCAAGTAGGTTGGATCACAAGTGAAAATAAGAATTTTAATAGTTTCTATCCATTTTCCTGAGATACTATTGTTTTAGTGACCCACAAGTTCTACAAATTTGAGGAATTTGTACTTCTCAAAAAGGTCTATTAACATGTAATTTCCATAGTATCGAGCTCAATACAATAGGGTATTCAACAAAAATGTGGAAAAGAGGAAGAAACTGCCTATTATGTTCAATCTATTGCCATCTGTTTAGAACCGTTTAGACATGAATTGGGGAACTTCTTTTGGGACCCATTGGGTACTTGCTTAAATTTGTGATAGACGCAGGTTAGTTTCACAAGAATTAAATTTTTTTTTGGAGAGATAATTAGAGAGTGAAAATATTTTGTTTATACAATATATAAAATATGTTGTGGTTCAAGTGATGTATTGCCCAGCTACATATTTCGATTGCCAAGCAATCCTCCTCAGTGGTCATCAAATAGGTTGGATTGCTCCGTGACTGTTTTGTGATGATTCACCAATAGTTAATTTGTGGAATTTTAGAAAATTAGTATAAATATTTTCGTCAACGAAATGAATCTGAGTTGTAAGCACATCAGTATTAAAATTGCCAGGGTGTAGAAATGTTCTTGAATAAAATATATTTGTGGTACAGTAATTTTTATCTCTTAAATAGAAAATCTCTCATAATTTGTTCCGTCCGCCCTCAATTCACAACGAAGGAAGATTAAGGTCTCTGAAATTCGTAGAAATGAAGCCGCAGAAAGAACCTTTGAGAATTAAAAATGTTTCCTCTGTTAAAATCGTTAAATGAGATTAAATGTTTTTTTCTCGAAATTAAATTCCATCCTCTAGCGTTCTTAACATCTTAACAGTGTATTGTTTGTTATCGATTTATTATTTCGATGAATTGATTTTGATGTTTCCAGGGAGGAGAATGAGGGGATGGAAACGTAACATTTAAATAATGCCACTCCAACTACTGTTCCTTACACAAATTAATTCATTTCCGAAATGTTTGTGCCGTTTTGCCAATGGAAATAAAAGGGGTGCTGGGAAAATACAGCGCACGTATCGTTCGGTTTATTTTCCCCAAATTTCTTACATCCCCCACCCGGAATTCTGGCATTAAAAAATTCCTTCACACGAAAAGGAAAGAAGGACGACAAGTGCGAGGATCTCAAGCCATTATTCCCTTCCATAAATCACACTTGACACATCAAATAAATTATATTATTACAATTGTTTGTTTCTACCCTTAAAATCAACGTGACAAAAAACAAAAAAAAAAAGGGGAAAAATGAAAAGCAATTTTTTCCTCGTTCGTTTCATTTTGGATTGTAACCAGGAAATGAAGCAGGATAATAGCACAAAACTGTCCTCGTTTAAAGTTGATAAAGCGTCCAATGTGTAACTAGGAATTCTTTTCAGTTTACTCGACAGGGATAATCGGGAGGCATCCAACCCTAAACTTGATTATTATCGAATGAAAATATCAAAGGGATCAGTTCCTCGCTAATTTTTAACGCCCGATCGCGTGCAAAGAACAAAAATTCCCAATCCTTCACAAATCTGCCACATAACACGACGGATTCAGTTCACCAAGTATGTACCAGCCGCTTTACTTCATCCCCAATAATTTGGGGTTGATTACAATATTCGAAAAATATTAGATAAACATTGAAGATGTTTTTAGTAACAACTTTGCGTTGCTATCCTGTGCAGTAGGCTCTAGATTTCAATATTCTTGTTTCACAATAATATTTTTTCAAAATTTGCCTACAATTTCGATTTTGTACGCTATTTAACCTTAGTCATAATTGTTTACTATATCCTATTACTTATTAATCCATGAAGAAAAAAATACTTATAATTTGTCAGAAAATTTTCAACTCCCCCCCCTAATTCAAATGGGGCAGTGAACTCTGAAGTGAAATCCAAAAATTGATTTTTTCGGATATTCTATTGTATATACAATATATTGAATATATTGTGGTTCAATTTATGTAGTATAGTTTAATATAATTATATACAAAAATCATACCATAAACATAAATTTGAACAGAAGTTCAAATAAAAATATTTGTGACGTATTGCCCAGATACGTATTTCGATTGTCAAGCAATCTTTTCCAAAGGTCATCAAGTACATTATTACAAGTATATTATTGATATTTTCAATAAACTTATACTTAATTAATTACTACAAAACTATTTTATTAATAAACGAAAGAAATTGTTTAACAAACTTCCACATACGATATCTCAATGATTTGCCAAAGAAAATTGGGGAAAACCGAAAACCGAAAAACCGGTACAGGGTAAAAAGTCACCTTAAAAAAAATTTACCCAAAATATTATTTGGGATGCCAAAAAAAATATTGAAAATTTTTAACCCTTAATATTGATGCAATAATGCTTCTTCGCCATTTCCAATTTTTCAATCCAAACCGCATTTTTTTCCTCGAATCTCTTAAGCCATCACGCAAAAATAATCATACAGCATATATTCTTAAAGAAAATTAAGTGTTCTATAAAAAAGATATGCTAGTAAATTGTCGTCAGACCAACCGTTTCCTTATAATCGAGCCTTAAGCATTGATCTGTTTTTTCAATTTGATTTAATAACATTGGAATTTTGTAACTATTGATCAAATTGATAGATATTTAGGCTAAAATTTTCATTGATTATTAAAGCAATTTAAATGTTCTACAAAAAAGGTTGGTTCCTGATTTATGCCAGACTAACCGTTTCCATGGAAACGAGCCTTAAATAATAATCTGATTTTCGAATTGATTAATTAACTCTGGTAATTTGTAATTATGGATTGAAATTTTAGATTTTTAGATTAAAATTTGTATGTATTTTTAAAGTAATTTAAATTCTCTACAAAAAGGTCAAATAGTAAATTTTTTCAGACTAAAAAATCTCCTCTTCATGCACTTGATGATGATTATATCATTATAACTTAATATTAATAGAACAAGTGTTATTTTGTAAAGTTGGACTAAGGTAGGTTAGGGACCCTGAGGGTTCAATTCCTATCAAATAAAGTTGAAAAAAAAAACAAGTGAAAGAAGGATTTAAAAAAGTTCACCATTTGTTTATAAACAATTTTTGTTTTTTTTTCTTTTCGTCTAATAAACTTTATAAGTCCCGTGAAAAGTTTTTAGACAGGGATGATTTTTTTTTTTTGGGGTTGTCACAAAAAATTAAATTATTATCTAAGTTTATTAATTATGCAATTTTATATGGTTCATTTGAGTTTATGTTATGAAAAAAAATATAAATACATATAATGAAAATACTAACATACCTGAATGTTAATAAGTCTTCTGTTTTGTTTTTTCCGGTCGTTGTTATTTTAGCAAACGCGTTCCCGGAGGATTAATTCTTCATCGTTGGTGGAAAAATTTCCTCGTAAATTTTTCGTGTTTAAATAAAAATCATTCGAAAACGGAACAATATTTCATTGTTGGTGAATACAAGCGGGCATAACGAGCTTTCGACTGTCAATTGTCATCTTTTTGAAACTAACAAACGAGCGCTTTGGAAACAATGTATAAATATGTTCAATTGTTTTTTTTCTAACCTACTATGTAGTAATGTTTTTCTGGAATATTTTTGTAGGGTTCACGTGGTTCAGGTGGATTTGTTTATTTATATTTGAAGTTGATGGAAATTTTCGATTTGGTTCGGTTAATGATTTGTGATTTGAATGTCGAAAATTCTAGCACTCATGGCACATTCACGCGCACATTTACACAAAAATTAACCGGGAATTGAGGTTCTCGTAGTGAATATTTACGGTGCGATTACGTGATGGAATATCGGGAGCTGACGCTTTCGGGAACGAAACGGGATGAACTAACGACGGCGACGTTGAACAAACGACGTCAAACATTTTCGCGAGCTTTCGTCGTTTTGTCGCTTCGATCGAGATGCCGAACGGAGCCGAATTCCCAATCCGAATGGGAAACTCACATTTTTCGGGAACGCTTCCCTGCTAGTTCCCGATTGTGTCAGTGACGCTGATGCTGCAATGTCTATTGAAAATCCCATTAAACGAATAAGTTTATAAAACGCGCGTCTATTAAAATCGCTCTGGATTTGATGTGTCGATAAAATAAATACGATCCCAACTCGAAAACAACCAGCTCCTTGTTTTCCCACCAATTCCCCAACATCGGCAACAGACATGTTTATCTTGATTTTTCTATGGCCAGAATAAATACTACAATGCCCCATTATTGTTCGCTTCAAAGGCTTTCTTTAACATCATTATTATATTACTAAAATAAGCGACACCACGCATTCAAGTCTCTCATCATCCCAACAAATAACACAGGCCTGCCATGGTAAAATTGTCTTAAATACAATATCATATTTTAATTGAACTTTTGCCCTTGATTAGGGAAAAAAAATTGAAAAAATATCATCACATAAGGTCTTGTAAATCACAATTGAAAAGTCATTTTTAAGCCAAAATCGGAGGCCCAAATCGAACCACTTTATCTATATCAAAAATTATAGTACCGAACCTCTCACTACTAGCGCTGGTGTCGTTTTATCTTCCTCTAGTAAGAATAAATCCTAACGAACCCTGTGTATACAATATATAGAATATATTGCGGTCCAATTTATGTAGTATAATTTAATATAAAAATCATACCATAAACATAAATTTGACCAGAAGTTCAAACAAAAATATTCGTGACGTATTGCCCAGATACGTATTTCGATTGCCAAGCAATCTTCCTCAGTGGTCATCAAGTAGTTTGGATCACTTCGTAACTGTTCAA
Source organism: Sisyra terminalis (assembly GCA_958496175.1). Classification (NCBI taxonomy): domain Eukaryota; kingdom Metazoa; phylum Arthropoda; class Insecta; order Neuroptera; family Sisyridae; genus Sisyra; species Sisyra terminalis. The sequence continues at coordinate 1,673,012 of OY292280.1, forward strand.
ATTTATGTTGGTGGTATGATTTTTATATATTATTATATTAAATTATACTACATAAATTAGACTGCAATATATTTTATATATTGTATACACACTCCGTAACTGTTTTGTGATGATTCAAGCTATGTCATGATGTTTTACTATATTATTGATATTTTCAATAAACTTATACTTAGTTAATCACAAAAAAACTATTTTGTAACAAACGAAAGAAATTGTTTAACAAACCTCTACAAACGATATCTCAATGATTTTGACAAACCAAAACAAAAAAATCATGCCTGTGCAAAAACTTTTCACGGGAATTATAAAGTTTATTAGACGAAAAGAAACAAAAAACAAAAATTGTTTATAAACAAATGGCGAACTTTTTTAAATCCTCCTTTCACTCGTTTTCTTCATTTTTTTAAACTTTATTTGATAGGAATTGAACCCTCAGGATCCCTAACCTACCTTAGTCCAACTTTACAAAATAACACTTGTTTTATTAATAGTAAGTTATAATTTGATATAATCATCATCAGTTGCATGAAGAGGAGATTTTTTACCCTATACAAATTTTTCGGTTTTCATTTTTCCCCAATTTTCTTTGGCAAATCATTGAGATATCGTTTGTAGAGGTTTGTTAAACAATTTCTTTCGTTTGTTACAAAAGAGTTTTGTTGTGATAAAATATAAGTTTATTGAAAATTTCAATGATATAGTAAAAATCATGACAAAGCAGTTACGGAGCGATTCAAACTACTTAATGACCACTGAGGAAGATTGCTTGGCAATCGAAATACCTATCTGGGCAATACGTAACAAATGTTTGTTGTTGTTTTTACTCTTAAATATTGCCAAACTTTCAAGTTAAATGCTTTCAATAATATGTAAGTTACAATAATGATATTGGTCTTATTTTGTAGGGAATCTCAAATACTTTTAAAACTAATAATAATATTGCATGATTTCGTGGGGGGGTTCTTTAACTAGACGTAAAAAACTGTTTTTTTTTGCTAAAAAAAAGGGTCAAATTTTAAATTTATGCCCTTATTTCTCGATTTTAAGTAATTATTTTACGTAGTTTATGTGTATTAGTAGAAAGTTAGGATAATAACAATTCAAATGATTGTTTTAAAATGTCGTTAGCGTTTATAATTTTCGAGGTAACCGCTTTTAATCCTAATGCGAGAAGAAAAATTTATTAATTGGTAAAATGGTTGATATTTTTGAAAGGGGAGGGGGTACACCCCTTTTTAAGGAATTTTTAGATAAATTTCCATCGAGAATATGATATTAAAATGTCGCTTCCCCGCGACTTTACATACTGTATATTAAATGTCTTGCTCCCCCGATAATTAATCCTTCGATTATTGATTACTTAGAAAAAAAATTTGCATATTTTTTCGATCTTATTGGGAAAATTTAATTTCTTTTAGAAGGATAAGAAAAACACCGATTTTTTTTAAATAGTTGCTGCTAATAATTAACCCTTCAACAAAAGAGTCAATACTTACCTACTACTTTTGGTACTGTGGAACTTGTAGGCGGTGGAGGAAAGTTTCTCCATTGGTGGAAAAAGTTTATTTTTTTCTAAATTTAATTTTTTTAAATCTTTATATGAATATGGGAGTTTCGAAAAACGTTGGGGTGAGGATAAAACAAGGGAAGCTTGTTGACTGCCATCTAGTTGATATATTCGGAACTCTAAATCGATGAAATTTAAGAAAATTCTTCTAATTATAGTGCATTTTATGTAAATATGGAAGACCTACAAAAAGTTCTACAAAAATTGGTTTTGTGACCTAATAGTTTGACATGAAAACTCAAATCCTAGTTATAAAGTTTTAAAGGGTGTTTCTCCGGGCTTAGCAACATCCCCTTGTAAATTAGCTTGATTAATAGATCGCGGAAAATTTATTATACCGATTTGTGAAAAAGTTTTAAGTTTAATGTCGCTCATCCATTACAAATTCACCGTAAAGTTGAAGATTTATTGACATTTTTCTTTCAAATCTTTTTCCCAGAAACGATTGATTTTTCATCCCAAAATGTAAATGGCACATTCGAAAGTATTATGCAATTACTGGCGAAATATCAAAAAAAAAAAAAAAAAAAAAATTGCCAATTATGTAATGTGAAATAAATTTAGATTTCGAAGCGATAAAATATAATTTTATAGATTTTTATTGAATAGGGGTGAAATGACGAACAGGACACAATGGACAGGTGAAACAAGTGGTGCGAATTGTGCTCATAATCGTTCACTTATTAATTTTCTGATCAGTTCACTGATCAATTATTAATTGATCACCAATAAGACAGGTCAGAAATAAAATTAAAAACAACATATTCTCGCTGCTGAAAAACGTAGAAAATCAATAATTTATTTCAAATAATAATTCAATAACAAAATTATCTTAAAAAATAATTAAATATTTGTCAAATTTAAATAATAAAATTCACAATCATGACTAGTCTTCAACTCGGTCATGTACAGTCACAAAAAAAAAACAAACAATAATGCATTGCAAAATGGCGGCCATTTGGATGCACTTAATGTCTCCATCCCGGAGCTTTCATTTCCTGTTTGATGCAACTTTTGAATGCATCCCACCCCTCGTTTTTGGCGTACGACTAAAAAAATTAACAATTAATACTATCACTACCCCATTTTTTAGCTATAGCACTTTTACTTTAAAACCGCGATGAACTCGGTCCTTCATAATGGCGATGAATTCCCGGTAACTCAAAAGTCCGTCGCCATCAACGTCGAAAATTGCGAAAACTGTATCAACTAAATGGGGCGTTAAGCTGGTTCCTGTACTAACTTTCACAGCTCTGTGAAATTCGTCTAAAAAAATTTAAAAAAATACCATCAAAATTGAACTAATTCCGAACAGTTCTAGATTCTTGGAACTATCTCAGCAAAATGAGCTACTTAAAGCCATAATGGTGTAAGTCATAATTTTGAATTCTCCGCTTTTATTAGCTGACCTCCTAGGTAATTGACTAATTATTGGAAAAGTGAAGCAGGTTAACGCTTCAATATTATGCCGACAGATGGCGCGCCAAAAACACCACTCATACGTAGGATTTTTGGTTGGTATTTAAGTAAAAGCTTTTACATCTCCAAATCGCTCAAACTTGAAATTATATGTTAGTATAATAATATTAGGTGTACCGGAAATTAATTTCGTTTTTAAATTTATGGAACTGGAATACTCAGGAAGATGGTTGTTCTTAAATGAAGGAATCTTTGAGAAAACACAAGACTTGTAGTCTTGGAAAGTAGATAAAATCGGGGATCAGGGAAGGTTTCCAGGATGAGGATAGTTGAGCCTCAATACTGCAGCCTAAGGGCTTATTAAGCTAACTGGATCCCTACTTCCCCAAGTAACCTAAGCAGCTGGGCGAACCTTAGCACTTGTTACACTAGGAACTTTTCGACAATTTTAGTTCCAGGTCTTGATATCCCTAGTTCCTCATGTCTCCATTCATTCAGAGTACCGCATTTCTATAAAACATGAAAAGCAATTCAATTTGCCTAAGACTAGTTTTGAGGTTCTCCAAACGTCATCTTAGTAAACCTCCCAGTAATAATTGGTGTACAGGATGGTCCTTCAATAAGCAGATTTTGTCAGTCAAAGAATAAAACTGCAGATTGGAATTCAGCACAGATCCGGAAGTCTTTAATTCCAGTACTAAACTAGTCGAACATTATCTCATTTGTCAATTACTGAAATGCTTGACTTCTCGAATTACAGTAGATGAAATAGGGACCCAAGAATCCCATTAAGTCTAATTTTGAGGCTCTTTAAACCTTGTTCTTGTGAAGAAGAAAGAACTAGGGGTTGCCGATTGCTGGGATATGATCAGCTTCTCGGCTTACAATAAATTAAATGGGATCCAGGAAACACAATCAGCGTAAGGCTACAGTTTTGGGGACCTTCAAACTTCATCCTGGTGGACCGTATAGGAAAAAAGGGAATTACTGAATTAAGTATATGTAGGGAAAAAGAAGAAACTGCCTTTGGCCACCTTAACTGTCTAGGATTTGGCAACCTGGTGCTCAGTAAAATCGTACTTGCGACTCCTGAATAGTTTAGCAGAACATTTCACAGCAGAAAACGGCTATATTTTTTTTAAATAAATCACATTGGGAATAAACGACTTTTATCTCCTGCAAGGATACCGATATTCGTTCAAGAATAATCTGGGTTTAAGCTAGGGAATATCCATAGGAATTTAAGATGATTCCTGCTTGGATTTATCTCAGAAATAGATTTGACTAACTGGATTCTTGTCCTTATAGGACTCAATCCAGATATATTCTCCAGATAGGGTTTCAGAAATCAGATCAATAGAACAAGTAGTCTATACACTAATTCTCGAGATAGTTACAAAAAAAAAATCAATTACCTTTCGAAATCGGATGATCCGCCAATGTATACATACGCATTGCTATTGTGAAATCTTCTAAATTATTCAAAAATTGGCAAAAGGCTTTGAATTCTTCGAATGAAATTCGGGTCTCTTCCTTGAGTCGTTCGATCAACCGGTCTAAATAATTGTCATATCTGTAAGAAGATTACAAATTGATCTCTATAGATAAATTTGGAAGATTAAAAAATTAAGACTAAAACTTCGTATCACTAAATCTAGAATTTTTTGTGGACGTGAATGCATAAGTCGTTTAAGTCTTTGGTTTTCTAGTTTTTTTATCTGGTATGGGAACTTACTCGTCTGTATCCAGGTACGTGTAGCGTAGGAGAATTTTAGCGAAATCAATCTCAGAAATAGTTGGTAAGCCACGCGAGAACTCACTAAACTCCAACTCCAGAACTTCCGTTTGAAGATTTTCCATGAACTGGCGGAATCCATTAAACCGCAACTCATTTGTACCCTTCTTCCCGAAAAAGTGTACAATCAACATGGTGTCAACAATATGTCGACGTTGCAGTCCTTGTTCATCGTTTACATAGTTATCCTGGATTGAACCTTGCGAGTCATTCGTTGCAGTAATACCTCGCTTTCCTTTCCAGGCATAACTGAATATCTTCTCCATCTAACAAAAACCATTCCAGATTACCAACTGATCAAGACTCTAGTACCAAAAAAAAGATGAAAACAGCAAAAGAAAATGTTAAGTTTAGTTACAAAAGAACATCAGTAAGAGTGTCAGTTAGAGAGTTAATACAATCCACCATCAGTTTAGTAACAGTTTTAGTAATAAAAGGTTTCAAAAGTTTTTTGTGTTTTTGTAACTCACATCCTCGCGCATTCCAGGATCAATTTCTGAATCCCGAGTTTTACCAGCCAGCAGATAACGAATCTAATTTAATAAATATTCATAAGAAGAAACAAAAACAAATTAAAAACAGTAACAAAAATAAATTCTTTATACTCTTTGAATTTCTCTAACCAAAGCAAACAATAAAATTGCAGTTATTTATACTAAAGGTAACCGTTTTAGTGTTCATACACTGAAACCAAGAATCTCCAGATCATTTTCGTTAAGTTCCATTGAAGTTCATAAATGTATAATCAAATAAGATTTTTCCGCCGACTTTCCACAGTTATACTATTGTATATATAAAATATATTGTGGTCCAATTTAAACATACCATTAACATAAATTTGAACAGAAATTCAAACAAAATTATTAGTGACGTATTGCCCAGATACGTATTTCGATTGCCAAGCAATCTTGTTATTGTTTGGACTATGGTTACCAACTTTAAGTTACAGAAAATCCGGAGAGTTGCATTCAATATGAAAGTAGATTTAAAAAAAAAATTATGAACTAAGCAAGTATTCATAATCATAACGTTCACAAACTTTACTAGCTAGTTCTATATTGTAAATATAACAAATATAAATTTTTTATTACTATAGAATCGATTGTTATCGCTGGAGGGTAGTGAAGAAACTTGTATTTTTGTTAACTGGAGTTCAGAGAAATTTCATTTTTTCTGGAAACCCCGGGCAAAAACTGGAGAGTTGGTAACCCTAAGTTACATACATTTTGTTGCGACAGAAAAATAACACTGTAATTTTTCATAATAGTAAAAAAAAACCGGAGATTATATAGATATTTTGTAAACTGGAGTCTGGAGAAAACATTATTTTTCTGGAGTCTCCGGACTAAAACTGGAGAGTTGGTAGCCTTAGTTTGGACGATCCAAACTACTTGATGACCACTGAGGAAGATTTCTTGGCAATCGAAATACGTATCGGGGCAATACGTCACAAATATTTTAAATTAATGATCTGTTTTATTATATTATAATTAATTATACTACATAAATTGGACCACAATATATTTTATATATTGTATAAACTTCATAAATGTAGTCCAGAACGGAAATTTACTGTTCGGAATTGCACTAAAACGGTTACGGATAAAAATCGATACTTCGATTACTTACAACTAGGAATTCATTTTTGTCAATTCGTTCATTTCCATCAGTATCAAACATGTTAAAAGCTATTCGAAATCCTGATTGAGGCTCTAAAATAAAAGAAAAAAAATAATTAATTTTGGAATTTCTTCATTATCCTTTTTCTGAAGCGATAAGGATTGATTTCATCGATTTTATGCTTACTAGTTAAAATTGAGAGTAAAAATAAATATTCCGTGTACGAAATGATTCCATTTGTCCTCATATTACGAAACATATGAGATGATCCATGGTCAAGAGATGGCGTTGCATCCTTCATTTTTTCAATATCCTTGGTAGACAGGACACTGCGTTTCATACGCTCTAAGAAAAATGCTTTTTATTAGAAAAGAATAATGTAAATAGGCAAAGAAGTTTTACGTAAACCATGGTACAAGGATTCATTTTTAATGGGAATTTAAATCCAGGATAAAGGGTCTAAAACAGAAATTCTGTATTTCCCTTAGTCCTTTTTTTAAAATTAATATTCTAGAAGTACTACAAAAAAGCCAACTGTTTTTATTCTTAGTTTACTTAGTACTGGTACTAGTCGAGTAATAAAAGTGTCTTGCTCCAAAACTGATAAGTGTTGGGTTTGATCCTGGATTCGAGCAAATTTTTGATATTTCCCGCTTTTTATTAACTCTAGGGTCTCTAAAGCAACGGTAAATAACAAAAAAAAAAATGGAGGCAAAATCCAATTTTAGCACATAAAATTAAAAAAATTTCCTCAAGTCCTAAAACAAGGACGTTTCAGAGATTACTTTTTAAGTCAATTTTATAAATTTTTTGATGAATTTTGGTTAAATTTTCTTTAAAATAATCCTGAGACTCTTAGCTTTAAAAAAAAATGAAACCATTTTTTTTACTTGATTGGATTTTATAGTAAGCTCTCGATTATCCGGTTTGTGGATTAACCATGCATAATTTTTTAAATATTTCTGGTGAAACCAAAGATTTCCTCAATAATTAAGACCATTAGCATGTTAAAACAATTCTGCCTTAGACATTAAAACAAAACTTCAAACAAATATATTCTTGATGTGTCGCTCAAATATGTATTTCGATTGCCAAGCAATCTTCCTGAGTATTGGATCAAGTTCAAACAAATTTATTTTTGATGTATTGCCCAGATACGTAATTCGATTGCCGCGCAATACTCCTCAGTGGTGATCGAGCAGTTTTGAATCGTTCCGGAATGTGATAAGTCACACAATATGATGAGCCACTTGCAACTACTTGATCACCACTGAGGAATATTGCGTAGCAATCGAAATACGTATCTGGGCAATACATCTAAAATATATTTGTTTAAGCTTGATCCAATACTACTTGATCATCGCACGTTCCCGGATTATCCCTAGTTTTTTTCATATCTCCATTTATTCCTACAGAACGTAGTTTCGGAAAGATGAAATTTCATCGTCTGCCTGGCAAAATCTGTCCAGGATCACCTACATGCATTCCGATCGTATGCAGATGTTTTTTTCAATCCGCAGTGGTCCGATACTATGTTATACATAGTTTAAAAATAAATTAAATAATTTTTCGAACCGAAATCTTATAGCAAACTATCGTTAATTTACCAACAGGTTTTGAGATTATACTTTTGCGGAATTAAAATCCAATAAGATACCAAATTTACGACAAGTATAATACTAAATGAATGTTTATACTTACGGCGTGGGATTAAATCCACTTAAGATTGTAAACAAACGTAATTTAAGTAAATTAATTAATTTGACGACATTTTATAACGAATACTTACGTCTAGGTTCCTGTTCTACTACACTTTCAAGGAAATCTTGAGGCGTCATATATAATTGGCCATCATGTTCCACTGAAGCAAATTTTATAAAACGCCGTTCCCTGGATGTTGGTTGAATGACGCCAGCCCATTCCTCCTATAAAAGATTTTTTTTATTTCAACTAAAACGTCATGAACTAAGGGAAAACGCGACTGTAGAGAAAACCCCCGCGAATTAAAAAAAAAACAATTAGGTATCGAAATATTTCCAATACTTGAATTTTTTTCTACTTATCGCCGTCGATTTTTGATGAAATACAATATCTTTCAATGATAAAAAATGCATGTGCCTAGATAAATAATTTACCGGTCCAATGTATCAAAATTGGAACATATATTGATCCTGACCAATGTTCATAACATTGAATAGTGGAGTTATTGGGTTTGAGTCATAAAACTTGATACTTTAATAAAAAAACCTTTTACTCAAAAATGTATTAAGGGAACCGGAAAGTAATATCCATTTCTTAACATAAAATTACAAAATTTTAAACAAGTTTTTATATCAAATCTATGATATGGGCACCCCCACTATAATCTCCCTTATGACATTTAGTATGCAAATTTTTACTTCAAAATAAGAAAAACCAATTGATTACTTCGCAAAATATTAGTAAATTATATATTCAATATCTTCTTTATTATGGCATTAAATCAGTGGCTCATGTCCGTTTTAGAACCATCAAATCTGGCAACGTTGCATTTTCGACTTTGTTTTTAATTTAATTCACGAATAAATCGGTCCATAATTAAAATTTAGCCACAAAAGAGAGAACTATACCATATTAGAATTAAATCATCAAAAAAATCGCGAATTAAATTAAAAACAAAGTCGAAAATTTGCTTGAAAAGTTGCCAGATTGTGGGTGTGCTAAAGTACACTTGAGCCATATTTTTAAAAAAAAAACATAAAATTCTGTATCTAATTTCTGGTTATTTTGGAATCTAAGTTTGCTTTCGATGTCTTAGGTACTTTTTAAGTTACCAGATACAATTTTTTTTAATAGTATCAAAGATACTAGTTACTATGGCTCAACAAATGAAGGAACTATGATAAAGTATCATAAATACTTGAAAATATCTCAGATACATTTTTCTGATAGCTTTGGTACATATTAGACCCAATTTACCAAAAAAAATTGCTTCAAATCTCTCTTAGAACAGCCAAATCTGGCAATGTTTCATTTTCTACTTTATTTTACAATTAAATTCCCGAAAAAATCGGTCCATTATTAACATTTAGTCACAAAAGAGAAAATTATAACGTATTAGATTTGAATTAACAAAAGAATCGCGAATAGAATAAAAAACAAAGTAGAAAATGCAGCATTGCCAAATTTGGCTGTTTTTAAAGGGACATGAGCCAAACAATTTATAAAACAATTGATTTATAAGGGTATTAGTTTCGTTTAAAAAAATAAAACCGAAAGTCTCTTTAAATCTGCGGTTTTGAATTTATTAACTCATCATATGGCGTTTACAGCAATGAAAAGGTGCGTTTTTTTTTAATAAAGGTCATAAAAAACGGCTTATGCCCATTTGTGTAAACAGCAGTGATGTTTATAAACATAAGTAGTGATTTTTCAGGTAGTATGAATGTAGTAGTGCGGATGTTGCACCCATTTTGTTTTCAAGGTTAAGAGTTGCATGTATAATAATACTAGCCAAAGAAATAACAAAATCGAATCAATCTACTAAAATAACAAAACACAGTCATTTGTTTTTATTTTGTTTGTATTTAGCCTTAATGAGGCTAAAAAACCCCGTTTAAAACCAAATATGTTTGGTGCCGAATTCGAGTTACGTACTTGACGCTTAAGGGCATGAATTGTAAATAAATTGGGTCGATTTTGAATATATTTCCATGTAGAATATCCCAAAAGACCAAAGATTATTGGTTTCAATAACGAACGATTGTTTTTTGTTTGACAAATGAATAAACTCCGGTTCGAATTCCATTTGATTTTTGATGCTTGCAAATTTCGAAAGAACCTTGTAAATGATGTCATCTGGATTGCTAATGAACCTCACTATCTAAAAGCAAACAATATATATTAGTAATTTAAATATTTTTTATGTTTTAAAGGTCGATTTTATTTTAACTGATAATGAGCTTTTGTCCCTTTAAAAGCATTTTGACAGATGGTTATGGAATGTATTTGGGTGGAACGTTTATAAAGTTTAACTCACTAATTACCTAAAATTTATAAATGAATCATTGTTCGAATTAATTTGTTGGAATTTTAATTAATTGAAAGTCGAAACAATTGACTAACGAGCGTGCTTGAAAAGAAAAACAATTGCAGTTATTGAAAAGTTGACAATCTGCCATTGAGCATGCGTGTTACGTTTCATGCGAATCGCATGTTGCCATTTTAAGTCAATTTGCTATTTGTAATTGACCCATTTTTAATTTTAAAAGAAATCATTTTTTCTGAATTAACCTACAAAAGAGATGTGTGATACTGATATTCTTTCGTTTTTGGAAATATGCGGCAAATTAAAGGTGAGAAAACCACGCGGATTTTTTTTGTAAAACCAAGTGAAAATTAACATTTTTTTTAGCATTTAAAACGGCAAGGATGGGTGATAAGAAATATTGATGATTGTGAAACGGTGGCAGGTCACACATATCGAATGGCCATGATGACATTACTTTTGGATGATTCTTCGAACTTGAATCGAGTGCGGTGTATGGAATTGGCTTTGGTTCATGATTTAGCCGAATCTATCGTCGGTGATATAACACCATTCGATAATATCGAACCCAGCAAAAAACGAAGTCTGGAACTTAACGCAATGTCCGAAATTGTCAGTTATTTACCCAAAGATCTGGCCAGCCGAATATCATCCCTATTTGAGGTACTATCACCTATATATCAAATAAATAACTACAATTCTTCATCTATAAACCAGAAAAATAACCATTGCTTAACCAGTGCTTAACTTCAAAATTTCCCAAGAGTATTTTAAACTCCAAAACTGGGTAAAACTTGGAATTGGTTTCAAATGCGTTTATAAAGTTAATAATTTTTAAGTTCTGAAATATCAATATATACAAATATTAGACTGATTCAAAAAAAAAAAATCCTGTGAAAGTTTAAGCTCTTAATATTATTATTAATGAGGTGCCACATCGCAAATTTCGATTTTCCATTTAAGTAACATGGGAACAATATTCCCTTGCACTTTGGAATTTTATAGCTCACGTTGATGACAATATTTCGGAATGACCAAGGTATATTTTTGTAGAAAATTGAACGATCTACAAAAAAGGTCTCGAACCAAGTTTTTGATATATTTATTCCTTCAAAAGTTATTCGAGGTCAAAGTTGAACTAGAGAGAAATTTTAATATTTTTTTCAATTATTTGACGCAACTATCAATTTTATGGGAGAATTTTATAGGACATTTTTTATAGAGCACTATTTTTCCTATAACTTATCTTTGTAAAAGTTTTTGATATTTTTCACAAGTCCTAAGTTATTTAATTAAAATAAAAAAATAACTTTTATGTTTAAAATATAATTCAGGGAATTTTCAGTTTATTGCAAATTACTTAGGACCTGTGAAAAATATCAAAAACTTGTATAGAGATAAGTTATAGAAATAAAAGTGCCTTACAAAAAATGTCCTATAAAATTTTCTCATAAAATTGGTGGTTGCGTCAAAAAATTGAAAAAAATATTAACATTTCTCTTTAGTTCAACTTTGACCTCGAATAACTTTTGAAGGAATAAATATATCAAAAACTTGTAAGATCACCTTTTTTGTAGATCGTTCAATTTTCTACAAGAATATACCTTGGTCATTCCGAAATATTGTCACCAACGTCAGCTATAAAATTCCAAAGTGCAAGAGAATATTGTTCCCATGTTATTTAAACGGAAAATCGAAATTTGCGATGCGGTACCTCTTAATATTAATATTAAGAGCTTAAACTTTCACAGGATTTAAATTCACAGGATTTTGTTTTGTCATTCCCAACAATATTTCGACATAATTAAGAAAAAAAAAATCATCATTTTTTTTTAATCAGTCTAGTAAATATATTCAAACTTCCATGAAATATAATTAGCAGTAAAAGTGTTTTGACCTATTGCAAAACTCGTATTTCGATTGCCAAGCAATATGCTTTTAGATTTGGATTAGAATTGGATCATTCGTTGACTTATGGTTATAGATTCACAATCTATTCCCAGACTGATAATTTAATATGATAAAAATTCAAATAGTAGAAACAGTAACCTACTAGAAAAAAAGTAAAGTACTAGAAACTAGTAGTTTATTTTAGAAACTAGATATTTCCGAAAGTTGTAAAAATTTCACTACAATTTTACTTTGCTAATGATTTCAATCATTTTAGACGATTGATGTCAATCGAACCCAGCAAATTAAAAATTTACGAAAAACTTAATAGTTTTATCGAGTTATGTATATTCCGAAAAGACAGTAGACAAAAAGACGTTAGATTTTATCTTCAAAAAAATTTGGTTAGTTCGAGATTCGAATTGAACACCTACCAGTTTTGGAGTGGGCCACTTTGACCACTCGGCCACCAGTTGACTAATTCATTGTAGTAATATTTCTACTGTAAAATTCATGCTCTTGATTTTTTGATTTTTTCAGGAATACGAAAATCGGGAAACACAAGAGTCGAAATTCGTGAAGGAACTGGACTGTTTCGACTTGTTACAGCAGTGTTACGAGTACGAAGTTCGTACCGGGACGGCAATGCCTGAATTTTTCGAGGGATATCAGCAGAAATTTTCCACTCCATTCATAGTTGATTTAGTCAATAAATTGATGGATAGACGAAATCAATATTTGGCTAGCTCCAATTAACACATAGCAATTTTTAGCTAAAGTACAATTTTATTTATTGACGGCTGTGTTTTGATTTTGTTACATTTCCAAGACATCCTCGAGAAAATATCATCAATATTTACCGAAACTATTAGCAACCATATAAATAACATTGACAGAGTGTCCAAAATCGATCGGTCAGGGAATTTTATTGGGTCAGGGAAATTACCAAAAAAATCATTTTTAATTTAATGTAAACAATATTTGAAAATTTTAACGATAACTGGTTAATTCACTTGCTGAGGTTTCTGGTAATCTCTAGTCGAATTGTTATTTATTAATAAGGTCAGGGAAATTATGAATTTTGGGTGGATAAGTCAGGGAGTTTGAATCTAACAAACCGGACACTCTGTTTTACATTTTATTTTTATATTGCCCTTGTATATATTAATGTTAAACTCATCTTAGCAGATTTATATTTTTTATACCCATTTGTGAGTATATGTTAATAGTTTTAACAAAATCATAACTTTTAATTTTATTAAACTAATGTAATTTAAATTCCAAGAATATTATTATTTAAACGGTTGGTAATGAATTTGTATAACTGACCATTAACCAATGTTAAAAATTATAAACATTTAATAGGCAATAAATACATGCACTTTAAAATAAATCATTTGAACTATAATAATAGATTTCAATTACTTCAAATTTACCAACTTAAAAATGAAAATTTGAATTTTTAAAGTTGTTAAATTTAGTTTCTATTTAATACTCTTAAATGTTGATATTTTAATTGTGGTACTAACTTCTGTCAACTATATGTATAATAACACTGATCTGTATAAATGAATAGCGCACTGTAGAGTAAATAACAAGCCACACTAGAAATAACGGCCAGCGCCATCTTCGTAGGCACCAAGAACTAAGCCGGATAAGTATGGCGAGTTGATCTTTAGATTGGTACCTATTTAGCTAGTACTTCGCAAAACGCAGAATGCTGGATAAATATCGTTCACATAAAAAGAATCCTTTAATTCTAATCTTCTCGTACGGGAAACTAAAGCAATCGGAGCAAGTAAAATTCAAGCACTTATTTGTACAGATTGGTGCTCATCGGTACTCAATTGTGAGCTGTTTTAGTTTCTATTAAAACTGCGCCTGCGTAGACAGCGCTTCGTATGTCTCACTAGATTTTTGTATTTGACTCTATATGCACGGTTTATTCTTATATACATATTAATGTATGGTAACCGAAAAAAATCTCATCATTCATATCACAGGATTAAATTTAATAGTGAAGGTTCAATTTAGGGTAATTTACTTCATTTTAATTGTTGTTTAACCCAATATTTGAACCAAAAAAAAAATCGGTTTAGTATTGAGGTAAGTATGAAACAAGGCTTGGGAGATGGAGTAAATTTGGTTAAATTTCAGCTCCGGCTCCTTCAATTCCAGCTCTGGATCCTAATTAGGTAGATGGCACTTCATAGGTCACACTAGATATTTCTTAGTTCTATTTCACACCAAATGCACGATCTATTCATATATATTATTTACATATAAATGTTATACTCTTGATTTGCACCCCCTTCCTTTCCTTTATCGTTGTAGTTGAATAATTTCACACAATATCGGCCATATTATCACTAATAAGCTGATATTTAGTCGTAAGCCATCAATATATAACACCAAATTGCAATTTTATGAATGAAATTCAATAAAAGCTATTTTAAATATTCATTTTTTTGCATTTTAATTAAGAATGTTTGGAGCTGGAGCTAATTTTTTCAAAAAAATTCTGCTCTATGACTCCGGCTCTCCAACCCTAATCTTGAAAATGGAATGAAAACAGAATCAAAAGCTTATATTTAGCTATAAACATTTCCAAAATTTTATATTTATTAATAATATATTTGAGGAAATAAATTTTTTTATAGAAAATATGTGTGATTTCATCTCGACCGATTTGAATATTCCACTAGAAACGCAATTACCACTTGATTTGCATTTGCCAATAAATTGAAATGATAAGTACATTAAAAGAACGATTCGACCATAAAATAAATAAAAAAATGTTTGCAATACAAGTTTCTCGAATTAATCCTTAAAGTAACGTTGTTTCTAAAATTATGCAACAGTAACAAGAAACGCTAAGGTTGCTGACCTCCGACAATCGATATGTTTCCTGATAAAATAAATTATATTCCGCCATTTTAAAACCGATCAGAGGAAAAGCAAAATGGTTTACTTTGATCTATCATATTTCAATTGATTTCAATTAAGTCAATTAGTCCTCCAATAACGTTTTTTCGTTCATTATTTTTATTTATTTCAAACCATTAGAAGAGTATGCTTAATATTTGTGCCGATAGATGGTGGTAAGTGCTTGTGTTACACCAACGTCAATTGTTTGTTTTTTGAATGATTAAAATTCAAATTAAGCCACCTGACCTGAATAATAATAAAATTCTGCTACAATAATTTACTTAAAATATATTATTATTATTATTTTGTCCAATTCCATGTTAATAATAACAATTTTTTATGGATTTCATCGATTTTATAATTGATGTTTCGACTACATAGATGAAATGTGGGAAGCCTATACGAGTACTAAACGGAAAAAGACCCATTAATTTCAATCAAATATTGTAATTGATAATTTCTTTATTAAAACAATTGGCTCATGTGTACTTTAGCACACCCACAATCTGGCAACATTGAATTTTCGACTTTGTTTTTAATTTAATTCGCGATTTTTTTGATGATTTAATTCTAGTATGGTATAATTCTGTTTTGTGGCTAAATTTTTATTATGGACCGATTTAATCGCGAATTAAATTATAAACAGTCGAAAATGCAACGTTGCCAAACTGTGGGTGTGCTAAAGTTTACATAAGTCAAACAATTCACCCTTTAAATACCACAATAGCTAAATTTAAAGAGGAATCCGGTGGAATATGAATTCATCCCTCTGAAAGAATTCCTAAAAATTCATTTATATCTTTTTTTATGTATTATACTTGCATTTATTCTTTCAATTGAACCAAAACGATCCTGAAAGATTTTTGCGTTTATTGAACCATTAGAAACCCCAATTGGTGCAAAATTAATGAGGAAACCAATGGTGCAAAATGACATGAACTGCATTTTTGGCTAAATATTCTCCTTGATGCAAATATGGCGCATTATCCTGGTGAAAAAACCAAAAAGGGATCATCCATTAGTCTAGTTTATTAAAAATTAATTACAAATACTGTGTATACAATAAATAGGATATATTGCGGTCCAATTTATATACTATAATTTAATATAATAATATATAAAAATCATACCATACCCATAAATTTGAACAGAAATTCAAACAAAAATATTCGTGACGTATTGCCTAGATACGTATTTCGATTGCCAAGCAATCTTCCTCAGTGGTCCTCAAGTAGTTGGGATCACTCCGTAACTGCTTTGTGATGATTCACAAAAAAAATATTTAATTAAATATTGGACATTTGCCAAAAAACCTCCAATCTACCAACCATGTATTGAAAACTATTAAAAATGATCAATTAAGATATTTTTTCGCTGATTATATTAATTTATACTACATACATTGGACCGCAATATATTCTGTATATTGTATACACAGCATAACTATTCAAAGTCAGCGAAAAAATCTTATTTTGATTAATTACAAATACCCAAATGAAGAGCCCAAAATAGGCAATTTAAATTGTTGATAAACTCTCCTAGAATACAGAAATTACGGTATACCAGGAAAAACTTACACTTAAATTTTCCAATTTAAACTCTGCGCCAAAATGCTTGGAAGTGTCATGGTGTCGTTTATGACGTCACATTTGGGTACCAAACGTATCACTAGATAATTTAAATAATCTAATTGTTTATATTTTACAATGCTACACAATTTCGGAATAATATTGACAAATTCTGCTATGGCAATTTGGCTCGAAAAGTATATAGAAAGCTGAAGACATATTTTGCTTATCAAACATACAGTATACTTTGAAAAAGTCTCTAATACTGTATATTGGAAGCTTATACTATTAGCAAATCCAGAAATTGCTGGCTTACTAGGAAAAATTGACTTTTAAATTTAAAATCAATGCCAAAATGCTTGGAAGTGTCATGGCGTCGCTTATGACGTCACGTTTGAGTACCAAACGTACCACTAGATAATTTAAACAATCTGAATTGATAATATTTGACTATATTCTACAATTTCGGTAAAATATTGGCAAATTCCGCTATGGCGATTTAGCGCTTGGAGCTATGCGCGATTTATGACGTCATTCGCTCTGATTAGTGTTCTGCATATCATAGGGGTTGGCGGCATTTTTTGGATTTATTTTATCAAAATAGTTATCAATTTCACTTTTAATGGAAATAATATTTAAGTAATTTATTCTCTGATCCAAGTATTACTAAATAAATACAAGGTTTTAGTGATTTTTAGGCATTATCATCATGGTCAATGTCAATCAATGGATATTTTAATTTTGCAGAATGTGGTTTGTCTTTAACATGTTGATAACCTTCTTTAAGCATTTGGTACCTTGTTTTTAATAAAAAAAAATTATCAAAATCATTTTGCAATATTCTCATCTTTTTAACATCAACGATTATAGCAATTGATGTATACTTCATTACTAAATAAAATTAGACTGCAAAAAATTTAGAAAATATCTTAATTTTTTTCATTTGTTTTTACAATAAAAATGTGGTTTTATATTTAATTAAAATATTATCCTTTTTATACAAAATTTTTCAAAATATCAATTTTTTAAATTTGAATTTCCCGCTCATATTTAATCACAGTGGTTTCTCAAATTCGGCAACCAGTGAGTCATCTGTGTTCTACTAATAGTTTGGAGTAATGCAAATAGTGTTGTTTTTTTAATAAAATCACATTAAATAGGATTTTTCTGTTTCGCTATTTTCCCGCGTGGTTGTACGGCTTCCTTCTACCTGTACTTAAAGTTTGCTTTACTTATTTTAAAGTTTTTTTTTTATTCACCAAAAACTGATCAGCTTAGCAAATTTTTTTTTAAAGGTGTTTTTTAAACTTTTTTCAATTCGCAATGCCAGAAGGACCATAGTCTTACCAAACCCCTTCGGGGTTTGAAACCTTCGGGGAACGAAACCATTTGTCGGTCCAGAACGAAATTTTGAGGTCTCAAAATCGAGGGCAAGAAAAACTGTTAAATAGTCACTATATACTAACCTCTGGTGGTAAAAGTACAGCCAAAAAATTTAAGACAAATACTCATAATAGATTGGTGATAGATTTCATGTTCCTGTGGCTCCAGGATGCATCTCCTGAGGGATCGTAGGACTGCTTTTCATTCTATTGGAAAGCCGCACACTGTCTAAAAGAAATATCAAACTGGGGATCTCCGATCCCAGTACTAAACTAGTCGAAAACTTTTTACCGGATGCATAAATTTTCTCGGTTTCCCGATTAACAGTAGGAAAAGTCGAATCCAGAGTGTCATCACACAAAGATATCACAATGATAATTTGACTGTATTTTTTTTAATTTCGCAAGAAACGAAAGATATTATACTTGAAATATTAGGGTAGAAAAATTATCCAATTTATTTTTTTTATTGTAGGATAGTTGTTAAAGAATTTTTTTTCGAAATATACGTAAATCGAAGTATGGCTCTTAAATCAAAATTTTTGGTAACTATATCGTAAAACTTGTATTGAAATTGGTTATTTTGTTTTTTCCTAGTAGGATCAGTTGGAAAAAAATTATCGGGATATACGTAAGTCGAAGTATGATTCGTAAATCAAAGAATTGAGTTTTTCAATCGAAATTTTTGGTACCCATATCATAAGACTTGTATGGTTTATTTATTATTCGGTTCTATTTAGACCTTTTTTCCTCGAATTGCCTAAAAATAGGATATTATACTTGAAACTTTTGGGAATAGAGAACTAATCGATATTGTTTTTTCTCGAATAGGATAGCAGTTTAAAAAAAACTCTATAGGATTATACGTAAGTCGAAGAATGGCTCTTAAATCGAAGAACAGGGTTTATGAATCGAAATTTTTGGCACCCATATCGAAAGACTAGAATTGATATTGGCTCTTTTCAAAACTAAATTTTATTTTCGAATTTCTCAAAATAGAAAGATATTTTACTTGAAATTTTTGGGAATAGAAAAGTTTTAAGTAATATTTTTTTAATGTAGGGTACCTAGTTGTTTTAAAAAAAAAAACTAATCGGAATATACGTAAGTCGAAGTAGGGCGATTTTCGATAAAAGAGAAGGATTTTATTCTTGCAATTATTGGGAGTAAATAAATTATCGAATTTTATTTTTTCTTTATAGTAGGATAGCAGTTGATACAATTTTTTTTTCGAATTATACGTAAGTCGAAGTTCTTTTCAAAACTTCTTGAAATTTTGAAAAACTTTTCGAATTCCGCAAAAATAGGATATTTTTGGAAATAGAAAAGTTTTTGGTAATATTTTTTTTAATGTAGGGTACCTAGTTGTTAACAAACAACTAATCGGAATATACGTAAGTCGAAGTGTGGCGAATTTCGCAAAAAGATAAGGATTTTATTCATACAATTGTTGAGAATAGAAAACTTATCGACTTTGTTTTGTTTTTTTCTAGTAGGACCAGTTGAAAAAAAATTATCGGGATATACGTAAGTCGAAGTATGATACGTAAATCGAAGAATTGAATTTTTCAATCGGATTTTCGGTAACTATATTGTACGACTTGTATTGGTTCTTTTTTTTAGTTTTCTTTTGTTGCAAAAACCTTTAGTTTCTTTGTGTTTTTGGTGATAACAAATATTGGTTTAGCGATTCATTTACTGAATTTATTGTGCATGGGTTTGTTGCCCTCTTGGGAGTGTAAGGGATTTTTTTTTCGGAAAATTTTTTCTTGCCAATACGAATGATTTTTATTAAGCCCATTCTGGTACCATGTGTCATCGTTTCTTTCTGATTATGGATTCTGCTCAAGTAACATTTAATTTTTTTTAATTGCCTTTAGATTGTCCATTTATAAGATGTTGTTTTCTGTTACGTTTCACATGTATTTATCTGTTGTTAGGAAATGCATAAATAAATCAAAATGGCCGCCGAGACGATATCCAATCGTTTTGTTTGAAACTGTTATTATTATTCCTACAGAAATATTTTTTTTCCTCGCGTTTTTTGCTCTTCGTGGATACAGCAGCCATCGTCTATCACTTTCCTTTGAACAAATGAATTTTCCAATAAATTTTCAGCCGGATATGTCGACCGTTGTGGAGAATGTTTTTAAAAACAATTTTGTTAACCTTCCAAAAGTGGACTTTGATGTGATATTCTTTCAAAGATTTAACGAGCATAGGTTTTTTTTTACATGAAGGATCCAAAAGATTCGATCAAATACTCGCGTAGCATACTTCGTTAAAGATCTTTTTTTTTCTTCGATTTTTTTTTCATATGGATTGGAATATGTAGGTTTATATTTTCTCTCTCGCAACAAACTGACCAAAGACCCCCACAATATCAACCTTTTTTTATACAGAGTGACCCATAAGTCCTTCCAACAATTCAATGGAATAAATACCCAAAAAATTACTATCTAAAAATATCTTTTGTTACAATTTTAACTATTAATATTGCCAGGTTCATTGGATTTGTGTTTTAGAACAACTCATTATATAGAGTCATTCGGATCAAGTGTGCGCACTTAAGGATTTAAACCGGAGTACAAACTAAATAATAAGGAATAAGAAAAAAAGAAACCCTGCATATGATAAAGTATTTATTAAACTAATAATTAAATTAGTCCAATAAATACTTTATTATATGCAGGGTTTCTTTTTTCATATTCATTATTGTTTAATTTGTACTCCGGTTTAAATCTTTAAGTGCACATACTTGACCCGAATGACTCTAATGCTTAGATATCGACTTATAAATACAAAAGTACATAAGCACATGTAGCAAAAGCTTTTGCTAAAATTTATACAAATTTTTTTTTGACCTATGGCGCCAGATACGTATTTTAATTGCCAAGGAATTTTCCTCAATAGCTTAGGATTTCTTCCTAATAAGTTACTGACTCATCACATACTAGATGAAGGTTTTTTGGCAATCGAAATACGTATCAAGGGAAATACGTCATAAAAAGATTTTCAATTTCAAATAAAACTGAGCAAAATATACTATTTAAAACATATATAAATATAATGAGGTCCAATTCATGTAATATAATTTACAAGGTTAAATATAACCATAAATTTGAACAAATGCTTTAACTGCATTTTGACGTACTTCCCAGATATGTAATTCGATTGCTAGGCAATTTTCTTTAGTGGTCGTTAAGTCGTATTGGATCGCTGTGATGAGTCACATAGCACATTGGTGATTCATCACATAGAAAGCGATCCAATACTTCTTGATAATCACTGAGGAAGATAGCTTGGTAATCGAAATACGTATATGAGTAATACGTCAACAATACATTTGTTTGAACTTTTGTTCAAATTTACATTTATTGTGTACTTTTGTTAATTATATTACATAAATAAAACCACAATATTTTTATATATTGTTTAAACAGTATAATTGGTGAAAGTCTGCGGAAAAATCTAATTTATTTTTTATGGTTTTTAAAACTTGTCGATTCGGATAATCTTTTCAGAGTATATAAGAAAAAACTACAATGAAAAATAATTCACCAGTAATTGATGTAATTATAAAAATAAACTGATTTAAATATATGCAATTGTACATTGCATTACATTACAATTGTAATATTCCAGTTCTATGCACAGATGCTTTGCATCTCTGTAGAATGCCTACTGGAAGTAAAATATATACGTATTTCGACGTTCCTAATCCAAGCTTATACCAAGTATATATAGTTTAAAAGAAAATCGGAAATTTCACCAAAAATTGAAAATATGAAAATTCCAAAAATATTGAAAAATTTTAACCAATTTTTGGGACTGAATATACCTTGATTTTAAGTTATAAAATCAAAATACTATTGATTTGATATTCATAAGTTATGAATGTAGAAATTTTTAATATGAATAAATCACAGATAAAACATTAAATTAGTATGTTTCCCGACAATTATAACTAAAAAATAAAAATTAAATCAATAATTCAACATTATATACAATAATGAAAACGAGTTAACGCTGTCAAATTTATATGTTGGTAGTTTTAGTATGTCTCTCTCACATGATGTGACTGAGCATGCGCGACATGTTCAACATTTTGGACAAAAAAATATTTCGGACATTTCTCGCAAATGAATTTTTAAGTAGCTATGATTTATAAACTAGGATAAATGCTTTCCAGTGGTGTGGTTCCTAGTTCCCGGGTTCCATAATCTAGTCTGGAAAAACTTTCATCTTTCAAATTCAGAGCTGGCAATTATTTAAACTACTACCAAATTGTAAGCTTTTATTATACAATAAACAGCTTGAATTTCGTAAGCCTTATAGTAAACCTCCCCGTTACGCTGTTAAAAAATAGAACTATGATTAGGTGCTATGTACTATAAAATTTCGATACAGAAAACTATATAAATTTAAAATGTTAAATTCGACGATATCGACGTTTTAAATATAAATATCAACTGATGATACTTTATTGTATGTATTTCGATTGCCAAGCAATCCTCCACAGTGATCATCAAGTAGTTTGGATTACTCCGTAACTGCTTTGTGATGATTCACATATGCATTTATAGTTTTTATGTTTTCTTGAAAAATTGAATATATTGTTAAACCAGTCAAAATAAGATTTTTTCGCTGACTTTGAACAGTTATATTGTGTATACAATATAGAGAATATATTTCGGTCCAATTTATGTAATATAATTTAATATATTCAGCGAAAAAAGATCTTATTTGATCATTTTTGACAGTTTTCAATACATGGTTGGAAGGTTGGAGGTTTTTTGACACATGTCCAATATTTAATTAAATATTTTTTTGTGAATCATCACAAATCAGTTACGGAGTGATCCCAACTACTTGATGACCACTGAGGAAGATTGCTTGGCAATCGACGTATCTGGGCAATACGTCACGAATATTTTTGTTTGAACTTCTGTTCAAATTTATGGGTATGGTATGATTTTTATATATTCTTATATCAGATTATACTACATAAATTGGACCGCAATATATCTTATATATTGTATACACATCTTTCTTGCACTTTAAACTTCATCACCTGTTCACCTTAAAATCTGTGCTAGCGATTAACTCGGTCGACTTGATTGCGTTTTTTATAGTACTATGCAAATCGCTCCCAAAAATCAGCCAGTTTTCACCCGCAGTTAACAACTTCCTACTGTAGCATCACGGTGTCATATTTTATTCAAAATTCAGTCTGAATGTGTCATAACGCCACTAAAGATGTATATCTAGAAAAAAAACGATTTTTGGAGTCAATCTTTTGAATAAATCGAGGTCGCTTCTACTTGAGGTAGTGGTTTTTGTTTGGTTTTATGCATTGATAGTCTTAAAATCAATTTGTTTACGCATTAAATGCAGGAAGGTGATGAAGAAGTTGAAGAACTTTTAAATCGGATTGTATGTGTTTCTTTATCAGCATCCACTCTCTTTTTCTTTCTTAACATTTTCCTTCACTTTGCCGCACCCATTCTCATCTATCATTGATATCTTCTCAAATTGGTCTCACAGGTGTTTTTATTGAGAGAAGCAGATATATCCTGTTTAATACGAATCTCTATTTGACATCCTGCTTTTATACATTGAGATAGTCTTTTCAATCAATTTGCTTTCTCTATTTGTTTGTATATGTTCTGTATAATACATAAATATAGATATATACATAAGTATATATAAATATATGAATGAGACGAAGTAATTTTGAAAAATTCATTATTTTCATGGTTTTCTCGATTTGGGGAAACCGGGGGATGTTGGAGACGGCCGTTGGATGGTTCATTGGATTAATTAATTACGTGTGGGGCGAGGGATGGTGTTGGTAATTTGTGAAGGGTGAGGTGAAGGGTATGGTGGAAGAGAATGTTTTTTTTTGGGATGGAACGTTTAACGTTTTTGAATCGGAATGGGCAATAAAAAGCCGATGTAGCCATCCATATGGATATGTGTAAGCAAGTGGTACAAATTCACTTAATATGGGCTTGGATTTGGATTGGGCGATCAAAAATCTTTTGGTCGAATGGTGCACGATATAAAATCTTGTGACATGATTGTGTTGGGGTTCTTCAAGTACATTCCAGTCTCACGGTTATACTTTGGCCGACTGCTGATAACTAATTTTTCCTCCACATAATGTTTATCTACATTTTACCCTTCGACTCACTACCCTCTGTCGAAAAAACAAGCGACAGAAGAGTGCGCATGTGTGAAAACAAGTGCATCACTCAAGGGTTTCAATAGAACGAAACGCTGGGTTTCGCGCTTATCCATTCATTGAAATCACCAGCACAAATTCAATTTCGCTTCGAAAACTCAATGAAAACCAAACGAAATATAATCCAATTACATTTATTTCGTTAAAATAATGTTTTCTCCAATTAATAAGCACAACCACAAATTAATTGCTCAACAAATAAGGGGTCAAATTCAAGCGAATTCTGCCCTATATTATTTGTACTTAAATTCACCCTCGTCCGATCTCATATAATCTCTGAATAATAAAACTCATTTTTTTTTTATTAAATCTGATAAATAATTATAAATCTTCCGTAAAATTGAAAATTATAACACCAAAATTTAATTATAACCACAACTACTTTTGATTTTGTGGCCGGATAATCGTTAAACTTTTAATGTTTTAGTTTAATTTCAAAAAATATTTTTAGATAAAAAAAATATTTTCTAAATTTTATATTATAAAGTTTTGGATTAAAAAAATCAAATCAAATTTTCTTCTAAATGATTTATATTTGATTTTTGTACAACGTTTCGTCACCTTTCGGAACTTTATCAAGTACTCAATATTATTGAGTACTTAATAAAAATAAACATTGTACAAATATCATTTTTTAGTCCAAAACCCTATGATAATAACCAAATTAGAACTTAACTTCTTAGTAGCATCATTAAGTCTCTACTAATAAAAATATTTAGAAGAGTCCTACCACCTATTTCCAATTTTCCGCCTTTTCAAGAATGACATAAATCATTAATTCATCAGAAATATAATATATCAAATTTATATTAACTTAACAATTTACTTTAGCCCCAAAAATCGAAGAACTTATTTTCGGCAATCACTATACCGATTTTGATGAAATTTGGTACTTTCTAGCGATCGTAGCTTTGAAATATAAGCTATGATTTGTACACCTTTGGCAAAAATATAAAAGATCAATTAGGTCAATTGATATATTTAACTTTTACGATTTGTTTTTTTACGGAATATCGAAAAACTAGAATAGTTATACATAGTATACAGTTATACTACAGAAATTTAAAATTTGAACAGTTAAATTATACGATATTTTTTGCTGTGCTTTGCCCAGAATGATAAATATATAGCCACTTTAAGATAGTTTTTCTGGCACCCGATTTTGTGATCCCAAACTTGGGTTCAGGACCAACAAATAGTTTTATTACCCACTATGTCCTTATATCCTGTATGCCCAGTATACTAAAAACAGTTTTTTTTTGCAAAATTATGGTTGATTTAGTCTAATTTGTTCTGCTCAATTTCAGCGAAAAAAAAACATCCCTTATATCCTTTTTGTGCACATTAAAATTGTTCTTTTTGAAACTTTGAAATATTCTTGCCGGTATCCTTTTGCATACAGGACAAATATATCAGTAATTTGCTACTGTGCATATTTAAGTGGTTACGTCTAGTTTCACATTCCAATTTTTAAGTTATAGACCTTATAGTTCCTAGATCAAAATGGTTCCCAATATATCTTGATGCACAGAATGCCCAGTATGCCAATATGGTCTAGCACTCAACCCAATAATTTGGTTTCTTACTTTTTGGCGGTTTTTTCAATAAGGACTAATTGATCCCATAATAATCGAGAAAAAAATGATATTTTAGGTCCTAAATATTTTGCTTTTCTTATTATTAGGAGAACAAACACTTTTGTACGCCATTTTCTTTACAATTTAAAATTTAACTGCAAATTTATTCAGAAGAGACTTGATACGTTTTGATTTGGATTTTAAGAATTAAATTTATAGGAGGAAACCGAAAATTTTATGGAAACTTTAGAAACTATAGGAAACTTTAATTACCGACCTACTAGTTGATCCTGGTTTCCGGGAGAAACAAGGTACTCAAAAAAGACGAGGGTGATATCAGCGCCAATCCTTTTTTACTTGAATTTAGCCTGGAAACCAGACCTGGTTAAACTATGGTTTAAATCAAGGATGATAACTAAGCTTCAAAATTGGCAAATAGCGTAGTATATTATATTTTTGTTTGACTTTCCAAACCCAGAACTAGGATTAAACTAGACATACTATATAAAAGATAAGATTATCATTTACATATAAAAATTAATGCAAGTATGGGCTGAATTTAAGCCAAGAGAATTAATTGAGAATTGGGAAGAAATCTTTTTTGTAGAAGGTTTCATCCTTAAGGATGGTATGCTTGTAGATTCTTGTAAAAAAATAATTTATGGGGTACCCATAATAGAGGGATATCTGTGTCAATCTTTTTTAACTTGGTTCTTGCCTGGGAACCAGGCTTGGTTGAATTTTAGTTTGGTTTGGTTTTCAAGATTGGGAATCAATGTTTGATTTTTATATGACTTTCTAAGCCCAGAACTAGAATTTAACGATGATATGGAACTATATCAAAATGCTATCAGACAACTAAAAATTTAGTATAATATTCCTTATTTAAAGCTAAAGCACCCTTGAAAATTTTAAAGTAATTTACTAAGTTGTTAAAAAGTTATTGCAATTTGAAAATACTATAGTTTACATGTAATCTTATGAAGATTCGGAGATCGAATAGACTAAATTAATTTTTATTAGCCAGAAAAAGCTACCAGGTATCTCAAACTTTCAAAATATGAACGTTAAACTTTAGGGAACTAATTTTGCATAAAATTATTTAAATTCACTAGACGGTTTTTAAGAAACCAATTATAAACATACCGAAAATATGGTTTGTAATTGATAAATTAATAAGTGTCTAAGAAAGTGCGACAATACTATCAACTAAGACCCACCGTCTTGTATATAATACAAGGGGTGTTAGTACATTTGGTTAGATAAAAATAAAATGCAAAATTTAACTTTGTCACACTCATGAATACACAGTATAAAGCGGAAAACGTTGAAATATGTCAAATAATTTATTTTCAAAATATTGAACAAGTTGCGCATGCTCCCTCATATCATGTGAGAGAGACATACTAAAGTTACCAATGCAAATACATAATGTTGAATTATTAATTTAATTTTTATCTTTTGTTATAATTGTCAGGAAAACATGCTAATTTAATGTTTTATCTGAGATTTAATCATATTAAAAAATCCTATATTCATAATCAGGGCTGTGGAGTCGGAGTCGGAGCCGGGGAGTCGCGATATTTAGACCGGAGTTGGAGTCGTAAAAAATGAGCGATTCCGACTAGTTGTTCGTTTAAATTTAGTATACATTTTTTTTTAAACTTTTATAATTTATAATGAATGTGTATTGTGCACAAATATAAACTTGCAGTCCCAAATCGCGCCGATATGGTGAATTAACAAGCTGATAAAATTGAGCTTTTTTGAGTCGGAGTCGAGGAGTTGGAGTCGTGGAATTGGAATCGTGGAGTCGGAGCCGTGCTTTTTTTTCGACTTCACAGCCCTGATTTTGAAGGATCAATTGTCTATAACAGGGGTGTTCAACAGAAAACTTCCGGGCCGCATGCGGCCCCTGAATAATGAAAAAATTACAAATTATGTGCAAGTAGTCAATTGTGTATTATATTGAGAAATAATTTACAGTATGTATACATACAGTTTGTATAAATAGCCAATTTGGCTCACTTTCCTTTTTAGCGACGTCAATTTCTGGCAACGTTGCATTTTCTATTTTTTTTTCTTTCATTCGTGATTTTTTTGATAGTAACTTTTTTGTTGATAAATTTTCAATATGGCTTGATTTACACACGAATGAAACTGAAAACCAAGTAGAAAATGCAACGTTGCCAGATATTGATGTCACTTAAAAGGAAAGTGAGCCAAAAACTATATACAGTTTTCTTGATATCGACCTATTTAATCGCCTTTTGATACGTAATACGACGTAATTATTCACGAATTTCAATTTTTGTGTACTTTTGTCTCCGATTGTATCTCCATAACGTCTTAACTAGATGTACTACACTAAAGGTTAAACAAAAATATTTGTTACGTATTACCCAGATACGTATTTCAATTGCCAAGCAATCATCTTCAGTGGTCATCAAGTAGTTTGGATCACTCCGTAACTGCTTTGTGATAATTCACGCTGATTCATTCAATTCATAATGATTTAACATTAGTGCAAATTTTATGTTTATAGTTTACTTTTGTAAAAAAATATTATCACAACTGGACCACTAAGGAAGATTGCTTGGCAATCGAAATACATATCTGGGCAATACGTCACAAATATTTGTGTTTGAATTCTGTTGAAATTTATGTTTATGGTATGACTTATTATATGTTATTATATT
The DNA here is from genome assembly GCA_958496175.1 of Sisyra terminalis. Taxonomy (NCBI): domain Eukaryota; kingdom Metazoa; phylum Arthropoda; class Insecta; order Neuroptera; family Sisyridae; genus Sisyra; species Sisyra terminalis. Next base: position 1,701,731 of record OY292280.1, read on the forward strand.
TAATTATGCTACATTAATTGTACTACAACATTGACAAACCAGCCCTCAGGTTTCCTTATTTACCCAAAGATCAATATTTCTTTTTTCTTATTTAGTTCTGCATTTATGATTCAACAGCCCCTAGTTGTTATCATCAGGTGTTTTTGTAATTTAAAGCTTGTTTGAAATAATTTGTTGTTAATCATGTTTCTGAGGTTTATATATTTCATATTCATCCAGAGGGTCATAAAAGATCTTCTCTTGTATGTAGAGGCTTAAAGCTGGTTTCAAAATTTATGCATTTATAGTTCTTATGTTTTCTTGAAAAATTGAATATATTGTTAAACCAGTCAAAATAAGATTTTTTCGCTGACTTTGAACAGTTATATTGTGTATACAATATATAGAATATATTGCGGTCCAATGTATGTAGTATAATTTAATATAATCAGCGAAAAAAGATCTTATTTGATCATTTTTGATAGTTTTCAATACATGGTTGGTAGATTGGAGGTTTTTTGGCAAATGTCCAATATTTAATTAAATATGTTTTTGTGAATCATCGCAAAGCAGTAACGGAGTGATCCCAACTACTTGATGAACACTGAGGAGGATAGCTTGGCAATTGAAATACGTCACAAATATTTGTGCTTGAAATTCTGTTCAAATTTATTTTTGGGGTATGATTTTTATTTAATATTATACTACATAAATTGGACCACAATATATTGTATACACAGTATAACTGTTTGAAGTCAGGGGAAAAAACTTTATTTTGATCGGTTGAATACTTTGAGACCATTTTTGTAGAATCATTTTGGAAAATATGCAAAAATGAAGAAGGGAAATGAAACAATATTGGGTCAGTTTGACGTTAAGATATAGTTTTCCTTTGTTAGTAGTTAATGACCTTATAGTGAGGTGGAGTTTTTGACGGAAAATTATTTTAGTTGTGTTTTGTTTTAGTGGGTAAAGGTGGAGGGGTGTTTTATGGGTGTAAAAAAAAAAAAAGTGGATATTTTTGTGGAGGTTTGATGTGAACGAAGATGAGATTTTTATGGGTTTTATGTTGGGTCGTCTTCGAAAGGTTTCTGTGTTTCTGTTCGTATTTCTTTTGGGGTGATGCTTTGGTAGAGATCAAATGGGAAAAGTGTGTGTGTTGGGCATCTTTGTCGAGCAGTAACCGTTCCAAGATATATTTATGATATTTATAGCAAATTGTGAGTTGACTTTTGGCCCGCGGCTGATTTAAAACTAAACATTTTTAATGAGTTGTTACAAACATAACAAATTATCCACTGAGCTGGTGAGCACCGAATACCGTTTTGTGGCATAAGTTGGCACCAAACGGCCAATTGTCCAAATGGAGAGAGCTATCGAAAAGGAAGTCTTAGCTTAATTCAGCACTTAATGAATGCATCGACAATCACGTGGACTCAAGGTAATATGCTTCTACAAAATGGCTCAGTGAAGAATAAAAAGACCCGAGAGACCTGAGACCGAAGTGGAAGTGTAAAGACCCTCACTTACCCCTTACCTGAAACGGTCAATGAGAGAGATCTCATGGCAAGAGGACCTCGCACTCGGACATTCTCTGAAAAGCCAAAAGATCCAAACCCAAAATCCGGCCCTTTGCCGCCCCACCCCAATCACCCATTCGACTGGTGCACACGGAAAAAGATTTCTCATTTATTGATAAATTTTTCAAGATGTCTTTTTTTTCATCATCTCTCCTCTCGCTTAACAATTTTATACTGCGAGGTTTATATAAGTATGACCTTGATCACCCACTCGAATACATTTTTTTTGTCCAGCATGAAAATAGCCTCGCATATAAAATGCTTAATTAATATTCTATAAAATTTTTATTGGTTTCAAGCCGAGGCGACGTGAACCGATCGGATTTGCGCCGTTTCGAAAATACCTGCGAAAAGCTTCCGAAATGCCAAGGAAAATTTTTCGGGAAAAGTGTTCGGCATGGCGGTGGTATGGAATGTGAAATGGGCGGAGGCTGGTTTCAAAGAAGGTTTTGCGTTTGGGGCCGCAAGGCGGTTTGGACTTAAGCGATGGACCGTCGGAAGCTGGAATGTACGGCGGCGGTATTCAAAAACAGGCACCGAAGACGAAGGTAACGCGGCTTCGACATCAGGCCTGTACCAACTCCAACTTACCAATCTTCCAAAAGACCTTTTTTCCAAATCTCCACCAATTTTCCTCACCAACTCCATCGCTTCCATACCCCTGAAAATCAACGAGTCCAAGATCTCTCCATGAATGTCACCTTTCATTCGCTTCGAATTCCAATTGTTGGATATCCACCTGTTAGAATCCGCCCCTGCTTGCTTTTCAATGTAATAGTAGCTGGTATATAAGATCTACCACACACATTCTCATGATCCTCTACCTATTCACCAATACCAATGAAGATTAACTTTTGAAAAATAAGTGGAAGGTAGAATGAGTGTCTGGCTAGCCAGAAATCGGCCCAACTCAGTGCTGTTACGGAGAGTTTAGTGTACGGACTGTACTGGCCGTCTAGAAAATTTATACTTTTCATACTTAGTTTGTAGTTGTTTTTTTTTTTTGTTCGTTTGTTTGTTTTTCTTTTGGGGTTGTTGTTGGTTTATACTGGTTCAGTGCTGTGTCATCTCGATCTTTCATCTTCCTACTGCATCATTTTCCTGGCCGGTTTTCATGTCACCGAATAATCAGCTACCGAGAAAAATCGCACGAATTTTCATGCGAAAACCACGTATCCCATACGCACCGATTCACGCCAACAATTACAGTGATCACATCAACAATTGTGTACTAAAGCTGTTCCAAATTAACGTCAAGGTAAACCTAACAATAAGCTTCCCCATTTACTAATTCCGAATACAAATTGGGGTTGAGCATTCAACTGCCCATGGGCTATGCCCTTTTATTTAATTATTTTTCTGGTGAAAGTCAGAGAATGGAGATTGTAATAAGCCTACAGCAGTGACGTTAAAACCATTTTCAATGAGTCCTTTTAAAAGTTGGTGATTTGGTCTCTCGGTAATTAGCACCTTCAGGCGATCATATTGTTTCAATGGGGTGAGAAATTCAGCCGAAACCACCCTAGTCGCCGAATACATGCCGTCAACCCAGCAAGCGATCCATTCATTCTAAATCAATCCCCCAGGAGTGCAAATTTTATCAAACCACCCCAAATACCCTTGCTACCTCCTAATAGTAATATCACCGCATCAAACCCTTTCATCACAAATTGAATTCATTTACACATTACCACTGACCCTTCGAAAAAGTCTCAGGGTTCTTCGAACCCTTCACAATGACCCACCAGACCTACCTTGCTCAAAAATCTAGTGATTACAAAAATCCACTAATCCAGAACGGGTTTTTCGTAATAATGTCATCCTGGAACGATACCCGTTCGATAGGGTACGTAAAAATCGATCGAGTTTGTTAGTGTATCAGGTCGTTATAAATAACCAGGAGAGTTTCGAAGTGCTGGCCATATTAAGAAGTGGTCAGACTTCTCATGATTGGTGGTGGTGATGGTTAATTTAACAGTTACGAAGGGATTTTTTTTTTTTTTTGAAATTGCCACGTTATTGGAGTTGGTGTTGACTTGGCCAATGAATGAAAACTTGTTGAGATCAAATGCTGAGGTAATCGAATGCAGTTGAGGTTGTTGAATTTGGAAGATTCAGGTGGAGGAATGGCGGCTGGTAGCGAAGGGCGACAGCGCCACCATTGTAATTAACAATGGAAGCAGAACGATGACAAAACACAATCGTATTGTTGCTACTTTCTTCTTTTGTTTTTGTGCGTTATGTACGGTCAAGCTCGGTCATTGTAGACAGCTTTTTGTCGATTTAACGTTTCTAAAGTAATTTCAAACTAACGTAGAAATCCAGCATAGATAACTAACAGATTTTCATCAAAATCGGCTAAGAATTAAAAAAAAATCAACTTGAAAATGATCTTTAAATCGGTTTCAAAAATATTTAAAAAAACTTTTAAAATTCCATAGTAGTAGAAGTAGAAGCCAATAAATGAATTTATTCACGATAATTTACATCGGTTGATATTTTTAATTCGCCAAATTTCCCTCTTGTATTACATATTTCCTAGTCACACTCCTTTATATTAATAACCAGAAGATTTTCATCCAAATCAACCAAAATTTAATAAAGTATAATAATTAAATTGTGAGCAATAAAGACGAAACTTCTTGTGGAATATTATTTATTTTATCGCCAACATTTCTTTAGTCATTCCTGACTTCTTCAGGGCTCTATAATGAAAATACATAACATGTAAAAAATAGCGACACATTATTGTCAAAATTTGGCGAATTAAAAATATCAACCAATGTAAATTATCGTGAATAAATTCATTTATTGGCTTCTACTTCTAAACTATATTATTATATTTAAAAAGACAAGGACTTAAACAACATAGATTTAATAAAGTATATACTCAAGTACCTTGATTATTCCGGAAAAATTATACTACTTAAATCGATTTCCAAAATGTTTTAAAAACGATTCGATGATTCGTCTTCTTATGATTCGATAGTATTGGGGTACAAATGTACCAAGAAAAAAAAAATATTCGCGATAATTTACATCGGTTGATTTTTTTAATTCGCCAGATTACCCTTTTGCATTTATACAAGTTAGGTTCCATTATTTTAAATCGCTGGTATCTTTCGAGTATGCTATTAATTTTTGTAAATCTTTTTTTACACGAATTGTTTTGTTTTAACACGATTTTTTGGGTAAAAAAGAATTAAATTCTTAAAAAAACTAACAATTTTCTTATAATATTTTTGAAACTTATTTTTCGTTTTGCATGAATTTAATTAACACGAATTTGTTTAACACAATTTGTGCATGAATGAAATAAATAACTAACTGAACTAACATTTGTTGTTTTGATACTGTTAACCCTTAATTCTCTTTTTACGCGATTTAGTACCCTTATTTGAATTAACACAAGCTAACAAGAAAGACGAAGAATAAAAGGAAAAGAAAATTTTGGTTTTAGCCTTGATAATTCACATTGTACGATTCTATTTTATGTGGATTTTTTTAATTCGCCAAATTTCCCGCCTATATTATATTTACAAGTTGTGCTCCACTATTTTAATTTGATTGTATCTTTTCAGTTTCTTATTAATACACTTGATTCTCTTTTAACACGAATTTGTTTAACACGATCTGTTTTGTCTTAACGCGATTTTTTTTTTGTAAACAGAAAACAAATTCGTAAATAAATTCTAACATATTTTTTTTTTATAATTTTTTCACCGAATTTTTTTTTATAATTTTTTTGTACACGAATGACTTAATACGAGTTAAAAAGAAAAACAAAAGAATAAAAGGAAACCGAAAATTTTGGTTTTAGCCACGATAATTTGCATTGTACGAATCTATTTTCTTTTGATTCGCCGAATTTCCCATTTATAATATATCTACAAGTAGTGCTCCATTATTTTAATTCGCTTGTATCTTTTGAGTGTGTTATTAATACACCTAATTCTCTTTTAACACGAATTTGTTTAACACGATTTGTTTTGTTTTAACCCGAATTTTTGTGTAAGAATGAAATAGGGTCTTAAGTGGTGAACCTTAAAAAAAAATATTGTTTACACTTAATTCTCTTAACGCGATTTTTTAGTACGAATTTGAATTAAAACGAATTAAAAAGAGAAAAATTTTGGTTTTAATCACCATAATTTACATATAAATTTTATAACATTTGCAAGTTGCGCTTCAATATTATTATACTTGAGTATGTTATTAATACACCAAATTCTCTTTTTACGCCAAAACTTATTTAACGCGAGTCAATGAAAACCACATTTTCTTTTTACACGAACTTGTTTAACACGATTTGATTTGTTCTTACACAAATTGCAGTGCAAGCATGAAAGTTGCATGAAGAAACCTAACAAAACACAAAGAACTAACAAAAAATTTTCATTATTGCTTACACCTAATTCTCTTATATACGAATTTTTGTGTTAACACGAAATAGTTTCGTAAGTAAACTAACATTATTGTTTATACTTAATTTTCTTTTTACGCGATCTTGTTTAACAGGAATTGATTTGACATGAGTGTACATTGGTTAAAATTTAATGCCAATTGAAACTTTGGTAATTAAATTTTGTCAGACACAAGAAATCGTATATGGAGAATCCTTCTTATCCCGTGCTTTAGTTACTTTTAGTGGTATGGTTTGCAAAGTTCAAAGAAAGGCAACAATGACAAATTACGTTAATAATTAAACATAATTAAGAATATCGCCATTAATAATTTAGTGAGAATAATTACGAAAAATCAAACTTAATTTTCCCCTCCATATAAGGGCTATTATAAATGTCGGATTATCGATTATAAATCCCCTCCCTCATTAAAAAAACACTTAAAAACCTTTATCGACAATTATACTAATTCAATGTTAACAATTTGAAAATTTTTTTTTTAGTAATACGTCAAATTAGGGTCCCAATTTTGCTTAAATATGTGTAATTTTTTCAGTGACTGGGACTCATTATTTTTCTCCTCGAGAGGGATATCGAGACGTGTTGTGGTATATTTAGGGATTGCTTATAAAAAACAAATACTTTTTAAAGTTAAATATCGAAATTTATGAAAGATATATCGATGTATCGTTTGCGTCCTTAGGTATCCTGGGACGTATAGCTAAGGGTGAAACATTGCTCATAAAAACATCGATACTAGAATATCGATATTTTTAAAAGTGAAACATCAAAGTTTATTTTTCCATGGTTTTTACCACCATTTAAAAATATTTATATTTTTTTTTTTCTTAAATAATGATATACGATACCGTAAAATGGGCAACTCCGACAGTTTATACTCTAACGTCGTTAGATTACAATTTATCCTATCGTTAGTTTATAATCTCACGCGTTATATTATAAACTTGTGACTAAAAAAATTTTGTCAGACAAGAAATCGTATATCGTATATGGAAATTTTTTTTTCTTCCGTGTTTTAGTTACTTTTAGTGGTATGGCTTGCAAAGTTCAAAAACAGGTTATACAAAGGCTTACAAAGGTTATACAGATTATGAATGGGACGGTAGGTGGCGCTATGTTCATTAACCATCGCTCATGAAGAACAATGTATCATCGATGTTTGAAAAAATCGATGTATCGTTTGCATTCCTACGTATAACCAATCGAAGGAATAAATTCCTGTTTTTAATAAATCTGTTTTCTTGGAACGTCCCCGTTTTCCTTTTCCAACATCCAGTGAAAATCCTTTTTTCTCAGAATAAAAATTTTTCAACGATACAGATCGATATTGTTTTGTGAAATTAGGGCCACCAGGGTTGAATTACCCCAAGGTTTATAAAATACACAGGTGGCCTCATGGTGGCTACGTGACGTATCCAGAAGAAATTCGTACATATCTTCAGACTGATTCAAATTTCAAAATTCTTCGTATGACGTCATATTTTTTTTCTAATGGGGCAACCTGTGTAATTTATAAGCCTTGGAATTACCCAGCATCCCATTCGATCGCTCTGAAAATTTTACGTCATTTGTTACAACTAGCAATTAATTTGGGATAAACATTGTTTGTATCTTAACGCCATTAGTAATTGCCAAAGTTCTAGTAGTTTACTTTAACTTATTTCAACCTTATTCCCTTCTTTTAATTAGTTTTACTAATTATTAGATTTTTTTTAGTAAATTCGAAGAAATTAAATATTTTAGGGTTGTTTCTAAGATCAAAAATCAATAGGTAATGAACAGTTTGGTTTTTAAGTAATTGCATAAATTAAATTTTTGCCATTTACTTAAGTATTTTGAAGAATAATGCGATAATTTTAACATTTGGGCAAAAGGTCCTTTTAATATTGGTCCCTAACATTGAGGGTTGAGGGTTGTTACGACAGGTAGTTGAACAGGTAATGATCCATTGTACAAATCCAAAGTTTCAATTCTGATACCTACACATTTGGAAACTTTTTAGGCTCTTGAATTTTTGGTAATTTATTCTTCATTTAAAAATATAACATATATTTTATTTACCACTACAGCGATTTATAATTATGAGTCAAAGTTTTCATATATACGTATAATTTTTCTTTTAATAATTGTGTTCAATAACTTTGTATATTGATGAAAATTTGTGCCTCATTTAGGCCTCTTGGGTGTTTCACCTTAAAATGAAATCGTGATCTCTTATTTTTCTGTATCTTTATTATTTTTTTTTTTTATTATTCGGAAAATTCCAATTTTTTAATATTGTTTTTATATGGTTCTATAAATAAATTAATTGATACTAAATGTCTTATACACACGGGCGGATTTACAATTTTGGTCGGAAAAAATCAATTTCTGAGCTATTTTAATTAATATGGTTTTATTTATTTCATTTTAAATTTTTCCCTTATACTGATATACCCATTGCATCCCCTCAATATTCGCGCCTGCTCGTAAGTACATTTTTTATTTAACATTAATTGATATCTGCAAGAAATGCTTGTATTTTCACCCTATGCCGCTTTTTAAGTTTGAACAAAAATTTTAAGTTTGAATTTTCCGAAATTTTCTTTGATCAATCGATGAAAAATCGTTTCTGGACGTTTGTGAAAAAAAAAAGTTTAATAATTATTAATTTATTACGAAAAATTAATTATTTAGTCATTGATATAGAAAAATGTTAAGATAATAGAATTTTATGCAGGCAAAAATACAGGAAAATTTAGAAAAGTATTTTTTAATAATCAAAATAAGATTTTTTCGCTGACTTTGAACAGTTATACTCTGTATACAATTTATAGGATATATAATATATAGTATAATTTGATATAATAATATATAAAAATCATACCATAAACATAAATTTGATTAGAAGTTCAAACAAAAATATTCGTGACTTATTGCCCAGATACGTATTTCGATTGCCAAGCAACCTTCCTCAGTGGTCATCAAGTAGTTTGGATCACTCCGTAACTGCTTTGTCATGATTCACAAAATTATCACGGATTGATCTGTGAATCATCACAAAGCAGTTACGGAGTGATCCAAACTACTTGATGACCATTGAGGAAGATTGACATTTCTCGCAGATGAATTTTTTAGTAGCTGCAATTTATAAACTAGGATAAGTGCTTTCCAGTGTTGTGGTTCCTGGTTCCCGGGTTCCATAATCTATTGTGAAAAAACTTTCATTGTTCGAATTCAAAGCTGGCAATTGTTATATCTACTATCAAGGTGTAATCTTTTGTTATACAATAAATAGGTTTTTGAATTTCAAATACGAAGAAAGTATTCGAGTTAAAAGTGTTTAACGTGAAAAGTTAAGAAAAATTTTCCGAATCTTCTAATTACGTAATATATTATTTCAGAGTTTTAAATTCAATAATTTGCTGTGGAAAATGTTAATTTCACAAACGATAAAAATATTTAGGGCAAAATCGTGTTAAATTTTAACTCAATGTTCCTTAATTTGGAAAAGTTGGCCTGATCGAATAGTGTCTAACTTTCCGAAACTTCCGAAAATTATTCCGGAAAAAGTTAATTTTCACAAACGATGAAAATATTTAGGTAAAAAACGTGTTCAAGGTTGGTTGAATATTTGTTGTATTGGAATTTTTTTGGAATCTCCATATAAACGGAAAAAAATATCTTAAATGTCTTTTCTTTTTCAATTTTTTGTTAATTTTTCATATTGATTTATTACTAAACAATATTTTTCTAGATTTTCCTGCATTTTTGTTTATATATGTCGCTAAAAACTCCATTTCTTAACTTCGCTAAATCACTGATAAAGTAATTAATTTTTCATAATTAATTAATAACAAATAAACAATTTTTTCACAAACGAAACGGAATCTTTCATAAAACATTTTCCTTCAATTGGCAAAAGAAAATTTAGGAAAATTCAAACTTTCAAATTTTTTTAGCTAATCGATATTGGGTACTTACTAAAACAAAATGCCGGTTTCATTTATTTATAATGATTTTATCGAAATTATCGTTTAATATTAGAGCTGTAACAACGCTATTTTCCATGTTTTCCTCGGAGATTTACGGGGAACACCCGTTACTTGAGCACCGCTGAAAAGTGTCGAAAATTTTTTAGAATTTTCAAATCACGCAATGTGTTATTTCACATATTCAAAAATCAAAAATTTATTGTGGGAAAATTTTATTTTCGATAAATTTTCTAAGTTTGCAATTCAAAATAACCAAAAATATTATTTTCATCGTTTGTGAAAATCTACTAATCGCACATTTGGTTGTTCAATTTTCAAAACATGCAATGCGTAATTTCATAGTTTTAAATTCATAAATTTGTTGTGGAAAAAAATGATTTTCACAAACGATTAAAATATTAAGCGTAAAAAACGTATTCAGTTTTCTATCGATTTTCTTTAATTTGACTTGATCGTAAAATTTTCCGTATCTTCCAATTACTAATGTGTGTAAAAATATCAGAGCATTAATTTAAAGAAATCAAAAAATAAATCCGGGAATAGTTGAATTTCACAAACGATGATAATATTTAAGTAAAAAGCGTGTTCAAGTTTGGTTCGATACTTGTTGTTTTGGAAAATTTTCTGAAAACACCATATAAACGGAAAAATTCGAATTTTTTGGTTATGGGGGGATATTATGGTAGTTTTTCATATTGATCTATTATTAAACTACATTTTTATAGATTTTCCTGCTTTTTGTCTTTATGTGTTGCTTAAAGCTCTTTTTTCTTAGTTTCTTTGTAAATCACTGACAAAATAATTAACTAATTACTACTAAAATATTTTTTCACAAACGAAACGGACTCTTTCATGCAACATTTCCCATCGATTGGCAAAAGAAAATTTTGGAAAATTCGCACTTTGATTTTTTTTAGCTAATCGGTATTGGGTACTTAGTAAAACAAAATGCCGGTTTCATTTATTTATTATGATTTAAAATTAAATTTATAATAAATAATATTAAACAATAATCGAAATTATTATTTAATATTAGACCTGTAACAATGCCATTTTCCATATTTTCTTCAGAGGTTTACGGGAAAAACCCGTAACGTGACCACCACTGAAAAGTGTCAAAAAAATTTTCGAATTTTCAAATCACGTAATGTGTTATTTCTCATATTCAAAAACCAAAAATTTACTGTGGGAAAATTTTATTTTCGATAAATTTTCCAAGTTCGTTATTCAAAATAACCAAAAATACTATTTTCATCGTTTGTGAAAATTAACTAATCGTACAATTGGTTGTTCAATTTTCAAAAACATGCAATATGTAATTTCATAGTTTTAAATTCATAAATTTGTTGTGGGAAAAAATAATTTTCACAAACGATGAAAATATTTAGCTTAAAAAACGTATGCAGTTTTTTATCGATTTTCTTTAATTTGACTTTTTTTTCCAAATCTCAAAATTTTCCACATCTTCCAATTACTAATGTGTGTAAGAATATCAGTTTTAATTTAAAAAAATCAAAAAAAAAAATCCGGGAGAAGTTGAATTTCACAAACGATAATAATATTTAGTTAAAAAGCGTGTTCAAGGTTGGTTCGATACTTGTTGTTTTGGAAAATGTTCTGAAAACACCATATAAACAGAAAACTTCGAATGTTTTGGTTATGGGGGGATATTTTGGTAGTTTTTTATATTGATCTATTATTACACTATATTTTTCTAGATTTTCCTGCTTTTTGTCTTCATGTGTCGCTTAAAACTCTTTTCTTAATTTCTTTGTAATCACTGACAAAATAGTTAACTAATTACTACTAAAATATTTTTTCACAAACGAAACGGATTCTTTCATAAAACATTTCCCATCGATTGGCAAAAGAAAATTTTGGAAAATTCGCACTTTGAAATTTTTTTAGCTAATTGGTATTGGGTACTTACTAAAACAAAATGCCGGCTTCATTTGTTTATTATGGTTTTATCGAAATTATCGTTAAATATTAGAGGTGTACCAACGCCATTTTCCATGTTTTCCTCGGAGATTTACGGGGAAAACCCGTCACTTGGCCACCGCGATTGACAAACTTTCTAAAATCGTCTAGTAAGGAAGTGTACACAGCAATTATGACGTCACTAATCGGCTTATTGTTAATTTGAACAAGTGGCGCCACACGTAATTAGGGAAGCCCAACATATAGTCGAGTAGTCCAAGAGAAATTGAATGAAGATTCGCATCGGTAGACGGAATCCAATTCGAAAAGTTCACTTCAACAACCTGTTTTTAGTCTAAGTGCCTAGTTTGGCATATTTTCAAATAATAACAGCCACAATGACCTGAGAGTAGTAGTTGGTGTAGTAGTGTAGCTATATCTACCACTACTAACTAGCCAGACTAACTAGCGCCTAATTTCAACTAGGTAACACTGCATTGTCAACTTCCGAAAATTTCTTCCGTTCTTCAACCTGTTAAACCTGTTTCCTTCTTTTTCTCCGCTCGTTTTCCACTCGTTCTTTCTCATACCTAATTTATTTAATAACTCACACAAAAAATCCATTTCAATCATCTCTCCTTCTTTGCTTCTTTTTATTTTCTTTTGCTTATTAATTATTTAAATTCAATAATTAACATTGCACAAAACCGAACAAAAAGAACCACCATGAACTACTTAAATTACTATTGCATCATATCTTTTTCACCAAAACAAAAATACAATTATTTTACTATTAATAACTACAGACAACATTGCATTACATAGTTAATATCTTCTGGAATCCTTAAGGATCTTACCGAAAAAGTACACAAAAATAGAAATTCGTGAATAATTACGTCATATGGATCAGGAACGTTTCGTGTAATTTACGAATGAAAATTTTAAACATTAATTTTAAAACTAAAAGCAACTTTCGTCATCGTTTCAATTGCCAATTTTTATCACAAGTCAGTTGGGTCAGTATTGGCTATGAATATCTCACGGGTAGTTACTAGTAGTTTATAATTATAACTATGCAGACTCAAAACTCTAGTTATAAAAACACGAACGATTAAATCTTATACTCAGAAAATAACTAGACCTTAATAAAGAAGTATATCTACTTACGTGCGTCCATAACTCTTTTTTAAATTTTGAACTTTTTTAATTGTTAGAAATAACGTTTAACTCCATGCTTTTCCTCTTAGGGGTCAGAAATTATTTGACCCTTTTTATTTACCTTTGATATATAAATTATAATTCTTTTTTCATTGGTTTGCCTCAAAAAAAAAACATAATTTTCGTTCGATAAATTAAACTGTTTTCGCTAAAAATTATTAATGTTCTACATTTGTAATGAAAACCAAAAGTACACTAAAATTAATAGAAATACATAAAAAAATATTTTAGTGTTATTGACGAAAGAAAATTTTAAACATTAATTTGAACAAACGTTCAAAGAAATTTTCTAAATAAAGTTTACTGTTTTATGGGAAAAACGGTGATGTATTATTATTAATGAAAGGAAACTCCAAAACATTTGCCAAATGAAAAATATACTTAGGTAATATTTATTGTCGCATTATTGAACTGTTTAATTTTTATGTTCTGTTATATATATTTGATAATACATATTTGAAAATAACCGTCGCTTCTTCATTTCTGACATATGTCAAAATTTACGTAGAAATTGCATTTGAATGAACAATACGTACAGGAATAATTACGAAACCATTCGAAACAGTTCTAAAATTTCGACGTTCCTGATCCAAGCTTATACCAAATATATATAGTTTAAAAGAAAATCGGAAATTTCACCAAAAATTTTAAGCAAATGAAAATTTAAAAAATATTGAAAAATTTTAACCAATTTTTGGGACTGAATATACCTTGATTTTAAGTTATAAAATCAAAATACTATTGATTTGATATTCATAAGTTATGAACGTAGAAATTTTTAATATGATTAAATCACAGAAAAAACATTAAATCATTATGTTTCCCGATAATTATAACTAAAAAATAAAAATTAAATTAATACTTCACCATTATATACAATAATGAAAACGAGTTAACGCTGTCAAATTAATATGTTGGTAGTTTTAGTATGTTTCCCTCACATGATGTGACTGAGCATGCGCGACATGCTCAAAATTTTGGGAAAAAAATATTTCGAACATTTCTCGCAAATTATTTTTTAAGTAGCTATGATTTATAAACTAGGATAAATGCTTTCCAGTGGTGTGGTTCCTAGTTCCCGGGTTCCATAATCTAGTGTAGAAAAACTTTCATTTTTCAAATTCAGAGCTGGCAATTGTTTAAACTACTACCAAATTGTAATCTTTACTTATACAATAAATAGCTTGAATTTCGTAAGCCTTATAGTTAGCCTCCCCGTTTCGCTGTTAAAAAATAGAACTATGATTAAGTGCTTTGTACTATAAAATTTTCATACAGAAAACTATAAATTTAAAATGTTAAATTCGACGATATCGACGTTTTAAATATAAATATCAGCTGACGGTACTTTAATGACTATTATCTCTTCGTTGCACTTTTAAACTTCATCGCCTGTGCGCCTTAAAACCTGTGCTAGCAATTAACTCGGTCGACTTGATTGCGTTTTTTTAAGTCTATGCAAATCGCTCCCAAAAATCAGCCAGCTTTCACCCGCATGGTACCAACTTCCTACTGTAACATCACGGCGTCATATTTTATTAAAAATTCAGTCTGATTTTTTCATAATGCCACTAAAGATGTATATTTAGAAAAAAAACGATTTCAGTCCTCAGTTTTGGCCGTAAAAACAAGTTTCGGTCGGATACTATCCATAGGTTTTTAAAAGAATAAGTCGTGAAATACTGTAACATATCAGTTTTGTAGTAATAAAATGAGTCTTTTTTTATATTTAGTAGTTATAGTTATAATTAATCACCAAAAATAATTTTTCTTTTTTTTTTGTGGAAAATTAAAATATTTTAATGACATAGAAAAGGCCAAACGACCTTGAACTTGGTGTCATGGCGAATACAAATATTTTTAGTCATTTTCCAGTAAAATTAAAAAAAAATGATTTGGGACCCTTTAAAGGACCGTGGAAGTTCGACATTTTGGTAACTTTTGATCCAGGTAACTAATTATACCTAAATTCAAAATGTCACCAACTTAAATTAACTACCCAAATGTACTATATATGTGGTCCCTTGTATTTGAGGAGTTGTGCGATATCAATATATGAATGTTCAGAAAAAAATGAGTAATACTTATTAAAGTTTTGCTGATAAATGCAATTATTTTGATTTATATATAAATGCTAAAATTAACTGTTTTAATAATTTTATGACTTGTTTATATAAACGGATTCAAAAATAAAATTCAATTGGAGTCACTATATATAAGTTGAACTGTAATGTTGGTCATGTTTTCGAGTTGATTCTTTGTTCATTTGTTTTCAAAGCGATTTGAATGTGGCGCGTTTTCTCATTATGTCAGAGCGAAAACAATAATGTAATATGGCGTGAATAATTATAAACAATTTGTACGTTGTATTTGATTAAGTGAACTACTCAATTTAATATGAGAAATTGTTGATTAAATTGTTCAATGTTATAAGTATATAGTAGTACCTATAAGTAAACAAGCGGAACGGAAAAAAAAACAAATGCTCATTTGTTTTCGAAATTGCCGCGTTTTTTTTTTGCTTTTTATTAACTACATATTTTGACTAACATATCGCGTGTTATTCAATCAGACTTTATCGAGCAAAAAACTAATTATTCAATTAATTATTATAATAAATTTGATTCAAATCTATGTTTTGATAGAAACAAGTGAAGTTGTTTATTCATACAAGTACGTTTTTTTTTGTTTTATCGTTTCGTTTTGTTTTGGCTATCAACTATTTGCTAGTATCAGCGATGTTTTGCTAAAATTTTTCATCAAATTTTCGAATTTAAATAGAGAAAAAATTTATTATTTTTGTGTCAATAATTTCTTGCATTTATACGAATTTTCGTTGGTAATACATTGAAGTTTAGTTTAAATATATTTTCGAAAACATATCTATACTAGTAAAACGCAATTTATAAACCAGAATGCGTCAAAAATATATTGTTTCTATAAATAATCCCGTACATAATTACAAAATTATATATTTATAACAAACTAATCCCACACAAAACTTATAATAGCTCATGTCCCTTTTAGATCAGTTAAAATCTGGCAACGTTGCATTTTTTACTGTGTTTTTTAGTCAATTCGCATTTTTTTGCTTAATTCAATTTTAATTAGCTATAACTTTCTCTGTTGTCGCTAAATTTTCATAATGGACCGATTTATTCGCGATTTAAGTTCAAAAACTAAGTAGAAAATCCAACGTTGCCAAATATTGACGTCCCTAAAAGAGTCCTGCACCTATACTTCAACCCAAAATTATTTACAATAATTACAACCCAGATACCCAACTCGAATGTACATTCTTTAACCCATTTTTTTTGCTAATTCAATTCAAATATGATATAGTTTTCCCGGTAGTGGTTAAATTTTGCAATATGGACCAATTTTTTTGTGAATTAAATTTAAAAATAAGTAGCAAATGCAATGTTGCCAAATTTTGACCGACTTAAAATGGACATGCACTCTAATATTAATAAAATTATAAGTGGTTGAAAAAAACGTCAAAACGTTCACTTATTATTTCCTCCAAAAATAAGTAAATTCTTTCGGTATTGGACGTCTTGATTTCCCGACAAAATATCCCCGAACAAAATATCACTAAAATCAAATAACCCCGACAATAGATCCTTCTATTATCAATTACAATTTTTTTTGTCCCCTGGTTTCCTTGTAGCCGAAATTTTGGACTAACGGTCATAGAAAAAAAATAAATAATTATCTATTCAAATTTTATAAATATTTATGCACAAGTATTCATAGAAGGAAAAAAAATTCATAAAGTTACATGCTGTTGAAGTATGGTGGGGGAATGGTATCACTAGGACAAAACATCCCCGACAATTGATCCCTCGATTAGCATTTATCTTTCATTCGAATATACAAGCCACATGTGCTCGACTTACGTCCATTGTTGTACAGCGCAAATTGTCCGTGTAATGTGGAAAACAATTAGCCAAATCGTATTTTTCGTTACTTAATGGAAAATTTATTGACATATTGCAAATACATCTTATTTCATTTACGTGCACTCATTACAACTAACGCAAACTTTAATGTAACTTTTACGAGCTTTAAATCATTTCAAGTTCGTAACTTGAACATAACCCCACGCATTTAGCGATACTGTAAACACTAATAACTGTCTACCACATAATAAATCAAAACTAAACTAACTTTGAATAGCGTTAGACCTTCTACTTTCATTCAATAACATTTTTGCAACCTTACCATTAATGAACGCCTAAACACAGTGTTAATGCACCTAAAAAGTTGCATTTTTAAAATTTTCTTATATTATTCGTATTTTGATTGCCAAGCAAACTTCATCAATCGTTTAGCAAGTAGTATTGGATCTCTAAATTGAAATCAACCTGTGATTGCTTTAAGATTCACCACATAGCAGTTAAGGAAAGATTTAACATTATTTGATGTCCACTGACGAAATTTGCGTGGCAATCGAAATACGTCACAAATATATATTGTATTCAAATTTATGTTCATTGTTTACTTTTGTAAATAAGATTTTATAAATTACATTACAATATTATTTGTATATAATTTTCGTATACTTTTGGTTTCCATTACTAACGCAGAACATTAAAAAATATAAAATTATCGATGTAAAATAATAAGCTAATGCTTCTTTTCGGTAAACCGATTAAAATTAAAAAACATGATTTTTGGAAACCAAATGGTTATAAAAGCGCCCTATCACCCCTCAGGTATGAAACAAAGGGTTGAAAGTTTTTTTCCAACCGTCACCAATTCACAAGTTTAAAAAAAACTATATTTTTATAGACGCACGTAAGAAATTATACTTCCTTCAAAAAGCCTCGTTTCATTTTGAGGTATAAGAACAGAAATTAACAAAACTTGGATCATTTTGTAAAATACTAGTAGCTACCCGTGTCTTATTCACTTCCAACACTAATATAACTACAAAGACCAAAATTGACAATTAAATGGAAAGGACAGTTGAAACAAATGACAAATATGATTCTTTCTTTGTCTTTGACATATATACCAACATTTGTCGTTTAGGAGTATTATATTGATTGATTTATTTATTTTATTCTCTGATAAATAATAAGAGTTCAAGTATATGGAACTAATCTCCATTTTTCTATATATGTAGGGGAAAGTTGACAAATTGAAGCCATTTTGGGAAAGCTAATAAAAAAATACATTTAGGTTAGAATTAAAAAATTTTTGGGACCCTAATCCGCTGTTTAGTTTCCTGACTTTTAGTAATCACCAACAATTATTATGAAAATGTACCTTTATCCAGTTAAAAGCATTTTTTTTTTATAAATGCTACTTTCGTTTCTATATTTTTATATTTCTCATCTCAAATGATAACAGCCTAAGAACTTCATAAGTGTAATGACAGCCATCGTATAGTACTCAATAAAATCATTTTTACTTAATTAAATATCAATTTGAACAGAAGTTCAAACAAAAATATTCGTGACGTATTACCCTGATACGTATTTCGATTACCAAGCAATCTTCCCCAGTGGTCATCAAGTAGTTTGGATCACTCCGTTACTGCTTTGTGATGATTCACAAAAAAATATTTAATTAAATATTGGACATTTGCCAAAAAACCTCCAATCTACCAACCATGTATTGAAAATTATCAAAAATGATCAAATAAGATCTTTTTTCGCTGATTATATTAAATTATATTACATAAATTGGACCGCAATATATTCTATATATTGTATACACAATATAACTGCTCAAAGTCAGCGAAAAAATCTTATTTTGACTGGTTTAACAATATATTCAATTTTTCAAGAAAACATAAAAACTATAAATGCATATGTGAATCATCACAAAGCAGTTACGGAATGATCCAAACTACTTGATGACCACTGAGGAAGATTGCTTGGCAATCGAAATACGTATTTGGGCAATACGTCACAATTATTTTTGTTTGAACTTCTGCTCAAATTTATATTTTAGATATGATTTGTATACGTTATTATATTAAATTATACTATATATTATATATCCTATATATTGTTTACACAGTATAACTGTTCAAAGTCAGCGAAAAAATCTTATTTTGGCTATTTTTGATTTTAATCGTAGGAGTTATCAAATAACATATAATTGAATTGAAATACAAGGAAATAATAAAAGTTTTTTGGTATATAATTCTTTTGCGTGATTTATCATTTAGGTAGTGATGTTTAATGAAACTAACTTGGTTTAATTATTGCCACGTGCGCAAGTGCAGTACTGAACCGGTTAGCTATAATCACTTGATACAACAGAATGTTCCCGAATTCATTCATGTCATTTTCACGCGAATTTTTTGTTTTGATCATCATGAAATATAAGATAAAGATCTGCTAGCACTCATTACCCCTTTTTCCTCTACTTTATATCTTTTTTACACGGTTTTGTCTAGTTAGTATGTATCTACCGTGTAAAAAAAAAATTAGGTGTATTGGATTTCGAACTTACGATAAAAAGCTCGAATTTTATTGTATACCTTAATTCTATTGTATATTGGATACCTCTATGGATATTAGTGATTCATGGGGCTGGTATCATATATAGTGCGTTGTATGGACCAATTTTGGTCTACGTGGATTTAGTGTTAATGAGTTTCAGGAAATTAATGAATTACAACGTTTTACCAAATGGAAAATTTTAGTAAATGCGATAATGTGTTGGTGAAATAAATGATCATTTGTGGAGTGGTTAATGGCTAATGGCTAAAGTATAGTTGGCGATTAGTTTTTGTGTATGATATATATATATTTGTGTAGGTAATTGATAAGCTTTATTGGCGACATTCATGTAAAGTTTGATTTAGTTTTGCTCTTTGGCTTGTCGATTTTGTGCGTTGGATGGATGGATTGATTTGCCGCCTTTCTACCCATAATTCCAAATCTCGCACTCTCTTTTAATTGGCAATTTAGTTGGCAAACGAGTGAGAGAGATGCGTAGAAAGTATATCGTGAATCAATGTGTTGCATATGTCAACCATTTTATTTTATTTCAGCCCCAATGTGTTGTGTATATAAACTGATATAGTCGTATATGCCCACGGGAGAGATTTATAAGACAAAAATACAAATCTGATGGCGATTTTTCTCTTCTCTGGTCCGTCGGTCTGTCGTTCGCTCGGCATGTCTGTCTGTCCGTCTGTCTGTCTGTCTGTCCGTCCGTTGGAGATCTCTTCTGTGGGCATTTTTCTGTTTTCTGTCCGTTTTCCTTGCGACCAATTGCGACTGCAAAGTGTGCGTGTAGTCTGCTACATAAATGCATCTATCAAATGATTTTTTTACCTTTCAGATAAATTTATGTATAAATTTTAATGAGAGGAAATCATATACGAGTGTTTAAATCTTGCCTGAATATTAACAATTTATGTGATCGAATTTCTACTCATAAATTATTATGCATGTACACATGCATTCGTAATACGAACATTTATCAAGCGATTTTCTCAGAAAACGCGTTTTTAATTTGCGTATGTTGAGACGATAACGTGTCGTGGAAAAATCCACAGTACACCCCTGTGATTTCAATCACCACTAACCAACCACCAATATCCCATTCAACATAAATGAACATAATTCCCAAACATCCCCTATTTTTTTTAGCCTAGAACTCCATCTATCGGAGGTACCCCCTACTAACTTACATAACTTCAAATTAGAATAACTAAAGTTTAAGTTATAACACTTAGAAAAATTATACAAATTTATCCACTAAATTTAAAGTTATAACTGGTTAAACTCAATAATTCGGTTAATATCTATAATTCCAAATTTTGTCTCTTTTCAAATTTACCCTATTATCTTATATACTCCAAATGGTAAAACTTTGGTAACACTCTTATTAGAAAAAGTAAAGTTTAGATTATAACATCTAAAAAAATTATTCATATCTCTCCACTAAATTTAAAGTTGTAACAGGTTAAACTCAAAGATTCGGTTAGTAAATATAATAACAAATTTTGTCACTTATCACATTTACCGTTTTATCTTATGAACTCCAAATGGTAAAACTTTAGTAATACACTTATTTAAAAGAATAAAGTTTAGGTTATAACATCTAGAAAAATTATACAAATCTATGCACTAAATTTAAAGTTATAACTTGTTAAACTCAATACTTCGATTAATATCTATAATTCCAAATTTTGTCACTTTTCACATTTACTCTATTATCTTATAAACTCCAAATGATAAAACTTTGGTAATACACTTATTTAAAAAATTAACGTTTAAGTTATAACATTTCGAAGAATTATATAAATCTATTCATTATATTTAAAGTTATAACTGGTTAAACTCAATAATTCGATCAATATCTATAATTCCAAATTTTGTCACTTTTCACATTAACCCTATTATCTTATGATTTCCAAATGATAAAACTTTTCTAATACTTTTAATAGAAAAAATAAAGTTTAGATTATAATATCTAGAAAAATTATTAATATTCCTTCACTAAATTAAAAGTTATAACTGGTTAAACTCAATAATTCGATTAATATCTATAACTCCAAATTTTGTTACTTTTCACATTTACCCTATTATCTTATAAACTCCAAATGATAAAACTATGGTAATACTTTTATTTAAAAGAAAAAAGTTTAAGTTATAATATCTAGAAAAATTATACAAATCTATACACTAAATTTAAAGTTATAACTGGTTAAACTCAAATAATTCGCTTAATATCTATAATAACAAATTTTGTCACTTTTCACATTTACCGTATTATCTTATAAACTCCAAATGATAAAACTTTGGTAATACTTTTATTTAAAAGAAAAAAGTTTAAGTTATAATATCTAGAAAAATTATACAAATCTATACACTAAATTTAAAGTTATAACTGGTTAAACTCAAATAATTCGCTTAATATCTATAATAACAAATTTTGTCACTTTTCACATTTACCGTATTATCTTATAAACTCCAAATGATAAAACTTTGGTAATACTTTTATTTAAAAGAAAAAAGTTTAAGTTATAATATCTAGAAAAAGTATACAATTCTATTCATTATATTTAAAGTTATAAGTGGTTAAACTCAAATAATTCGCTTAATATCTATTATTCCAAATTTTGCCACTTTTCACATTTACCCTATTTTCTTAGAAACTCTAAATGATAAAACTTTGGTAATACCTTTAATAAAATATCAAAGTATAAGTTATAACATATAGAAAAATTATACAAATTTATTCACTAAATTTAAAGTTATTACTGGTTAAACTCAATAATTCGATTAATATCTATAATTCTAAATTTTGTTACTTTTCACATTTACCCTATTATTTTATAAACTCCAAATGGTAAAACTTTGATAATACTCTTATTTAAAAAACTAAAGTATAAGTTATAATATCTAGAAAAATTATACAAATTTATGTACTATATTTAAAGTTATAACTGGTTAAACTTAAATAATTCGGTTAATATCTATAAGTCCAAATTTTGTCACTTTTCACATTTACCCTATTATCTTATAAAGTCCAAGTAATAAAACTTTGGTAATATTTTTATTAAAAAATCTAAAGTTTAAGTTATAATATTTAGAAAAATTATACAAATCTATTCACTAAATTTAAAGTTATAACTGGTTAATCTCAAATAATTCTGCTGATATCTATAATAGTTTTATAAATGTCAGTCGATTACCCTTTCATTCAAAGCTCTCCAGCTTTATAAAAATATAGTAATATAGCAATAGCAGCATGATCAATATTGTGTGAAACTATTAAATCAGAATGAAAGGGTGTTGGGGGGAGAGAGGTAATCAAAACACGAACATTGATATGTAAAGAGCAGTCAGAAAAAAGTATCTAAGTTACTTTAAAGTAACTAAGATAAGAAATAAAGAATTTGATTCCCTAACAACTTTCCTTAATACGTTACGAAACTTAGTACATATATAAGTGACTCAAAAGTATCTTAGAAAGTAACTTATCTACTATTTAGATACTTTTCCAAAGTATCTTTGACAACTCTGGATATGTATATAATGTGTATGGATAGACCGTGCATATGGCAAAGATATCTAACTAAGAGCATATGGCGTGAAATAGAAATAAGAAAAATCTAATGTGGCGTATGAAGCGCCATCTATGTAATTTGGAGCGAGAGTCAGGATTGAAGGAGCTGGAGCTGGAGTTTAATCTAATTGAATCCATTTCCCAAGCCCTGTTCAAAGCTCACTCCAATACCTTAAAGCAATTATTATTTTTTACTATAGTTGATTTTTGGTTTAAATTTGAAGACAATCGGTTCAGCCGTTTTGAAGACTTTTTTCTTACCGACTCTGGAAACGCCATTAAAGTTATCAGAGACGTTTACACTTGTAACTCACACCGGTGAGGCAGTACGGACCACTGAACCAGATTTTTCCATAAAATTCAAGGCTTAATATCTCGTTTAATATTGATCTTCGCGATTTGGTCTACAAGAATTTTTTTGTAGGAAATCAAATTCTTTACAAGGTTTTCATTTATAATTTTTCCGTAGCTCTTGTTATTTACGAGATAAATGCAAAGAAACGCGAATTTTATGGAAAAATCAGGTTCAGTGGCCCGTACTACCTCACCGGTGTTAGTTACGACTTTGTCGTAATAGGCACTTTTGTAGAGCGTTTAATTCTGAGAAAAAACCATCTTCGGTAAAAGCGATTCCATGAAATGCCGCTGAGATATAGAAATTTAAAAATAAAAAATCAGAGTTTCCGTGTATTTTCAATGGGAAATCTTTACACGTCTTGGTCGAGGACTTAAAATTAATATTAAGGGCTCAGACTTTCAGAGAATTTTTTTTTTGGTATTTCCAACAAAATTTTACGATGGGACCAAAAAAAGTCAAAAAAAATCACCCTAATATCTATGGATAAATATTAAGTATGTTTTCAATTCGGAAAAATCAAAAATTTGTGGGAAAAATCGCTGGGGGTCAGTATCTCCAACATGGTTAAGAACCACTGGCTTAGAGAGTATACAGAAATATATGAAAAATACAAAAAGGAAATCGGTTTATTGAAAACTCCAACCTGGTATAACCCCTTAAAACAAGCTTAAGAACGTCAGAAAATTTGAGTTCTCAAAATGTTGAAAATTTAGATTTAGTTTTTTCGTTTATGTTAGTTTTTTGCTATGGTACTAAGGGGTGGTCGAGTGTAAGGGATGAAGAGAAATAATTGTTTGAATTATCATCAATGGCTGCTGTAGGTTTTGAATAATTTCAATATGAAGTGAGATTGAAGAAGCACCCTGAAAAAATTGGGATAAAAAGATCAGAACGTCAGGTAATCTAAGCAGAAAGGGTTGAAAGGGTTGGGGTGCAAAAAACTGCATCTAATGTTTACCTTCGTTTCGATGTCGTTTTTATTATAAGGTCGTGTTAGGCCGATCAAAGTCAATATCGCTTTTATGATTTCAATATGGAGCCAGGTTGTTCTTTATCCGGGCGAATGGAGCGGCACATCCATATGGATGAATTTGATCCCTTTTCAAGATTACTCATTTGTAATTCATATATTGATATATTTTGAATTAAAAAAAAAAAAAAGAAAAACGTGCGAATCTGTTATATGTGTTCTGGTCCATTATCAAGACGAGGAGAACAAAACCGAGCCGATTTTTTCAACTAAATCAATTCGTTGGTTCAGCCCTTTTGGTGGTTGTGTTACGCCGAAACGCTCAATGGATCCAAGTTGGGTCCCTTGTCAAAATATTCTTTAGTATGAATTTATTGAATTTATTACACCTTATTACGTTTTAAAGGAGCCAGTCTAATAACATTAATGCAATCGCATAACTACCCCCAACAATGTTGCAGTTTCCTCAACCATAACTTCCCTCTTCAACAGGTTCAAGTCAACAATTTCGAAAGAAAAAATCTTCTACCAAAAAAATCAAAACTGTTTTTTTGCCTACTTACCCTCAACTTCGTCATATTTGCATCACATTTATTCCATATATAATTGTCCACCGGATGGACTATAAAAAATTAATTAAAAACCAAAAATTTAAGTACAATGTTAGTCGAATAGTCTTTGAATTTCAACATCCAGCATTATTTCGAAAAATTCCAGACCATTAACTAATGATTCCTTTTTTATTTGAAATGATCCACTGATAAAGTTTGAACCTCTCCAAAATTTACTGTATCTCACATATTT
The DNA here is from genome assembly GCA_958496175.1 of Sisyra terminalis. NCBI lineage: Eukaryota > Metazoa > Arthropoda > Insecta > Neuroptera > Sisyridae > Sisyra > Sisyra terminalis. Next base: position 1,727,002 of record OY292280.1, read on the forward strand.
TTCAATAAATATATATCATATAAGTATAAACCACTGATAAGTATAGATGGATAGAAGCCAAGAAGCCCTAGAAGCCAAGGTTTATAAATTACACAGGTTGCCCCATTAGAAAAAAATTATGACGTCATTCGAAGAATTTTGAAATTTGAATCAGTCTGAAGATATGTACAAATTTCTTCTGGATACGTCACGTAGCGAATGAGGCCACCTGTGTATTTTATAAACCTTGCCTAGAAGCAACTACCAGCGCCATCTAAGTAGGCATAAATTTGAATTAAACTAAGTATACTGTAACCAAGGTTTATAAAATACACAAGTGGCCTTATGCGCTACGTGACGTATTCAGAAGAAATTCGTACATATCTTCAGACTGATTCAAATTTCAAAATTCTTCGTATGACGTCATTTTTTTTTCTAATGAGGCAACCTGTGTAATTTATAAACCTTGTAATATAACAGCACAAGTTTTGGAAGAGAAACTCACACATTGCAGTCTCTTTTTTCTGATGTGGACAACCAAAGCAATCAAAGCAAATAAAAAGCAAACGCTTATTTGTGCTGGCTGGTGCTCATCAGCACTCAATTACCAACTTTTATTTAGTTATCAAAAAAAAAATGTACCTACATAGACCTACTTTGTACGCCACACTAGATTTTTCTTATTTCTTTTTGGCATCAGATGCCGGTTTATTCATTTTGTTACATTTTTAAATTTTATGTATATTTGACGAGTTCCAAAAGTTCAAATTCGATAATTATCATTTCTCCAACTGGTACCAATGAATTATGACAAAAATTTAACCAATAAATAGTTAAGAGGGGAAATGGTGCCAAATTTATGCCAGAAAATCAAATAGCTTTCAAATAATCCTAATCAATCTTAATCGACCGGTTAAATATCCAAAAGTGTCCAAAAATTGTTAACAGATAAGGTTCTATGTTGTAACACGGTAATGGAGAAGAAAAGCCCTGGAAAAAACTAATTAATTAAGGGGGAGGTGATATTGCCGTACCCACTATAATTGTCCAAAGTTATTTCATTGGGTTTCTATTTATTTCAATCGTTGCCACATTTACTAAGTGGTACAAATATTAAAAGTTTAAGTGATGTTCAAATTTTCCTAAGTAATTAATTGATTTTTACTAATATGGCATTAAAAATTTGCACACTAGTCAAAACGGTGATACTATCGAGGCTGATTAAATCATTGATTAAAAATCAATAGTTGTAACAAAATTTTGTGTTTTAATTGTATATTGAAAAAACGACAATACTTTCCGGTCCCCCTTATATTAATAATTGCAGTTTAATCGTAGTATCAGTTCGTAATAACTGCAAATATTTTCATTGATTTTCAAACTATTTTTACAACAATTTTGGACGACAATTTCGAGAAAATTGAATTTCTGACAGCTGTGATATATAAGAAATTATCTCATACTATACTTTTGTACCAATTTATCCTACTATAAGTTAACATTCTCTGTTTATCATTAGAATAACGGAATAGACAGAATGGTTATAAATTTTACTATTTGGGCTACAAAATATATAATACAGAGGGCACTGTACTTAAGAGTCTATTTTTCAATGGGTGGACAGTAGACTGATTCAAAAAAAATGATGATTTTTTATTAATTATATCGAAAATATTGTTGGCAATGACAAAAAAAAAATCCTGTGAAAGTTTAAGCTCTTAATATTAATATTAAGAGGTGTCGCATCGCAAATTTCCATTTTCCATTTAAATAACATGGGAACAAAATTCTCTTGCATTTTGGAATTTTATAGCTCCCGTTGGTGACAATATTTCGGAATGACCAACGTATATTCTTGTAGAAAATTGAACGATCTACAAAAAAGGTCTTTGTACAAGTTTTTGATATATTTATTCTTTCAAAAGTTATTCGAGGTCAAAGTTGAACTAAAGAGAAATTTTAATATTTTTTCAATTTTTTGACGCAACCATCAATTTTATGAGAAAATTTTGTAGGGCATTTTTTGTAGAGCACTTTTTTTCCTATAACTTATTTTTATAAAAGTTTTTGATATTTTTCATAGGTCTTAAGTTATTTGCATTAAACTGAAAATTCCCTGAAATTTTATCTATTATAATAATTTTTTTTTTATATAATATTATATTTATTAGATAAAAAACTTACCTTGAATCTGGGCATTCGCTTGCTCGTTATTTTAATGAAATAAATTAATTTTAAGGTTACACGTTTTTAATTTAAAATTTCATGGATTATTATTGTATGATATTTTACTAAATTGGTATAATTATTACGATTTTTTGACAAATTAAATAATTTTATGAGATCCCGACATAAGCGCCCTGAGATAAGCTTTTATCATAGTAAAAACTTAGTATTTTTGAGTTATGGTTAAAAGTATAATTATAAATACTGTTTTGAACTTATATTTACCTTTAATCATCAGAAAAGATAATAAAACTGATCACAACTGTTTTAAATTTTTTTTGAATATTTAACGGATAAGCTGAGTTATTTATTTATAGGCACATAGGTATACAAGAAATACTTAAAATATTATTTAAATTTAATCTATTTAACTGATAAAATATAACTTCAAAATAATATTTCTAAGTATATCCGTAACTATAATTCAAAAATACTAAGTATGTACTATCAGGAGCGCTTTTGTCGGTAGCGCTTATGTTGGGAGGCTTTTAATGAAAGCTCTTATGTCGGGATACCTTCTTACATATAGAAGAACAAAAAAAGCTAGTCTAAATAATCATTGGATAGATTTTTGCAAATTAAGGAAAAAATATTGAAACAAATTTATGATTTCAACTAATAATTGGTGAGGTATAAGCGTTTAAAGATGAAAAAATCTTTTAATTTGTAAAACTTTTTAGGAAACTTGTATTATATAAGCAAAAAATGGCGACATATCATAATTCCATAGCGACGAAGTCGCGAGTGTCAGCTAGTTGTATATATAAAATTTCATTTATGACGGTCGTAAAATTTACTACGATTCACTGAATCCCAAAAGGTTAAAAAAAGAAAATGGATTTTCTATAAAAAAGGCAACAATTTTAAACTCATTTATCATTTTAAAGAAGAATCAAAAAAAAAAAAAGACCAACACTTTTCCGTTTCTATATTATTCATTTGTTTTATTGACAAAAGAAATGCCTGTTTTATTGTTTTTGTTTTGTTTTGTTTTGTTTTTTTTTAGCTTATTACTGTAACAGTTGTATTCTAACTTTCGATTTCAAATATCAATTAGAGACATAACCTGTTTTTTTCGTATATTGTAATGCGATTAATACTGAATTGAGACTTGAAAATAATTAAGATTGTTTTTAATAGGAAAAATAAACGAAATAATTGCCGAAAGTTGTTACTCTTACTCAAATTATTCGGTAATAATAATTACAAAATTTACCATTTAGCTGAAACAATAGGCTTTATTACTGTACGGCGTTAATCGTTTCTTTGGTTTTATGGTATTCGAGGTGAATCATTCGATTAATTTTATCGTTAATTTTTTACTATAAAAAAATAAATATTAATAAAACTTCATACTGCCTAACCAATTCTAAGGATATACATTTTGTACTCTACTTAAAGTATCAATGGATTATGTTTTTTTCTTTGATTTTGGAAGGCTCCTCTTCCAGTTCTAAAGGAAATTAGCTCAACAGTTCGGTTTTAATTCTTATTAGTAAGGTGTACATCTGAAATAAATCTAATCAGGGAATCATTTGGGTTCCTTTGGAGGGTCCCTACTACCAAATAGGATATGAAAGGCTGTTTTCTTCTCCTCCACACTCTTATAGTGTGGAGAAGCATCATTCGATTCCAGTACCCTAAAAGCTTTTAGGAGCTCTTTCTTTTGCAAGTTTAGAAGTCTCCTGTAGGATTTCTCCGAAGGCTTCTTTATTATATCCTTTGGGAACCTTCCTCCTATCAGCTCATTCTGGTACGATTTAAAGCACATTTATAACTGCTTTTGGAGATATGGGATATATGGCATGTTAAGTTTTTGAAAGCCAGATTGCTTTCGTATTCCTTCGAATGCCAGTTTTTTGGGGTACTCAAGTATTACCCATATGCATGTAGTATAGAGAACTCATATTTATCTTTATTTGACTCCGTAAGTGATCGGAGATCTTATCTCTCTTTAACTCGTTAACACTTTCCATACTATAAAGATAATCGATTTTAATAGAAAAAGATATAAGCACCAAAATTTGATGTGATAGTGATAACAGTGATAGTGAACCTATGACCCGTGGATCAGATATTGGCCTACGATGGCTAGAGAATCATTTGTTTGTTATATTTGTAGAAAGAAACTGCCATAGCTCTTATATCCCTCCCCCTTTTTTTCACCTTGTGAAGCGCTAATGGGTGCCATGTATATTAGTGACCCACGAACTGGTACTAAAAAAATATGATCAAGATTTGAGCCATGCTTCAAAAAGGTTTGTCATCCCTGATATACAGCATTAACTGATCTGGGAGTATAAGGAATCCCTTACAAACTTGGCCACCTTGGCGTGGGTACCTGGTCACAAAAGCATTAAGAATAATGCAAAGGTTGATGTCCTTTCCCGTCAAGCATCCGGAATACTATTCACAGGTCTGGTGCCACAAAGTTAACAGTAAAAAATACCATAAAAATGGGCTTATTAAAACTACTGTACAATATGGAAGAATACCATTGGGGATAACAAAAAGATTATGGGAACCTAACTACTGAAATACTTGATCTTACAAGGAAATAAGTTAGTGGTAACGGGTTTGATAACCGGTTGTGAACTGAAGAAACACCTGTATACTATTGGAGTACATGTGGGTGATCTTGTCAAAAAGTTGCGGTGCTTTTCTCGACTTGCCATTTCCCGACTCGGCGCTTGAGCGCCGAGTTGGTGCTCCGTACTTAAATGTGGTTTTAATCATTAAGTATTGCGAATTTCTTTCTAAAAATTTACAGACATATTTATGATATCATATTTAAACTATAAAGCAAAAAAAAAAACGAATTTTTCCGAAAACGAAATATCCCCTTGCTTAAGATATAAAAAAATTGTAATTTTTGATTATTTTTTGAGTTAAAACTAAAGCTCATATCATAAAGAAAATGTGTGCCAAATTTTATAAAAATCGGTTGAGAAATTTTTGAGTTATCTTTCTCGCCAGTTTAAAATAAGAAGTTTCAAGAAAAATGCGTTTACTGTATTGGCAAAGAAACTCTGTAATTACAACGACTTACCAATTAAGTATTAATTCCTGGGATAGTTACAAGTCCTTTAATGAATTCGTAGTACTTGTTTTTCTTCTTCCCGACATACTTGACGAGCTTTTTTTTGTTGTCAAAGAGTTGCAGCGCTTTTCTCGACTCGCCATTTCCCGACTCGGCGCTCTAGCGCCGAGTTGGTGCTCCAAATTAAAATGAGGTTTTAATCACTAAGTATTGCGAATTTCTTTCTAAAAATTTTCAGACATATTTATGAAATGATATTTAAACTATTAACCAATAAAAAAATCGATTTTTTCTTTAAAGTATCGCTTCGCTTAAGGAATATTAACATTTTTTTTTGTTTTTTTTTTTTTTGAGTTCAACCTAAAGCTCATACTCTAAAGAAAACCAAATTTTATTTTATTTAAAGGAAAGCCAAATTTTATAAAAATCGGTGGAGAATTTTTTGAGTTATTTTTCCGCCAATTTAAAGAGAGTAGTTTCGAGAAAAATGCATATTAAGTTTTGGCTCATAGAAACTATGATTAAAATGACTTACTAGTTAAGTATCTATTTCAAGGACATACCAAAGTCCTTCGGTGAATTCTTAGTACTCCTTTTTCTTCTGAAGTTCTTCCCGACGTGCTTAACGAGCTTTGCTTGGTGTAAAAAAGTGGAAGCGCTTTTCTCGACTCGCCATTTCCCGACTCGGCGCTTTAGCGCCGAGTTGATGTTCCACACTTAAATGGCGTTTTAATCGATAATTAATGGGAATTTCTTGCTAAAAATTCACTGGCATATTTATGAGATGTTATTTTTGGTATTTATGCAAAAAAACGACGGTTTTTTTTAAAAAATCATCGCCTTCTTTAAGGGATATTAAAAATTATATTTTATTTTTTTTTGAGTCCAACCAGATGCTCATACTGTAAAGAAAACGTGCCAAATTTTATAAAAATTAGTTGAACACTTTTTGAGTTATCTTTCCCGCCAATTTAAAGAAAGTAGTTACGAGAAAAATGCGCTTACTGTTTTGGCAAAGAAACTCTGTAATTTCAATGGGTTACCAATTAAGTATCGATTCCTGGGGTAATTAGAAGTCCTTCAGTGAATTCGTAGTACTCCTTTTTCTTCTTAAGTTCTTCCCGACATGCTTAATGAGCTTTTTTTGGTGTCAAAGAGTTGCAGCGCTTTTCTCGACTCACCATTTCCCGACTAAAAATTGTTTCTAAGAATCACTGGTATATTTATGAGATGTTATTTTAGCTATTTATTCAATAAAAAAAATCCGTTTTTTACATGTATCGCCCCCTTAAAGGATATTAAGATGACCAAAATCGCTGAAGGTTGGTTGAAAATTTGGCTTTTTTGAAAAGATGGACTAACACGTCATCGTTACGGAGTCATATTTTACCAAGTTCAACGATTTTTGAATACGAATTACACCGACAAAGATATCAGACAAACGATCCACGGAATTTTAAATCCTCACCCGTGCCACTAATTGATATTCTTTGCGCTTAGAATTGTATATGTCAAAAAAAAAAGTTTCCCCTTAACGGATTGTCTCGAAAACGTGTTCTGGTCGCAATGACGAAAAAGCTTCACTAATCAACGGTCCCTTCTTTGCGTACATAATGGAAAAAATTAAAATAACAAATACCGAGCAGTTAGTGACCAAGGGATACTTCTTGGTTGACCTACGATTTTTTGATCTTTTCTCTATGCGTAAACCACTGGCTAAAACAAACAGGGGCCAACCGAATGGACAATGTCCCTTTTCCATTCCCGTTTTTTTTCAGTCCATCTAACCGAAACCGTGGGAAGAAATTTCTAATAAAACCGCACAAACGGTTTCTAACACTTCTCATAGTCTTCCATAATTACTGGCTACTAACCAAGCCGAAGGTTCCCCAAAATGAGTTTCCACCAAACCCAATCTATACTTGTACTTTTTGGTCTAAATATAGTATAGTATCATTTAGGAGTACAAATATTCGTTGTTAATTATCCCTACTTCCAAAAGCTTCGTAGGTGTCTTCTTGCGAAGAAATCTGGGAATTTTTGTAAAATTTATGTTTTTTTTTGGTTGTTCCAGATTAATTTGAGGCGTCGCTACTAGAATATCAAACCTGGCTTCAAAATCTCTTCGTTGGCAGCGTTTTGGCACAACGTGACAAAGTGGAGGGTGAACAAGGAGGCAGTTTAGAGGGCGAGTGGCGAGGCGCAAGCGTGTCACCGACCCGAACGGAGGATATGTCCGATTTAGGCAGCGGAGATCCTGATGGAACAAATGGAAATGGAAGTGAGATAACCCCCGCAAGCACGCCCGGGCCCCAAGTGTCGGCCCACCAACACCAAACGCAGATTATTACTCAAACAATTACACCTGTCCAAGTGCAGGCACCTACCAGTGGTAGTGACGATGCCCAAACCTGGCGCGCCTATTATGAGCATCCCCTGACCGCTGCCACTACAGCCATGCTTAACATATCCGGAGGCGGTGAAGACCAAGCTGCCACCATGGGATTTATTTACGAATACTATAAATTACCTCCACTCACTGATGCCAAAGACAAACTAGCTGAATTCTGGCCGTAAGTACCTACTCTCTAGTATATTCTCCCAAGTACCCAAAAATTCTGGAAAGGTATCATTTGTTTTGTTAGGTTAAAGTAGGAAGTTGCTTGGAAACGGTTAGCGAGAAGCTTCAAGGGGGTGAAAGCTGCCCGATTTCCGGGAGCGATTTGCATAGTACTTAAAAAAACGCAATCAAGTCGACCGAGTTGATCACTAGCACAGGTTTTTTGTTATTCGGTAGGGGAAACCCAAGGTTTGTAAATTACACAGGTTGCCCCATTAGTAAAAAAAAATGACGTCATACGAAGAATTTTGAAATTTGAATCAGTCTGAAGATATGTACGAATTTCTGTACGAATGAGGCCACCTATGTATTTAATAAACCATGGGGGAAACCAACTCAAATAATCGTCGACTGAGTTCAAAAGTACCAGGAAGATATAACAGTCATAACAGGCATCATCAGTTGTTATTTTATATACTATATATCTATATACAATTGACTGTTTATTCCGATTTTGGGTCCCGAGTTTTGGCTGAAAAAACTTGTTTCAGTCAGACCTTACTTAAATCCATTATGTCTCACCTATACGACAAAATGATTTTCATTCTAGTATTAGGTGTACCGGAAAAAAATGTCGTTCTTAAACCAATAGTCATGCAATTGCCATTTATCTACTTAAAAGTCACTTCAAAGTGGTACTAAAAACATTTTGTGATTAAAGTAATTTATCAACTTAGTAAAAATTACAAAATATTTTTTATTCCGAAATCTTTATTGAAATGGTAGGACTAAAAACTTGAAAGGATATCAATTTGGTATTGTATACTCATCACGTTTCACAGGATAGCAACGCAAAGTTGTTACGAAGAACATTTTCAATGTTTATCTAACTATTTTTAAAGTTCATTAATGCCAAATGTGTTTTTTTTAAGTTCAAATTCAATAATTTTCATTTCTCCAACTGGTGCCAATGAATTATGATCCAAAATTTAACCAATAAATAGTTAAGAGGGGAAATGGTGCCAAATGTATGCCAGAAAGTCGGAGAGTTGTCAAATAATCCTAATCAATCTTAATCGATCGGTTAAATATTCAAAAGTGTCCAAAAATTGTTAAAAGATTAGGTTTTATGTTGTAACATGGTAATGGAGAAGAAAAGTCCTGGAAAAAACTAATTAATTAAGGGGGAGGTGATATTGCCGTACCTACTGTAATTGTCCAAAGTTATTTCATTAGGTTTTTATTTATTTCAATCGTTGGCACTTTTACTAAGTGGAACAAAATTAAAAGTTTAAGTGATGTTCAAAATGTAATTTTTTGATATTTTCCTTAGTAATTAATTGATTTTTACTAATATGGCATTAAAAATTTGTACACTAGATATCAAAACGTTGATACTATTGGGGCTGATTATATCATTGACTTAAAATCAAAATTTGTAACAAAATTTTGGGTTTTAAATTTATATTGAAAAAACGACTATACTTTCCGGTCCCCCTTATATTAATAATTGCAGTTTAATCGTAGTATCAGTTCATAATAACTGCAAATATTTTCATTGATTTCCAAACTATTTTTTCAACAATTTTGGAATACAATTTCGTGAAAATTGAATTTCTGACAGCAGTGATACTTAACTTTAGTTGGAAATAATTCCAACTATTTTAACTAATTCCATATTTCTAATTAAAGTTTAGTGTCACAGTTTACTATCGAGGCTTAATAAATCATTGATTTAAAATCAATAGTTGTAATAACATTTTATGGTTACATTGTATATTGAAAAATCGGCATTCTATTCCGGTACACCAATTATTAGGATACTGAACAGTTCAATTGTTTCAGGAATATTTTGAATTCCAGGTGCACCTAGGGTTACCAGCTCTCCAGTTTTAGTCGGGAGACTCCTGAAAAGTTAAGCTTTCTCCAGACTTGAGTTTATACAAAAAAAAAGTTCTTTTGTAATTTGAACACTTTTTCTTGTAAATATATCTTCTTCTTTTTATTAAATGCATTTCTCCGGATTAAGGCATAAGATCTCCAGACTTTCTGAAAATTAAGATTGGTAATTCCAGGTGCACCTGGAATAATTTTGTGGACACAGTTACAGTCCAGATTGGTGTGGACATTCTTAGTGGTGTAATTTAGCAAATTTTGTATGTTTTTATTGATTGGAAATTGATCAAAGTTATTTTTTGGTGCTTTTTAGCACGGAATATCATTGATGTTAATAATGTAAAATATGTAAATATGAATCGAAAGGTAGCAAAAAAAGATTTCAAGAGAGTTGATATAAAGATCTTTACAAGGATAAAAGTTTGAAAAGAGTGAGAAAGAAGCGAAATATAAAGAGATAGATATGGAAAATAAAAAATTGATTCATTCAAATCCTTAAATATCAAGGTTGTTATTAAAAATACCAATATCCATCAAGTGTATATAGCAATGTGAATGTATATGTATGTTTTTTTCTTCGGCTTTGCCACGAAAACGAAGAATGTCGCGAACATTTAACAGATTCGCAACCAACGGATAAATAGTTATCCTTTAGAATATTTCATCTGATAGTTGGGTAGTTTTGGGTACGAGAGGGGTGATAAGATCTGGAGGAAGATTCCGCGATAATTTCGAACATACCCAAGTACATAACACATGCTTCAATGTATTGTTCCCATTTGTTCGTTACCCAAAAAGCCGTTCAAAAGATTTATCTTCCATTGAAAATTTCGGCTCATATTTCCGATTTACATATTTTTTGATACATTTGTATAATTGATATATGTGCGAGAGGGTTGCGCAACCCTGGTGTGATCTTTTCGAAAGATTTGCTTTTGTTGCAATGATCGCCCACTCAACATTGAAATCCGTTGCGCAATTTCAATGGATCCCCAAAACCCTTCGCTGTAAGTGTCTAGGTTCGACGCCCAATGAATATGAAATGGGGTGGAAAAAAAATCAAATATTTTGGATCAAGCCCTGCGGGCTTGATCGCATTGCCGCCATGAAGAAAAAAAAACATTGTTTATTCTTATGTACGCTTGTGAGAAGTTATACTTCTTTGGTATAATCAAAAAAAAGGTTTTTTCGCTGACTTTGAACAGTTATACTGTGTATACAATATATAGAATATATTACGGTCCAATTTATATAGTATGATATTAAATAAAAATCATACCATAAACATAAATTTGAACAGAAGTTCAAACAAAAATATTTGTTACGTATTTCGATTGCCAAGCAATCTTCCTCAGTGGTCATCAAGTAGTTTGGATCACTCCGTAACTGCTTTGTGATGATTCACAATTCGATCTTTTTATCGTATGTTTGAAATCCAATACACCTAATTTTTTTTACAAGGTAGATACATACTAACTAGACAAAACCGTGTAAAAAAAGACATAAAGTAGAGGAAAAATAGATAATGAGTGCTAGCAGATCTTTATTTTATATTTCATAATGATCAAAAAAAAAAAGTCGCGTGAAAATGACACGAATGAATTCAGGAAAATTCTGTTGTATCACGTGATTATAGCTAGCTGGTTCAGTACTGCATTTGCGCACGTGGCAATAATTAAACCAAATTAGTTTCATTAAACATCACTACCTAAATTATAAATAACGCAAAAGAATTATGTACCGAAAAACTTTTATTATTCTCTTGAATTTCAATTTAATTATATGTTATTTGATAACTCTTACGATTAAAATGAAAAATAGCCAAAATAAGATTTTTTCGCTGACTTTGAAGAGTTATACTGTGTATACGATATATAGGATATATAATATATAGTATAATTTAATATAATAATATATAAAAATCATACCATAAACATAAATTTGAACAGATATTCAAACAAAAATATTCGATACGTCGATTGCCAAGCAATCTTCCTCAGTGATCATCAAGTAGTTTGGATGCTTTGTAATGATTCACAAAATTATCACGGATTGATCTGTGAATCATCACAAAGCAGTTACGGAGTGATCCAAACTACTTGACGACCACTGAGGAAGATTGCTTGACAATCGAAATACGTTTCTGGGCAATACGTCACGAATAGTTTTGTTTGAACTTCTGTTCAAATTTATGCTTATGCTATGATTTTTATATATTATTATATTAAATTAAACTACATAAATTAGACCACAATATACTCTATATATTGTATACACAGTTCTTTGGTATAGTTAAAATGATGTTTTTAATCCACTACCTTAGTCTCTACCGGTTGTGCCTGAACTGGCACACCAGTTATAAGATTTGTGATTACTAAAATATGATACAATTTTAAACACAAATTACTGTTAATATCAAAATATATAATAATACGTATGGATTGTGGCAAAGACAAAGATAAAGAATGTAAAGATTTAAGTACATCCATGTAAACGGAATAGAAATATATTAATTAGTGGCTCTAATTTGTACTACATGTCATTAGTTTCAACTGTCATTTCGATTTCATTCAATTGCCAATTTTTACCATTTGTCAGGCGGTGAATATTTCACGGGAAATTACTAGTTATGTATTAATATAGATATTGTTTAGATTGTAAAATTCGAAAATATTTAGTTCAACGATTTTCTCCGTGTTTTAACAGTTCTAACCGTTCTGATTATTTCTAACTGTTTATTAGCTTTAACTTCGTATCTGACTCGGGATTGTTTGGGATGATCGAATCCTCTCCCCTCAAGTCCCCCGATAAACGAAAAACATTTGCCAAAATATGCGAGTGCTAACTTAATTTGATCGATGCGATAGTGTTTTAGTCGTCTTTTTACTATGCATATCGCTCCCAAAAATCGGCCAGATTTCGCACGCTCGAACCATTCTGTCCCGCCAACTTCATACTGTTACTTTAAAGCGTCATTTTTTGAACAATTCACTCTCATTAAATTGTTATTTTAAAACGCCGGTGAAGAAGTATAACTTCAAAAAATGAAACCTTCGAATAAATTTATGACAGTTTTTTTTCTTTTACTCAATTTCTAAACATATATCATCCAAAAAGACGTTAAATTTTTCACTCAGTCATTGGAAAATTTCGAGGACACGCAACTGGTGAAATGTCAAAAGTGAATTTGATAATAATATTTTTTTTGTCCGTTTCAATACTAAGTGACTTGAACGGAATGAACCTTAAATCTCGGCTTCCATTTGGAACTATCCAATGATTCTGGCCGATGAATCGAAATGTTAAAAGTCGAAATGTTTCAATTTATATGTGGTAGGTATAGGCGAGTGCGGCGCTGAAGAGCAACGGGTGTGATACGAAAAGGGGGGTGGGGGGTGGTGGTCAGGTTGATTCAGAGATTGAGTTGATAGAGGACGGAGGGAGATTTGAATTTGTAATAAGTTGATGCTGATTAAAGTATCTGTTTCAGAAACAGCAGTCAAGCAAGTGGCGGTTTGCTACCGACTCAACTGAAGACAACCAATGGATTGCAAGGAGGGGCCGGCTTAGACTTGGGTGTTCAACCTACCTCCGCGATTACAACAGTCGGTGGACAACTGACAAGCCAAGATCTTCAAGGTCTCTTTATCAATCAACAAACGACAGCCTACGGAATCGCGACATCTTTGGCCAATTCCACCGATCCGCAAACCAATCTGCAAATTGTAAAGCGCGAACCTGAAGACCTAAGCCATCATCGCAAATCGGAAACGGGATCACCAATTGCGGTCCTCACCGATCCCAATAGCTCTTCCGGTGGCATCATCATCAGTGGCAAACAAGCGCGACACAAGGTGATCACCCCTTTCAACACTCACTCTCTCACCCCACCCCACCCCACCCCCTCTTCTAACATCGATCCCGGGTCCCAAAAAGCTCGCTTCCCGTTTAGCGGCTGACAATAACAGTTTAGCTGACAGGAGTGGGGACGAAGGCAATCTTCAATTGCACTGATTTTCTCGCCAAAAGGGGAGTGTCATGTCTCACATATTATGAGTATTACAATTGTCATTAGCATGAAGTGGTCACAGTGGACACTTCGACGCACGTCATATCAACTCTAAATCAACCCCTTGTAACAATCAACCCTTAACAATTAACCAATCGTGCGGGATTTCTGTGAAATATTTTGCTATTTTTCAGGGTGTAAGTATATCACCCGGACGAGTATGATACTATAACTGAGCCATACTCGCAAGTGATACTATCTTGGGGGGTTTTGACCCAGTTTGTGGTGTGTTTTAGGTGCTCGTACTATCGCAACAAGGAGGTGATCTGGTAGTGGATGTGAACAATCATGGAGGAACTATCATTAAGGACGAGCTCCATTTGCGCGGTTTGAATTCCCCACAGCACGGATCTCGGTCGATTAATTGTACGCCAACGTCCACGCACAGTACCGCGAGTCTCCTAGCAGACGGTTCGACGTCGACCGGACCGCTGGAGTTGATCGCGGACAATCTAAAACCGTCGAATACCATGTATACGACGCAAATTTTCACGTCGGGCAGTGGTGGTAACAGTGGTACCCCGTCACCGATTCCGTACAGTGAACACGTGACCCAATATTCGTCACAAAACACGGTAGGTGCGGGTGTTTATACCACGCAAAACGTCCGTCCCGGTAGTTCTACCGCGTTCGCGGTATCCGATCCGTACTATCGCGAGTACTTTACAACAATATCCTCGGGACCCGGCACGCCTGAACCGGTGTATAGCGCCCACGCGCGTCACGCACAGATCGCATATGCGGATGGCCAGGACGTGATCGGTCCTGGAATTCCCACTTCGGGGGTGGCGATCGCCACGTCGGTTGGAAGTGCGGCAACGGCTAGTTTTGTGGAACGTTATGTACGACAATCCAGTGCCTATCACACCAAGGGCGTTATCGCAGCGGCCACCGCCGCAGGCCTCACCGTCGACCTACCGAGTCCCGACAGCGGTATAGGAGCCGACGCGATCACACCACGTGACCAAAACACAATCCAACAAGTAAGTTATCATCCCTTGAATTTCCATTTTATTGTTATAAACCTTCGCTATCTACTCGTTTGATAACATCCATAAAACCAATACTTATCCCTTATAAAGTTGAAGTCATGAAAAAGCTCAAAAAGCTCAACAGTTGCACTATATTTTGGTAACTCATTGCAATTTATAGGGGACATAAAACTATATGGTATATTAGACTGATTCAAAAAAAAATGATGATTTTTTTTTAATTATATCGAAAATATTGTTGGGAATGACAAAAAAAAAATCCTGTGAAAGTTTAAGCTCTTAATATTAAGAGGTGCCGCATCGCAAATTTCGATTTTCCATTTAAATAACATGGGAACAATATTGTCTTGCACTTTGGAATTTTATAGCTCACGTTGGTGACAATATTTCGGAATGACCAAGGTATATTCTTGTAGAAAATTGAACGATCTACAAAAAAGGGTTATTACAAGTTTTTGATATATTTATTCCTTCAAAAGTTATTCGAACTCAAAGTTGAACTGAAGAGAAATTTTAATATTTTTTCAATTTTTTGACGCAACCATCAATTTTATGAGAAAATTTTAAAGGACATTTTTTGTAGAGCACTTTTTTTTTTCTATAACTTATCTTTCTAAAAGTTTTTGAAATTTTTCACAGGTCCTAAGTTATTTGATTTAAACTGAAAATTCCCTGAATTATTATATTTATAACATACAATTATTTTTTTTATTTTAATTAAATAACTTAGGACCTGTGAAAAATATCAAAAACTTTCATAAAGATAAGTTATAGAAAAAAAGTGCTCTACAAAAAATGTCCTATAAAATTTTCTCATAAAATTGATGGTTGCGTCAAAAAATTGAAAAAATATTTAAAATTCATTTTAGTTCAACTTTGAGTTCGAATAACTTTTGAAGGAATAAATATATCAAAAACTTGTAATAACCCTTTTTTGTAGATCGTTCAACTTTCTACGAGAATATATCTTGGTCATTCCGAAATATTGTCACCAAAGTGAGCTATAAAATTCCAAAGTGCCAAAGAATATTGTTGCCATGTTATTTAAATGGAAAATCGAAAATTGCGATGCGGCACCTCTTAATACTTAATATTTAGAGCTTAAACTTTCACAGGATTTTTTTTTGTCATTCCCAACAATATTTTCGATATAATTTAGAAAAAAAAATGCATAATTTTTTTTGAATCAGTCTAATGGTATATTATAATAACTTTTACAATAAATTTTGTTATTCGATTGTAAATTGTTTATGAGATATATGAAAACCCTTTAAGGCACATTCTCTAGTAACAACGTACCAAAATTAAATGAAATAAATTTTCTCAGATAAATGACATTTGATCCCCCGACAAAATATCCTCCGATCAAATATCACAAAAAAAAATGTATCCCGACAACGGAATATTTGGTAAGATTACGGTTCTTCCGGCACCATGATTTAAAGATGGATTCTTATAGATCCTGATAAAGTAAAATCAAAAGAAAATTTTATATTGTTTACGAGATATTGATACTAAAAAATTGTTTTTTTTTTCATTTTTTTCTCTAGTAACAACGTACAAAAATTAAAGGAATGATCAAAAAAAAAATTCTTATTCGATTATCTTTATTATCAGATCTCGCGGGAAAACAGTAGTCGAACGAATTTTAGAAGATCTGAATATTTTTAAGTGCAAATCTCTATTACAATCCTAAAATAAAACAGTTGCTTTTAATTGTTGTGAACGTTTTAAATCAACGATTGACTTACTCCAGTATCAAAGTAAACGACTCCATTTTCGCGTAAAGTAAAGAAGCGAACAAAAAAATTTTTGTTGTACAAAATTGTACAAAACTTAAAGATTGAATTTTTATTTTTTAGTGTTGAGTACATAATTGCTTTTCAAATAAAAATTTTGGATTTTTTTAATGTTATACAAAATTAAACACACAATTTGGCTCTTTCAATTGTTTGAAGTAGATATGGGTAGCCAGGAGGCATAGTTTTGGCTAAAGATCAGAAAAAATAGTACAAAATGTTTTTTCTTCTACAAAATTATTGTTGATTTCATTTTATCAAATCCATTTTGGGATTGCTGGCGATATGCACGTTCTTTTTGGCACGCCCTTGTATTAACCGTAACTATAAAAGCGTTACAAAAAAAAAACAACCCTTATATGCTTTATTTGAGTCCTTTTTTCCATGAAACCGTAAATATTTAACCCTAAAATTTTACTCAGCTTTTTAAGCAATAAACCAATGAAACAAATCAATGGGTTATAGCACCACAAGAATTAGGTATTTGAACCAATTTTTCCACAAAGTCTTTAGCCAGTCGTAAGGAAAATTTTTAGCAACGAATCTAACAATATGTTATGCCTACTGTTCTATCTGTTAAATTGCCAAAAACTTAAATTAAAACTTTAAACACATTTTCTCAGATCCATGACATTTGATCCCTCGACAAAATATCCTCCGATCAAATATCCTAAAAAAAAATATTCCGGAAACGGATTATTTGGTAATATTACGGTTCTTCCGACACCATGATTTGAAGATGAATTCTTATAGATCCCGATAAAGTAAAATCAAAAGAAAATTATGTATAGCTTACGAGATCTCGATACTTAAAAATTGATTTTATTGATCTTTTTTAGACGTATTTCTCAAGATTTTAAAGAAAAAAGAAATTGGTACAACTGTAACTCCACCTATATTTTTTTGCTGAAAACTTATACACAATGGATCCAGGGGCAAAGCTTGTTTAAAATCCTTTTAAGCAACATTATCTGGCAACATTGCATTCTCTATTTTGTTTTTAATTTAATTCGCGAATAAATCGAATCATTATTCAATAAATATTGCAATTATTTTTGGTTCAAAATGGGGGAGAAAGCTTTACCCTCTCTTTCTCAACTCCTTGTGTATAGTCTAAGTAAATTTGCGATAAAATTTTTAAAAATACAAAAACATTTATGAGTGGAGATAGAGAAAATAAATAAATGCGAAGAGAAGAATTCTATTTGGGTGCTTTTTCTTCGAGGGCACAAAAAATTAATAATCGAAGGATCAATTGTCGAGGATATTTTGTTCGGGGATATATTATACAGGGATATTTTGTCTGGGGATATTTTATAAGTGAAGAAAATCTACCTTATTGAAAATCCGTCATCTGGAAGACATTTTTTCCCGGGTTCCTTTCCTTTAAACTGATAAAGAAGCTAGCTATCTTTTTTTTTCATACTACCAGAAGGGCGGAAATTTTCACAACCCCTAGAGTCGTTAAAGACTTTCGTAGTTAAAAAGCGACAGTAAATTATTAATAAATTAAAAAAAAGGATGAGATTCGTGACATAATGGACACACTCTTTCCTCGCCCCCCCCCCCCCCCAATTTAAACAGCGTGTAATTTTATGAAATTATTTTAAGGGTTTTTTGTGAATATCTAAAATAGGAATTCATCAAATGGATGGTTAAAATATTAATTGTTTTACTTTTATCGGTTAAAATGTGCCCGAAATTTTGGCTTTTATGCAAAAGTACTCCTTTAAATAAAATTAATCATTAATAATTGACAAAAATTTATTTAGCCTACGGGTGGCCGAGTGGTTTAGGAGAACGCTTCAAAACTAGTAGGTGTTGGGTTCGATCCTTGTATCGAGCAAATTTTTGATATTTCTCGGTTTACGGATTTTTGTTAACTTCTAGAGTCGCTAAAGAACTTAGTAGTTAAAAAGTGACTGTAAATAACTATTTAAAAAAAAGGGATGGGAATCGTGACAAGATGGAGATACTCTTTCTTCCTCCTCCTATTCTTCGATAGCGAGAATTTATTTGTTGTTAATTCTAAATTTATAGTGATTAAAAGTGGTTAAAATATTAATTTTTTATTTTTATCGAAAGGTTATAATGCACTCGAAATTCTAGTTTTTAGATTAAAATAAACTTTAAATAAAATTAAAAAATAATAATTGGCAAAAGTTTCATATAGCCTACTGGTGGCCGAGTGGTTAAGATGACCGCTCCAAAACTTGTAGGTGTTGAATTCGAATTTTGTATCAAGTAAATTTCCGATTTTTTCTTGATTTACGGATTTTTGTTAACTCTAGACTCGCTAGAGATCTTAATGGTTATAAAGCAACGGTTAATAACAATTAAAAATAAAAGTTTTCTTTTCTGATAAGATCAATAGATGGCGCCGATTGAGTAGAAATTTAAACGCCATTTCTATGATTTTTCCTATGTGATTTTTTAATGTATAAGGCCTTTCGTATGATTTTTAAACTCATTAGAGAAAATTGACCAAATTTTTATGTGTTAGAAATTTTTTCAATTATTTTTTATTAACAAATAATGGCTGCAATTTTGTTCGCGAGATGGCGCGTATTATTGGGGTATAAACATAAAAATTCAACAATTAGTAAAGTTTATTTTTTACAAATCTATTTCCACCGTATATCCTGTGAAATTTGTTCATCAATTTTCTTTGCCGAAAAATTTTGCAAATTAAGACAGCCAGGAGAAATCGTTGATTTTTTTCCTGAACTGATTTTTATGAAAGGGTGATAAATGTAAGCGCTTACATAGACAATAAAGAAGGTATTTTGAAATTTTTTCATTGCTCACAAAAGGCTTCTCTTTAAATGTGGGAACGTGAACAGGTTTGTCATCAATATCTCGCGTACCCTTCATCATCTCGATCCGAAAAAAAAGATGAAATAAAAAAAAACGAAAAGAAAAAGACGAGTTGAAATAAGGGAAGATAAAAAATGATAAATAAATAAATGGATGGCTATATGGAAAAGTGAACATTCACGAGAGGGATGAAAGTAGTTTGATTCGATAATAAAAGCTCCCTGGGTCCCAATCCCCCTCTGCCTGTTCAATTTATTTGAAACACAGTGTCAAAGGGTTGATATGTTACCTGATATGTTACCGCCCGAATGCCCGAATTCACCTTGGATGCGAAGAAAATTTCTACGCTTTATATTACAAGTAGACGGAATATATTCCAAGTAATAATTAAATTCATGAACGGTTATCCAAACATTTGCAGTAGTTATAAATTAATGATTTTTGAAAGGGGTGCAAAATCCCTATTGAGCATTAATAACTATATACATTTATCATACATGGGGTGTCATCAATTACTCGTCGTCTTTGTGCATAAAACTGTTTTTTTTTTCATTACATGCATAAGAAATTGAACGCCAGAAGGCAAAAATTATGCAAAAGTGTAACGGTCTACCGAAAGTTTCATCCCTTAAAAATTTTCAAGCTAAATCTCAAAAAAGCTTCCAATACAAATTTTCATCAAAAACCCACAGTAATCTCTTCACATATGTATAACACCATGCAAGGGGGTACAGCGGCCAAATCTACAAAATTTCACGTGTGGATTCAACTTTTTGCTACCAAGAAACCCATAGGAGAAAGGAATAATTTTTTCCATCAATATTCAATTTAAATGATTGAATTAATGAAAAAAAGATTGAACACCCTTTTTGTAGAAAATCTACAGAAACTTACTGAGAAATTAGCTATATGTTAAAAGTATTTCCATTTTTTGGCAATCAAATAAAAAAAATCGTATCTCTCAAAGTAAACAACCCTATAACAATTACGTGCTCTACAAAAAAGGCTTGTACAGCTTTTTTCATTTGCGCACCTACTCAAATGAAAATGGGGACCAAAAATTTTTTCATAAACAATTTAGATACATTTTTAAAGGAAAAAAGTATTAAAATTCCATTTTTGTAGAAAATCTTCTACAAAATTTAATGTTAATTGTTTTTTTCTCGTAAAATTTTTTGGTGGAGCTTTTCCGTATTTCTAGTATTAACATATTAACATTAAAATCTCCAAGCTGAAATTTTTCTATTTTTTTGGGTAATCTTATAAGAAAAAATAATCCATCACTGATTAAACAGCAATCAAGTGCTCGACAAAAAAGACTTTTACATACCTACTTACATACCTATTCAATTGGAAATGGAGACCGAAAGATATTTTTTTCGTTAAAATCAATTTAATGATTGAATAAATGAAAAAAAGTATTAAAAACCATTTTTGTAGAAAATTTTCTATAAAAATTTAATGGGGAATTAAGTCTATGTAAACCTGTGTTTTTTTTTTTTTTTAATTTTATTTAGAGCTTTTCCGTATTCCTAGTATTAACATAAAATCCCCTAATTGAAGATTTTTCATTTTTTCGGTAGATTTATATGAAAAATCGTATCTCACTGATTAAACAACCACACAGCAAATAAATGCTCTACAAAAAAGGCTTGTACAGGATTTTTCATTTAGGTAAAAATTAAAAAAATATTTTTTTTTATGCATTAACAATCAATTCAGATGATTGAATGAATGACAAAAGTGTTGAGAAACCTTTCTATAAAATAGTTTAACCCTTAAATTTTCTGCCGTTTGATCCTTACCCCAAATTAACTATCAAACTAATGATTTTCAGGGTTCCAGTTGTAGAAATTAAAATATATTTAATTTAATAAAAAAGAATCGAAAACCTTCGTAATCTTGTCCATTGGTCTGTCAAGGGTTATTTTCAAGTTTGAAGCGTTTAAGGGAAAGTGGGGCAATGATGCTCGAAAGAGTGACCGTTAATTTCATAAGATTTAGAGCAAAAGAGAAAATATCTCAGTATCTCTTGATTTACAAAAATGCTAATGAGTTTTTCAAAAAAAAAAAAAACACCGCCTCGTTTTTTCTATATATATGTATATAAAAATAGGGGAAAAATCCAATGCGGGATTTAACTAGGAATAGTAATGCAAAGATTGGACATTGATATCCGATTTATAAGGGATCAAAATTGAAGTGGTACTTCTCATTATTGAAGAAGTTGCGATGAATTTTTACCTTTCAAAAAATCATCGTTATAACCGAGAAATTTTTATACCCTAGTTTCTAGTATAAGGGATGATCAATCAATTCGGGAATAATAGATTTTGGGTGTTTTAACCATTGTTATGATCAAATTTCGTTTGGGGACCCAATTTCATTCTAACTTCCATCCTATTTTTTTATAGTTATTTACAGTCGCTTTATAACTACTAAGGTCTTTAGCACCTCTAGGGTTAATTAAAATCCGTAAATCGAAAAATATCGAATCAACACCTACCAGTTTTGGAGCGGCCACATTAACCACTCGGCCATTAGTAGGCTTTCTTGTATTTCTTTCTTTAGTTTCCCTCTAATAAATTTCAGCCCTTACAGAAACCAAGGTTCTGAATTAGTTTCATACTTTCATCAAGTACCAAAAAAAAAAAAAAAAAAAAATCCTTTTTTATGTAGCACCGTTCCATCAAATTTTGATTAAAGATACCAATTATCTACAGTTTAGATCAGACATTCCCAAAAGACCCACTATCACTTGTTATGAGGATCTAAACAGGAATGGCGAATCTTTTTGAGGCGTGGGTCAAATTTTATTCATATTTTTTTAAATACTAACTCGTGGGTCACTAATGTACATGGTGCCCATTAGCGCCTCACAAGAGGAAACAAAGAGGGAACGATAAAAGGGCTTTGGAAGTCTCTTTCTACAAACGTAACAAACAAATGGTTGCTGAGTTATCGGGAGCTAGTTAAAAAGCTTGCGTGGGTCAATGTCTGACCCACGGGTCCTAGGTTCGCCATTACTGACCTAGAATTTTCTAAATACTCGAAGTGGATTCTAGATAGGAGAAGAAGAAGTAGGGTGGAAAAAAGAGCGAAATTATTGTTCCTTATGGAAACCTATTAGATCAATTACTTAAGAAAGAATCTACTTCGGTTTCGGTCGAAAATCAGCCGAGATTTGGTTGAAGCCGAAATTTTGCATTAATCAGAGGAACTTATATGAGTTCACTAAAAGATTAGATAAGTGATGAGATTAAGTGAAAATCTTTGATCTTTGGAACCAAACTATGATATTTTTGTTGTGGATATGATTCTCTAGATTAATGATAGTGAACCTATGACCCGTGGGTCATACACTGACCCCTGATGAATAGGCAACCATTTGTTTGTAGCAAGAGACTTCCATAACACTTGTTTCGCCTCCTTTATGTATCACCTTGTGAAATTTAGCCCACGGAGTTATGATACTTTTCCAACGTGGGCCACAGTAGTAGCTAGTTTATCTCTAGTATATTCCCCCACCATGTAGGGTATAACTAATGTTCAGTTTGTATTATTAAAACTCTATTATCGATTTTTGGGCAAGTTCAATTTTTGAGTTTATTCTACCTTTATTCTACAAGGGGTGCGATATGTAGTCCACAGAGTTACGATGCATTTCTTTCGTGGATCGCAGTATCTTTTGGGTTGGCCACCCCTGATCTATAGTATTCCTGTACTTTTTCTTCAAATATAATATTAATCTTTTTTATTCAAAAAGGTTTTGTTTGTAATTATGACTACAATTTTTTGAATCACTTTTGATTCTTTACGAATTAAGGACAACTATTCCTGTATAAAAAGGTTTTAATGGTCTTTTTGATTTTTCCTGGAGAAGCTTTCCTGGCTTTTTTATGACATAGTACTGGAGTTTTGGCCATATTATATACTTGTTAAATGGTGCCAATGATAATGACGTAATATAGTGATGACTTCTGTGCACCAACTGATTTTACGAGTTTTAAATGAAGCACTCTTTGTACCATTTTAAGCAGGCCATTCACGCTCTGACTTGCAGTTCAACTAGTCGGACTACTAGTTGGATCTTGTAGCTGGATCACCTAAATGATCCGACTAGTCCAACTAAACATCCAACTTCCAACACCATTCACGGTTCAACTTTAGATCCAACTTCGAAAGTTGGGCCACAAGTTGGACTGCAAGTCAGAACGTGAATGGCCTGCTTAAAAAGATAGAAAGACTGCTTC
Source organism: Sisyra terminalis (assembly GCA_958496175.1). Lineage (NCBI taxonomy): Eukaryota > Metazoa > Arthropoda > Insecta > Neuroptera > Sisyridae > Sisyra > Sisyra terminalis. Next base: position 1,750,633 of record OY292280.1, read on the forward strand.
ATTTAAAACTCGTAGCATTAGTTAGTGCATAGAAGTCATCACTATATTACGTCATAATTATTGGCACCATTTAACAAGTATATAATATGGCCAAAACTCCAGTACTATGTCATAAAAAAGCCAGGAAAGCTTCTCCAGGAAAAATCAAAAAGACCATTAAAACCTTTTTATAGAGGAATAGTTGTCCTTAATTCGTAAAGAATCAAAAGTGATTCAAAAAATTGTAGTCATAATTACAAACAAAACCTTTTTGAATAAAAAAGATTAATATTATATTTGAAGAAAAAGTACAGGAATACTATAGATCAGGGGTGGCCAACTCAAAAGATACTGCGATTCACGAAAGAAATGCATCGTAACTCTGTGGACTACATATCGCACCCCTTGTAGAATAACGGTATAATGAACTCAAAAATTGAACTTGCCGAAAAATCAATAATAGAGTTCTCTAATACGAACTGAACATTAGTAATACATGGTGGGGGAATATACTAGAGTTACCCTTCTATACATACAAAATAGGCGGTTTCCTCATTGTAAAACTGTTATTAACTCAAAACTTGTAATTTTTAAGTTGTACTTTATTCTACGACAGATGCAATATAAAATTTAATATACTATCTTCATATTGAATAGATACACTGTAGATATTTGGAACCCGACAATACAACTATTAAAAAATTTTTATACTGCAGTGGTTTTCTTAATTCGTATGGGATCATAAGTGATACCAAAAATCGTTGTCGGTGTTACAGGAATAAAAGGTATTTGGGTAAACAAATTAAATATTATACTTGAAGAAAAAGCTCAGGAATACTATAGATTAGGATCTGCTTTAGTAGGCCTACACTTAAAATTAGGACTTTTTTACAATTATTAGCATTATTTGTTGAAAAAAGGGAGAAGATAGTTGGGAGGATAGCGAAATGATCATTTTTGGAGTTAATTGTGTTTTATAGAGCTTTGGTATGCGTGGAAATGTTAGCGGTGCAATAGTTTGCGCAGAAAGCTGCGCACTGAACGAAAATTAGGTTTAAATGAATTTTGTATTGTTTCAGTCGTTCGACTACACGGACTTGTGTCAAGCCAGTTCCGGATTGTTGGACTCGTCCTGTTTGGGTACCCAACGACAGTCGAGTACAGGAACATCACCAAGCGCATGCGTGGGCAGTCGAAGTCGTCCTTGGCACGATTTCGGGCGGCAAAATGATGCGGACAAAATTCAAATAACAAAAATGTGCGTTTGTAAAGCGAAACCGTTGCATCGTTCTCGACTTTCGTATAATATATATAATCGGATTTGGTTACAGATATTCACCTGTTGGTTTCAAATATCATTTGGAAACGCCAATCTCAACGTCGCAACGCCGGGAGGATGATCGTATCACGTACATCAACAAAGGACAATTTTATGGTATCACTTTGGAATATATCCACGATCCTGACAAACCACTCAAGAGTCAAACGGTCAAAGTAAGTGAATTCTCAGACGCATTTTTACCGCACACATTCCCTCCCGTCCGCGATTCGCCGAAGAAAAGAAAAAAAACAGCCAAGAAAAAACTAGTCTTTCGATTTCGAGCCCATTGGCGGAATGTCCCATTTTTTCGCGTTCTTTCCTCGAGAAAATCATAATTATTGAATTGAAGACGATTATGATAATCGTTAATTGCGTAGACAAGAGCCGAGAACTAATTGTTCGACGATTTTGCATTCATAAACGCTCATTAAAAAATATCAGTGCATCAGTGCGCAAGTGCGCACGTTTCGCTTCGATTAATGTGCGATAAAAAAATCAGATTCATGTTAAATGTTTAATTGCATTTAAATGCAAAAAATCTCGATGAAAAAAAAGCACTCATTATATTCAGCCGCATTAATATCAATCAATGTAATTTTTCCAAGGAAAATGTCAATCATATTGTCCCTCTTGCGCACATGCACGTAGCCCCGCCCGTCGCGCAGCTCGACCGCTGCGCAAATCGACAATTTTTATTAATTATTTCACTTGATTAGATCACTGCACCAGTACCATTTATAGTGATCAATAGCAATTTACTCAGGACATTGACTACTTGAAACGACTTTTTTTATCAGTTTTTTCCCCGTCGTCAACTCTATATAGTTCGCCATTTAAATGTACATATGTATAAAGCGATTGATATTCCACACGTACATTCCGAAAATGTTATACAAATGGTGAGGGCTTTTTTTTTTTTGGTCGCATGCATTTCACCAAAGCATCGCACCATTGCAGCATTGACCCATTTTACCCCAATTTTGCCAATTTGTGAGCGGCGCGCGCGGGGAAAACGGGGCAAAAAGGCTATGCACATATGTAACGACTCGACTTTATACCTCTGCATTATTGTGCTTGCATTTGTCCATATATTTTGCACAAAATAAAAATTCATAACATGTGGTTCTTATATCGGTTGTTTCTATTGGAAATCAGAAAACCTGTTTAATTGATTCTTATAAATATATAAGTTTATATATATATATTTATATGTATATATCACTTATCACATCCGGTGACTCAAAAGTATAAATTCAAGAAACAATCTCAAAGAAATCACATTTATTTTCTTCTCCAACTTTTATTTATAACTTACATTAATTATATTGGATCTATTCAATAACTACCCCAAAAATATACAACTAACCCCTCACTAAATCAACAAAATATAAAATTCAATTTCTCGAAATTTCTAGGAAATATCAATGATGAAATCACAATATATTTTTCATACATCATTTATTTTCATAAAGTTTTCCAAGCTGCTAAAAATCGTTTTATTAGTTTTTATGGAACCGAAACCGGACAAAACAGAACATCAAAATACTTGAAGATTTAAGATTTTATTACCGCTGAAAGAAGTGTCGTGGTACATAGGAAATAAAATGACTTAAAAACTGTCTGTTATGTCCTTTATTTTATCACATTTTCAAAGAAAAGTGAATATAACAGAAATCCTATAAGTTGAAGATTCGTAAGACAAGTAAAAGTTTCTTGGAAATAATAACTAAATCGTAAATTATCATTCATACATCATTTGTTTTCATCAATGATTTTCAAGTCACTAATAATTATATTCACTATTGCTTGTGAAGCTGAAAACCGGACAAAACAGAACGTCAAAATATTTCAAGATTTCACATATTGGAATCATTGAATGTGTCGTGGTAAATTGTAAAAAGACGTTAGTGAATTTTAACAAACACATGTTCTGTTTTGTCCTGTTTTTTTATCATAAAATGTACGAAAATTTAATATAATAAAAATTCTACAAGTTGAAGATTCGTAAAACAGCAAAATTTAAAATGCTACTTCTTGAAGTTTCTAACAAATATGAATGATATGATCCCAAATATTTTTCATACGTCATTTGTTTTCATCAATATTTTTCAAGTTACTAAAATTGTTTTTCCTAACGTTTCATTTGTCTAACGTTCATTTGTAATCATTTGTTTTTAGCAATGTTTTTCTGGTTTCTAAAAATCATATCGACTATCAAAATACTTCAAGATTTGAGATTTTAGTACCACCGAAAGATGTGTCGTGGTATTTGAAAAAAAAACGTTAGTGAAATGAAACTAAAACATTGTTCTGTTTTGTCTTTTATTTTGTCACATTTTTTAAGAAATTCGAGTATAATAGACATCCTTCAAGTTGAAGATTCGTAAAACAACAAAAAATAAAATGCGACTTCTCCAAGTTTCTAGGAAAAATCAATGATGAAATCCCAAATATTTTTCATTCATCATTTGTTTTCACCACTGTTTTTCAAGTTGCAAGTAATCGTATTGATTATTGTTTGTTATACTAAAATCGGACAAAACAGAACAACAAAATACTTCAAAATTTGAGATTTTGACTACTGAAAGATGTGTCGTGGTAAATTGGAGAAAAAAACCTAAGTGAAATATACCGAAAACATTTTTCTGTTTTGTCCTTTCATTTATCACAAATTTTAAGTCCAATTGTTATACTCCTCGTAAGTATTTTTCGATCAAAATTATAAATTCAAAAATTTATACAACAAAAATCACGGTCGACTTTCTCAGGGTGAAAAATATCCCATTTTTGACCAGTTGACCGTTACGGGAAGATTTTACCCTTCGAAATTTCAACCCTTACAACTGACCGCTAGAGCTTTATTCAAATGACCCTTCACTCATTCGGACGGACCATAGAAAATAATTACAAATATTCAACAAAAAAAAAAAAAACATAAATAAAAGTATTCTCACATACCTTCGCTAACTGTGATGTTTTTTAAAATAAGAAATATAAGGGTAGTTCATGAGAATGGAAACGTATATTTCTTAATCCCTGCATTCTTCAAGTAGTTCGAATGGTCAAGCCATTCATTCCTCGACTACATTTCATAACTGAAATAATTTTGAATATTAAATTTTCATTTGTCACTGATTTTAGAAATCTACTGATAAGATCGAATATAAACGGGAATTTGGGTGCAAAATAAATAAAAAAAAATCATTTATTCTATTTCATCCCCTTTAAAGTACTTCTGGTACATATCCAACGTTTTTTTAATCTGTGATTTGATTTTGATCTATTTAATTGAATCAATGTAGTATCCGAATGATTTTTGGAGTTCATTGAATAACCAAAAATTGTATAGTAATAATTTACTCCAAGAGGGTAAATTTGGAATGGTATTTATCGTATTTGTGGCATAATTATCAGATGAATTAAAATATACGAGTTTGTTGTCCCTTCGATGATGATCTTTTAAGTTAATGCTTCCAAAAATCTTAATTTTTTGTACCCCTTTTATTAAACAGCGGGAAAATAAATACTCATAATTAATAGTAGCTTCCCGTGACATATTCACAGTCAATACTAGCACAACTAACAAATGACCAATAATCACAATTGAATGACATCGAAATGACAGTTAAAACAAACGACAACAAATTTGTTAAATGAGATTTTCATTTACACGTATGTATTTACATTCTATATATATACGAACATTTGCCTTTTAGGTGTATTATATTGATTTTTTTTTCTGATAATATTTTATATTTTTTATAGTAGCCCCTTCGATGATAATTTTTTTAGCTAGTGCTTCCAAAAGCTTTAAATTTTTTGTACCCCTTGTATTACAAGTCGGAAAACTAGGTACCCTTCAATCAATAGTAGCTATCCGTGACATATTCACAGCCAACTGACACAACTAACAAATGACCAAAATTGACCATTAAATAACTAATAAATGACAATTGAAACAAATGACAAAAATCAATAATGTATGAATTTTTCACTCATAAGTATGAGCTTATATTCTTTCTCTGTCTTGGCTGACAAATATATCAAAATTTGTCTTTTAGGAGTATTATATTGATTAATTTATTAATAATATTTGAATTTAAATATATAGGATTCAAGGATACGGAACTAATCTTCGCTTTCCTATAAATATAAGGGAGAGTTGGGTATTTGGAACCATGTAAAGAAAAGTAAAAAAATTGATTACAATTATTTATTTTTGGACACTAATCAAAAAAGACCATAGGTACACATCATTCTTTTATCCAATTTCAAAGTTTCCAACTACAAAATTAAGTGACCAACCATTTTTGTACAAAGAAGACATAAAAGGGTTCAAATAACTAGGGGAGAGTAAACCAGGATTCTGAAACGCCTATGAATATTTGTTAAAGTTTCACAGTACTTATTAAAGTTGGGAAGTGACTCCCAGACCTTTCTTCCCAAAATTGTGTTGATGGTTTCAAGTTATTGATGACCCTAACCAAAATTATTACAATTAATATACAATGAACTTTAAAACCACAATTTAGGGTTTATGGTCTATAATTTTGTTGTGATTTGGATACTTGAGTTTGAGTATTGAATCTCTAGCATAGTCTTGAATTAATTCCAAACTGAATTAATGTGAGTTTAAGAAAAATGCCTTATTTTTTTGGGAATACCAAATCATTGTTTAGATCAGGGGTGGCCAACCTGTAACACGCGGGCTGGATGAGGCCCGGAAGATTAATTAAACTTTTGCAAAATATTTTTATTTTATAAGGACTAAAATGGTGAAAATATATGTATTGAAAATATCTTCAGCAATAGTTCTTAATCCCTAGAAGTTCAATTGAGCTTCGGGGGTTCGATGAGTCAAGGATTCGGTGTAGGTTAAAGTACTCCCCCGACCAACCACCAAGGTTTTAAATATGAAAAAAAAAATCCAATTCAGAAGTTGGTGAAAGTCAGTACCTCCAACAAAGGAAGAACCACTGATCTACAGTGTGTCAAATACGAAGATATATAATTTCATATGTATTGGTGGTTGAGTGGTCAAGGTAACCACTCCAAAACCGATAGGTGTTGGATGGGATCCTCGATTCGAGAAAATTTTCGATATTTTTCAAATTTGGATTTTTATTAACCCTAGAATCACTAAAGTCTTTAGTAGTTGTATATGACGGCAAACGGCAAGTAGTCCGGAGTATGAGTAACGTTGGCCACTCCAGATTTGATAGTTTCATCGAAGTTAAGATAAAACGGGATAATTCATATAGATTTTCGGAAACTAAATTCCCTACGGATTAAATTAAGAAAACCGTATTTTTCTATTATGATGTTCCTAAAAATGATACTTTTTCCCCAAATACCAATAACTTTGGGGTATCGTAGTATAAAAGTCTTATGAGTATAGAAAAGCAAGGAAAATTGAGCCCTGAATCAAAATTGTATTAAATTATAACTTTTTTAGCCTACTGGTGGCCGAGTGGTCAAGGTGGTCCTTCCAAAATTAGTAGGTTTAGGATTCGAAACTTGTATCAAGCAAATATTCAATATAGTCGCTAAAAGCCTTAGTAAAGGGATAATAAATAACGGTATTAAAATGTTCTTTTATTTAATTTTTAACCAATCTTGGTTTTTGTCTTTAGTATAGGCAAATATTTGTACATATCCCTGATTTCCTACATGAATTGCATATGTTTCGACACTAATCTATAGTGTCTAATCAAAATCTGGTTTTTTGGGCCAAAACTGAAGGCCCGAAAGCTACTACTTATTCTTTATTGATAATGGTAGTTCCGGACCTCTTACCATGAGCGCTGGCGTCGTTTAGATAAAACGATGCCATCTCTACCATTTTCGATACAGAAAAAGTGTTTGACTTTAGGCTCCCAGTTTTGGTCGGACCCAACTAATTAAATATCTTAGTTGGCTGAAAATATTCGTGCAAACTTTACCTGATAACTGACCAAAAGTAAAGAATTAATTTTATATCAATTTTATGGATCCTAATTTTTTGAATTTGTGAATCATTGTACCAGTGATTTGATAAATGGATGTTGGAGACTTAAAATTGAATCAAATGAATTTTGGGAAGGATTTTCTGACCATTTTGGCCAGAAAAATCTTCTTAATCCAACATCACTGCCGATGTATGGCGATTAAAAAAAATGGCGGTCGTGTGGGGAGTTCCAGGTTTCTCAGAACCTTGATGGTCCTTGGAATGGAAAAAATTGGATGGTCCTTCTCCAGCGATTACACTCCTTTGCCTGTCGTTCATCCTGATCGCCCTCGTTTTCTTTTCCCTTCAGTACCTTGTACCATTAGCTTTTCCATGGAAAACCTGAGGATTCGTCCATGCGTCATTGAAGAGAGTCTTTGGACTGGCTTAACTTCGTTCAAGACAGAGACATTAGTTCTTTCAGGCGTCCATGGAATCCTAGCATTCTCCTCCAGACCCAAGGTTTGTAAATTACACAGGTTGCTCCATTAGAAAAAAAATGACGTCATACGAGGAATTTTGAAATTGATCAGTCTGAAGATATGTACAAATTTCTTCTGGATACGTCACGTATCCATCACGTAGCCACCATGAGGCCACCTGTGTATTTTATAAACCTTGCTCCAGACCCACATTTTGAAGGCGTCAATTCGTCGCCGATCAGCGGCAGGGATAGTCCACGTTTCCGCAGCGTAGGAGAAGATAGGAAAAATCAGTATTACCAACCAATTTTAGTAGGTTTTATTGCGGTCCTTCCATATTTCGGACAGTTGTGTTACGGCAGTTCTAGCGATTTCAATGCAAGAAAAATCTAGTAGGTCATTATTGGAAAGTGTGCTTTGAATTGCTTATTCTGGGAGGATATAGAGGCACTTTTGTGGAAAGAAGCCGTAATGAGTAGAAGATTTGATTTGGATTCCAGAAGATCAAATTATCATATTAATGTAATTTGCGTTGGTAGATGGTTTTATGGGTATGTATGTTTTGGAGGTGTTGGTGAGACCCTTAAAATGGGACGGTTGACGGAGTGGTTGAGGAAATTGTTAAGGTGAACTAATTGCCGGTGAGTGGTCAGGACGAAGAACTGTTGGAAGAAAAATATGTTTCCCATGGAAAAAAATTGAGATTTATTTGAGTTTGTGTAACTGCTGAAGGCGAAATGTCTTGACAACGATAGGAAGGTCCAGATATGGTGCGTTGATTTTGAAGAGGCCGTCTTGCCACAATACAGCGGCCATAGCAGCCGCAACTCTCCGCTGCTACAATCGCCGCCGCATCCCCGCCGCACCTCCCGATGATCTTCTGAGGTGATATGCTTTGGTCATGAGGTCCGTTCGGTACCTGCGTTTATTGTAACAGACGACAAAAGGTCATTGTACGCATATGTCAAATGTGAACTGCTGTCCGTCCGTCTGTCTGTCCATCGATCCGTCAGTCTGTCTGCCTATATACTGAGCTACATAAACCTCTTAGGTCTTATCTGAATCTGACCATCCATTTGATCGTAGTATCCGTAATGTTATATATCTATATACATATATGACATTTCAGTATGTTTCCAGCTTTGTCCCACTCCATGTCTACACCATCCACTTGGTCAGCACCTTATTAAAAAGAATATAACCGGATAATTTTTTTTCTCTATATATATATATATATATAAAGGAGTATTTAAAAGGCCTTCATCTGACCGTCTCACTTCTTCGTCTTCATCACCATCTCACCAACTTGACTCTGTGGCCTCTGGAGCCAACTTTTTATAAGATTAGCCAAAGTAAAAATATAAAGAAATATATAAATAAAAATATTTTTAACCTTTCTCATTTGGTGATACCAAGGGGCAAAGAGGGGAGGCGCTGGCGCGCCACCAATCAGACTTAAATCTAACATTTTTTTTTTAAATTTTTTAAAGAAGCTCTAAATCAACACAACAAAATTTTATATAAAAAAAAAACACAGTGTACTGAGAAGTTATACTTCTTTGGTATAGTTAAAAATATGTTTTTACTCCACTCCCGTAACTTCTTCCGGTAGTGCCTGAACTGGCACACCAGTTATCTGGGTATAAGCTTGGATCAGGAACGTCGAAATTTCAGAACTGTTTCAAATGGTTTTGTAATCATTCCTGTACGTATTGTTCACTTGAATGCAATTTGTACGTAAATTTTGACAAATGCCAGAAATGAAGAAGCTACGGTTATTTTTAAATTCAGTGGACCCCCAATAATCCGGCCCTCGGCTAATCCGGCACCCCTTGTAATCCGACATGGTCTATTATTTATTATGTATTGAATATTTTTTTGTCAATCTTCGCTACACAAAGAGAAAAAAATACTACTCTTAAGAAAATTTTCTTCATACTATAGGTAAAGCTATTCTTTTGTTTACCTAACAACACTATCGACTAAAACACTATCGCATCGATCAAGTGAAGTTAACACTCGCATATTTTGGCATATGTTTTTCGTTTACCAGGGGACTTGAGGGGAGAGGATTCGATCATCCCAAACAATCCCGAATCAGATACGAAGTTATAGCTAATAAACAGTTAGAAATAATCAGAACGGTTATAACCGTTAAAACATGGAGAAAAACGTTGAACTAAATATTTTCGAATTTTACAGTCTAAACAATATCTATATTAATACATAACTAGTAATTTCCCGTGAAGTATTCACTGCCTGACAAATGGTAAAAATTGGGAATTGAATGAAATCGAAATGACAGTTGAAACTAATGACATGTAGTACAAATTTAAGCTAATAATTAATATATTTGTACAGTGGACCCCCGATAATCCGTCTCTCGGCTAATCCGGTACCCCCTGTAATCCGACATGGTCTATTATTTATTATGTATTGAATATTTTTTTGACAATAATCGCTACACAGAGAGACAAAAATACTACTTTTAAGAAAATTTTCTTCATACTATAGGTAAAGCTATTCTTTTGTTTACCTATATGGTAATAACAAATGCTTATAATAAAACAATAAATATTGATGTTGTTTTCTCAAGAAAATAATATCAATACCAATAAAATGAATAATTTTTGATTATTTGTATGTACATAATTATTTTCTAATGTAAAGTAATCCTAATGTAAATAAAACGTAGGCTTTTATTGTGTTGTTTAATTTACTAAATTTGACATATACATAATGAAGTATGATTTGTACGTCAGAGTGCATAATATGTATATAACATGTAGAATCTTATCATTGATCTGTAATTTGTCGGATTACAAGGTACTCTTTCGTAAAAAAATCCGGACTATAGGGGGTCTTAGGCAGTACTCTATAATCCGATAAATTCGCTAATCCGACTCTGCTCTGCAAACTGTTTGTCGGAATACCGGGGGTCCACTATAAGTATTATCAAATATATAAATAGAACATAGCCAAAGACAATGTTAAAGAATATAGAGTTTTGAATACATCCATGTTAGTGGAATACAAGTATAATAATTATTTGCTCAAATTTGAACTATCATGTCATTAGTTTCAATTGTCATTTCAATTTCTTTCAATTGCTAATTTTTTCATAGAAAATTCATATTTAACGTATTACCCCAGATACATATTTCGATTGCCATGCAAACTTTGGCAGTGTTTATTCAGTAATATTGGATCTATCAATAACTCCAACGTGATAAGTCTCAAAGCAATCACAGATCGATATCAATTTAGAGATCCAACACTACTTGATGGCCACTGATGAAGCTTGCTTGGCAATCAAATACGTAATAATTACATTTTGTTTGCACTTTTGTTCAAATTTATGCTTGCAGTTCATATCAATAAATCATTATAACAAAGCAATCATGGAACGATCTCAATTTAGAGATCCAATACTGCTTGATCACCATTGATTACGTTTGCTTTAAGAAGTTCCTCTTTTAAGAAGTATAACTTCTCAAAAAATAACAGGCAACAAATTTAACATTTTGTTATATGTAGCAAATAACAATTGTTTTCTATTACAACAAATCAATCAAAGAAAATAATGGTAATCTATCTGTTAAGTACAATGAACTGGTTTTCTCTGAATAAAATTGAAGTGACACTTCTTTATAATCTACGTCCTGTCTTCACTTATAAAACTGGGATTATTGTTTAGTATGATCGATGAAAACACGACAAAATAATCATATAGATTGCAGAATATTTTATAATCCTAATCCACATTTCAATTGTTTTATAATCCAAGATTGTAGTGATGCAGTTTAATTAGATGCGACTTAATTTATCACTGAATAAATTAGGTGCCATAAATAAAAACTGGAAAATATCAAGTTTTTATGGTTATGACCATTGAATTATTCAAGACTAATCCTTCACCATAGCACTTGAATTGCTTGATCTAATTTTTTGCTTGTCATACGTTAATTACTGACATAAATGTAGAAATTTACAAGGCATAAGATTAGCTTTATGATTTGGTAGATGTATTCTTATTGAATTTGATGTTGGCACAACTGTATCGCATGCGTTTTAAGCACTTACAACCTACTACGCATACATATGGCAACAGATTTTTGATTTGCGACAATTGGCAGTTTATGATGATACATGATAAATTTGTTGTTGATCAATGTTTTCTAGTTCAGTAACAAACAAAAGCCAAGGCAATAGTAAATACGCTTTTCACCCATTTATTTTCCTCGCTTGTGAAAGCTAGCTATTTCTACAATAAATTTATAAAATTTGTATCTGAAATAACATATTACGTTAACTAGAAAAATCAAAAATTGGTAATGAGAAATATTGATTTTCACAAACGATGAAAATAAATAGGTTAAAAGCGTGGTCAATGTTGTCTTGATTTTTGTGAGTTGGTAAATTTTTATTTAGTCGGAACGATGAAAAATATTTTCCGAATCTTAATTTTAAAATTTATTACGGGAAAAGTTGATTTTCGCCAACGATGAAAAACAATGGGTTAAAAGCGTGATCAATGTTGTCTTGATTTTTGTGAGTTGATAAATTTTTATTTAGTCGAAACGGTGGAAAATATTTTCCGAATCCTTTAAGCACGAAATTTTGTATTCTATTTATTATTTTCAAATTTTATTTTGGGAAAATTGTTTTTCACAAACGACGGAAATGTATGGCCAAAAAAGGTATTCAAGCTTGCTTCGATTTTCGTGAACTTGGAAAAGTAAATTCAGTCGAAACAGTGGAAAATATTTTCTGAATTTATATTTACAAACTCATTATAGAAAAAGTCAATTTTCACAAACGATGAAAATAAATGTTTGAAAGGCTAGTTCAATATTGTTATGGTTTTTGTTATTTTGGAATATTTTGTGGAAATACAAATTGAGAAAAAATAGTTGTTTCATAAATATCTTTTTTTTGTTTAAGGGGGCAAGTTCTGTTAATTTTTCTTAGGGTCTTACTAGAGAACATTATTTGTCTAAATTTTCCTGCATTTTCATCTTTAGTGTCGCAAAACTATAAATTTCCTTATATCAGTGACTAAATAGTTTTTCGTAATTAATTAATGTAATACTTTTGAACTGTTTATTCACAAACGAAAGGGATTCTTTAACAAGCGATTTCCCTTCGCTGGGCAAACATTGGAAAATAACACAATAAAGTTTTGTTGGCTAATCGGTATAATGTAATTAGTAAAGAAGTTTAAACTTTTTTGCATACTTGTTACCCGCGACTTCATCCAATTAATGGTTTCAGTAATCCCCAGAAACTTAAGAGTGAACTTGTACCAATTCTGATGCCAAAATATGAAGGTTTTCGTGGGTTTTTTTTTTGTGCAGTAGGTACTGTGAAGTTGAAAGGATATTTAAGATGCAAACTTCCAATTAGACTTTGGTCGAGTTTGAAGAAATGAACTTTCTCGAACAGAAACGCCGAGTGCAAAAGAAAATGATACAATTTCCAAATTTGGGTATTACTGTTACAAGTCGTTTGGATATGAAACGCACATTGATTGTACCTTCTGTGTATTTATGGAACTTGGCGGCCTTGTTTTATATTTGTCGATGCGGATGATTGTCAAGTTCATGCCAACATCGGCTGCCATTGCTGAGGAATTGCACAGAAGCCGCATAAGAAAGAAGCCCAAGTCTGAATTGCACAGAATGCGCATAAGAAAATTGCCTCGAAAATGGGAACAAAAACAATTTGAACATTTTTTTTTCTTTCTTTATTGTAATAATTACTTAAGATTGTGAACGTTTGAAAGAAAACAGCAATTAGCGTAAAATATGTTTTGAAAAATAAATCAGACGTAATTTTGTGTAATTATTATAATAACACTCGATTGATGTGATTATGAAACAACTACGTTCATACATACTTTATTGTGTATATGAATTCAATTAAGCATTTTTAAACAATCGCCATTTAATTTTCCACCTCATTTATCTCATAATCATTCACCAGAAAGGCTCAAAAATTACTTTACAACAAATTTTTGGACATTTTTTTTTTACTTTGGATTTTTGGAACCTCTGGTTCCATTTACCATTAGGTGAGTGGAAAAAACTATCAAATAAAATAAAACTTATTTCTTTTTCAACTTACAACTTCGCATTGGTCCAAAAAACAACCATTTGCTACTAACCAAATTTTTTTTCGGCCCACTTCGTCAGCGTAACATCATAATAAATACTACAGTCAAAATAAGCATGTTGTTTAAATCCTTGTCTTTTTAAATATAATAATTAAAAAATAATAATAATAATAATAAAATAATAATTAAAAAAAAATTTTAAATGTTATGTATTTTCATCATAAAGCCCCGAAGAAGTTAGGAATAACTGACGAAACGTTGGCGATTAAATAAATAATATTCCACAAGAAGCTTCGTCCTTATTGCCCACAATTTATTTATTATAGTCAAAATAAGATTTTTTAAGAAAAGTAATAAACTGGGAAAATGGGCCAATTCAAAGTTCCGCACTTTTCGGGTTGCTCACGAAGGATTCGATAAAAGTAAAGAAATTTGGGACCCCCCCGCCCTTCCATAACCACATCGCAAAAAAAGAAAGGCACGACCAAAAAATTGAGATCAATCCGTGATTATTATCCGGATTATTATTATCCGAAGTAATCCAAACTACTGAACGTTTGTTCAAATTAATGTTTAAAATTTTCTTTCGTAAATTACACAAAAAAATATTTTTTATATATTTCTATTAGCTTTAGTATACTATTGGTTTCCATTACAAATGTAGAACATTAATAATTTTTAGCGAAAACAGATTAATTTATCGAACAAAAATTATTTTTTTTTTGAGGCAAACCAATGAAAAAAGAAATATCATTTATATATCAAAGGGAAATAAAAAGAGTTAAATAATTTCTGATCGCTAAGAGGTAAAGCATGGGGTTAAAAGTTATTTCTAACAATTAAAAAAGTTCAAAATTTAAAAAAGAGTTATGGACGCACGTAAGTAGTTATACTTCTTTATTAACGTCTAGTTTCAAGATTCAATCGTTCGTGTTTTATTACTAGAGTTCTGAGTCTGCATAGTTATAATTATAAACTACTAGTAACTACCCGTGAGATATTCATAGCCAACACTGACCCAACTGACAAGTGATAAAAATTGGCAAAAGTTACTTTTAAATTTCATGTAAACTATCACACGTAGTTGCCTTGGTTAGTATTTTACATCTAGCAGACGTTCCTGATCCAAGCTTAACCAAATTTACATTAGTTGATTGTTGTCATTTGTTTTAACTTTCATTTCGATTTCATTCAATTGACCATTTTCTCAGGGTTGCCTGTCAATATTTCACGGGTAGCAACAAGTTATATATATATATCGATTAATATTAATCGATTTTTACTTTAAACAGTAATCGATTTTAATCGATTATGGAAATAATCGATTATTTTTTCACATCCCTAAATCCAACACCTACCAGTTTTAGAGGGGTCACCTTGACCACTCGGCCACCAGTAGGCTTTTTTGGGGGTTTTTATGTGGCGAAATTTTATTAGATGGTTCCTGAACAGTTTTGAGGTTGAATTAAGGAGGAAATGTGTGGTTAACGAGTATGATTCTTTGGGGAAGTGATTTTTTTTTCACTGAAGACTAATGATTGGTATTTTTGCAGAGTGTGGTTATGCTGATGTTTCGTGAGGAAAAAAGTCCCGAGGATGAAATCAAAGCCTGGCAATTTTGGCATGGACGACAGCATTCGGTGAAACAGCGCATTCTTGATGCTGGTAAGTTGTTCAATAAATGTCGCTAGTTAACGAATAATGGAGCTTTCCGAAAATGATGAAAGCATTATGGTAAAGCAATTATTAGCAGGAATGTTGATATTGCTGTTAGAAACATATCAATATTCCATTTGCACATAACTGAATTGGCAAAAATTTGCTCATAGATACGAAAAACAGCGTGGGATTGGTCGGATGTATTGAGGAAGTGGCACACAACGCCATTGCCGTTTATTGGAATCCGCTGGAAAGTTCAGCCAAGGTGAGTACAGCCGTTTCCACTTCGTAATTGATCCATAAATTTTAAAATTAGCGACTTAATGCGTATGTTTACCTTTTGAAAAATGCTCACAGTACTTAACAGTACAACAGCATATGCTAAATCTGCATATTCCTCCTGCACGCGATTGTAAATCGATTTCGAATTTCTCTTTTGATTTATAATCAATATTTCTCTACTCTTCGTCGTAGATCAACGTAGCTGTCCAGTGTCTCAGCACCGACTTCAGCAGTCAAAAGGGCGTCAAGGTATGCAACAATTGAAAATTCCCCATCCTGTAATTACTGATTCTGTTTTTTATTTTAGGGGTTGCCGTTACACTTGCAAATCGATACCTATGAAGACCCACGAGATCCATCCGTCTCCCATCGCGGATATTGCCAAATTAAAGTCTTTTGCGATAAGGTACCCACAATTTTCCAGTTTCTTTCCTAAAAAAATTTAAGCCACAACAGTATCCTTGGGATATCCACCCCAAATATGACCCCATATCTTAATCCTTCACGTCCTAATTAAAACTAGTAGTATCTTTTACAAAGCAAGTTTAAAACTTTTTTGCTACTCTATTTCATTAAATTGGGTTTTCCTGGATGACATTAGTTGAGCCTCCACATAGTAACCTCAGGTCTTATTGTGCTTCCTGGGTTCGTTCTTCACCCAGTTAAGATCAAGCAGCTAGGCGAATTTCAGCACTCGTCGTACTAGATGCTTTTTGATAATGTCCTTTCCAGGGTTTGATATCCCCAGTTCTTCATGTTTCCATTTATTCAGAGCACCGAATTCCCACAGAACCTGAAAAACGATTTCATACTTTGTCTTACAGATCCTGCACTTTGGGTCATCTACATGTAATCCTTCCTCATTCCAATGACCTGCTTTCTTGTATGACTAAGTATTTCAGTAGTTAGTTTCTGTGTTGGTTTCTCATTGCACTAGGTGCTTTTTGACAATTTCAGTTCCAGGGCTTGAGATTCCCAGTTCCTCATATTCCATTCAGAACACCACATTCCCATAGAACTTGAGAAGCGATTTTGTCCTCTACCTTACAGAACCTGAATTTTGGGGTATCCCCAAATAATCCCGCTGTGTGCAGGTGCTTTCTCATTCCACAGTAGTCGGTTATTAAATCTGATACCACTCTGATCTGTTTTCTTGTAAAACCAAGTATTTGAGTAGTTTTTTTTTTCCTTTGATCTGGGGGCCTCTCATGCAAGTTCCTCTGCGCTGTGTCCTAAAAGGACTATTGTGCCCCAGTTTAATTTCAGTTCCAGTTGGTCAGGCCTGCTTCTGATATGAATCTCAGCAGACAGTCAACTGGATCTCTGTGTATGTTTCCTAGCTCATGTCCGGATGGACCAAGCGAGTTGAGACGACTCTGAGTCATGGCTGGGCAGTCAAAGGCAGTTTCATCTTCCACGCCACATTTCCTGCAAGCTGCTGACTCTGTGTTCTTCCCTATAGTTTGGAAATGTTTCTTCAAATTGCAGTGTCCTGTTAATGGGCCTACCAGCGTTTTGATGTCCTTCCTTCTTAGATTTAGAAGTCTTTTGTTATGTTCTTTCAAAGGTTTATCATGACCTTTGAGAACTTGCCTCCTGCATAGTTATTCCAGGATTTTATTTGTTCATTCTGCGTCCATTCAGCTATTCTACCTAGTGTTATGCACTTTGGTACGCCTATAGCCGGCTCTGGACCCATGAATGACATTCTTGAACCCGCTATTTCAGTATTTAGTTTCTGTGGTGGTTTTCCGATCATCCTTTTACTGTTTTATGATTGTCCAATTGTATTCTTCCATGGTATGCAGTGGTTTTTATAAACCAACTCCATGTGTCAATTTCTCTGCTATTTGAAAAATAAAGATCAGAAGCTTGAACTGTTGGGATCACTTCAGAAAAAGAAAACTATAAATAGACAAGCAGTTTAGTTACTATAATCTTGCCGAACGTCCGGGTATCCGGGGGTATCCATACCACTATTAGGAAAGCACTGGTCTTAACTACCGTTTAAACTTAGTTTTTCCAATTATGGTTTTCATGATTATCCAGTTGATTGTTTTGGTAGTTACTGAAGTTTATTTTAGGGAGCAGAACGGAAGACGCGTGATGAAGAACGAAGAGCCGCAAAAAGAAAAATGACTGCCACTGGAAGGAAGAAGCTGGATGAACTTTATCATCCCGTGTGTGAACGGTCTGAATTTTATTCGATGAGTGATCTCACTAAGCCTCCAGTACTGTTCACACCCGCTGAGGATATCGACAAAGTTTGTATTTAATTAACGATAGATCCAATGACTTTGACTAACCACTGTTTTTATCTGTTCAGTTGACATCGATGGAACTGCAAGGGTTTTATAGTCACGAAACGGATAGTTCGCTAAGTGGTGGCGGCGAAGGGTCGCAACACTTGAAAAGTGGTTCCCCATTTTTGCTCCATGCTGTCTCGAAACCGCCTCCGGCTACCCCTATTTTGAAATTTCACAATCACTTTCCTCCAGATGCGTCACCGATTGATAAGAAAGATCCCAGTTTGCTCGATGATGGCGTCGCATTTTCCCCACCGAAACGTGTCAAACTGTTACAAACCTCCACAGGAATGACTGCTACTGGTATACCACCATTGAACGAACGCGTTATGCTCTATGTCCGACAAGAACCGGAAGAAGTTTACACTCCACTACACGTTGTCCCACCAACAACCGAAGGATTACTCAATGCCGTAAGTGACCCGGAAACACTCTTTCTTCCCAATTATTTTCATAAATCTTTATAAAGCTCATACTTGCTTCGTTCAACTACTTACACAACTAGTCTATATCCTGCGTATTTCAACTTCCATACCGATAATCTCAAAAAAATGGTAACAGTGACTAAATTCAATTACCATCTAAAACAAATGGTCACTCTATTTTTATACTCTATTACACTTTACTTAGCTTCTTTTACCCAGACAACCGGTTCATAATTGGTTCTGTACTTGCATTTAGAACCATTTAACAACTAAAACAAGTATTTAATGAAAATAAGATGTTTTCCCTGACTTTAAACAGTTATACTGTGTATACAATATATAGAATATATGCGGTCCAAATTATGTAGGGGGCCATTCATAAAATACGTTCACATACAAGGGGGGGGGTCATCGGTAACGTGACGTTCGCCGTTCGTCAAAAAATTTAAATATTACTTATTTATTTGTTTAACGAACTACTATATAAATAACTTCTATAGATGCTAAAATTCAGATCTCAGCTTTTATTTTTTTAAATAAGAAGACAATTCAGGATATTTAAGATCTTTTTTTTTATTTTTTTTATTTAATATTTTTACTATTCAATTAGCTACGTTTCGTTACTAATCTATTTATTGAATTTAAATAGAAAATATTTTATTTTTGGTAATCAAGAAGCCTGATGAAGTTACGATACGTAAGGTAGCTACGTTTCGTTACGTATCATAACTTCATCAGGCTTCTTGATTCACAAAAATAAAATATTTTCAATTTAAATTCAATAAATAGATTAGTAACGAAACGTAGCTAATTGAATAGTAAAAATATTAAATAAAAAAAAAAGATCTTAAATTACCTGAATTGTCTTCTTATTTAAAACATAACTTCTATAATATAGAAGATATTTATTGATTTATTTAAATTTTACTATAAAAACTAAATAAATATTTTCAATTCGCAAAATTTGTGCACTTTTAATTGAAATTTACCATATTCAAGGGGGGGCCTTAGTTTTGGACGAAATATTTCTAGGGGGGTTACAGAAAGTGTGACACAGCGTGATAATGGGAGGGAGGGGGTCAGAAAAAGCTTATTTTAGCGTGACGTATTTTATGAACGGCCCCTAGTATAATTTAATATAATAATATATAAAAATCATACCATGAACATAAATTTGAGCAGAAGTTCAAACAAAAATTTTGCCCACTTACGTATTACGATTGCCAAGCAATCTTCCTCAGCGGTCATTAAGTAGTTTGGATCACTCCGTAACTGCTTTGTGATGATTCACTAGAAAAGCGGGAATATGAACTCAAAATAATAGTAAGTTATAGTTTAATATAATCATCATCAGGTGCATGAAGAGGAGATTTTTTTACCCTATACCGATTTTTCGGTTTTTCCTCAATTTTCTTTGGCAAATCATTGAGATATCGTTTGTAGAGGTTTGTTAATCAATTTCTTTCGTTTGTTATAAAAGAGTTTTGTTGTGATAAAGTATAAGTTTATTGGAAATATCAATGATATAGTAAAAATCATGACACAGCAGTTACGGAGCGATCCAAACTACTTGATGACCACTGAGGAAGATTGCTTGGCAATTGAAATACCTATCTGGGCAATACGTCCCAAATATTTTTGTTTGAACTGTTCAAATTTATGTTTATGGTATGATTTTTATATATTATTATTATATTAAATCATACTACATAAATTGGACCGCAATATATTCTATATATTGTACAAACAATAGTACTTAATGTTTTAATTAGAAATTCTATTGCACATATCAACTTTAACGTATTGTCCTTAAATACGTATTCCGACTGTCTAGCAATCTTCTTCAGTAGGTGTCAATATAATCATGAATTGATGTCATATCTTTCATTTTCTGCAAACCATAGAAGAGGACCAAATCGTGACCTCTTTGTTAATCTTGTTTTTCTCTGATCAAGCAAGGAGTAAAGATACAATAGAAGTTCAGTACATAAGTTGGCTTCGTTCATTATTACTGTGTGGATCACGGTTTAATTTTAACAGTGAAATCCTAGAATACTTGGCAGTCGAAATACGTAATTATATCAATACGTTGAAGTATCATGGAAATATGTGAAAATTTACTAAGTTGTTTAAGTGGGCGATTTTTTAAAAAAATTGTTACGGTACTGCAGTTGAAAATTCGCGACATATACTCCCAAAACACTTACCTATTATAACCTTGATTTTGTTTGATTTGGAATTTGAAAAGCTTTGTTGAAATCTACTGACATTTTTTGATTAATGACACAAATTTCATAACACTGACATAAATTAACTTTTTGAAATAGAAACTAACCAAATTCAATGAACTACAGTATATAGCCTCTAATTATGTCACAAATAGTATTCAAATTGACTTAAAATTCAAAGTTCTGAGTTGCGCAAAAGGTGGAGTCAACCAGTGGCCTGTATAAATGAATAGTATACTAGAAACAGCTGCCAGCGCCGTCTGCGTAGGCACAAATTTGAAGTGAACTAAGCAAAATCCATCAACGTCTGTGTTGAATTAATAAATTTAAGTCTCTTTTCTCTGATGTAGCCATTTGACGCAATCAAAGCAAGACAATGTAAGTGCTTGTTCCAAGCGCTTATTTGTGTAGATTGGCGCTCATCGGTACTCAATTGCCAATTGTTGTTTTCAGTTACCATAAAAACTGTGCCTACGTAGACTACATTAGATTATCCTTATTTTCATTTAACGTCATATGCACGGTTATCCATGTATACAAAAGAGAGACTCATATAGAAGTTCAATTGATATGGACAAAGTTAGATACTCCAGTGGATTAGCCACATGAGCGTGGATCAGAACCAGTGAGAACTATTTGGGACGGTTTCAAAGCCAAAAATTCAATAAAAATCCACAGCGAATTCAATAAAAATTGGCTCACGTCCCATTTAAGAACTTTAATATCTGGTAAGGTTGCATTTTCTACTTGGTTATTACTATAATTTGCGAATAAATTGAGCCATAGTGGTTCTGATCCACGCTGACGTGACTTATCAACGGAAATACCAGAGAAGAAAAATTTATTTTAATATTAATGTCCGACCGAAACTAGTTTTTTCGGTCGAAACCGGGGACCCGGTTGTCGCTGTACTAAACTAACTTTGATCAAAGGTACTTTTGTACAGCGACAACTAACGGCTGGCCAACAGAAGTGATTTATTATCATGTAAACTCAAACTTTGGGTGTTCCTAAAAGAAGATAAACTTCTATTTCTAATTCTGTGGTAGAAATTTAGATAAAAGTTTAAGCTAACATGCCAATAAATTTCAGAGCTTCTGTTTAGCGATCGCTAGATGTCGCTCTATAAAATTAGCCTTAGCCAAACGTAGTTTTCTAAAACGACAAATCTTATAGTTTATGTTCGCCATTTGCTAGTTAACAATCGGTTAACAAAAACTCTGAGATTTGTCGCTATTGTGGCTAACTTGTCAGTAAATTCCAGAGTTCCTGTTAACCGATCGCTAGTTGTCGCTGTACACAACTAGCCTTGGTCAAACGTAATTTTGTACTACCAGAGCTTCTGTAAGTCGACCGCTAGTTGTCGCTACTTGCACATCGTCAACCAGTAGTTTGCTTTCATAAACTCAGAGATTTTTTAACTGTTATTTATCGCCGTTTTACTAAGATTTTTAGCAACTATAGGGTTAATTAAATCCGTTATCGAGAAAAATTAAAAATTTGCTCGATTCGAGGATCAAATCTTCTACCTATCAGTTTTGAAGCGGTCACCTAGACCACTCGGCCAAAAGTAAAGGCTAATTGTTACAGCTACAACTAGCGGTCGGTTTACAGGAGCTCTGAAATTGGAATGTTAGCTCAAACTAATAAAATTTTAACATAGAAATGAATTTAAATATAAGTCTCTCCTCTGATATATATGCGGCAATTGTTTAGTAGTTTGCCCTTGTTAATTTTTTTTTTGGAGTATAACTTCCTTATTAGTGGTTTTTTCAAAGAGTTAACTTATAATTTTTTGTTATAACTTTGGTTTTATGTTGTAAAGCTTGTTTTACACTTGTTTGAAATAAAAAGGGTAAAAGATGTACCCATTGAATAGGTTAGGGATGAGCTACTTGCGGCCATATTATTTTAATAACTTTAATTTACTATTTAAAATTTAAGTCAAGGTTTATAAAATACACAGGTGGCCTCATGCGCTACGTGACGTATTCAGAAGAAATTCGTATATATCTTCAGATAGATTCAAATTTCAAAATTCTTCGTATGACGTCATTTTTTTTTCTAATGGGACAACCTGTGTAATTTATAAACCTTGAATTTAAGTAGCAAGTTGCTCATATCTGGAATAGATGATTAGATGGATTAGATTCACACTGGTGAGAAACTGCACAGTATGCGGCGAATTAGTGTAAAACAAGTTTGCGCCATCTGTTATTGAAGTACCCAATGAATTAGCATTGTAAACATTTGAAAAAGAAATCAACAGAGCTTTTTAGATTCGACTTAAGTTTCTACCGAGAAGGTAAGTTGAAATTTTCTTTAAACGCTAACACTTGAAAATGTAAATAAATTTCATGCATATTTAATTTATTTGTATAAGTAATCTACCCCAGAAAAAAACAAAAGAACATAAAAACAATTGAAGCACAGCCATTCGCTTTTCCTGTAAATGACTGCATGTGAAAACTGGGCTTGTGACTACCTGAATATTGGTTCTTAAAAAAAAAAAGTTTCCTTCTTTTCAATGATGTAGTGATGAGCTACTGTGGTGACAATTTTGGAGAAGGTTCTGATTTTATCCTGCTGGTTTGCTTACAATTACCATATATGTGACGCCGAATGCCTATCTTAACGTTCAATTATGAAATTTTCAATTTATCGATTTCATTGAATTAATTGCAAATTGGATGGTAATTAATTTTTTGATATTAATTTCCGGTTTATTTTTGGTACAAGTAAAGTAAACTAGATTAAATTATTGTAATTAATTTAATTAATATTTGTTGTGTTAAGGGGTTACACTGGTAGCTTATATGAAAATTTAATATTTAACGCTAAGACATTGCCAGGTATTGTTATCCGGCGTCACATATATTGTGTTGTTTCTCCTAAATAAAGCATGTCGATTAACTTTAACTTTATTAATAATTGTTTTAATGTATCATTGATATTTAACGGATATATATTTATAATTAAAAATCAAATGAAACATCCCCAAATTGGATCAGTACAAATTTCGGAACGAATTGGAACATATAACATTAATTGTTTTTTTTTCGTGAACAAATGAATAATATAAACAAAAACAAAAAAACAAAAAAAAAACTAAAAAAGGAAAACAAATCATTTGCAATTGTTTCTCTATTTTTGGTCACAATAGCTCAGTTTAAAAAGAAAATTTTGATTTATTTTCTCAGCAAAAAAAATTAGCAAATTTTCATACTTCGCAAATTAATTCTCTGTTTGTTGTTTTACAGATTGAGAATAAGTACAAAATTTCTGCTACAAGCATTAATAACTTATATCGCAAAAACAAAAAAGGGTAAGTGGCCTACGTTTTTGATTCCGTTTTTTTTTTTTATATATTTATATATAAACATATATTTATTTTTCTACTTTAATTTTCCAATGAGATGTTTCACTCTAATTTTCTCAGACGTTTCTGTATGGTTTAGTTTTTTTTTAATTTTAATTTCAATTCAATTTGAAATCTGATCCAGTTTCGACAAAATGCCAATTGTATACAATCCCATCCTACTATCAAGGGAAAAGGATCACCTCTTTCCTCCTAACCTCAATCAACTAATAACAAATAACAATTCACATATGAAATACCATAATCATTATTTCAACAGGAAATCTTTTCATTCACCAACGTCAAACGTAAGAAGTATCACTTCAAAGCAATGACCACGAAAACAAGTCTAATACGCTTGCGCACAAAGATTATCATACTAGCCCCTTACTTTATCAATTATCTTTAAAGAAAAACATTCTTCTTTTTCTCTAAAGTTGACCTTTTTTGCCCAGATACGTATTTCGATTGCCACGCAATCTTCCTCAGTGGTGATCAAGCAGTTTTGGATCATTCCGTTACTGCTATGTGATACGTCACACATTGTGATAAGCCACTATATAGTAGTTACGCAGCGATCCAAAACTACTTGATCACCACTGAGGATAACTGCTTGGCAATCGAAATACATATCTGCGTAATACGTCAAAAATATATTTGTTTGAACTTTTGATAACTTTAAAAAAAACATTCTTCTTTTTCTCTAAAGTTGACCTTTTTCAATTTTAATTGCTTTAAAAAGTTAAAAATGCTTATATTTGGTTCACAATTATGAAATATGCAGTAGTGGACTGAATCAATGGAAGGATATCACTTCTTCTAGCCTTAGTAATTTTAAATCACCAAAAAATGACAGCAAATTAATTTATTTTGATTACCTAAGTTCTAGAAACAATCTATGTAAATTTTTTCACTTAAAATACTTCTTTAGTAAACTTTGGTGGCTACAATTTACTGGCACACCAGCGCTCTCTGTTGTTTTGTTTCATAAACAAAAAACAAATATAAGCGATCTTTTAGTTGTTATGCAGTTAAAAATTTAAACTCTTATAAACTTTTATGGAAATACTTATTTTGGTCCCAGTAAGGATCTTATATCTTCTAGACATAGCAACTTTAAATTACAAGAAAATTGCCAAGTGGTTAATTATTTTTTATTAACTAAATTCTAAAATCAATCTTTGTAATTTTTTTCATTTTAAACACTTCTCCACTAAACTTTGGTGGTCACTTTAGTGGCCACAATTCATTGGTTCACCAGCGCTCTATTGTTTTGTTTCATAAAAAATAAACAAATAAACGATCGTTCATTTGTTCTGGAAAATTAGAAGGGGAAACAGGAATTTAAAATTAATAACAAATTATGATGGAGGAGTGTTAAAATAATAGTAGTCAATGACAAGAGGCAAAAAGGATTCAAAAAATACCAAATTTTCATTATCTTTTTATAAGTTCCCTAAAAATTAGATTTATTAAAAGATGGGGAACTATCATATTATAGGGTACCTTGATACCCTAAAAAATCGAACGGTTTTTATTTGTTTTTGCGTTTGTTTGAACAAACATCCTTATACAAAACATTTTTTTTGGAGTTCTTTTTTGGTTTTCATTTGTTTTCAACAAACATCCTCATGCAAAACATTTTTTGGAGATAGCCAGACAATGCATTGAAGTAGTGGAGGGGGTCGAATCACTAATCTGTATAAAAAGATAGCGCACTGTACAGTAAATGCTAAGCCGCACTAGAAGCAACTACCAGCGCCGTCTACGTAGGCACAATTTTGAAGTGAACTAAGTAAAATGCAACAGCTTCCATATGCTACATATAAAAGTCTCTCTTCTCTGGTATGGGTAACTTAAGTAATCGAAGCAAATAAATGTAAAATGTAAGCGCTAGTATTAAGCGCTTATTTGTACAGGTTGGCGCTCATTGGTACTGAATTTTCAGCTTGGTTTTAGTTACCATAAAAATTTTATTTTCGTAGATGGCGCTTCGTACGCTACACTAGATTTTCCAAATTTCTTTTTGACGCCATTTCCACGGTTTATTAATATAGATTCTTATCAATGGGTTGAACTTATTCCCGGGTATTTGTCCGCTTTACAACATTTTGCTTGCTATATTGCTTGTTCTTTTGCTTATCGTTTGTTACAAATAAAATAGTTATTAATAGTAAAATTTTATAATTTTCTGTTTCATTTTACTAATTATTATTCCATAATTATTCTACCAGCTCGACAAAAAAATTTCCGGCCTTACTTTTTAGTAAAAACACAACAAATTTCGATTATTGGTGAATGAATTGTTTTCGTAATGAACCCCAATTGGCAAATAATAATATTTATTTGTTTTTTCCATGTATCTATTATTTTTTAATCGTTAATAATAATATTTATTTTTTTTGTTTATAGAATTACGGTGAAAATCGATGATGAGATGATTGCCTACTACTGTAACGAAGATCTCTTTCTGTTGGAAGTTAAACCGGCACCTGTCGATGACCAACTCTACGACATTACTTTTATCGAATTAATGAACCACTAAACAAGTAACAGCAAAAACATCGCTTTATCAAATTTTTCTTAAAAATGATTAAAAAAAAATCAAAAATTATTAAAAAAAAAAAATTAATACACAAAAAAGATATAACAAACAATTTCCACCGGGATTGTTTGCGTCTCTCTTTTTTTCTAATAGGTGGCCATTTCGTTTTTTCAAGAGCAGACATCTTGAAACAACGGCCATATTAGATAGATAAATATGTATAAACTTAATTATTTTATAAAATTTACATTTTGTTTGTTAAGAAATATTACTTTTAACAATTCTACTTATAAGCATATCATGCCTGAATATTACTCTGAAAATTTATGAAATTTATTTTAATTATAAATGTGTGCAGTTCAAATGTTTCAGAATAATACGTCTAGAATTAAATTTGTCATAAAACCTTCGACATATCGAAGCAAAACAGAACTGCGTTCCCATGAAAGCTGCTAAAAAACTTTCAAATTTCCAAAGCTTTATTCAATTTATCAAAACAAGTTATAAAAATATATAGCTTACCATTTTGTTGAAGAAGATCTCATGGCACCATGCATTAAGTGGTGATTCTCGATTCTTATAATAAAAAGATATAAATTGAAAATCATAGGAATCATAAGATGCGGTCCACTAGTCGCTAATAAAGCTTCCAATCGCGATTTTCCTCGCTCCACTACCTAGCAAACGCTCCAATCATAGATTCAAGTGGAATGGGTTATGGAGCGTATTGTTGATTGATAAAAATGTAATTAATCATTATTCAATCTAAGGATTCAAAAGTTAATGCAAGTAAATTATTATTTTTAAACAAGATGAAATCATTAACGTTTCTACGAGATTACAGATGGAAGGAATTGTAAGCACCAAGTGGACTGCATCCATAAAATAAAATATCTTCCATGCTTATCTTTTGTTTTAACGGTCAAAAGTCTATATTCCAATTCGATTCTTGATTTGATAAAATATTCTCAAAGCATTGAAAAAGCTTTTAAATGATTGTTTTTATTCCAATTTGACAGCTTTTGGCTTAGATCCCTTTTAAAACCGTTAAATCTGACAACGTTGTCGCGAATAAATAAGCCCATAATGGTAATTTAGCCATAAAAAAGAAACTTATACCATATTTGAACTGAATTAACGAAAAATTCATATAAAAAATCGCGACTAGAATACAATGCAACGTTGCCAGATTTGATGGTTCTAAAAAGGAAATGAGCCCAGCTTTTCATTTCAATGGAACAAAACTATGCTGTGGAATTTGAATAGCTGTGAAAGCTCAAAGCTGTGCAGAAATGTGGAGCTTTTTAGCAACTTTCCGTGTATTTGGCACCGATGAAAATATTTTAGAAAATAGTGACTAGAATTGAGTTCGGTTCAGTTATCCGAACTTAAATATGCTCAAATATATTTATATTTTTTTTATATTACATTGAAATGCGAATTTGCTCAGATAAAACAAAAAAAAAAATGATAATTAAATATAAATATGTCTATAAAATGTAAAAAAATAACGTTATTTTATAAAGCAAAGAAAAAATATGTCAATATATGACAAAAGCCAATTTTCGTGCCAATTAAAATTATTTTAAAGGTGATACCACCAAAGAAAAAAATGATTCTTCGTCCAAAAAGCTTTCCCTTCTTCGAATATATTGCCCGGGTAACTTACCCCTAAGCGCGTGGTTACTTGCCTCAATTAAACGCACGCACTTAACCCAATAGTAAGCTAGTGTTCGTTTTGAATTTATAAATTTGGATAATTTTTCTTTCCAACAGTCATATGTTTCTTGCCACAATTTCAAAACATTCCCTCCCCCCCACTCCATTGCGGGATGCTGATTTTTTTAAATATTTATAAGAATAGAATTAGAGAACACTGATTATAGTTATAATCCCCGAATGTCCAAAAAGTAAAACGTAAATCCCTCTCAAAACTGACCCTTAAGTTATTTTTGTATTTATAGGCACTATTTAATATGTTCTTCCTTTTTTTTGGTATTATGATCTCATTTAATAATGGTTTCGATTGAAACTGTATCTGAAAAAATGGAAATATAATTTTGAAAATACATGACAAAAACGAGTCAGTTATCGTAACGCATGCGCGTAACAAAAAAAGAACCTAACCTTAATTCAAAAATAGGCACATTTTTTTTTAATTTTATTAAAAACCGTGTAATTTTATATATAAATATATCATCATAATAAGGATGCGTACAAATTAAGCGACTACAACGCTCACAACACCCATTTTGGAGACAAGCATATTCATGACGTCATTGTTTTCGCTCACACAACCACCCTGCTGGGTCAAAATGAATCGATATATCGTTTATAAACATCGATGTTGAAATCCAAAACATCGATGATCCATCGTTCTTCATGGGCGATGGTATATGAACAATATTTTATCATAGCGTCATCATCTGTCCCGCCCATGATCTTGTGATCTTTAACTACTAATATAGATATCTCTTGCATTCACTGAGAACTCAGGTTATAATTTAACGCGTGAGATTGTAAACTAACGATAGGATTGATTATAATCAAACGATTTTAGATTATAAACTGAAGAAGATATAAATTTAGGATGTATAATTATTTATAAAACATCTAAAAAATTTCGATATATCGTTCATAACCATCGATGTTGAACTTTTAAAATATCGATGTTTTTTTTGGGAATAATGTCGCATCTCTACCCAAAATAAAATAAAATATTGGCCATGAGCGTTGGGGTTGCCTAGTGAAACGCACCTTAAATATTTTAATCAGAGAAGAGAGACTTATATAGAAGTTCAATTCTGTGTTAAAAGTTTTGGCGTTTGGGAAAACCACGTGATCAGAACTTCTGATCACCGGCACTTAGATGGCGCTGTACCAAAATTAGGTTTGCCCACGCCTATACTTGCAAAGCGTATGCGTAGATAAAGGCAGTAATTTAAATTTGAAATTTTTTTATAATTTCATCATTAAATTGTGGTATTAATTAAGAAAAAAACTTTCATCTATTGCAGATAAATTGTTATACAGTAAACTCTCAATTATCTGGTGCGGATAATCCGATTTTTGGGTTATCCGAACATTATTTTTTTAAAAATTTGAGGAGAAATCATAGATTTTCTTAATAATTAAGACTATTAGCTTGTTAAAACAATTTGGTTTGGGAATTTGAATATATTTTTGACGTATTTCCCAGATATGTATTTTGATTATCAAGCAATCTTTCTCAGTGATGGTCAAGTAGTACTGGATCAAAATTAACCAAACTTATTTTTAGTGTTTTGTCCAGATACGTATTTCGATTGCCACGCAATTTTCCTCAGTGGTGATCAAGCAGTTTTGGATCCTTCCGTTACTGCTATGTGATAAGTCACACATTGTAATGAGCCACTATATAGCGATTACGCAGCGATCCAAAACTACTTGTTCACTGAGGAAGATTGCTTGGCAATCGAAGTACATATCTGAGCAATGCGTTTATACGTTACTTTGGTAAGTTATATTACATAAATGAGACGGAAATATTTTATGAATTTTAGGAATAAGTTGTTATAGTTCGAATTATCCGTCTTTTTCGATAATCCGTGCCGTCTCTCCCCAACATTAGCCCGGATAATCGGGAGTTTACTGTGTATCAAAAGTATAAATTATAGCATTTTAAATTTTTGCTAGTATTTGGTAGTTCTATAGTAAAAATAAATGTTTTTAAGAAGAGAGGAGTCTAGGCTCCACCACAGTAGAGTACAAAATGATATTTTGCAAGACAATGCCATCTATTGCCTTATTTTAGAAACGACAGATCACGTTTTTGCCTTATATTGAAATTGAAGCTTTCTATAAGTTTTTCTTGTCTGATTTTAATACAACACTAATTATTCGGAGCTTATAAGGTATAATGATTAGTTTTGCGCATGCGTCAATCATTTGGATCACGTGACTGAAAAAATTGATGAAAACTGTCTCATAAATGGGCCTTTTAAGTCATACAATATAGTAAAAGGCAATTAGAATAATTTGATTAATATAAAAACAAAAAAAAAGCAATTAAGGGCAAAACTCCATGACTCTTAAATATAAATGCCATTTTATTATCTTCTTTTTTTTTATTATTTTTGAAAATTTTCCGAATGTGCCATATTCATTAATGAAACGAAAGACAATTATTCTAAATCCCATTGTGAGAGCTTTTTGCCATTGTAAGTGTTTTGCTTGAAAATTATCCAGTTTTTTTGGTTTAATAGAATTTAGAATAAATTGAGTGCCATTTAGAGATAGAAAGAGAAAAAAAATGTAACTTTCCTTTTCTTTCTGATAATAATTTTCCATCTTTTTCATTATAAAAAATAAAAATCATAGATTATGTTTTAAAAATGACTG
Source organism: Sisyra terminalis (assembly GCA_958496175.1). NCBI lineage: Eukaryota > Metazoa > Arthropoda > Insecta > Neuroptera > Sisyridae > Sisyra > Sisyra terminalis. Next base: position 1,781,639 of record OY292280.1, read on the forward strand.
ATTGTGTAGGCAAAAGAAATGTTATGTTTTTTTTTTTATTAAATATAGTTTGTAAAATTTCAAAAGTTCTTTAATCGCTGAAAATGATTAACTAGTGCGCACGCACGTGTAATGCGCGCATCGCGACATGCGCAACGCTGCTTCGTCTCGAAGCTTTATTTTGTTTTTGTTTTTTTTTCTTCTTTCTTTTTTTTACAAAGTAAACGGTTTTATATGGAAAATGTACCTGACTTATATGAAATATACGTGTTCGAACTGGATGTAACTTAAAGGAACTTTTCTATATTATTTTTTTTCATTTGATTCATGTTCGCACTTAAGTTCTCATTTTTTATGATTGAAGACTAAAGTCGTCTTCATTTGATTATTAATAGTGTAAACGTGTCCAAATCGGTAAACCGAGATTAATTAAAAATGCAATATATTTTTAATGATGATAATAATATATTATTTTAAGTCTCTATTCTTAAGAATAACATTTAACGAATGATTTATTTGTATATATTTTAAATTTTTTAAAAATTTTCTCATTTTTCATTTAGCAAGTAGTTGGAAATCTGATCAATTATCTTTTTTTTTATACGTATATAGACATAATAAACATACTGTAGGTAAGATATTTCTTTTTTGCCAACAAATTTTTGCCAATTTTCGTGCCATTAATATATTTTCAACCTAAAAAAAAACGGTGAAATCAGCTATGAAACTTGCCAATTTGTACTGCGCGTGCGCAAATTCAAAAGCTCATATAAACTTTTGTTTTAAAAGTGTACTTAAAAAAACAAAACAATTGACGAATGCACGAATTCATTATTAAGAAATGCATAAATCCTGTATAATTACAAATGTATACAATTATTTTTTATTAATTTCCACATGAGCTTTCTTTGTGTTAAAGTGACCGGAAATGATTTGCGCATGCGTACTCTAGCCATTTGAATTCAAGCTGACAATTCCGTTGCGAAAAGAAAAGAAGAATATCAATTCGTACTTAAACATTAAAAACAAAATGCAATAATCGAGAGAATTTGTTATAATTTTTTTTTCTATGTTTTAAATAATTTTTGAATTACTTATAATTTCTTTTAGTAAAATCCCATTATTTATTATTATTAATTCAGTCATATTACGTAGATTTAAATGACCTATGAAGGTATCTTGCCTTAGATATTTTAGATTTATATTTGTTATTATTATTATTATTATCGACATATTTTTATTATTATAATTTAGTTATAATATTTAGATGTTATTGTTAACGATTAAAATTAACCTTTTTTATATTTCATAAACAGATTATTATATTATTATTATTATCACTGCATCAAATGTATAAAATGATGATAATATGTTATTTTTTTGTGGAAAAAAATAAGAATAAACGAAACTTCATACTTTTTTATTATAAAAATTCGTGTTTTCATTATTAATTCATAATTTTTTTCCCCATGTACATTTTATTTAATATTTCCAAGCCACAATTCATGAATAGTTATATAAGTCATATGACTCAATTTCTATATTATTTCATTGTTTTTATGATGACAATCACAGATTGTTAAAACGCATTGTATTTAATAGAGAAATAAAGAAATTGAGTCATACGAGATATACAATTATTAGGGTATGACCGAAACTAGATTTTTGGCCGAAACTGGCGGTTCGAAGTCAATCTCATTTTCTGTATACTACTGGATCTTTCAGTACGAGCGCTGGCGTCGTTTTTTCTTCCGTTGGTAGGGGGAACCGATGCGTTATATTTAAAATAACTAACAATCGATGTTATCTCGCTCTCCCTTTTAAAATTCGCATCGGTTCGTTTCTCTTATCAACGGGAGAAAAAACGACACCAGCGCTCGTAGTGAAAGATCCGGTACTACCATTTTCTATACAGAAATGACCCCGGCTTTTGCCGAAAAAAGTAGTTTCGGTCGGACCCAGAGAAGAGAGACTTATATAGAAGTTCAAATATGTTTTAAAAGTTTTGGTGTTCGGAAAAGTCACATGGTCAGAGCTTCTTGGAACCGGCACCTAGATGGCGCTATACTAAATTAGGCTTGATCTCGCCTAAATTTGCAAAGCGCATGGGTAAATGAACTTCCGATTTCATCATTAAATTGGAACAAATGTACTTTAGCACACCCACAATCTGGCAACGTTGCATTTTCGACTTTGTTTTTAATTTAATTCGCGATATTTTTGTTAATTCAATTCTAATATGGTATAATTCTCTCTTGTGTGGCTCAAGTTTCATTATGGACCGACTTAATCGCGAATTAAATTAAAAACAAAGTCGAAAATTCAACGTTGCCAGATTGCGGGTGTGCTAAAGTACACTAGAGCCATTAAATTATGGTATTAATTACGAAAAACACTAACATCCATTGCAGATAAGTTGTTATAAGAATTTTACCATAATAGCAGTATAAGTTCATAGTAGTATTTTGTAGTTTTATAGTACAAAGTGATATTTCTCATGAGAATGTCATCTATTACATTATTTTAGAATCGCTAGATCACGTTTGTGGGTCACTTCATTGTATGCAGATACTTCCTCATTCCACCGTGGCCGGTTATTAGGTTCGTTACCACTTTAACCTGGTAAGACCTACTGGTACTTGTAAGACCAAATATTTCAATAGTTAGTTTCCGTTAACCAGGAGAATGTACAGAGCCTCGAATAGCCATTTTAAAATTTCAGCTAAGTTGGATTTTCTAGGATGAAGTTAGTTGAGCTTCAACACTTCAGTATCTCGAATTATTGCGATTCCTTGTCCCCTACTTCACCAAGTTATGATTAAGTAGCTGCGCGAATTTCAGCAATCGTCGCATTCCAGGACTTGACATTCCTAGTTCCTTTGACTCCATTTATTCAAAACACTAAACTCCCTGTAATTTAGATCACCCACATGGGTCACTCCACTGTATGCAAATGTTAAGCAGATCTGTGGTTTTGCAGGAGCTTTCAACACGGTCTGGCTAAAGGATAAAATGAGTGGCTTAAGTTCCTTTTAGCACACTCAAATCTGGCAACGATGTATTTTCGACTTTGTACTTAATTTAATTCGCGAATAAATCGATCCATAACGAAAATTTAGCCACAAAAGTGAAAAGTATACCATATTAGATTTGAATCAACTACAAAAATTGCGAATAGAATAAAAAATAAAGTCGAAAATACAACGTTGGCAGATTGTGGGTGTGCTAAAATGGACTTGAGCTGAAAATTTAATTTTACATATTTCATGATAAAATTCAGATCTCAACTTTTATTAAATAAAAAGATAATTCAGGTTGTTTAAGATCGATGACCACTGAGAAAGATTGCTTGGGAATCGAAATACGTATCTGGGCAATATGTCACAAATATTTTTGCTTGAACTTGCAATAACTTTTTAACATTTGTGTTTCACGAATTCAGTTTCGGTTCCGGTCGTAGTTTCGGCTTGATGACAACCGAAACTAAGCCGAAACTAGGCCGAAACCGAAAGTTCGGTTGGGCAATACTATAGGTACGAAGACTTTATTACTTTCCGGGCTTCCAATTATTAAGAACTTGATTTAGATAAAATTTAAGAAAATTTTTAGAAGAACAAGAGAAAAAAATGGTTAGCACTTTCTTCTTTGAATAGATTCCAGGAATCCAAGTATCCAGGTCATTCAAATGTCAAATTTTACGTACAAATTGCATTCGAGTGAACAATACGTACAGGAATAGTATCGAAACCATTCGAAATAGTTCTCTTCAGTTCTGAAAATTTCGACGTTCCTGATCCAAGCTTATACCCTTTTTTTAATTTTGCTTAAATTATAATAGACCATCGGTAATTTCATTTTCACTACTTAGTCCCTACTGAAGTATAAAAGCTCCAGGGAAGCAACTTAAAACTTCTGGATATTCACCGTTAGAGTACGTTTTTTGAATTATTGACCAAAATTTGAACCAACTTTGCGCATCTAACCGCCATTTTTAAACAAACGATTTCTTCTTCTTCTTTTTAATTTTACTTCAATAAACTATTGATAATTTCATTCATTTTCAATATTTACGGTGACAATTCATACTGTTTTTTTAAATATAAATGTCCGATTTTTTATTTATTTATTTGACGGTTTTTCAATGAAATTTTCACTGTATCTAAACTGAAATATAGTAGCAACAGGAAAGCAACTTGAAATTTCTGGGTCTTCAGCCTTAGGGTACCCTTTTTGATCCATAGACTAAAATTTGAACCAGCTTTGCGCCAAGGTTTATAAACTACACAGGTATTAAAGATTATAAAAGATAATTAATAATATTAAAGATAATATTAAACAAAATTTTAATGAACTGATAGTCATCAGTATTCATAATAGAAGAATCAAATAATAAGTGAAAGAAAATATTTTTTTAATATTTGTATTTCACGAATTCAGTTTCGGTTACGGTCGTAGTTTCGGCTTGATGACAACCAAAACTATGCCGAAACTAGGCCGAAACCGAAACCGAAAGTTCGGTTGGGCACTACTATAGGTATAAAGACTTTATTACTTTCCGGGCTTCCAAATATTAAGAACTTGATTTAGATAAAATTTTTAGAAGAACAAGAGAAAAAAATGGTTGACCCTTTCTTCTTTGAATAGATTCTAGGAATCCAAGTATCCAGGACATTCAAATGTCAAAGTTTACGTATAAATTGCATTCGAGTGAACAATACGTACAGGAATAGTATCCAAACCATCCGAAATAGTTCTCTTCAGTTCTGAAAATTTCGACGTTCCTGATCTAGGCTTCTACCGAAAAATATTAAAGATAATATTAAACAAAATTTTAATGAACTAATAGTCATAAGTATTCATAATAGAAGAATCAAATAATAAGTGAAAGACAATATTTTTTTAATATTTGTATGTCACGAATTCAGTTTCGGTTACGGTCGTAGTTTCGGCTTGATGACAACCAAAACTATGCCGAAACTAGGCCGAAACCGAAACCGAAAGTTCGGTTGGGCACTACTATAGGTACAAAGACCTTATTACTTTCCGGGTTTCCAAATATTAAGAACTTGATTTAGAAAAAAATTAAGAAAATTTTTAGAAGAACAAGAGATAACACTTTCTTGTTTGAATAGATTTTAGGAGTCCAAGTATCCAGGTGATTCAAGGATGCTAGGTATCAAGGTTTATTAAGCAATTAGTAATGATGAGTATTGGGAATAATTTGGAAATTAATCTATGTAATGAAGAAGTGAGCGATGTGTGACATGGATGTGTGGTCTCTGTTAAAGAGTCGAGAGAAAGGTAAAAAAAACATTTAGTCGCGGTGAAAGTTTAGTCGAGGGTGAAAGTAAAATTCAAATATAAGCGTAAACAAAGACTGCGATAACATTATGAATAATAATTTATTTATTTTCGTTGGGAAACTGCATCGATGATTTGTTGGTATTTTAAGCAGTGGAGTCCAATGACGAATGATGATCTTTGGCAGTTTGGGTCTGGGTTAGTCGCTTGAATAATTCTGGGTTTTTTCGAGCAGTTGCCCGGTTTAGGTCAGCACAGAAGTTTGGAAACAAAATGAATATATGGGGGATTCGTAATCATCACTTTCTTCTTGAAATTCAAATACATTTATTACCGACTTAGTACAAACTGGGTTAACAGTTAACACTCAGTCTCGCTTTCAACTCGGCTCGGAAAACCAACCGAGAATATTTTACCAAATCTTTGCTTTATATTGCATTCAAATCGCGTGCAATTCTATAATTCCATTAATCCTAAATAATTCCACGTACCAATTCAAATAACTTTATAAATTGTGCTAGTCTTCAATAAATTGCTGTGAAGTGAAAAGCCTGGAAAACACAAACACTGTATAGGTAAATTTCATTTTTCTTTAATCTCAACACTACTGATTTTATAACCACGAAAACAAAATGGCACCCAATCACAACAAAATGGTTGACACTCCAATATTTTAAAAAATTATTTGGTAAAATATTGGACATTTGCCAATAAACCTCCAATCTACCAACTATGTATTGAAAACTATCAACAATAATCAAATAAGATTTTTTTTCGTTGAACAGTTATACTGTTTATACAATACATAAAATATATTCTAGTCCAATTTATGAAGTATAATTAAATATAACAAATCATTCCATAAACACAAATTTGAACAGAAGTTCTAACAAAAATATTTTTTGATGTATTACCGAGATACGTATTTCGATTGCCAAGCAATCTTCGTAAGTGGTCATCAAGTAGTATTGAATCGCTCCGTTTTACTATTAGATGAATCACACAGACAAAATGATAATTGAGAAAATAATTTATACAAAAGTAAACTATAAAAATAAATTTTGAAAAATCCTGGATGCTCTCATCCATGGTGTGGTAAATAATTAATAATGTTCTTGGGAACTTGGATTCAAATAATAAGACGATAAATTTTCAAATTATCTCAACATTTCGTTGCTATTTATTTTCAACTTCTTCAGGAGAACTAAAACATAATAACAATGCAAGTTGTTCAAAGCCAAATTACACAAATTAATTTTCGCTGTTCAGTATAAATCAAAATTAATTTGTGTAATTTGGTTTTAAACAACCTGCATTGTTATTATGTTTTAGTTCTCCTGAAGAAGTTGGAAATAAATACCAACGAAACGTTGGGATAATGTGAAAATTAAATGTTTTATTATTTGAGTCCAAGTTCCCAAGGACATTATTAATTACAAATTTTGAACTAAAGTTCAATCATAATGAATTGAATGAATCAGCGTGAATCATCACAAAGCAGTCACGGAACGATCCAAACTACTTGATGACCACTGAGGAAGATTGCTTAGCAATCGAAATACGTATCTGGGCAATACGTCACAAATGTTTTTGTTTGAACTTCTGTTCAAATTTATTTTTATGATATGATTTATTATATTAAATTAAGTATAAGCTTGGATCAGGAAGGTCGAAATTTTCAGAACTGAAGAGAACTATTTCGAATGGTTTCGATATTATTCTTGCACGTATTGTTCACTCGAATGCAATTTTTACGTAAACTTTGACATATCCCAGGAAATGAAGAAGCGATGATTATTTTAAATATATTGCCAATTCAAAAATTTGCAATAATTGTAATCCCTTCTGATTTTTGTAACTCAATACGTCCCTGTAAAAAAGCATTTTGAAATCAAATATCCTAAAATGACTCCTAATAAACTTTTTGAACACTAAAATGCCTTTAAATGCCTTTTCAATACCTCAAAATAGTGGAAATGCAGCTGTTATACTGATTGAAAGCAAAGAAATCATGAGATAGAGATATATGTTGTCTTTGTTATACTTTATTAGGAGTTGACAGTTGAAGGGTTTGCTGCAAAATGAAAATTGCTCTAATTTTACAATTTTTTCTAATTTGACTGTGAATTTTTCACGGGTAGCCACTAGCTTGCTTTATTTGAATTAACCATTGAACTATAAATGTGATGCAATAAAATTCTCTAAAAAGGAGATATAAACACCTAAATTAAACTGATTCTCAAAGATTTTGTCATATGGCCACTGTTGACGTATTTCGATTACCAATGTTGCTTTATTGTATTTTACATTATTAATCTCATTATTCATATAATTTGCGGCCAATGCCAGTTAAGGTTGTCTATTACCTTGTACGTATTTTGATTGCCAAGTATCCTTAATCGGTAATTATCAAGTCCCTAGTACATACCCACAATTTCTACGTGATGATTCACGATTCATAAGATAAGAGTGTCCAGTATTTTTTTCAACAGATTTTAACAAATATAGCCAGGAACCTTATTGATCTTTTCGATTGGTAATTCGGGTAGAAAAAAATGGATCTCCTAATTTATAAATACAAACATTTATGAATCGAGAATCATCACACCGAATTGAGAAATACAGGTGAAATATAGACAATCAAAATACGTATATAGATCATACGTCAACAACTTTAAGGATATTCATAGCTCAGTATCAATAAAATTTCTAATATTAAGTTCAAACTACTTTGGAAAACTATCAACAAAAATTTGAACTAAAGCTCAAATATATTTGTGACGTATTGCCCGGATAGGTATTTCGATTGCCAAGCGTTCTTCCTCAGTGGCCATCAAGTAGTATTGGATTGCTCCATTTACTATAAGATGAACCACATAGAAATAATGATAATTTAGAAAATATTTTTTACAAAAGTAAATTATAAACAAAAAGTTTGAATTAAAATTCAATCATAATGTATTTGGCATATAACATATTGCTCATGCACGTATTTCGATTGCCAAGCAATTTTCCTCTGTAGTTATCAAGTAATATTGGATCACACCGTAACTGCTATGTGAAAAATCACAAAATCCTGTGGTCTTATTAACTTAATTTATTCTTCAGAAGAGATATATAAAAAAATAATTAATTGATTTTAATAATTGAAATTTAAAATTTTAGAAATTAGCAATTGTTTATGTCCAAATATAAAAATAATGGCCATTAGAAAGTATAAAAATTGAATGACAAATTTAAAACTACTATATACTATTTACCGTTAGATGTATGCCATGTCAAGAAATTATTTCTTTCACATATTTTATAAAACTTACTACAAATAATTTGCATAAATACGATGACGTTGGCACCATTTCTAATTTAAATTCAAATCAAATTACGTCGAGAATTACATATCTCTTGAATTTGATAAATTTCCCTGATTTCCCTGACCAGAAAAAAAATCCCTGACTTCAGATTTGCCTCGTATATGGCGCCATCTGTAATCTATTAAGCATTTCAGGAATCAAAATTGTTAATACTCCAGTATTATTTTCGGCTAACTAAAGAGAAAGGGAAATCTAAGGAAGGAAAATGTTGCCTCATTTAAATAAGCCACTTAAAACCCAAGGTTTATAAAATACACAGATGGCCTCATGCGCCACGTGACGTATCCAGAAGAAATTCGTACATATCTTCAGACTGATTCAAATTTCAAAATTCTTCGTATGACGTCATTTTTTTTTTCTAATGGGACAACCTGTGTAATTTATAAACCTTGAGTTTTAAGCGGCTCATTTAAATGAGGCCACATTTTCCTTCCTTAGATTTCCCTTTCTCTTTAGTTAGCCGAAAATAATACTGGAATATTAACAATTTTGATCCCTGAAATGCTTAATAGATTACAGATGGCGCCATATACGAGGCAAATCTGAAGTCAGGGAGTTTTTTTCGGGTCAGGGAAATCAGGGAAATTGATCAAGTTCAAGAGATATGTAATTCTCGACGTAATTTGATTTGAATTTAAGATGAAATTTTGAATTTGAATTTCCCACTTTTATTTGCGGAAACGATTCTTTGGATTGTTAACCGTTTAGTGGAAAAGGGAAGTAAATCAAAGCTTCATTGTTGTGCCGATAGATAGCTGGCCAAAATCGATTTTTGCATAGCTATTCGGATAAATGTTATTTAATCTTCGAGTTGCAATAATATGAGTTATACTATTTTGGTATTAAGTGGTTCAATTTATTAATAATCTCAAGGGTCAATTGTTGTGTATCATTGGTGAAGTTATCCAGTAATGTTGGGTGTTTGCTACCACTGAGAGTGTTTGCTTGGCAGTCGAAGTACGAATTTGAGAGTATTTTTAACTTCCAGTAGGCATTCTACAGAGGTGCAAAGCATCTGTACATAGAACTGGAATAATACTTTTCAAATATTTGATTTTTGCCAAAAACTATTACAACACTGAAATGTAAAGTTTCCAAGAAATTGCAAATAATAAATTGGTAATAACGGTAATGATCTTTTTTTCAGGATTAATTGGAGTGCAGCTAGGTGAGGAGGGAAAATGACATCAACGGTGGAAAATGGTTTAATTGGAAAATGTTTGTTTGATTGAAAATTTATTTTCCTAATTTATTCAATACAAAATGATGAACTTGAACAGTTATTATGTTAGCAGAGGAAAATGGCGATTGTTGTTCGTTTTCGCATGTTTTAATTCAGGTGAGTAGAAACGTTCCAATATTGGGGACCCAACAATGGGAATGTTCGTTTCGATTTGGGAATTTTGTAATGACTAAGCTATGAGGTAATCGTGTTGCGGATAAACCCTATTCGATTACGAAATCAAATTCAAATGAAACATCACGTACACGTGTAGTAAAGTACCTATAAATGGAAAACAAGAAGAAGGTGAAATTTGATTATAATTTTATTGCCGCAAGAACACTTTCACAATGGATGACAACCTCGAAACCTCAACATGACATTGATAATTTATTTTTTAGTTGTGCCATCAATTTTCGGTCAGTTTCACTATGACCCGCATCACCTGGGACCTATCCAGATTGAGTACCCGAAAATTCGCAGTTTTCGGCATGCTCCTGAAAAGAACTTTTCTGGCGACCAGCTAGTTTTCAACATGGACCCGGAGGAAAGCCCACGCCATTTCCGGCCGCAAACTCTGTACAAAATCACCGAGACCCTTGGCGCTATCAATACGGTTGGAAAATTTTTAGTTAATATGACCCGGGCAGAAGAAAACAACCCGAATGAACTTCCTGCCGCTTTGTATACTATTAGTAAAAACGTGTTGGGGAGGAATGTAACCGATACGATCGCCCCATTTGTTTTACCAGCTCTTCCAGCCGTTTTAGTTCCCAAGTCGACTACTACTACGACTACTACCACCACAACAACTACCGAGTTACCCGAATCGCCAGAAGATGGCAATGAAACTGCCCAATATCCGGATCTGTACAGTTCAAAAATTGGAAATAACGGACGTACGTGTACTACTCCAGATGGAGCTAAAGGAGTATGTGATGACCTCAGTAATTGTCCTCAACTACTTTTAAATCTGGGAAGTCTACGTCAATCACTATGCTTCAAAAGCCTCTTCGTTCCCGGGGTGTGCTGCCCTTCCGATACCGACGAAGTCGGAACCATTTCCACCCAAATCAACCCCATCAACGAACTTGCCACAACCCCTCGACCGATCCAGGTACCACAAACCCCCAAACCCATCACCGACAACTCTCTCCTAGTCGACCCCGAAGGTGATAATCAATCTATCCACTTAACGCAAATACTCAATTCGACCACTTGCAGAATGTGGCCAACCGGAAAACGCGAATTTTCGCGTCGTCGGAGGCGAAGAAGCGGCCGCAGGCCGCTGGCCATGGATGGCGGCGATTTTCCTCCACGGCCCCAAACGAACCGAATTCTGGTGCGGCGGATCCCTAATCACGTCCCGACATGTCCTAACAGCAGCCCACTGCACGAAAGACGCCCGCCAAAGACCGTACGTAAGTCAATCAAAACATCCCTGAAAATAAACCGGGGAAATTGTCTTTAGGTTTTCACCCCGACAGTTTACGATTCGATTGGGAGATATCGATCTGAAACGGGATGATGAGCCTTCGGCTCCAGTAACAGTACGAGTTAGTGATATCAGGGCGCATCCCCAATTTAGTCGAGTGGGATTCTACAATGATATTGCCCTGTTTTTCCTGGATACACCGGTGAGGAAATCGCGATATGTTATTCCAGTATGTTTGCCGCAACCCTCATTACGTAGCAGTTCTTTTGCTGGCCAACGTTCAACAGTTGTTGGTTGGGGCACCACGTATTACGGTAAAGGAATTATTTGGTGTACTGGAAAATAATGTCGTTTTTATACCAATAGCACAGGCCAGCGATGGTAATCTTGTCTTAAATATATTTTACTGTTATTTTTGCCCTGATTATTGAAAAAAGTTCATCACGTAAAGTTTTGCTACAAATTACAATTGAAAAGTAGTTTTTTCGGCCAAAATCGGGAGTCCAAATCGAACCACAATTTTTGGATCAAAAATGGTAGTACCAGATCTTTCACTACTTGCGCTGGTGTCGTTTTATTTTCCGTTGGTAAAAGAAACGGCTCATGTGTACTTTAGCACACCCACAATCTGGCAATGTTGCATTTTCCACTTTGTTTTTAATTTAATTCGCGATTAAATCGGTCCATAATGAAAATTTAGCCACAAAAGATAGAATTATACCATATTAGAATTAAATCATCAAAAAAATCGCGAATTAAATTAAAAACAAAATGTAACGTTGCCAGATTGTGGGTGTGCTAAAGTACACTTGAGCCCTTATAAACTTCGTATCGGTTCATTTCCTCTACTAACGGAAAATAAAACGACACCAGCGCTAGTAGTGATAGATCTGGTACTACCATTTTTGATACAGAAATAATGGTTCGATTTGGACCCCTCACTTCGGCCGAAAAAATTTATAGATATTACCCGTATTGTATAAAATAATTTTTATTTTCATTTAATTTTAATATTACAAATTTGTCGTGTTACTTAACATATTTATTCCATGGAATTTAGGGTAAATTTTTTTTAAAAAAAATACGATGTTTGCTACTAGTTCCTTATATATTTTCTTATTTTGTGAGAAAACATTGCGAAATGGATTTTATATTTGAAATAATCGAAAAAAATATATTGAAGCCACCTATTAGTTAAAAAAATATTAAAATAGTCCTTTTTTGCTGGCCTGTGTAGTCATTCAATTGACATTTATCTGCTTATAAGTTATTTCAAAAGGGTACTAAAAATATTTTATGATTCGACTACTTTATCAAGTTAGTAAAAATTTCAATATATTTTTCATTCCGAAATCTATATTGAAAAGATAGGACCAAAAACCCGAAAGAAAATTAATTCGGTGTTGTATTCTTTTCGAGTTTCACAGGATAACAACGCAAAGTTGTTACGAAAAACATTTTCATTGTTTAACTAAGTGCATTTGAAGTTCATTAAAGCCAAAAGAGTTTTTTAAGTTCAAATTCGATAATTTTCATTTTTTCAATTGGTAGCAACGAAATATGACCAAAAAATTATCCAATAAAACGTTAAGGGGGGAAATGGTGCCAAATTTATGCCAGAAAGTCGAAGAGCTGTCAAATAATCCTAATCAGTCTTAATCGACCGGTTAAATATCCAAAAGTGTCCAAAAATTGTTAACAGATAAAGTTCTATGTTGTAGCATGGTAATGGAGAAGAAATGCTCTGGAAAAAACTAATTAATTAAGGGGGAGGTGATATTGCCATACCCATTATAATTGTCCAAAGTTATTTCATTGGGTTTATATTTATTTCAAGTGTTGCCACATTTACTAAGTGGTACAAATATTAAAAGTTTAAGTGATGTTCAAAATGTAATTTTTTGGTATTTTCCTTAGTAATTAATTGATTTTTACTAATATGGCATTAAAAATTTGCACACTAGATATAAAAACGGTGATACTATTGGGGCTGATTATATCATTGATTTAAAATCAAAATTTGTAACAAAATTTTGGGTTTTGAATTTATATTGAAAAAATGACATTACTTTTCGGCCCCCTAATATCAATGATTGTAGCCTAATCATAGTATTTGTTTGCAATAACTGGAAATATTTTCATTGATTTCCAAACTATTTTTACTGTAACTTTTGACCGTTATGATACTATTCAAATTTCATAAGTTTTAGTTGGGAATAATATGTGATGCAAACGAAGTTGAGGGTAAGTGCCGCAAAAAAAGTCCTTGATTTTTACTAATTTGGCATTAAAAATTTGGTCACTAGATGCCAAAACGTTGATACTGGCGAAGCTGATTATATTATTGATTTAAAATCAATTGTTGTACCGAATTTGGTGTTTTAAATGTATATTGAAAAAACGACATTTTCCGGTACATTTATTAAATTTGATTTGAATTTTGAAAATAAGAAATTTAAAATACAATTAGGTGGTAAGGAGAGTACTATACAAAGGCAGGCGAATCTCCCAATATGGCGGAATGAGGATTGTAATCAAGCGTATTTTCAACCGATTACGGAAACTTTTATTTGTGCAGGCTACGCAGAAGGTGGCGTTGATGCTTGTCAGGTATACTATTTAATTGTTGATGGGGTTTTTTTATTGATTTGGTTTTGATGTAGGGAGATTCGGGCGGACCGTTGATGTTGCAACATGATGCCCGATGGATTCAAGTTGGAGTCGTTTCTTTCGGGAATAAATGCGGAGAACCGGGATATCCTGGAGTGTACACACGCGTCACTAAGTATCTGGATTGGATCGAGGCGAATACGGGACACCGACGCAAAAATTAACCCTCACTTTCACCCCCGATGTTTACTACATCAATATGTAGGCTTCACAAGCCAAACAAGTCAAATAAATAAATAAACTAGAATTTTTTTTTTTGAAAAAAACTTTTCCTTTATTTTTTTTTTAGTACAAAATTGCAGGTGATCCAAGTGGTGCGTAAAATACGTTGTGATGGCATTGTTTTTAACTCCGGTAACCTAGCTTTATGAAAGTTTAATAGTACTCATACAGCTAGATAACCAAAGAAAATACCGATGCCAGTTTTCCGACCCCAAAAAAAAAAAAAAAAAAAAATATTGGGAAAATCTTTTTAGGAGCAAAACATTTGTTCTATGAGTTTCATTTACAAGTGTTTCGCTTAAAAGGAGAAAAGAATAAAAGAAGTCTGAAAGAGAAAACGTGTTAATTTCCGATCGACAAATATGGTTAAATCAATAAAATTGGCGCTAATTTCAGTGTTTAATTTGGATGAAAAGTGGAAAAACTTACGGTAGTTGGGTGGTGTGAGGCGGCGTTGCGGCTCTGGGGTGTTGCGGACTGCGGTCACGTTTTGCACTGCATCGAAAATCCGGCAATAATAACAGCCAAAGCGGTGGGTTCACGAATTTTGGGCCAACTGATCCAACAACCTGTTCCGAATAACGCCACAACTATTTTATGTTGTTGCTTGGCAAGTCTCCGTTCGCATATATCGGCTGGTCTGTCTGTCTGTCCGTCTGTCTGTCTGTCTGTCTGTCCATCGGCCTGTCTGTCTGTCTTTCGTGGGATGTCTCGTTCTGGTCTTTGTATGCGTCTTGATTGCCTTTCCTTGTCTTCTTTCTTCGTTTTTTTGAATTCGTCCATTTATTTATCTTCTTCCTTTACATCCAAGTCGCATCGTTCACGTACAGAAAAGCATTTCAGAGCAAAACCTGTTTCCACACAACCTGTTTTCAACGTTGCCAAATTTATTTTGTTCAAGATCCAAGATCGCGATCGGCCAAATCAAAAAGGCAAACTTTTGGACAACATGAATCGTTGGCAAAATCAAGCGATTTTCCAGCGGCGTTTTTAGCCGAATGGTTAGATTAGGCACCATATGGATTAGTAGGAGACAGTTAAAGTGGACTTACCTGGAGATTTCACCGAAAATCACTGAGAACAAAACCCGAATGGGCCAGAGAATGGAAATGACGGTGTCCGATGTGGAGACAACCCAGAAGTGATTTACAATTCGAAGCACATCTTATGCGCGCATATTCGCCGAGAATGCCGATTAGAAATGTGACGTAGGATCGAAGCGGAGCCAATCGGGCCGAAAACGGCCCAGGTGAAGAGAGCCACCGCGGCCCACCGGTATTCCGAAGGTAAAATGACCGCGATCCCACTCCGCCGGAGTGGGATCCACTAGATCATCACTCGATTCTCCAAAATTTCGTAACAATCGCTCGCTTTGTTAGCCTATTTTTAGCCGCGGACCAGAAACTTACGAGCGGTTTTTTCTTTCCAATTTGCCTGTTGCCATGGACCGCAAAGGATGCTTGCAAGGGAGGATGCAACGCATCGTCGCATCTTTTGTCTTTGTTGCCGAGAAAGAATTACCTCTTAACGATATCGAATAGTTTTGCCTCTTGGCGGGTGTTTGACTGATTAACATAACCGGTTAAGCCGGTCCGAATACTTTAGTTCCACGTTCTTTAACTGCCACAAGAGCCACAAGACTCTTGATACATTTCAAATCTTTCGACCCCCTCCCCAATGGACCGTGTTTCAACTCCAACATCTTCGTCGATATTCAAATCTCCAACATTTAAAACAATTCCAACCGAAAAAAAATTCAACATTTTTTACCCATACCCAACTCATAACCTTATCAATTTCACTGAAATATCACCTCCAAAAATGGACCCCACATCCCCAAAAATCACATTTTTTTAAAACCCTCTTCTTACTCAGGTTCTCCAGTATGCTTTAATCCGTTTTTACTCAGTGTTCCACAACTCTAGCATCTTCGTCGATATTCAAATCATCAACTTTTAAAGCAATTCCAAACCAAAGAAACGGATATTTTTTACCCAAACCCAACTCATAGCCTCATCAATTTCACTGAAATATGACCTCCAAAAATGGACCCCACATCCCCAAAAATCAAATTTTTTAAAACCTTCTTGTTATTCGTATTTTCCAGCCCAATTCCAACCCAAAAAAAATGGATATTTTTTACCCAAACCCAACTCATAATCTTATCAACTTCACTGAAATATGACCTCCAAAAATGGATCTCACATCCCCAAAAATCACATTTTTTTAAAACCCTCTTTTTATTCGTATTCTCCAGTATCCTGTAACCCGTTTTTACCCAGCGGTCCACAATTCTAGCATCTTCGTCGATATTCAAATCTTCAACTTTTAAAACAATTCCAAACCAAAGAAATGGATATTTTTTACCCAAGCCCAACTCATAACCTCATCAATTTTATCAAAATACGACCTCCAAAAATTGACTCCACATCCCCAAAAATTAAATTTTTTAAAACCCTCTTCTTATTCGTATTACCCAGTATGCTTTAACCCGTTTTACTCAGTGGTCCACAACTCTAGTATCTTCGTCAATATTCAAATATTCAACTTTTAAAGCAATTCCAACCCAAAAAAATGAATATTTTTTACCCAAACCCAAGTCATAACTTCATCAATTTCACTGAAATATGATCTCCAAAAATGGACTCCACATCCCCAAAATCGTTTTTACCAAATGTTCCACAATTCTAGCATCTTCGTCGATATTCAAATCTTCAACTTTTAAAACAATTCCAAACCAAAGAAATGGATATTTTTTACCCAAGCCCAACGTATAACCTTATCAATTTCACTGAAATATCACCTCCAAAAATGGACCCTACATCCTCAAAAATCACATTTTTTAAAACCCTCTTCTTATTCGTAATCTCCAGTTGGCTTTAGCCCGTTTTTGTCCAATGTTCCAATTTTTGGAACATTTAAAAATTTTACCCCAATTCCATTAAGCATGTTTAGCAAAAGTTTCAAAATGTTTTCAAAGTTCCAAATGGAACATCATGAAACCAAAACGAATAAAATTTAAAAAAAAAAATATGAATCATATAGGTAACATGAGTTATTGAAATTATTTGAAATTTTACAAAAAAAAAAAAAAAACGGGCATTCCATCAGTTGCACCACTCAATAATTAATAAATTGCGAAACAATCAAGTCTTACCCAATACAATTTTATCAAAAAGATAAAAAAATAGATCACTCAATTTCCAAGGTGATTTTTTGCCCAAAAAATGTTTTCGTATTTTTAACTACTCAATACCTGCTACTTCGCCAGCATGACACAATAGTAATGAATACTTGGCTCATGTCATATCAGTATTTTTAGAGCCATCAAATCTGGCAACATTGTCTTTTGTTCATTATTTTTAATTTAATCATTATCGGTTTAATTATTATTTATTATTATCGGTCCATAATGAAAATTTAGCCACAAAAAAGACAACTGTACGATATTAGAATTGAATTAATGGCTCATGTCCCTTTCAGGTCGATCAATATTTGGCAACGTTGCCCTTTCTACTATGTTTTTAAATTAATTCGCAAATAAAGCGGTCCATAATGAAATTTACTCTCAGGAAAGAAAATTATATCATATTAGAATTGAATTAATAAAAAAATCGTGAATTGAATTAAGACCAAAGTAGAAAATACATTGTTGCCAGATTTTGACAACTCTCTTCTTATTCTTATTCTCCAGTTTGCTTTTATCAACCAATTGCAAAATATTCCACCAGTTGCACCACTTAATAATTAATAAATTGCAAAAGAATCAATTTTATCTAAAAACTAAAAAAAATTATCATCAATATCTCGAAATTTTTTTGACTAGTCCTTTTTAAAATCATCAAATTTGGCAACGTTGCCATTACTACAATTTTTTTTTTCAAATTTCAAATTTAGCCTCCAAAGAGAAAATTATATCATATTGGAATTGAATTAACAAAAAATCGTGCATTAAAAAAGAACAATGTAGAAAATTCAATGTTGCCAGTTTTGACGGTTTAAAAAGGGACATGAGCCGAATAATTTTACTGATTGATGAAAAATGCATATTTAATTAATTTAATTTTAACAGATGATAAAATTCAGATCTCAGCTATTATTTTTTTTAATAAGACGACAATTCAGGTTGTTTAAGATTTAAGTTTGTTTTCCACCTATTTTTAGAGTTAAAAAAGCTATGCCCCAAAGTTTCAAGGACGAAACCAACAAAAAGTCCTTTTTAGTCAAACCCATGTCTGGCAACATTGCATTATCCACTTTTTTTTTAAATTTAATTCGCAAATAAATCGGGTTATAGATAAATAAATATTTTTTTTTGGAAATTAAGGGATTTCGCCCCTGGACCCTTTGGGTATAGTTTTGGTGATAATATTTTTTAAAATAAAAAAAAAAGTAACTAGAAGAAAGGAAAGTAATTTATAATGAAGGAATCGATTACATTTGAGTGGTTTTTTCAGGAAAAACCCAGGGTACAAAAAAATAGTAATTAAAAATCGAAGGATCAATTGTCGGGGATATTTCATCCGGGGATTTTATGTCGGAGGATCAGGACACCTGATACCGATTAATGAATTAAATTTCCATAAATAACTATGTTGTCACGCTAATCGATTCCTCATCGATTAGCCAAAGAAATTTTCGGAAAATTCATGCTTTAATAATTTTTTGGCTAATCGATATAGTAGAGTTATAACATCATAAAAATATATTATTCTATTTATCAAAAATGATTGAAAAAGGTGATTTCCATTACATGGAAAATCTGAAAATGTATTTGTCGACTATTATTAAATTTTCCAATACTACAGTTGGGTGAAAATGGCAATAGACATTAAAGAATCCGAAACTATTCTCAACTATTAAATATCCATTCGCAAATCTGCAATATGGTCCTCATGAATGACTGCTTCTTGCACGACAATCGAAATATTTGGGGTAATACAGTAAGAAATATTTTTAGATATTGATTCAATATTTGGATTTAATGTTTACTTTTAGTCAATTATACTGAATAATATTTGTATTGCAATAATTTTTGGTATTCTGTACGTACAGTTGAATCTTATGATATAATTTGTGGTACTTAGGGAATTGATTGTCAACAACGAATATTCGATATCGTCATTGAATAATTGAACGATTTTTCGTTATACTGCGTAAATGTAAGGTAAACACCGGGGGCGGTTTAATCAAAAATTGCGAGAAATAAAAAACAAACCAGATAATTTTCGATTTGTTCAAATAAATTTGGGTTAAGTGTAAGTTAACGTAAATTAACTCCATTAACTAGTTAGTGTATACATTAACGGGAATGTATACTTAAACAGTAACTCATCTCAAAAATATTATAATAAATATTTTATTGAATTAATCGTAGTCTTAAACTCGTATTTTCTTTTCTAAATACTTAAATTTAAAAAAGTATAAATAATTTTTAAAAAATATTAAATCTTTTAAAACTCTTACATATTTCAATTGCTGATGTGACTAATCATACAGCAGCTACGGAGAAATCCAATCCTACTTTATGATCACGTATGAAGACTGCTTGGTAATCGAAATTCGTATCTGGAACACGTCACAAATACATTTTGCTTGAATTCAAAATTATGACTAAAGTATACTTTTATAAATTATAAATCATAAATTTGACTACAAAATATATTTATTTCTATTGTTTATACAGTATTCATTCCGCATAAAGACGGAGTCTTAGGTGGGCTTGTTTAAACGCGGCAAAATACAAATTTAAATTGAGATCTATTATTCAATGTTATGAATACTTTTAATATTCATTGTATAGAAATAAATTGAATTATTCTTATGTTTTTATTTATAAATACATTAATAACATTTTGGAAGTAATCTATACAAGGATACTATTATTAAGAAGTATGTAATAACTATATGTTATTATTTAATTCGTAAATTGAAGATAGAGGACTTACCAAAACATCCATATACAGAAAAAAAAGGTCTTCTGGTGGCCGAGTGGTCAAGGTGACCGCTCCAAAACTGATAAGTGTTCGGTTCGATTCTCGTACCAGGCAAATTTTGACATATTTCTCAACTTTTATTAACTCTAGAGTCGCTAAAAACCTTAGTAGTTATATAGTTATTTGGTGGAAAATTACATGAAGAAAATGATGATTTTTTTGGAAAACTATCTGTGAAAACGTTTGATAAACATGTAATAAAGTGAAAGTTAAACAAACAATTGAAGAATTATTAGCATTTTTTTATAAGTAAGTATAAATATACTTTAACGGTAATGTATATGTTACAGTGAATTTGCATTACCAGTGAAAATATATCCTCACTGGTATTACAAAATCATTGTAACATATACATTACATTACAGGAGTAGTACAATAATATATTATCCTCAGATTTCACATAATTTTTTGTATAAAAACATTAATTTTAATTTTAATTTTATTTATTTTTTTCACAGTATAAATTATATGTTGTATTATCTTTTATTTGTTTATAGATATCTGAGGAAGTCACGATATGTGACGAAACGTTGCGGAATTGAAAATCAATAAATTAAATTGATCCAAGAAAACCTCAAAAATTTATTTAATTTATTCCCTTGGGTAATGTTCTGGATAAGTTAATATCTAGATAAGTATGATTTAAGATTTGATTACGAAAATTGAATAAAAATCATTATGAAAAAAGTTGATTATTCTTTGGTATAAGGACGAAGCTTCTTGTGGAATCTTATTTTTTTTTATTGTCAACGTTTCATCAGTTATTTCTGACTTCTTTAGGACTCTATAATGAAAATACATAACATTTAAAAATAGCAACAACTATTGTCAAAAATAAATAAGATTCCACAAGAAGCTTCGTCCTTATTGCCCACATTTAATTATTATAATAAAATAGTTTTTTGATATACTGAAGATTAGACTTGAATTGGTGTATTTGTTGAGCCACCTGATGAAGTTTGAAATAAGTTGATGAAATGTCGCATATTTGGGAATTGTTGGATTGAATTGAGGGAATTCTTTATAAATTGTTTTAATCTTTATAATGTAATATTGTTGGAACGCAATCAATTCCGAATTTTGTTCAATTGTAATTCAAAAATGTATAATGGAAAAAAAATTATAGGAAATTTATCAAACAACTTTCTTAAGTGTTCAATTTGCGATACGGGTTTTTGCGGTTGAAGTCGACATAATTAGCGATTTTTTTCATGTTGAATTGATGGAATATAACATTTTTTTCCATTCGGGGCTTAATGATTTTTGTGTTCGTTATTGAAACGTCGCTTGAAACTTGATTTATTCCCATAATTTGAATGTTGAAATTTGAGATGTGGCATCGAGCGTTTAAGCGTTTTCCAAGGCTTTGTTTGCTTGGGTGTTGGTCGACGTCAGTTTTTAGGGCTGAAAATTTTTTCGGGAAAATTACTATCGGTTGGTGGTCGGGTGCAAGTGTGTGGATATGTGGACGTGGGGCGGTCGAGAGGTAGATGAAATTTTTTTGGGATTTTTTTTGAATTTTTTTTTTTTGGGATGGTGATGTGATCAATGTTGTAGGTACTATACTGAAAGATTTGAATGGTCTAAGAGTTGAGTGGCTAAGTTGGCCAGCTATGGCCAAGGTCGACAAGTTAAACAACGTTTGACCAGTAAACTATTAAAACCGTTGTTACTGAATCCATCTCCCCCACATCGCCACCACTATCAAATACTTCCACGACACCAACAACGTTTTACATTTTTACCATTTTTCCACCTACCTACCCACTCGGCTCAGCTCCATTCGCTCGGATTTGACCGAAAGTCTGCGCCGCCTCGCCTCCAAGGTGAGTAACACAAAGCCATCGATGTTTTTGGAAAGTATTCGAGAAGAACAACCAACCAGACATACGGCCAATTGCCTCACTAAGGTAGGCAGTTTGGTATGTAGGTAGATTTTTAAGTAGATCTTGCCAGATCAGTCGCAGCGGCCAGATCCGGGTTCATCAAATCCATGAAATCATTCTCCAATCAATTCCAAACATATCTACTCAAACCCATATCCAACTCATACGTATACTCCAGTACACCCAAAAAGCACACTTTCCCAACAAACTTCCCAATTCCCAACGAAAAACGCAGCCAGAAATCATCAAAACTGCGTTTTTCCAAAAATAATATCTAAATAAATCGATTATTCATGTTTTAAATCAACACCACTGAACAAAATCCCACATAGGCAACCAACCACACATTGCTGCACTCAAATAGTCTAAGCTACACATTCGACTGATTCAAAAATAATGATGAACTTTTTTTTTCTTAATTAATATCGAAAATATTGTTGGGAATGACCAAAAAAAATTCCTGTGAAAGTTTAAGCTCTTAATATTAATATTAAAAGTTACCGCATCGCAAATTTCGATTTTCCATTTTAATAATATGAAAACAATATTTTCTTGCACTTTGGAATTTTATAGCTCACGTCAAAGACAATATTTCGGAATGACCAAGGTAAATTCTTGTAGAAAATTGAACGATCTACAAAAAAGATCTTGTACAAGTTTATGATATATTTATTCCTTCAAAAGTTATTCGAGGTCAAAGTTGAACTAAACAGAAATTTTAATACTTTTTCAATTTTTTGACGCAACCATCAATTTTATGAGAAAATTTTATGGGAATTTTTTGTAGAGCACTTTTTTTCCTATGACTTATCTTTATAAAAGTTTTTGATATTTTTCACAGGTTCTAAGTTATTTGCATTAAACTGAAAATACCCTGAATTAATATATTTTTAACATAATTTTTATTTTTTTATTTTCATTAAATAACTTAGGACCTGTGAAAAATATCGAAAACTGTTACAGAGATAAGTTATAGAAAAAAAGTGCTCTACAAAAAATGTCCTATAAAATTTTCTCATAAAATTGATGGTTGCGTCAAAAACTTGAAAAAAATATTAAAATTTCTCTTTAATTCAAATTTGACCTCGAATAACTTTTGAAAGAATAAATATAACAAAAACTTGCTAGAGATCTTTCTTGTAGATCGTTTAATTTTCTACAAGAATTTACCTTGGTCATTCCGAAATATTGTCACCAACGTGAGCTATAAAATTCCAAAGTGCAAGAGAATATTGTTCCCATGTTATTTAAATGGAAAATCGAATTTTACGTTGCGGTACCTCTTAATATTAATATTAAGAGCTTAAACTTTCACAGGATTTTTTTTTTGGTCATTCCCAACAATATTTTTGATATAATTAAGAAAAAAAAATCATCATTTTTTTTGAATCAGTATACTATACATTATATTCCTTACAATCTGTGGCAGATTAGAGGTATCCCCTTGCAAAAACATCGATGTTTTGTAATCGATATATCACATCTAGGGATGCAACATTCCTCATAAAAAATATCGATACTAGAAAATCGATGATTTTCAAAATTTAACCTGGACAACCGATGAAATTCGATCAAAAATAGGATGGATATGAATCAATATTCGTCGTCTATTCGATACCAAACTTATTTTTGCGTATACATACGTCCAAGGGCGGATTCAGGATTTTTTTCTGAGGGGGGGCACAATATCATCTTTCATTTGCAAGTGCGTGAAAGGGATCACGAAAAAAATTCGCAATTCCAGCCAGAAATAGACTAGAATTTCACTATTGTTCTTTCTGTTATTTTATTCATATATTTTCATAACTTTTATAATTTGATTTGCTTCTAAGTATGAACTGTTAGGGAATTTCTACAGTACACAATAATAACTTGGGGGTACGGGCCCCCGTGTCCCCCACCCCCTTAAATTCGCTATTAAAGCTACTTTCAATATATTCGAGTTATGGAGAGAAAATATGTACCGAAATAATTTGTAATGACTCCCTGAATGCTTAAATCTATAACGGGGTTGAAAATTTGCATAGTAAAGATTTTGGGGTTTGAAAAGAGGGAAATAAAACACTGTTTCGAGTTTTCGAGGTTCTCAAGCTATCGAAATTCAACTAAAAGAGGTTCTACTGTATTTGATGTATGTTTTAACCTTCAACTTGAGTTTGAAAATAACTTTTGTATTGAAAGCTTCGCCAATTAGATTTTTTTTTTCGAAATACAATAACTTAATATCAGGGTAGGAATACTGAGAAAATTTGCTTTTCAATCGTTGTAGAAATTATTCAATAGAAAATCGTATTCAATGATTTTCTTTTCAAAAATTTCTACACTGACTAAAACAGATTTTCCGCAATATTTCTACCCTAATATTAAAGTCATTGTATTTTCGAAATTAATTATTATAATTGGCGAATCTTTCAATACAGAATTTATTTTTACACCAAGTTGAAGGTTAAAACATGCATATAATAACATTGGTATAAAATCGATTTTTGGTGTTTGCCCCCTCCCCCTCCCCCTTATAGCGTTCGAAAGTTGTCGAAGAATTCCCTCTTTTTATTTCTTGCTTCTTCAATTCGGGCTTCAAGGTTTCGAAGACCTCCCCTTAATGCATCAAGGAATCATATATTTTAAAAATTCCCTCCCCCCGTTAACAAAGAGGACTTCTCATGGCGGATGTCTTTTACTGATGATCCCTAATCATGCGACCATGTACTGATCTTTAATCCCGATGGAAAGAAGAGATTTTGGTGGAGCGAAAAAGATGGAATGAGACCGGAACTGGTAAAAAATTCGAAAGCGAATTTCTATGGTGAACTTTATGTACACCAGCAAGAAAAATCTTTTGGTCGGAAAATTGAAACTTCAAATTAGGAAGTTGTGAAAGTGTTATGAGTGAAGTATAGCATTATATGATTCGGAACCAAGAGAAAACCAGAAGAGAAGTATCTAGATAGCTTTGAAATTAGGTGACAAGAAGAAAAGGTTCCTGGATTGGTCATATTCTGAAAGGAAAATGGTTCATATTTGATGTTGTAAAAGAGAACCTCGGAAAATCTAAGAAAAAATGAGTTAAATCTGGAATTTCTTCAAAAGTGGAATGGTCTACCTTTATGTAGAGAACCTTCCTAGAATAGGTGCTGGAAGGAAGAATTCAACCACGTGGTTCCTGCTTTATGTAGAAACTTGATTTGATTCGGAGATAAATCTCAGATTTTCATTCAATAAGGTTCCAAGTATCAGCTCATATCCTGCTAGAAATTTTCGAGTGAATCCTATTAAATCCTTATCGAAATCCCAGTTTGGATTATAACGTAAATCCATTTCGAGCCCCAATTGAGTAATCCCCATAAGACCCCAATTGGGCATTACCAATAAGTTTTCTCAAGTACATTTTTTTCTATCCCAAAATTTTCAAATTTTCCCGAGTTAGCTTCAGCTTGTTTTGCTAAAATCCTACTTTATACAAAGCATTCCAACTGTAGTCACTCATAAGACACAATGGAGAAAAACTGACTCTAATTTTTAGTTTCAACATTAGGTTTTCCCTATATAGTCCTACATAGAACCCAATGAGGATCAACTAACGATAATTTATATTATTAACGTTGGGTTGCCCCATTGTGGTTCCACATAGAACCTAAAGGAGAAATACTGATATTAACATCAAATATTAATATTAGGGTCTCCTACTGTGGTCTCATACAGTATCCGATAGGGAAAACTAACAATAATTTTTTATTTCAACGTTGTGCCTTCCCACATAGGACCAAATGGGAAAAATCAGAAAATATTTTATAATTTAAAAGTTGAGCTTTCCCATTGTAATTCCATATAGAACCCAATATAGAAAATAGGGAAAAACTGACAATAATTTTAATTTCAACGTTAGACTTTTCCACTGTTATCCCATTTGGAACCCAATGGGAAAGAACTGACAATTATTTTAAATTCATCGTTGGGCATTTCCTCTGTGGTTCTACATAGGACCCAATCGGAAAAAATTAACCATAATTTTTAATTTCAACGTTGGACTTTCCTACTATGGCTCCACATTGAATCCAATTTGGAAAGAATTATATAATTGTGTATACAATATATAGAATATATTGCGGTCCAATTTATGTAGTATAATTTAATATAATAATAATATATAAAAATCATACCATAAATTTGAACAGTTCAAACAAAAATATTCGCGACGTATTGCCGAGATACGTATTTCGATTGCCTAGCAATCTTCCTCAGTGGTCATCAAGTAGTGGTTCCCTCCATAACCACATCGCAAAAGTGATCCAAACTACTTGATGACCACTGAGGAAGATTGCTTGGCAATCGAAATACGTATCTGGGCAATATGTCACAAATATTTTTGTTTGAACTGTTCAAATTTATGGTATGATTTTTATATATTATTATTATATTAAATTATAATACATAAATTGAACCGCAATATATTCTATATATTGTATACATAGTATAACTGTTCAAAGTCAGCGAAAAAATCTTATTTTAATGATATAATTGTTTTCTCCAATTCCCGTCTGGGTTGTTATTGGGTCTCAATAGCATTTCTCTTTTGGACATGCTTCATTGGAACCCTATGAAATCCAGGTGCAAACTTTAAGCATTCCCAAAGTAATTTCTTGCCGGCTAAATCCAGAGTTCACATTACATTTAGTTTACTACAATTGACCTATGTGACCTTAGTTTTCCTAATTTTCTTTATAACATTTTTCCGTAAGTGGTCAATTACAAAAAAATCTAATCCAAAGATTCCAAATCCACTTATGTAAATTTTTGATTATGGAACAATTTATATGGTTGTACGGGCAAATGGAGCGACCCTAGCGAATTATTAAAGTATTGAGATCATTAGATCTAATAATTGAAATTTTTATTTATTTGGAGACGAAAAATATTTTGATATTTTCAGATTGGGAATAATGGGGAATGCATATTGTAATGATAAAAGAACACTGTTGATTGATGGAAAATTTTCGGGAAAGCATAAAATCTGGAAAATTGAGCTTGGTTTTCCCTTTTTTTTAAAACTCTTCTCGATAATAATCTTAAAGAGGATTTGAGAACTTCAAAGTCGTAATCGTTTCGCTGTCCTGAATAATAGATGGTTGAGTAGAGGAGCATTTTTAGGGATGAAAATTCATACTTGATGAAATCGTTGTGAGTATTGTATTGTGTACGATTAGTTGTGTTGAGCTTTTAACGGTGACTTTGTTGAGGTTATTGAGAAAAAGCTCATGTCCCATCATCGAACAAACGAAGAGGAAAGTCGAGGAAAAGCTGGAGCTTTTGTTGTGAGAAGGAAGAGAGCTTTTCGACGTATGCGAGGTGAAGAATGTAAACAAAATTGTTATTTGCTGTTAACAAATAGAAAGTGACAGAATGGAGGATAATGATGATGTCGTCGTCGTTGTGTCGCACGTCACTAACGGGGAAAATGTGGAATTTTCTCCCGGGCCGGCGCACACTCACCGCGACCTCAGTCTCCTCCGTTTTCATCGGGATAAAACCAGGTTACGGGAGCAAACTGGCTTCAGTTGCCACTCACATTCCAACCCCAATTCCTCACGAACGTTTTTCCGCCAATTTTCCTTCCAAATTCAAAATTGAGATGAAAAAATGTTGCATATGTGCCGAAACTGCGTCCGCTGCCGCATTTTCCGATAGTCGCTAAATTTTCCGTTGATCAGTTTGCTGTACCAAATGTGCCACCAAATACTTGCATCTGCAAGAAAAACATGCGCTTTCCCAGTAACAACACAGCAAGCAACTAGTGGCATCAAGTAAGTATTGGCATGAATTTTCACAAGCAATTTTCTTTTCCATCGCTACTAATAGAAATTCAGAAGTAAATCCTAATAACTTACACATAATTTGCTCCAGAAACATCAATTTTTGATCAAAAAATCTTATTACAAACATTTCTTAAATTGATCAAAAATTTGTGATACAAAAAACATCAATCATTATTTCTCTAAAATATGAGGAAAACAATTGGAAGGTTTTCCTGTTTACCAATAGAAATTCAGAAGTAAATCCTAATACCTAACAAATTTTGAGGCATCCAAATTTGCTCCAAAAAGACAAATTTTCGATCAAAAAATCACAATACAAAAATTTGTGATACAAAAAACACCAATCATTATTTCTCTAAAATATGACAAAAACAATTGTAAGGTTTTCCTGTTTACCAATAGAAATTCAGAAGTAAATCCTAATACCTACCTAAGAAATTTTGAAACATCCAAATTTGCTCCAAAATGACCAAATTTTGGTCAAGAAATCACAGTACAAAAATCTGTGATACAAAAAATACCAATCATTTTCATTTTCTGTACTCCAAAAGTTGTGCTTATTAAAATATAAGGAAAACAATTTTATGGTTTTCTTGTGGAAATTTTATTGACGCAATTTCCAACTTTTACCTTCAACTTTTGTATGGAAAGCATCGCCAATTAGAAAAATTTATTTCCCCAAACACAATAACTTTAATATTAGTCCCGAAATAATGAGAAAAATATTTTTCTTTTACTCAATGTAAAAATTATTCAATAGCAAATCGTTATGAATGATTTTCCATTGAATAATTTCTACTATAACAAAAATACGAAATTTTTTGCAACCCCCACATTAAAATCATTGTATTTTACTGATAAATTTATATAATTGGGGAAGCTTTCTGTACCAAAGTTATTGTTAAAAGTGAAGGTTAAAACATACCTATAAAAATACATAGATAAAATCCAATTCCTATATGTATGTCTGTCTGTCACACTTCAAATTCTCAGTATCAAATGCGTTCTATAAAGTTATTTTTAAACTAACGATGAAGGTTAAAAAATACGCATAAAAATATAAAGGTAATATTCATTTCCTTCATGTATGTCTGTCCGTCACGCTTAAAAACCACAGAATAAAACCGTTATACCATATACTTGCCATACTATTGTTTCAGTTAATGATGACAAATCGTTAATATGGAGAAAAATGATAATTTGTACGGACAACTTTATGACTTCAACTTGAGTCAGGAGCTGAGTAACAACACGGAGGTGTTGGAGGACGAGGACGACATTGTATGGAATTCGGAATATTTGTTGGTCTTCATTCTAACACTAGGTTGTTTGGCTGTGTTGGGTCTAATCGGAAATATCAATTTGACAACGGCGATTTGTTCCAACATGTCATTTCGCAGTAAAAGTCCAATGGTGATCGCCATCTGTATAGCCGATTGCCTAGTTTGCATCTACAACATTCCTATTACAGTTCTCATTCTGGTCAACCCCTTCCAAATATGGATGACAAACATCTCCATTTGTAAGCTTCTCTTGTTTATCCAAGTAAGTTATCCAGCTAAAGTTTCCAGAAGCCTTCTGGTAATAATCCCAAATTTTTTTTTGCAGACCTTACCAATTGCTGCTAGCACCCTATCTCTACTAACCATTTCCCTGGATCGCTACGCCACTATACAGTTTCCACAAATAATGTCAAAGTTGCATCGCCATCCTTTTCACCTAATCATTGCAGTTACAGTTTGGTTGGTTTCGGCTTTGATCGCAGCTTCCGGACTTTATTTCCGAGATGTAGAGTTCAATCCCAGTGGACCTTACCGCAGCTGTGTGGATAACTGGGCATCGACTCCCCGACATCGCTACTACATCTTCTTTTATATAATCGTTATATTCTTGATCCCAATTGTTACAGTCAACATTTTTCATCTAATAGTACGTGCCAAGTTGACAGCACTATCCCTAACAGCCCGAGCCAAACATGGGGAACTACCCTTACCAATACCATTGCTTCGTCGTCCCACGCATGTCATTATCGTCGCGGGAATTACAAATAATGCCAAGGTAATTATCATCCAATAGAGTCCAAAATTAGAAGTCACCAATAAAGTATAGAATATTTCCTATTAGAGGTCCCAGGTATCTTAATTTTTTAACAACTTGATGGGTCGATACAAAAGCAGGATACTGCGGAATTTTAGAGATCTTAGATTTTAGAGATTTTAGAGTATCGAGGACTCATGTTTAACTTTTCTTGATCCCGTATTCGATTCGAAGATTACAAATAATGCCAATAATGTCGCGGGAATTACAAATAATACCAAGGTAATTATCATCCAAAAGAGTCCAAAATTAGAAGTCACCAATAAAGTATAGAATATTTCATATTAGAGGTCCCAGGTATTTTAATTTCTTAACAATTTGATGGGTCGATACTAAAGCAGGACACTGGGGAATTTGAGAGATCTTAGATTTTAGAGATTTTTGAAATTTAGAGTATCGAGGACTCATGTTTAACTTTTCTTGATCCCGTATTCGATTCGGAGATCCTATCTTAGTCCAATTGTCTTTTCACTTCAACGAACTCGGTCTAAGCGTAGTCGTATCAAAACTTCTTTTCTTTATGTTATTTACCGTCTCTGGATAACTACTAAGGTCTAGTATGACTCTAGGGTTAATAAAAATCCGTAGATCAAGAAATATCGAAAATTCGTTCGGTATGAGATTCAAACCGAACTCCTACCAATTTTATACCGTATATGAAGAGGATTCTTCAAGATCTTAGAACTCCTGCTAGAAGGAGGAAGGGGGGGGGGGAATCATTGAAATTTTTAGGAATCTAGTTTAGATTTTTTGTCTATTATTTTTTGAATGATACCTTTAATTTAAGTGGAGTTTTACTGTGAGAAATTTTATTTGTTTAGGTCATGGAGTACAATGCAAGAAATGAGTTCAGTGATGATGATGCGCATGATCTAGTAGGTG
This sequence comes from Sisyra terminalis, assembly GCA_958496175.1. Classification (NCBI taxonomy): domain Eukaryota; kingdom Metazoa; phylum Arthropoda; class Insecta; order Neuroptera; family Sisyridae; genus Sisyra; species Sisyra terminalis. Next base: position 1,812,513 of record OY292280.1, read on the forward strand.
CGACTATAAGGCGCGAACGTTCAAAGAAGGAGCGTAAATATTTGGCGAGTTCTGAAAAGGAGATTCGACGTCAGAATCGACGGTTACGTCCGATTCGCCCTCCAGAAGAGGATAACAGATCTGCCACCAGCACCTTGAAGGGTCGACGTCGCCTGGGCAATACATTGGTTGGTGCCGCAATGTTGTTCGCAGGCCTCTGGGTGCCTTTTATAGTAGCAACGTTCTACATGGAACTAACGCAACTGGAAATAAAGCCATACCACTACAGATACCATCTCTACACCCTACTCATCGGATATTTCAACTCGATTTTCAACCCTTTGATTTACTACGTGTTGAATCAGCAGTCCCTAAAGCCGGTCGGGTGTCCAACTTGTAACGTATGCGATTTGGTTTGTAGACTCAACTGTTTTAGGCGACGTCGCAATTCGGATGAGTATCCTGGAAATGCATCATCTACGAACGAAGCGGCCTTGGGACCTTTCAACCCCAAATTTATCCGCAACATTCCCATGTCGTATCGGAAGGAGCAATGTCAGAACTCGTTGCAGTACCTCTACTAAATATACCTTTACTCTTTACCCCACTCTACCCCCTACCCCCCACCTCCTACCCCGTTTAAGAAACCAACTGTTAATTTTACTTTTTTGAAGTTATCTGTGATTCAGTCTCTATCTGCAGTGCCTAATTGCCTTTTAATCTCAGGGCACAAAAATTTTAAATCATAAAACCGATCTCCGATCAGATCATATTGCAATAATAATTATATAAATATAAATAATTAAAAGAAAAAGCATAGTGGAAATTTAGAAAAAAACAAAGAGCAAAGTGGCCTCATATTTTTCTATTATTCGTATTTTTCATTGCTGAATATTTCAAGTACAAAGTTAAGCAAATGCTCAAGTTAGTGGTGTTGATGAGCTATGTTCTAATATTTGTTAAGTTGTGCAATCCACAACGACGGATTTTCAGCTGAAAAAAGCTTAGAATTCGTTTACCCTTCCAAAATAAAAGCAAGAACCAATGATTCACAAAAGTGACCAAAATAGCCTTTTTGTAGACCCTTTTGTAGATTCCAACTGGTACTCAACACAAAATAGTATGCATAAATCGCACACAATCGTGGCACTCCGGGTATTTTCGGTGTCTTATACCTAATGAAGGTTTCGACCAAAATTTTGACCAGTTTATGACCCGTGGTTTAGTATTACTCTAAGAAAAACAAATTCATCCTAAAATGACACAGATACGCCTTTTCCAATTCTTAACCAAATTTGATCCTCTGACAATTTTGATTGTTGTTTAATTGATTCAAATCATATTTCATAGATTTTGGCAGTACTACTTCCTCTGTTTTTGACAGTTTATACTGTTTTGTAAAAGAATTCCTGATGTTTTCCAGATTTAAATAGTAGCAGGTATTAGGGGAAAGGTCTGAAAGTAATAATCTGGATTTAGGATCACTTGAATCGATTGTGTTCTTGGTTTTATATCAGTTCAGTATAACTTCAAGAAAATATAGAAAAAAGAAAACTTTCCTAGACATCTCAGGTTTCTGATTGGAAGAATGCCTGATCACTGTGGTCATCTGATAGACCACGTTTCTATTAAAAGATAACGCTAAATATGAAGACACAAGTTGATGGATTCCGGAATCATTACCAGAACTGATATGGATTCCGTTTGGAAGGTAGTAGTTATAGTGAAAGATTTCTAAGGGTTTTAAGGTCTTTTTGGAGAACCTAGTTTCTGAATGAAAATCCGGTATCCAGCGGCTTCGTGTACTAAATTAGCCAAATCATAACCCTGGAAGCCTTAAGTATAAGTGGTACAAACTGCATTTAGATTCTTCTGACTGATCTTTTGTTAACAATTTGAGAAGTTGATAGAATCATAGTTGGATGATACATCCAGAAAATGTAATCGGGTACCTATTATGTTCGACTAATTTTGATCGATTTAAGTTTATAAAGGGGATTGTTAGGTAAAGTAATTTTCAGTTGACAGTATTTGTTTAGTACTTAATATTTGATAGATTTAGTAACTGTTTTCCTCGGTTAGAATATTAGTAAATCGGATATGATTTACTAAATTTGGTATTTTTGTATAGTTTTCAGAAAGTTTCATAAAATACGGGGAAATACAGAATTTGTTGACTTATCTAATTCCATGTGCCTTCCATTTTCATGTTTTATTTTCTGCAGGTTTCCAAACGTATAAAGTATAAATGTAAACCTAATTAATTTCGCGAGGTATAATCAAAAACTAGTGATGCTGCTTGAGTGATTTGCGGTACAGTTGTGGAGCATTGATGTGATTAGGTACCCTTATCTACTTCCATGTTCTTGTCTGGTGGCCGAGTGGTCTAGGTGGCCGCCACAAAACTGGTAGGTGTTTGGTTCGAATTTCGTATCGAGCAAATTTTCGATATTTCTTGATCTACGGATTTTTATCAATCCTAGAGTCACTAAAGACTTTAGTGGACGAGGGGTCTAGGTGGTTGCTCCAAAACTGAATGATTCATTTCCATGACCCTTAGATCACAAAAATTTTGAGTTACTTGAATAAAAATTGAGTCGCTTTATTCTCTGACTCAAATTCTCCCATATTCCCCTAATTGCTCCTATGTATAATAGGTAACATCCATTTATGCAAAAATTAATCGGATTATGTTTTAAACTAGTGAGTAATTCACTCGAGTCGCATCATTAGGCAAAATTGTCCAACCAAAAGTGAAACTAAAACCGCAATTGTAAGCTTAGTGATTTAGAGGGAGCCTATGGAGAAAAGACAACAAAATTTAAAGGTTAAATTTTTCAAGAAATATTTTTTTTCAGTACCTAAAATCGTTTCGTTTGTGATCAATAAACGAAGAAATATGTGACTATTGAACCAGTAAACTTATCAAAAATTGGAAAACATGACTTTTTTGTAGAGTTTAGAAATCTACAAAAATATTTTTGTAGACGATTCATGATACGTCAATGCCTAATTGTAAAAAAAATCGACTAAACTAATTTGCTCATGTTATCCTTATGGAGAAAAGTGCGATCGGGATCATCTTAATATCAATTTTCAGAGCTTAAATTTTCACAAATATTTTTACACCTAAAGAAATGGACATGTTAAGATGAATTTTCAAACTTCCTAAGGATATCAAATGTAGTTAAGTCAATCATAAATAGTGTTTTCACAAACGATGAAACTATTTTACCAAGATTAAACAAGGACCATATTATCCCAAAGGAATTGAATCGCATAGCTTGCGAACACTTGACTGAATAAAGTTAGCACCCCGGAAATTTTGTACTACACAAAATGAAATTTTCCACTCATCAATAATTTTTTCCGTTTTCCAACCATAATAATGGATTTTTCGTAAGTAATAACCTCAAAAATATTTTTTCACAAACGATAACCAACAAAATTTCGAAATATTAATTTTTTTATTATTATTGTCTACTCACTATATGCTTCAATATTTTTTATCATTACTGTGAGTGGATAGGTCGTGCATGTAACCTTAAATAAAAAAAGTTACACAGTGTCATCTATGTGAGGTACGTTTTTCAGTAACTAAAACAGCTGATAAGCGCTGAAAAGCGCCAAAATACGCAAATAAGCGCCAATGTACGCAAATAAGTGCTTGAATTGTTCAATCTAAATTTATGTGCACATAGATGGCACTGACATTGACTTCAGGTACTACCCCTGTTGTGGAATATTCTATCCTACACTTACCAATGAATTCTTTAGCCCTTTATCAATCCTAGCGGCCCTGATGAGAACTTTTATCAAACCCTCACGAATATCGCTTTCAATTGTGTTATCATAAACTTTTGGTGGGACGTAATCAAAGATTTAAGCAATACGGTTCTAGGGAAAATTATATATTATACACATAACTATATTTGCTTGTTAATATTTGTACAAATCTAAAATTATTAAGTTTACGTGGATTTAAAGAGAACTAAGGCAACAAATGTAAGAAATAAGTGTATAAAGTATTCTTGTTTTTAAGTGTCGTTGATTCTTCGTAACAAAAAAAAAAAAAATTAAGCATAAAAAAGACTAAAGAGAGAGCACTCCATGTTAGATGATGTATGACTGAATTATTCGATGTGATCTCATTATCAAAAAATGTAGAAAAATCAATGTTGACATTTTCTTCGAATCCACTTTGGCCTGAAAAATTTAAAACGATGCAATCCTTTGTATAAAATTCTATTTTTCTAAAATCTAAGTCTAAAACTTCTACTAAATATCTTCAATACTTCAACTAGCTACTATTTAAGTACTACATTTCAATTACTTAACATATATAACACTTCATTTCTTATACAAATATCTTTAATAATGCATATATCTTTAATTAATAAATATTATACATATACTTATAAAATGTTGAAAAATATTGTGTTTGATTGTTCATAAAATGTTGTAAATAAAAAAAAAATATTGAAATTTTGGTTCTTTGTATATTTGTTTTTGTGTAGGTTCAATACAGAAAGCCTAACCCTTTTAAAACTCTAGAAAATAAGGAGAACCATCGATTATAACTCTATGATTTCCACATTCCTTATGGTTTCGTATTCCAGGAGTAGAAGTCCATCGATGAATTTCATTAAATTCTTTTTGTTAGTGAAATCCAAAAAGCTTCTGTACATCATGGCTACTGTACGTGGATGTTTCCAGAACCGATTTTTCTATTTTTTTCTCAATCCGGCCCTGTATGATATTTTATAAAAGATTTTTACGAATTTAACTTTATATGACTCTAGAGAGAGTAGTTCGTGGTTTCACTCAGATACGGAGTAATCCAATATTACTTAATGACTATAGAGTAAAGTTGCATGGCAATCGAAGTACGTATCAGGACACTACGTCAAAAATACTATTGTTCAAATTTATTTTTGTAAATTTTATTTCATTGCAAGTAATACAGTAGTTACGGAGCGATCCTATACTACTTGATAACCCTAGATGAAGATTGCTCGTCAATCGAAATATGAGTCTGGACAATCGAAATTCATTTGTTTGAAATTTTGTTTATAGCTTATTTTTCTAAAATATATTACATAAATAAGATCACAATATATTTTATACAGTAAACAGTAAACCTACATAATTTCTTTGACCATAAAACAGAGCAATAATAATGATTCCAAATTCATGGAAAAAAATACAAACACCTATGCAAAACTGGAGAATCAAAATGTGACAATTATATAATGTTATATGGGATGAAAAAATAATTCTCTGTCCCTTTATTTCCTTTGTATACCAGAACCATAATTATTTTTCAATATTGAGATTTTCAATTCATCATTGTAGAAGTTTATCAGCCAATTTGTGCCTTATTTGGGATAGGTATAGGTGTCGGTAACCAGTGACTTAGTAGAATCATATTATATGTTACATGCCTTAATTTTAAATGTGTATGTACGTACGCCTTGGATCTGGCGTCTTGCTGTGTGCTCACTGAACTAAGAAAATAAATAAAGGGGGAGTGGTCAACCACAATAAGATTATCTAGATTATCTAGATGTATCTTTGGGGATTTTTTGTGGATGGTTAAAAAATTTTTAAATGATGCATAACGTTTCGTAGCATGTCTGAATCCTGGCAAGTTTATGTTGTTGTCCTTTTTTGAAACATTCATAGAGACTTTTCTCTCACTTATTCCTGTATCCATACTGTTATAATGCATACTTTTGATTCATATGATCCAAAAAACAATTAAAGGCATTTTAACACTTTTTTACGGATTTTAACAGATTATTAATTACGCTACTTTTCACTAAAGCATTTATAAATTAAAGGGCTCAAGTATTTAGGTTGGTCAATATCCGGCAACGATGTATTTTCTACTTTGTTTTTTTATTCTATTCGCGATTGTTTTGTTAATTCAGTTCTAATATGGTATATTTTGCTCTGTTGTAGCTAAATTGTCATTATGGGCCAATTTATTTACGAATTAAATAAAAATTATTGTAGAAAACGCATCGTTTCCAGATAATGACCGATCTTAAAAGGATTAGAGTTAATTAAAGTGTCATAAGTAGTTTTTTTCGTTTTTAGCGGCAATATTTGTACTTTTTTTAAACATACAAGTTTTGTCATATATGTTTTTCTGTCATCAATTCTTTAAGCTTACCACCGCTAGATGGCCACTATGTAGGTTGATTTCATTAAAAACATTGTTAAGAGGTGGCGCTAGTACGTCGTGAAAAGTGTCATCTCTGTTTTTCAAATTGTACTAAGTTGATATAAGCATAAATCGAAATCTTAAATTTGAAATGAAATTCAGCTCAAGTCCCTTTTATCACACTCAAATCTGGCAACCCCTCAATTTCAATATGTAATTTCATATGAAGTTTGAATTTACCTTATCCAAATAAATTTTATTTTTAACTTTTTTTTTATTTATTTTTAATAGAATAGTGAACATGAAAGGATGTAGGTCCATTAGATTGATTCAAAAAAAATGATGATTTTTTTTATTAATGATATCGAAAAAATTATTGGGAATGACAAAAAAAAATCCTGTGAAAGTTTAAGCTTTTAATATTAATATTAAGAGGTACCGCATCGCAAATTTCGATTTTCCATTTAAATAACATGGCAACAATATTCTCTTGCACTTTGGAATTTTATAGCTCACGTAGGTGACAATTTTTCGGAATGACCAAGGTATATTCTTGTAGAAAATTGAACGATCTATAAAAAAGGTCTTGAACAAGTTTTTGATATATTTATTTCTTCAAAAGTTATTCGAGGTCAACGTTGAACTAAAGAGAAATTTTAATATTTTTTCAAATTTTTGACGCAACCATCAATTATATGAGAAAATTTTATAGGACATTTTTTGTAAAGCACTTTTTTTCTATGACTTATCTCTTTCAAAGTTTTTGATATTTTTCACAGGTTCTAAGTTATTTAATGAAAATAAAAAAAAATAAAATATGTTAGAAATATAATAATTCAGGGAATTTTCAGTTTAATGCAAATAACTTAGGACCTGTGAAAAATACCAAAAACTTTTATAGAAATAAGTTATAGGAAAAAAAGTGCTCTACAAAAAATGTCCTATAAAACTTTCTCAAAAAATTGATGGTTGCGTCAAAAAATAGAAAAAATATTAAAATTTATCTTTATTTCAACTTTGATCTCGAGTAACTTTTGAAGGAATAAATATATCAAAAACTTATCCGACACCTTTTTTATATATCGTTCAATTTTCTACAAGAATATACTTTGGTCATTTCGAAATATTGTCACTAACGTGAGCTGTATAATTCCAAAGTGCAAGAGAATGTTACCATGTTATTTAAATAGAAATTCGAAATTTGCGATGCGGCACCTCTTAATATTAATATTAAGCGCTTAAACTTTCACAGGATTTTTTTTTGACATTCCCAATAATTTTTTCGATATAATTAAGAAAAAAAAATCATATTTTTTTTTGGATCAGTTTAAGGTCCTTATACTAATTATTAATTTAGCGACACGTTTCGGTCTTTTATTAGACCTTCATCAGGCTTCTAAAATCATATAAACACATGTATTACAGAATCCTTCTAACATTACTAACTGTTAAAATACCTTAATATGAAGTACACTTTTATTTTTTACGTTATGATTGAATTTATTGGCAGAGCTGCATTTCTACTTCATAAAATCAGTATCAACCCAAATCAATGTGAAACAGGTAATATTTATTGTGAAATTGTGGATATTGATGCAATGTTAACACATACTTATTGTAAATTTTATAGATATTTTCCTACGTTTTACGAACTAATGACATCCAAGTATGATATATATTCCAATAGAAATCATGCAGAGGAATCTAATCAAATCATCTATAAATGTAAGTCACTGGAAGTGCAGTTTTAGTATTATGAATATCAAAAGAATATCTCCAAACTACTTGATGACCACTGAGGAAGATTGCTTGGCAATCGAAATATGTGTCTGGGCAATACGTCACGAATATTTTTGTTTGAACTTCTGTTCAAATTTATGTTTATGGTATGATTTTTATATATTATTATATTAAATTATACTACATAAATTGGATCCCAATATATCCTATATATTGTTAACACAATACAATAACAGTTTTGAGCATATTTACAGTTGCATATTAAATTATGTAAAAGTATCAATTGTAACAATCATATACAAATATAAAGTTAATAAAATTTTCTGGATTTTTCAGATATTCACACTATTTATCACTTAAACCACTTAATTACTTCACATTCACTGAATTATTGAAACACAATTTAAGCCACAGATTGTTGTAGTAAATCCATTAGTGATCTTCTTGGTAGATATCAATTGTGGAAATGATATCCTTGATGAATTTCATGGAAGATTCTGGAACGATCCGCATTTCAAAACTTCTTGGAAATTAGATAGAATATTTTAGACTAAATCATCCTTAATAGTATTGCATGAAAATAGTTACCATTTATTGGCTAGATCCTTGGAAAATTAAATCGGGAATTTAAGGATGTGAAAACGCATGCACCAATTTGGCCTAAAAAATGGTCATTTTCGAGGGGTGACTTTTCCTTATAAGAGCTAATTTTCGCAACGGATTATTAAACAATGCCCTTACGTGAGATGTTATGAGAAAAAATTTTAGTCCTGTGTGCAAAAGGACACCCGCAATATCGATTCAAAGTTCCAAATAGGACTATTTTCAAGTGCATAAAAAGGATATATAGAATGTTTTTTTTCGCCAAAACTGAGCTGTATTCAAAACTGTTCTTTATACAATTGTTCGATTTGTACATATAAATACTTATGGGAAATAATAATCATATAATTCATACTATACTCGGTCAGAAAACAGAACACAACAGAACAGTTCTATTGAGCATATGGCAAAAACAAAATATATCTTAAAATGTATTTTAAATAACGAAGAAAAAGCTTTTCTTATGAAAAGATATATTTAAATACGAAAAGGAAATAAATAATTTGTGCTTTGCATATGAAACTCTGCTAATTTTTAAATATCTGTTCTCTATATATGATACGTACAATTGTATTGAGAACGGCTTTAAGTACAGAGATTTATGAATGAAAATTTAGAACCTCTCTTTTTTCATTCCAATACAAATTTAAATTAGCGCATTTTTATTATCTACGAAATATTCCAAGGGATGATGAATACTTGAGCGCCAAAATTGGTATGTGTAAGAAGAAGACAGGTAATTCAAAGTAGGCTCAATGATTCATGGAAGGGCGAAAAATACTATTTTGGAATATTGCACGTACTAAAAAAAATAAGCAAGCGTTTGGGTGGCCAAATACATAAGTGTAAGAAGAAGACAGGTAATGACGGTAGGTTAGAATTTGCATTCGTAGATTCAGGACAACCAATTTTGGGGCGTTGCACAAAATGAAAAAAGATCGTCTAATCTCAGGTGCCAATATACGTAAGTGGGAGAGAAATGCAGCTATGTGCATAGGCAGGTCCAAACTTTTCATTCATAATCCGAGGAATTTATGAATGAAACTAGGGGCGCCAAGTGCGTTATGCGTAAGTAAATTCCATTCGTTTGTACGCACTCTTATCGAAAGTGAAATGACCTAGTGACCTACTTACCTAGTGACCAAGTTTCTATGGGGGTATTCCCTTGTTATTTTCGCATCTCTCTCACACTTACACATTTTGGCACCCTTAAGGATATCTTTTTTCAACTCACTAAGTGAATTATGATTTTTTTGCTTTTTTAGACAAATTTGATTTTTAATCGGTTTCTCACTTTTTTTAATTGATAGTGGATACCTGCAACTTCGTCTTCGTGACATATCTTCCAAATATGTATTTTTAGTGAATATAATTTTTTGTTTTTTATATATATGAGATCCACTATTTTCATAATTGTGAAATGGATAAATGTTAAATTTTGCTAATTGAGATAAAAGAAAACGGTGAATTATTGGGTATCAAATACTACAAGTGATGTTCTAATATTCGATATATTCTAAGTTTACTTCAGGAATAAATAATTTAGAATAGTTCAGTATAGATTAATGAATATATGTTTCGGTAAAAATGAATTTTCAGGAAGTAGCCATTATCTCCCTAATATTATTTATGGGATACATGCTTCTGTGCTTTGTGCCATTGTTCGTCAAAGATTCTTACTGGGACAATAGTAACGATGTTCCCAAATAAAAAAAATTGGGATTAAAATTGAATTTATTCCATTACCGATTATATTCTTTATCCTTAAGTACAGGATTAAGAGTCAAAAAATAATAGAAACTTTTGATATTTGTGTACTAATCCAACAAATAAAAATCCTGGAAGAACAAATATTTTTTTTTTCATTCATTATGTTCGTATTAACTCTTTCATGGAAGTTCCACTTCCCCTTGCCACAATTCTTGTTCAATGTAATCCTTCGCTGAAATTGAGAAGAATTTCAAATACAAAATCATCTTTAATGATATTGCATAAAAAACACATTTAACGGCTATATCCTTGGGAAACCATAATGGAAAGTTAAGGATATTAAAAATACATGCACCATATAAGTCTTATAATATAAGTCTTATATATCGCTTTTAAGGGGGTGAGCTTTCCTTGTAAAGATATATTTTATCAACATATTATGAACAGTGGCGTCGCTACCTAGGGGCTATGCGGGGCAGTGCCCCGGGTCCCTCAAGTTCAGGGGGCCCTCAAATCCTTACCAGAAATCTCGTTCGAACTAAACTTTTGGAAATTCAGTTGAAAGTTCAGCAATTTTGTAAGGAAATAATGAGCAAATATGGAGTGCTAGAATGAGACCTAGCGGAAGTATTTACAGCAATGTTATAATTTTTTACAATTCCTGTTACTTTTGCAGCAGCTGAAAGGTCATTTAGCAAATTAAAAATAATAACAAATTATTTAAGAAATAATATCGGGCAAACTCGACTCCGATATTTATCGCTAATAGCAATTGGAAACAAAATCGCATCAAGCCTGGATTTAAACCAAGTCATTGATACTTTTGCGAAAACTAAAGCTGGGAAAAAATTTAGTCAGTTGGTAGGTCCGATCTTTAAATAATAAACCCTTAAATTTTCTCTATTTCGTTTTATTAGCCAAACCTACACCAATTATTAATTGTAATTTATGTTGGTACTGTTTAATATTTTTATTACCTGCCCTACAGTTGACAAAAAAGAGCTTAAGTAGCTTAGCATTTTTAAAGTATTTGTAAATTTCAAATTTTTATTTGATAAAACCTAATCAGTTTACATAGCAGTGGGGCCCCGTTTTTTAATTTGCCCCAGAGCCCTTGGTTACCTAGCTACGCCACTGATTATGAAACAATGCTGTAATGTGAAATTTTTTTTGTCCTGTGGGCAAAAGGATACCCGCAATATGGTTTCAAAGTTTCAAGTGCATAAAAAGGATTCAAAAGATTTCTTTCTTTGTCAAATTGATTAGATCAATAAAATTAAATTAACCGATTTGTTGCCATAAACGATAAAATTGTCCATTTTGAAACTGACAACATATTGAAATTGAGGAGTTGCCAGATTTGAGTGTGCTAAAAAAGACTTGAGCTAAAAATTTTATCCCTGACTATTTCATCAATAAGCATTCTTCAAGATGTATTCTAGAAAAAAATCCTGTATAAAGAAAATCAACCCCAAAATGACACCGAAAAATTTATTAAATATTGGGCTTATGCAACCAGTGATGCACCATATTCGTACAATTTTCAATGTCTTCGGATATTGCTATTGTTATTGTACCCAAATGGAATGTTTGATAATATGTAATACTATTTTGGAATTTACGATAAATCCTTTGGATTCCTATTTCTACATTTTACTATCAAAATACCAAAACATTATATTTACCAAAACATTATAAATACCAAAAAATAATATTTGATGACAATAAAGTACAATAGTATTTGTCCATAAGTTAGCTGAGCAAAAATTCCATTGTATTTTCAAATCATTATCGGTTAATAAGAATCTTAAATATCGAAATAAGTGGGGAAGGACATTAAAATATTTTCATGTTTTTCGACAACTTTTCCGGACGTAACACGGAGTAGCTAAGGTTCAAATATTTTCAGGAAATTTAAATTTTTTTGAGCAAATTTTTTTTTTAATTTTCTTCAAATCCCTTTAGAATTGTTTATATACAAAATTTAACGACATGTTGATATATAATTTCATATGGCCGAGTGGATATGGTCGCAGCTGTTAATGCCGGAGTCCCGGGTTCGAATCTCTTTTGGACCAAGATTTTTTTTAAATATTTTACTTGATTTATATTCCTAGCAGCTTATAATATCATTATTTAGTATTTATCCTTGTTTCAAGGCTTTCCTTGGTCGAAATATTCGATCGAATTATTCCAACCTTTCGTGGATGGAATTGATTAATTTTATTTGATTAATCAAAATCATTGAAAATTTTAAATCTAAACAATGCTGAATAGCGTTTCGAATGTTCCCCCACAGGTGGCGCTACTAACTTAAGCTGATTCAAGTGGAAATAATTGCTCAGAGCTTAATCCTATTTCTAGTATAGATACCGCGACAAATTTAATAGGTCTGGTAAAAATATTTTATATTTTAAAATAAGCTGAATATCGTTAATCTACAATCGATAAATTACATGAAAATCAAGTTGAAAAAAGTGCCTTTGGCACGAGGTTCGTTTTTCCCTATTTTCTTATCAATTTATTTTCCTGATATATTTTCCTGGGTCATCTTTATGAGTGCTTACTACTGATACGTTCATTGATAAACATTTTATCCTGTGTCTACAGGATTCGCTACAATTGTACCCCAAACTTACAAAAAGGATCATTTTGAAATACAAAAAAAAATAATCAGGGAAGAATTTTTGAAGTTCCAGAGCCTACACCAATACTATCCAATTTTACGTAAAGGATTTCATCTATTATTATAAAGAGGAAAGATTTGATTGTTTGTTTGCTTTGAATAGACTCCGAAACTACTTGACCGGTTTGAAAAATTCTTTCACTGTTGGGAAGCTACACTATTTCCGGTGAACATAGGATATATTAAATTTTCAAAAAAGTTAGGCATCCATACTAAAACTCCAATAATGTATGAAAAAATTACTAAAAAACTTTCTTACATCGCGTTCGCTGGTGATTTAACTAAAGAACGGAACAACCGAATTTAATGAAACTTTATATTATGATACAACACAATTACCCACACACGTTAGGCTACTTATCATTTCTTAAAAATAATAAGGGAATGTACCTCCTACGTAAAAACTGAGGGATGAAAAAAAATGTACTTTAGATAGGCGAGTTATATATCATTGGAAAGGTATTTAAAAGTTAAAAAATGATCTGTATTAATCGTTTTAGTTGAACTAATAAAAAGCACAGTAATTTAATTTAAAGTACAAAAAATTGCCTTTTTGAAATATAAATGTTTTTATAGATAATAATCTGACAGTAAACTTTTCTTTTACATAATTGTTGTAAATAGATCCTTAGGGTTGCTCAGTAAGGAAATATTAACGAAAAAAATGTAATAGTAATATTAATAAAATAATAATAATAATAGTAAAGTAATTATAAAGCTTAAAGTAAATACGTTTTCAAAACCGTGTATATGTAAAATCATATATTTATATACTCCTCTGACTGATGAATATTCGGTGTATTCCTTATAGGAAGTAGGCATGTGATAAGATTTTTTTTTGAAAATTCCTACCCTAATAGACAAGGGTGGATTCAGGATTTTTTTCTTGGGGGGGGGCAAAATATTTTATTTGTAAGTGCGTGAAAGGGATCACGAAAAAAATTCGCAATTCCAACCAGAAATCATCATAAAGATAAATAATAAATAATCATATCATCATAATGATAAAAAAAAAAAAATCCTCTTCCAGAGCAAAAGGCATACGCCAAATCGTGTATGGTGAACTCTTGACTATCCAATATGGTTTAATTATATAGTAGAATTTTAGATATTTTAATAATAAGTTTATAGATACATAATGGTTATACATGATTATGGAAGAACTGAGTTTCGTGCAATTGTACAAATTTCAATTTCGCGGTTGTGTTGTACAGTGCAATAGTGTAATAGTTTTTGGAAAAAGGTTCATTCGGGAATCGAAAAAGGGAGATGGGGTTATTTTGATGCGAGTATTTTGATAACTTTCGACTTTTTTTAGTCATAATTAAGACCGAATTTATTGAACTTGGGGATATTTTTATTTGATGTATGATGTAGTATGATTATATTTTTTGTAAAAGAATAAGAAAAATAAAATACGTTACGCAGACGAAGTCGCGGGGATCAGCTAGTCTTTACAAAACTACTTTTGTAAGTCCCAATTGGAAATCAAGCACTGAAAGTATGGAGGTTGAAAAATTCAGAAAAAAACGGTATTAATTAAAATAATTTTATTATAATTTTATCTAAATAAAATTTACAATTGTTTGCATTATAAAAATTGGTTACTGTACAATTTATTATTTTATTTATTTTTTTAAAAACTATTTTTTACAATATTTCTTTAACTGCTCTTATAAATACTAACGTTATATCAACTTGGACGGAAATTACAAAATAAAACACTTTCATTTGTACAATTCGGCCCAAAATAGATTGTTCTTCAAAAGTCGTATTTGAAAATTATACTAAATATATAGCTATATAAGATATAATGTTCATAAAATCGAACAGATAATAAAATTTATATAATTAGTCACTTTTACCGCCAAAAATATTTGATGATATTCGATGGGGTAAATCGTTTTTCTTTAAATAGACGAATTGTTCTTACATTTACCATTCATAGCAATTATAAGCTTGATATAACATTTAAAAAATATAATAATTTTTAATCTCCCATGCTTAAATCTCTGAATCATTTACACTTAGTTAAAATTATTAATATCTGAGTTAAAATAATCGACCCGGTTAGTATGACCCTATCAAAAAAAGATCCACATACGAATCCATGTGGATTCCCAAGTAAATTTTTATGTGGTTTCCCATGTGGATTCCTATGGGAATCCACATGAGAATATCACCTGATTTTCACATGGATTTTAACTGCATTTTCCCATAAAATTAAAGGATAACACTGAAAATAGCGCACCAAAAATTAATATTAGTTATATTTTTTTTTAGTTATTTATTTTCATATATTTTGTTAGGGATGTAAATTTAAGTTAATCTTCCAGTGTTAAACGATTTAAGGTCGCAAAGTACACTTTTGTTTTTCATCCACGTCAAAGATATATCCTTTAAAAAAATGAAAAATAACACAATTAATGTTTCCAACCCAAAGGTTCTTTAAAATTGTGCAAGTATATGCAAATTTATGGCGTCGATCGGATGATCGAAATTTTAATTTGAAAATAAAGTTAGGTTCTTTTAGTGTCCGTTAACTGGATGTATTGGTTCTCACTCTTTTTATTTCCTATATGAATCCACAGTAAATCCATTCATTCCCATGTGGTTTCCTAAGTAAATTCGTCCTTTTCCATGTAGTTTCCCACATAAATCCACATGGATTTTTTGATAGGGGAATAATTAACAGTTATTAAATGTTAATAATTTTTTTAGGCAAGTTTGCCGTGAAAATTTGTACAAAATTACCGGTAATTAATCATAGAAACCATATGTATTATTTTAACTGCCACTGAAAATTTCCATTTTCAAGATAAATTTTGCCCTCCATTTAGAAAACAAATTGGAATGTATGTCTTCCAAAATACCGTTCCATTGGTCTAATCATTGAGAATGTTTGAAAGTGGAAATTTCCAAAAGAAAAAAAAAATAACGCACAACATATTTATATAAAAATCACATAACAAACTAAATAAACTTAAAGATAATTTCTCTAAGATTTCATATAATATTTTATAGAATTTTTTTAAACAGTCTAATATCACTGTTGTGGAAAAAATTTTAGACACTGGATTGCCAAAAATGTATCTATACATCGAAATTCACAGTACAAGTAATTGATATTTTCCCAATTTTTTCCGACAATTTATCGAATGTCAAATTGATTTTTCGTTCGAGAATATCGTTTTACATTAGTGGGCCATACATTGTAAGGGGCCATTCATAAATAACTTAAGCGACTTAGGGGAGAAAAAAGGTATCGAAAAGTGGTTTTATTAACAGGTTATCCTAATATTTACTTATTGAAGAAAAAAAGGGTATCTTAAATTATAATGATATAGCTTACTAAAGCTAATTTATGAAAGGCCCTTTATATTATTTGCATCATTTGATACTTGAACGAAAAATCATAATTGGCATCCAATGCGATCAATTAAATTCCTTAAACAATAATAAAAAATTTGTACTTGAAAATTTGATTTAAATGATTAAGGCACCCTGTATATTTTCCGTTGAAAACCTTCAGCTGTCACTCTAGTACAAATTTTTTATAGATTTAGAAAAAAAAAATAACTAAACTTAGATTCTAAATTTCGAATAAAACGATTTGAACTTTTTAATACTGCCACATCAAGTTAGTAATGAGACATTCAATGATATTCCTTTTTTCGGTTAAAATGAAAATTTTATGTATATTAAAATGAGCATGAAAGGAAAATGTTAGAAAAGCGTGAGCAACATTTATTTAATTTTTTCAATAATTCTAACAGATTTATTCTTTTCTCCGGTTGAAAATATTGATTTGATACAAACTTTTGCATTGATTGAATTTTATCTTCAAGTAGTTGATTCAATAAATTAGCTCTGAATAAAATTCCCGCCGAGATGCGGAGATGTGCGACTGCGCATTTTTTCATGGTTGCGTTTTTGTTTTACTATTTCATTTGTTGTATCATTTCAACAAAAAAAATACAACTAATATGGCAAAGTTCCATAGATTTATGTTGTAGTACCAAAAACAGTAAAGAACTAAACCGATTTTGTTACAGATTTCTCGTAGCATACAAATAGGAAACTAGACTTAGTATTTATATTAACATTTCAAAAGCAAAACCAATTAAGTTTCCTACTTTTAGCTACTGTCATTGTCGCATAATAAATCCCCATCTTTACAGACCAATTCATTAAATCAACTACTTTAAACTAAGCGCGCGAAAAAAGCACAAGCTTGCGCACTAAGCGTTGAAGCGCTTGCGTATTAATCTCACAAAAGCTTTACAGAAAATTCAAATCCTAATCTAGCAAATTTGATAATTGTGTGTTTTCTTTTTTATTATAGAAATACTGTTATAAATTCGAGATTTTCAACTAATACTTAACATAGATCGATGTTTTCAATAAATTTATTAAAGAAACATTCAATAAATTTTGTCATTTCAAAAATATTTGTCATAATAATTTTGTGGGGATATTCAGCACATACATAGTTGCGGATATCAAGGTCTGTTGGATGAGAGTTCTTATGGAAAATAATTTACTGTTAAACCTACAGGAGGCCGAGTGATCAAGGTGGCCGCTCCAAAATTAGTAAGTTTTTATTTACCCTAGAGTCGCTTAAGATCTTGACAGCAAAATTATTGAAGTTATACTTCTTTAGGTGCATAAAAGGAAAAAAATAAACGGTGTTACAAAATTAGTAACGAATATATGGATGGGCGATATACTGAACAGTAAAGAAGAAACCACATTTTAAACATTTGCAACTGCGCATGCGTATGGGTAACTTCTGTTACATGTAAAGTATTAACCAATCCAACTACGCGAGATAACATATTAGTTCTTTAAATCCAAAAGTAACTTTAAGATTTTCAAATTTGTTTATAGTAAAAACTAGTAGTTCTTATCCTGATTGGAGGAATTGACCTCCACCAGTTTCATATACGCATTCACTGAACCCTTGGAAAAATAAAATATAAGTCATTCAAATTTAATATACAGATATATATTAATACATACGACTTCAAAATGAATTAAACCATTAAAATATGTTATCCGCCGAATCCGCGAGAATCCAGGTTGAGAACCACTGGTGTAAACTTGTCGTTATTCTTTTTAAATTTTCACGAAGTGAAATTCATAATAAACACTTACATTCGACTGAAAAGTAAATATAATAATTATTGTCTCTAATTGTCATTTGTTTCAACTATCAATTGTCACTTGGGTTGGCTGTGAATATTTCACGGGTAGCTGCTAGTATTTTACATTTTTAATGACCTTTTATGAATTCTAATTAAAAATTAAGAACAATTGAAACAAATTCACCGAAATAACTTTTACAAAGAAGTATAACTTTTTACGTGCATCCATAAGGACACATTTTTTTTTTGGGTTAAAAATTTTAAGGGAAATATTCCCCGTGAAATCGAAAACTTAAAGAAAAAATCGATGTAATTGATTTCCCAAGGAATAATTTCAAGGTACCGTCGGTGATAAAGGAGACATTTTTCTGATAAGGGGACAAAAGAAATATTTTACATGAAAATATATTTTCATGATTATTTCCTGTTTTGTCCCTTAGAGAAAGGAATGTCTTAAAGAGTCCTGAAATAAGGAAAATAATTGCCGACTTGTTTAAATTTTCGTGTTATTGATACACTGATTTGTTTATAAAGGATAGTGCCTTCTATAGTATACACGGAGTAGCGTTCGAAACAAATGTCAGCGCCATCTATATTGGCACAAGTTTGGATTGAATTAAACAAAATGCATTTGATGAACAAATTGGAAGGGATTTGAAGTAACTGAAGCAAGGTTTTAGTTACCAAAAAAACGTAGCTTATTTAGATGGCACTGCGTACGCTTCTGTTACTTTCATCATTCTTTTGTTTCTGGGCATGCGCATGGTATACATATATAGAAATCAGTGTATTAATATCCTCAAAACTATGTTTTTCATCTGGACTTTGATATCCGCAAGAATTATGGCAATTCAGCAAGGATTTCCGTGAAATTTTGAACTAAAACGAATGATGAAAATGGCGAAGTTAGTGAAGACTCGAATATCCTTGGTTGCAACTGAAACACGTTTCGATAGTATGGAGTAGTTTATACCGTCAATTGACCACCAATTTCGCATCAACAAAATAATCGATTCATATATAAGTTTTTTTCACTTTTTGCAACGTATTCTTGTCGATCGATTCAATCGAATTATTTAACTCTTTGCTCGCCTCAAGGTTATTGTCCTTCTTCATAAGGACCTTACTTGCCGGCAAGTTGCATGCTATGTTGATAGTTTTATTTGCTCTCGGTGGTAGGAAACTACTGCGGTTCGATGTGTTTAAGTTTGAGTTGGAAAATCTGAAAGAAGCATTCGTCATCCATTTGTCAATTGGTGAAATGAGGAAAACGAAGAAAAGAGCAAGAACTATTTTATATAGAAAAGAGTGAAATGGTACTGAAGAAGTGTTAGATATTGGTTGAAGGTTAACCTGTTCAAATGATTGTGTTGCTCCAATACAGCAGCCTCAACAAGGGTTGGAATGGGGTGAAATCGCCGCGAAAAGAAATAACCAATTGTGAAGCCAACCACCAACGCTATCAGACATACTATTGTAAAAACAACCACAAAAAAGTCTGCCTTATATAGTACACTTGCTTCCTGCGTCGCCAATGGCACTATAAAGAAAAAAAACAATTGAAATTAACAACAAATTAAACATTGAGTCTGTAAACTGTAAACTGTAAATTTTACAGATAGTAAACTGTAAAGTTTATAGATACTACCCCAATAACCAAAACAGGTTAAACTCCGTTAAATTACTTCTTTGCTACAACTATCAACTGTAGCAAACTTTACAGTTTACTATCTAAACTTTACAGTTTATCGATACTACCCGAAAAAACAAAAAGGCTTAAACACCGTTATATCGTTTCTTTGCTACAACTATCAACTGTAGCAAACTTTACAGTTTACTATCTAAACTTTACAGTTTTCAGATACTATCCGAAAAAACAAAAAGGGTTAAACACTGTTGAATTCCTTCTTTGTTAAAACTATTAGTTGTAGCAAACTATACAGTTTACTACTTGTAAATGTAAAGTTTACAGATACTTCCCGAAAAAACAAAAAAGGTTAAACACCGTTGAATTACTTCTTTGTTAAAAGTATCAGCTGTAGCAAACTTTACAGCTTACTATCTGTACATTTTACAGTTTATAGATACTACCCAAAAAAACAAAAAGGGTTAAAACCGCTATATCGCTTCTTTGCTAAAATTATCAGTTGTAGCAAACTTTACAGTTTACTACTTGTAAACTATAAAGTTTACAGATACTTCCCGAAAAAACAAAAAGGGTTAAACACCATTGAATTACTTCTTTGCTACAACTATCGATCAATCGTCCTTTCGTTTAAACTATAGGTACCATAGAACTCAAATTTGATTTTTCACGATTATTTTACGAAGCTAACGTTGAAGCAAACAATTCAACGGAATTCCGTGGATTTTTTTTCCCCTCTAAATAGTATACAGTGACAGCTTATCAATAAATACAAACAAAACAAAATATTATCCACCAAATAAATGCTATCCATAGAATTGAAAGGAGATTAGCTGTACCAAACATAAAGTAGATGCATTTGGAACATCGAATTTTATATATTGGGTTATTTTATATATCAGAGAAGTTCAATTCTGTTGTCGACCACTAGTAATCGGCAAAAACTGTACAAAATTAGTAATGGTCAAGCTAAATTTTGTACAGCGACAACTAGTGGTTGGCTAACAAAAACTCTGAGATTTACCGATATTTGGTTCCAAGATATTTGATCCCCTGACATTATATCCCCAGACAAAATATCCCTAAGACAAAAAAATCTAACAAAATATCCACTGCAAATAATCCGAATCCGTGTAAATTATAAAAGATCAATTTTGTGTTAAAAATGGGGACGAAACTGGAGTGAACATGTCAGTTCATTTTCTGGTCGCCGACCACTTGTTATCGCTGTAGAAATTAGGTTTGGCTTATTTTTAAACTAAGTTTGTATAGCGAAAACTAGTGATCGGTTAATAGAAACTCTGAAATTTACCGAAATAAGGTTCCATGATATTTGATCTCATGACAAAATATCCCTAAGACCAAAAAAACCGTGACAAAATATCCCCTGCAAGAGTTCCAAATCGGTGTGAATTTAATCAAGTTCAATTCTGTGATAAAATACGGATGAAATTTGGGCTAACATATCGATAAATCTCAGTTTCTGTCACGACTACTAATTGAAACAAAATTACGCTTGACTAAAATTTCATGACTATTGAAAATTTGGTGTGGTTAAACCTATAACTAATTTTGTACAACGACAATTAGTGGTTGGCTAACAGAAACTCTGAGATTTACTGATATATGGTTTCATGACATTTGATCCCCCGACAAAATATTCTTGGACAAAACATCCACGGCAAGAGATCCGATTCCATGTGGATTAATAAATGATAACTTTTATTGGTTGCACAACACCATTAACTATTGTTTTTATTATCCAAATAAAAGACCATTATGAATAGGAGCAATACCATACTAATTACCTGACTACTGAGAAAGGTTGCTTGGCAATCGAAATACGTATCTGGGTACTAAGTCAAAAATACATGTGTCCAAATTTATGTCTATAATATACTTCTGTAAATTATATTACATAAATAAAACCACAATATATTTTATACATTATATGAACAGTATAACTGTTTAAAGTCAGTGAAAGAATCTAATTTGATTTTAGATGGTGTAATTATTGTAGCGATTTGGTAGAAGTTGAAATTTAGTTTATATTGCTATACTTCATTTCCCCCCTCCCTTTTAAAATATGATCCGTCACTGCTATAGTGTGTATTTATTGTTAATCTTACCTTCCATTGGTATGTTATTGGATAAAACATTGAAAGTTAATTGGCCATCGGCTTTTTTCACGTCCGGTTGCCCTACTCCCGAAAGAATGACTTCTTTGTACATGACCTCTGATTCTTGGGCTGAAATAATACCAAAAATCAATTATACATTTGTTAAAATCACCCGATACTTTAAAGCTATGTAAAGCGCGGAGCCAACATTTTTAATTCGCCGGGTTCCAGGAAACATTATTAAGGTGAAACTACTTACCGATGGAAGGACATTTTGAATCATCACCCCGATCAATTGATTGGATTTCATTGTTGGAAAATGTCCGCGATAGTTCTGGACGAACACATTGCTCCTTGTTCACATTCCATACACAATGAGGATCTTGTAACTTAACGCAGGACCTTTGAAAATGGAGAAGGGATGATTTGAGTTTCGGAAAATTTTAATGTAAATTTCTAGTCTTACGAGCAACTGAGTTTATTTGAGCAACTGCTTAAATCGACGGATCGAATTTCGGTTTTGGAAACGACAAGAACCTTATTTTTGGATGAAATTACTTTGAGGCCAGTAACTGCCACCCCTATGGGCAATACTTGGCTCTTCGAAATCACCGTGGCTTGGGTTTCTTTTTTCTTATTAATCGAATAAACCACTTTCAAAAGTTTTCCATCATCTGAAAAATGAATAAAGTATAAAAAATTGCCGTAATATACTTCCAAGGTACCAAATTACCGGTTCCAATGTAAAGGATATCGTAGGGTTTCCCATCAATTCCTTCTACTTGCTTATCAATGGCGATGGTTGTAAATCGGTACCTGAAAGTAGAAACCCTTTAAACTGAAACTGCTAAATGTTTGTCGGTAAAAAATTACTGTAAGGACACGTGGACTAAAATTGGTTTTCCAAAATAAGTTGGCACACTTTGTTCCATTAAGGGATGGCTTTTTACGAAATTAACAACCATGAATGGCAAGGTTCGGCTATCTTTTACACATTTTCCTGGACGTGGAGAAGGAACGCGGTCGGATTCAACCGGAAGCCAATTGGTATTAATATCAGCTTGAGCTTTAAAATGCCCTTCAAAAGCACTTAAAATGTCTCTTATATTATATGCACAAATAGCTGAACCACCAATTGCATTCGTAGGGGTTGTCATTACCCCGTAAATCAATTCCTCATCCCGGTCCCCATAAGTTCCATTAATAATATCACTTGTAGCCTCTAAAGAAAACAAAATCCACTTTAAGCAAAAGTCAATTTAATCTGAACAATTCCTTACGGATTTCATCAAAATAAAACGGATACTCTCCAGGAATCGAGCAATTAAGCCGGGCTTTCAAAAACGAGGTCCACAAATCATGGAACTGATGTGGTCCACCTTTATCATCTTTACAAACACGAGCCACTCGAGAATAAATAGTCTAGAATACGAAAATTAGTATAATTATAGTTCCATGCGTTGGTGCATTTCATCCAAACTAGGAAATTTATACTTACTTTTCCACAGTTGATATATTCCACGGCTGTTTCCCGATAGAAAAAGAAGACATAATCGCCATATCCAAACGAGCTCACGAAATTGGGAGCTAAAAATTCAATTGTTAAATCAAGTAAACAAAGTAGACATTAGTAGGTTACCATTCAATTGTTTTAAATCAGAACGTTCCGTCCGTTGTGGTTTGCGATATATCAACGAATCTTCACCGGCGAATGATCTCGTCGCCGTGTATAAGTGTCCCTCTAAAGAATTAATTTTTTAAATTAGATTCTATCGTTAAAAAAAGAGATAAAAGTCGACAAAAAGATGCAGAAGACCCACGGATTCTAAAACGGAACCTATGCGATGAGGTTCCTATTCATAAATGGCGGCAACGTGTTGCCTACTGAATTGAAATGAATACTTAATTGTACATTACAGAACTGTACTTTAGGGAATCTCAATATTATCGCGTAATACTAAAACAGCGTTAAACGGAGTTTTGCTCAAGGGCAGAGCTGTGGATTAGATAAAAGTATGTATTACTATATCTTATTATTCTTTTTGACTTTTGGCAAAAAATATCTAGTATCTTGGATTCCGTTTATAATAAAATATATCTTGTAATTTTAGAAGTATCACAGAAACCGAAAATTAATTTAGATACCAAAGCAACTTAGTTACTTGAAAGTAACTTAATTAATTTAAAGTATCGAAGGTACTGTATCACAGTTCCTTTATTTTCTGACAAAAAGTAACTAGTATCTAGATACTTAGTATCAATTTAGTGTCTAGGTACTAGTATCTTAGATACTTTTAATGAGAAACTGTATCTGGTAACTTTAAAAGTATCATAGAAACCGAAAAGAAGTTTAGATACCAAAGCAACTTAGTTACTTGAAAGTAACTTATTTTATTTAAGAATCGAAGGTACAGTATCACAGCTCCTTTATTTTCTGACAAATAGTAACTAGTATCTAGATACTTAGTATCTACTTAGTGTCAGTTTAGTATCTAGATACTAGTATCTTAGATACTTTTTAAGAGAAACTGTATCTGGTAACTTTAAAATTATCATAGATACCAAAAAGAAGTTTAGGCACCAAAGTAAATTAGTTACTTGAAAGTAACTTAGTTAATTTAAAGTATCGAAGGTACTGTATCACAGTTCCTTTATTTTCTGACAAATAGTAACCAGTATCTAGATACTTAGTATCTACTTAGTATCAATTTAGTATCTAGATACTTAGTATCAATTTAGTAACTAGATACTAGTATCTTAGATACTTTTAAAGAGAAACTGTATCTGGTAACTTTAAAAGTATCATAGATACCGAAAATAAGTTTAGATACCAAAATAATTTAGTTAATTTAAAGCAGGGGTGGGTAAACTTAATACTGATATGCTTGACAGTAAGTTTTAATGATGGCTAAATTTTCATAATGAGCTGATTTATTCGCGAGTTAAAATGGAAACAACGCAGAAAATGCAACGTTACCAGATTTTGACGTTGCCAAAAGTATACATGAACCCACCACCCAACTAATTATATGTTACTGATAGTACGTACTGTAATAGAGAGCGGTACTGTTATGTTCAGGACTATAGGGACATTGTCCAATTCCTTCGGCGTCTGGACCGGGAATGTATTTGCCGGCCTGAAACCAATTGTATAATTATTCATCTGTGGGATTAATGTTTGGGAAAAGGGCATACATTGAAGGTATATTCCCGACATAGCGGCTTATACGAGTTGCTTCCACACACCAGCAACCGATCGTCGTCGGTTTTGGCCAAAACTCGGACATAATTCTGGCATTCGTGCTCCTCTTTCCCCTTAAGTAGGCAGAATTCCTGGTGGGCACGACTCGACGGCCATTCCAATCGCTGGAAAATAAATCGAAATTCAACAAAAAATTCCACAATTGCGAAATGGTATATTTGCAAGTCGGCAAAATATATTTGTTGTTATTTAGCACATTTGCTACTTACTTGGTCGACATTTTCGCTCAATCCGTCCACGGTTATATTGTAGAGAATATTGCGGGCCCCAACTAGGACATAGTCCTCATTTGCATCCAAAAGTTTGAAATAATCAGTATATGTACGATTTCCATGGAAAATATTACTACGTACATCCTCTGGAAACAACAAAGGAAATATTCAATCAATTTTCATTTTTTTTTTGTCAATCAAAAACGGAAATGCAGAACATCCGTTTTCCGAGAACCTCGATTAATTTTAGATTAATAGAACGATTTTCTCTAAATATTGCAATGCAACCATAAACTTGTATCCACAAATTATATAATTTTGCTTTGGAAATATTAATCTATAATACCTACCACTTAACCACTACTAGCATCATTTCGGACTTTATCAGTGGTGACAAAAGAATGAAAGATAAAACTGGGATTTATCTTATGATTGTGAAAAATATCAAAAACTTTTACAGAGATAAGTTATAGAAAAAAAAGTGCTCTATAAAAAATGTCCTATAAAATTTTCTCATAAAATTGATGGTTGCGTCAAAAAATGAAAAAAATATTAAAGTTCTCATTAGTTCAACTTTGACCTCGAATAACTTTTGAAGGAATAAATATATCAAAAACTTGTAAGACCACCTTTTTTGTAGATCGTTCAATTTTCTAGAAGAATATATCTTGGTCATTCCGAAATATTATCACCAACTTGAGCTATAAAATTCCAAAATGCAAGAGAATATTGTTCCCATGTTATTTAAATGGAAAATCGAAATTTGCAATGCGGCATCTCTTATTATTAATATTAAGAGCTTAAACTTGCACAGGATTTTTTTTTGTCATTCCCAACAATATTTTCGATATAATTAAGAAAAAAAAATGTGTAATAAAAAAATAATTCAAGTTTTATTTAATAAATACAAACTTTTATTGATTTTTATGTACTGTCATCATGGCTACTGCCATTGTCTGGGGAATATTTCACGGGTAGTTACTAGTCATAGTATAATATTTACGTAAAAGATCCGACTAAATGATTGGATGACTGGGTACAATGTGGAAAATTTAAAAGTACACTATCGTAAAAAGGGGAAACTTTATTGTGCAGGACAAGAAAATCAAACGGTGGAGAAAATTTCTGGGAAAAAAAATAAGATGTCAAACTAGCAATGATTGTACGAAATAATTGTATGATTCATGCATAAATTAAATGAGTCACAATTTTTGGTATTGAAATTTTCACGCAACCTGTTTCGTGTTCGAATCGCACCCCTTAATATGACAACACGAAACACTCACGTGAGTCACGAACGATTTTTTTCAACCCCCTCCCCCCCATCCATTCCATGTCGTCGTAAAAAAAATTATCAAGTTTAGCGAAGTCGAACTTACCGAAGCGAACCTCCATTTTCGATTGGAAATCGGGCATCCATCCTGAACCACACGAAATGCTGCACAAGAATAAGATTACGGCAATCATGATCGATGATTCGAGCCCGATTTGTTGCGCCATTTTCCAAATGTTCACGGTTTTCACGTCATAATGATCAACTAGAGTGGTATACTGCAAAAAAAAAGAAACAAAATTAAAAAAAATTATCGTGGTGATAAGTTCGTTTACACTTAAAACTGTTGCCTGGCAATCGAAATACGTATTTGATGTTAAAATATTGTTTTTTGTAAAAGATTTAATCATATCTGTAATTAATATTACAAGGTAGAAACAATCCTGTAATATAATAGTCCATCTAGAACAGTGCTTCTCAAACTGGCGGACATGGTCACCCAAGAGACCTTGGACCTCTTGCCAGAGAGCTTTGAAATATTTCTACAATAATGATACATAACTGGTTCTGTTGGTCGATAAAGTCGAAAATTTGTGAAGAGGATAACCATGTTTTTTTTCTGATTAAGGAGGCCATGGTATGAAAAAGTTTGAGAACCACTTTTTGAGGATACAGAGCAGAGGAAGTCATAAAAATGGTCCTTATAAATCTAAATAAAAATATACAGTTAACTTAAACTCCTTTTTCGTTCTCTATGGTTCACCAAATATTTTCCATGTGAGGCATTGGCCCCAGTTATAAAGGCTACAGAGACCCTTGGCACATAAAGATAAAGGGATCCTTTAACTTCGACAAAGGACTATTCTACTCCTGAGGAGTTGCCCAGAATGTCCAATGGGAATAAAGCTTGTTAAAGGGATCAGTTGATTATAACTTTTAATCAAATAACATAAACTATCTGAGCTCAAAGTTTCGAGACATTTCAGTCAAAAGGTTAAATCAGTATACACCAGTGGTTCTCAAGTGGGTTCCGTGGATCCCTGGGGTGCCTTGAAAAAAATTTGGGGTTCCACAAGATAAGATGTATGATTTTAAAGTATTTGTAAGATAAACTACATTTTCATTAAAAAGAAATATTTTTGGGTTGATTTTTGGAGGTGATTTTTTGATAAATTATCATGTTTTAGTACGGGACCCGAAAAAAGTCGGTACTTTGTGCCACCTTAGTGTCCAGTTAGATCTCTTATACTGCCAAGCCATCATGAGAATCTTTTTCTGCTTTATCTTCCACTTTTCCTTCAATTATAAGGAGTTTTATCTCGTTATCCTGTCAATTATATTAAATAAATATGACCATAATATATTTATAAATTGTATAATCATTACTACTAGGAACTACTATACAACCGTTTATTTCCCTGAATTCTAGTGAGATATTACTTTGTCATATGCTTTTTGGTATTATAATCAATTATTTTTTAATAGGGATACAAAATTAACATATTTTTTTGGTATGTAATTATCGTATTGGAAAAAATCATAGTAAAAAAAATTACGGAAACACAAATGAATAGAAGCAAGTTTGAAAAATTTCATATAATTTACTTTGAAAACTATTTAGAAAATTCCGACATTTCAATGCCACTGGGCTATTATTAAAAATAAATACAAAAAGTATTCATTGCGAATATTAGTGGTTTCTGGCGAAATGTGTGGGGGACTTGTTGAAATTTGGCATTACAATTAAATTTATAAAAGAAATATAAATATAATTAAAAATAGAGGAAAGTTTTAGTGGATTTTTGCGCCAAAAAAAAAAATGGGGAAATCGTATAGTATGGTATGTAGTCGTGTAATGCAATTGGTTGGTGGGGAAAGTAGGTCTATGAGACAAACATTCAATTTTCAACTAAACAGCTAATTTATTTTGAATAACAATTTAATGCTTTTGTGTGAAAATTCTGTTTCAATTCGTTTATTCATTAATTTCGTTTGTTGTTGGAAAGGTTTTTAGTAGCTCGAGGCTGTCAGGGCCATTTATTGTTTCGCCACCAAACGCTCAATAATTGTCTCTGAAATGGCTGAAACATAGTCATAAATGTACAAAGTCATAAACGGCACATTGTCGTTGAAAAATATTGCCATAGAATCTTATAAAACTTTACATTTCTCCCTTCCTCCAAAAATCGAGGTAAAGTTTTCCGAATTTTGAACATCTAAAATTCGTGATTCATCCAAAAATCATGATTTTCGAACATCCAAAATTCATGATTTTTGTATCTCCAAAATTCATGATTTTTTAACATCCAAAATTCATGATTCAACCAAAATTCAAGATTTTCGAACTTCCAAAATTCATGATTCGTGATTCATCCAAAAATCATGATTTTTGAACATCCAAAATTCATGTTTTTCGAAGATCAAAAATTCATGATTTTTGTACCTCCAAAATTCGTGATTCATTCAAAAATCATGATTTTCGAACATCCAAAAATCATGATTTTCGAACATCCAAAATTCATGTTTTTCGAAGATCCAAAATTCATGATTTTTGTACTTCCTAAATTCGTGATTCAACCAAAATTCAAGATTTTTGAACGTCCAAAATTCATGATTTTTGTACCTCCAAAATTCATGATTTTTTAACATCCAAAATGCGTGATTTAATCAAAATTCAAGATTTTCGAACTTCCAAAATTCATGATTCGAGATTCATTCAAAAATCATGATTTTTGAACATCTAAAATTCATGTTTTTCGAAGATCCAAAATTCATGATTTTTGAACATCCAAAATTCGTGATTCATTCAAAATTCATGATTTTTGAACATCCAAAATTCGTGATTCATCCAAAATTCATAATTATTGAACATCCGAAATCCATAACTTATGAACATCCAAAATTCATGATTCATCCAAAAATCATGATTTTTGAACATCCAAAATTCGTGATTCATTCAAAATTCATGATTTTTGAACATCCAAAATTCGTGATTCATCCAAAATTCATAATTATTGAACATCCGAAATCCATAACTTATGAACATCCAAAATTCGAAATTTTTGGATATTTTTTTCTTAACCTTTTAATTCTTTTCTGCCGTAAATATGGTAACTATTTTCAAATGAATTAAATTATTTATAACTATTAAATGAACTCTATAGGATTTTAAATTCAGTGGAGCAGACTTTCTGGCTTCGTTCCCATATTCACAACTCAAAAATTATGATATGTCATCACTTCTATCGTCGATGTGAAGCACATTAACAATTTCCAAAGTACCACTATTACTTGTTTTTGATGAGATTGTCTATTCCAATTACATTTGATTAGGGGTCATAAGATCTTTACGCAGAAAAAAAAAACCGTAAATAATTCTCCTAGTGTTACAGTTGATATAACGGTCGAACACAAGGACAGGACGCTGATTACAATTTTCTGCTGAAACGGCATAAATAAGACGAGTTTTCTATTCAGTTATCTCACAAAAGGTCTTACAATGTTCATCTTTAGTCCCACCACAGTTTCGTCATCTTTCTACGTGACATTCCTGATTTTCGAAACGACAAACAAAGCCAGGATTATCACAGTGGCAAGCGATTATCGAGCTGAGGCAAATATTTCAAATATCTCACGCCAATAATTCATTTTCAATTCGAACAAAAAATTGGAATTCAAAGGAGCCGATATCACTATAAAATTGCTGGAAATCACTGACCTGATGACTTGTTTGCTGATTAAAATAACATTAAGGCCACTTGATAATGTGCAATCCCATCAACAAAGTCCATTTTTTCAATATTTTTAATTAAAATAATTGTTTTCAATTCTCAATAGTTTTTGCGCCACTCATCTTCGCATTACAAAACCGAAAATGGATCTTGAATCTTTATTATATTAATTAATCATTTACTAATAGCAGAAGTTACCCGTTTGGGCACATGCGCAATAGCAGTTGTTTCTAGTGTGACTTCTAGTTTACCTAACAGCACGCAGTCCATATATACAGTGAAAGAAACAGCCCAAACCTAAATTCGCCTAGAATACTATAACTTCATTAACATTTCCCTTACGGTGTTAAAAATTCAACGTAGGTATTTATTATAAAATTTGAAAAAAATGTTTAAAATTCCGAAATATTTAAAGTTTTTAAAAAAAGTTTCAATTGATCATAGTTTAAGTTTAAACGCATCAATTACTATCGTTATTAAAATGATTATTGATTATATTTATGAGAAATAACATATTACTAGAGTATTCCTGTCACAATCTCCGAAAAGAAATATCTCAACTGAGTTCTTATAATCGAGCCTTGAGTTTTGACCTGTTTATACAATTTTATTTTTTATCTTTAACATTTTGTAACTAATGAACAAATTGATTTTGAACAAAACATTTATATATTTTTGTAGAAAATGAAATGATCTACAAAAAAGGCCCAAATTAGGGAATGGTTGGGGGCCCAAATAGAGTAGGGATCCAAAAGTTTTTCATCGAAGAATTTGTTGGCGAAGCTCCCAGAACCAAAAGTGATCCCTATTTCGAACCAGACATCAAATGAATAATTTTCTATTAGAAATTTCTTCAAATTTTTATGAAAAATAAAATTATCTTTAGGTCATTAACCGAGTATGTTTTGTACACTCCTACAAATAATCGAAAACCATAATTTGTACAATTGCATTGATGGGCATTTGGTTTTGTTGTTTGTGTGGGATATATGCTATCAAGTACACAGAGACGCGCATAATATTTACCCCATACTATAGAAACGAGCATTGAATGAGCACGTTGTGTGGCTCAGGCATCACTTACTCCACGGTAACGTCCATACAATTTTTGCTATTCTAAAAAAGTTTCTATTGATATTTTTGTTTTTTGTTGACCGTAAATTTCGAGTATGAATCAATTTCCCCGTTAGTGTCCTTAATTCTATTACAAGTTATTTTACTTATATATGAAAAAAAAAATTAGAACCGATTTTTATTTTGATAAATTTTTTGCTTCGTGATGATTACAAAGCAATTAAGGAGTGATCCAAACTACTAGATGACCACTGAGGAAGTTTGCTTGGCAATCGAAATACGTATCTGGGCAATACGTCACAGATATATTATATTTATAATATGATTTTTATATATTATTATATTAAATTATACTACATAAATTGGACCACAGTATATTCTATATATTTTATTAACAGTATAACTGTTCAAAGTCAGCGAAAAAATCTTATTTGAAAAAAAAACAATCTTGCAACGTAATTTAAAAATAAGAAGCGATGTACTACAGTGATATGTTCAATTTTCTATTGTAGAAATCTGTATAAAGACATATTTTTGCATTTAAAACGATTCAATAAATCTTTTGAAGTAACTTCCTACAAAAACTAACAAAAATAAATGTTTATATGTGAATTTTATGTTGCCATATATTTTATGATATGCTACTTCAATGGCGAGTCCTACTTTACCGACTGCAAAATCGCTCCAACTACCTTGAATAGTTTTGTTTTTTTTTTTAAGTTTTTCCACCCTTATTACATGGATGTCTTAAAACATATGCACCAACCAAAAGAGGTCAATGTTTCAGATTTATTTTGGGAACCAAAAAAAAATACAATAATATATGAACTATGTTAATTGTTACATTTAAGGAAAACATGGAAACAATTGAATGTTGAAATTGGGGAGTCGATTGTTATTTTCGGTCGATCACCCTTTGTGCGGCCAAATCCAGCTTAATGGGATAATTGATTGATGCTAACACGGCGTCCGATTTAAAAATAAACCAAAAAGAAGGCCACTTCGTCTGGCGTTTGTTCCGCGAATAACACGCATTTTCGAAAATGAAAAACGGTTCGGTAAATATTGAGATTATATTCATCAGCCAATACACGTTTGTTTAATCTTAATTATATATATAAATCGATAGCACATTCCCAATTGCACGCTTTCGGGAATATCTACGTCATTCTCTTAAACTTTTCCACTATTAAATCAAAACATTTTTGTCGAATTTTCAGGATTTATTCCTCAGAAACAATGGATTATCAATTTGCCAAGGTGCAAACTCAAGGTTTGAGTCTCGGCTAACCAAATTTTGGTTTCTCGACTTAATAAAAGAATCCTAGAAAAGGATAATTTGTAGTCTGGTTTGGGGAAAGGGTCTAACAGGA
This sequence comes from Sisyra terminalis, assembly GCA_958496175.1. Taxonomy (NCBI): domain Eukaryota; kingdom Metazoa; phylum Arthropoda; class Insecta; order Neuroptera; family Sisyridae; genus Sisyra; species Sisyra terminalis. The sequence goes on from OY292280.1 coordinate 1,845,237, forward strand.
TCCACATGGCGAGTTGGCCTCCAAATAGGAACCTATGTCGAAACTTCTGTTAAAATATCGGTTTGATATACAAACAATTTTATATACTTTTCGCGACCAAATTCCTCTTTGATCTTGAGATATGGGCAAAAATGTCCCCCCACATGGCTATTTTTCAAAGTTATATATCTCAAAAACTAATTGAGCTAGAGAAGTGAAACCAACGCGAGGCTTTAGATTATTTTACAGAGTAGATCATATATTTTTTTGAAATTTTTAGAAAAAAAAAATATACAAAAAAAATCCAAAAAACAAATGAAATAATTTTTTTTTTTTGGTTCTCTGAAAATGACAATCACGAAAAAAATATATTTTATGCCTCTACATAAGCACTGTAACTCATAAAAATTGCGTGAAAAAATAGTTGGTGGAACACCTTGAAAAAAAATGAAATGTGATTTACGCCTAATAGTATACCTCGGTTTTATTTTATTTTTTTTCGAAGTGTTTCACCAACTTTTTTTCACAAAACTTCAATAAAAAATAGGCCACATATAGGAGCAAAATATATAATTTTTTCATAATTGTAAGTCTAAGGACACATAAAAAAAAGTTTTTAGTAGTTTTTTAGTTTTTCTATATTTACTCTTAAGATGATTACTTTCAAAATCAAAATAATTGATCCCAAAAGAAAAAAAAAACAACTAGTGTTCACTTTTTATTAAAATAAGAATAAAAAAAAATTATCGTCACTGCGAATATTTATTACAACTGGAATATTATAAACCTAAAATAATTTATAGAAATTTTACAGTGGGATATTGTTCTCATGCAACACCTTTTGTTTGTTATATTTCATATGAACAATAATTATCCAGAATTCTGCGTCTTAAGAGATACTAACTAAATTATTTTTAGTTCATAATATTCCAGTTGTAATAAATAATAACAGTGACGATAATTTTTTTTATTCTTTTTTTAATAAAAATTAAACACTAGTTGTTTTTTTTTTCTTTTGGGATCAATTATTTTGATATTGTAAGTAATCATTGTAAGAGTAAATATAGAAAAACAAATTTTTTTTTTTTTTTTTAATGTTTCCTAAGACTTACAATTATGAAAATAATATATGTTTTGCTCCTATATGTGGCCTATTTTTTATTGAAATTTTGTGAGAAAAAAATTGGTGAAACACTTCGAAAAAAAATAAAACCGAGGTATACTATTAGGCGTAAATCACATTTCATTTTTTTTCAAGGTGTTGCACCAACTATTTTTTCACGCAATTTTTATGAGTTATAGTGCTCATGTAGAAGCATAAAATATATTTTTTTCGTGATTGTCATTTTCAGAGAACCCAAAAAAAAAAATTATTTCATTTGTTTTTTGGATTTTTTTGTATATTTTTTTTTCTAAAAATTTCCAAAAAAATTTATGATATACTCTGTAAAATAATCTAAAGCCTCGCGTTGGTTTCACTTCTCTAGCTGAATTAGTTTTTGAGATATATAACTTTGAAAAATAGCCATTCGGGGGGACATTTTTGTCCATATCTCCAGATCAAAAAGGAATTTGGTCGCGAAAAGTATATAAAATGTGTTTGTATATCAAGCCGATATTTTGATATAAGTTTCGATGTAGGTTCCTATTTGGGGGCCAACTCGCCATGTGGATCCTACTAGACCCTTCAGTGTAAAAGTATTAGATAAGAATTAGTATGGCTACAAATGTGTAGGATGTTCAAGAGTTGATCGACCTATTATGGAATTTTCTTGTACAAAAATTAACAGGGAACTAGGTGACATTTGATGAATGCGGTTGCACAATCACTTCGAATTTCGTCGTCAATTTAGTGATCATCTAATTAATGAGGAAAATAGTTTCGTTTGACTCATTTAAGAATTGGTGATAAGCTAGAAAAGAACGACATCTTCTGGACACTAGCGAGAAAAAACGACGGAAAACATTTGAATGGAGTTAATTGACATTTATTCATGTTATTTTCGTTCAAATAAAAGGCGCGTTGATTTAATTTGAATCCATTGTGTGATATGGTGGCACATATGACTGAGAAAACCCGACCAACATCCCTCACCGGCCAATTCCCACATTTCCAATTGACACATTATTTGTCCAATCTATTCAAATACGAGATTTCCTTTTCTCGTCGACTCGGATATGTCGTTTTAGGAAATTTTCTACTGCAAATCATTAGCTGGACAATTTACGTGTGGGCGAGCGATTGTAATATTTATGAGCACAAAATCGGCTCAGAACACTTCAATTCTGAACTTTGGGTACTTTGAATATGACAAATGGGAACGTGACAATTTTGACAACTTACTATACTTGAGAATTTGGAAAAAGCACGTAAATTACATTGTCGTTTTATTATGGGAACACTTTGGGTGATCTTCATTGATCATTGTCACGAATCATATTCAGAGTCATGCTCAAAATGATCATATATTTTAATGCTATTCTCCCCCGTTAGCACTGGGATTTTTGGATATCCTAATCAAAGTTACGGATTGATGACTTTTGGATTACTCAATTAGATTACAAAGATATCACTATATCTTAGTATTGTTAAGATATGTCCACCTGCAAATTACAGAACTTATCAAAATTGTTTATTTTTTTAAATCGGACAAAGATCATTTTTTGAAGTTATACTTCTTTATTGGCGTTATAAAGTAATCAGACTAAATTTTTAAGAAAATGTGATCCCGTTGCTACAATAGGAGGTTGCTCGTAAACGGATGAAAGTTAGCTGATTTTTTCGAGCGATTTGCATACTTTGGAAAAACGCAATCTAGTCGACCGAGTGGAACGCTAGCATAGGTTTTATATGATTCGGTAGGGGAAACCAACTAAAATAATGTTTTTTTTTTAAAAACAATTAGAAAAATTTCGTATATAAAATACATGCTGCTAAAAATATATTTTTTTTATCGAAAAACTTGGCATTATTTGAGGTTGAATCATTTAGTAAGTTTTATTAGGATCTACTCAAAGTTGTCAAAAAAAGTATCTTAGTTACTTTAAAGTATCTATGATACTCGATCATATTTCTTTTATTTTTTGGCAAAAAGTAACTAGTATCCTAAATACCTTTCAGAAAGAACTGTATCTTGTAACTTAAAAGTAACTTAGATACCTAGATACTGAGAAATTAGATTCAGAGCTTTATATTTTATTTTTTTATTCAATAACTTTCAATTTTAACCTCTTACACTAATTTTCTGATGTTTTTCGAATATTGTGTGTTTAAAAAATATTAGACATTTATACTTAATATTTTCCTAAATTTGTTAGGATAACAAAAACATTATTTGGATTACCTAGCAACTTGCGTAACTAAAGTAACTTATGTAACTAAAAAGTATATTTTTTAAGTATCTTAAAAATAATATCTTAAGTATCTTAAAATTCTTTTTAAGATACAAGTTACAGAATCATTCAAAAAAAATCATAGTTTATTTTCGTCAAAAATGAAACTAAAATACAGTATCTAAGATACTTAAAAGTTACTATAAAGCAGTGTTTCTCAATTTTTTTAGTGAGCCGCACTGATTTGAATCGTTGGCACAATTTTTATGGTAACTAAAAACAACAGCTAGCAATTGAGCGCCGATGAGCACTACTTTACACAAATAAGCGCTTGTATTATCGACTTCGAAGAGTCGAAACTTTTGATTGATTTTATGCATCCAATTTCGACATCGGAAATTTTTAAATTTATAAAGTATTCTCGTCTATTCATTTCTGAGTCGGTAATTTAATTCATGGATAGATAAATGATATCCATAAGATAGCTATTTGATAAATAAAAAATTATCAGTTTAATAAATCCTACACATATCCCATTGGTAATCCCACCATGTGACTTTTAAAAAAATAAATTTCATATTATCGTCATATTAGTCATTTTTTGTCAACTTATTGTTAGTATTATTAAACAAAATGTGTCCTTTTTTGTTGTAATTTATTGTTGGTTTATAACTATTAACGTTTTTAAGGACTCTAGAGTAAATAAGTTCCGTAAATCGAGAAATATAGAAAATTTCCTCGATACAATGATCGAATCTAGCATCAACTAGTTTTTGGGTGGCCCTCTTGATCACTCGTCCACCAGTAGGCCCTCAAAAATATTTCTTTAAAAAAAATAGTTTAGAAGCCGTATTTTAATAAATTAAAAATTAGATTGTTATTTTAAGATAATTTATAATTACGTTTGTTGGAAAATGATTGAAGGTCGACACGTGTGTTCATCTTCATTGAAAAATCAGCTTTGGTCAAATGAAAATTGTCATTTATTTGTACCCAAATAAATTTGTTACAAAATAAATTTATTTTAAATATGATTTAGTTGGGTATAAAAAATACGCTACTTTCATTGACAGGTATTCTTTTTGAAGTTTAGCGGTTTAATTTTGATCATTGTTTGTTTAATTAGATTGTTGCCAAATTAATGAATCCAGGGGAATTACTTTCTTAGTGAAATAAAAAATTGTTTATGGAAACTTTAAATTTATTAAACGCTCATCGGATATGGTAAATTTAAAATCAATCAAACAATAGTTGGTAACTTTTACTTTAGATTGAAAATAATAACTAAATTTTTATTTTTCAATAGAGGGAAATTGCTTTATTTGGTCCACAGATGTCGACATAATGCCTAAATAATAAGGTGGATCAAAAATGCAAAAACAGCATTAAATTTATATAAATTTTGCTCAGTCCAACAGAAAATAAATCGTAACTTGCTCATAATTTGATCATTTTGCAAAAATTTAAACAAAATTTTGTAGGAAATTAAACGCTCTACAAAAAAGGTCCATAATAATTTTACCGCCAATCTCACCATTTAGAAGACATTGACAATTGAAGTTTTGTAGGAAATATATAAATATGTATTTACATAATTTTGTAGGAAATTTAATGCTCTAAAAAAAAATCGCAAATGCTTAGTCAATAACATTGAGCGTTTAAAAGATATTCGTCATCAAATTATAATGATGACCAATTTTAATAGTTTATCATTTAGCAAAACTATATTTCCAAGAAAATTAAATACAAAATTTTACAAAGTTATAAACTGTTAACATTGGTTATCATTATAATTTAATGACGAATATCGCTTGCACGTTTAACTTTATCGACTAAGTAATTGAGATTTTTTTTTTGCAGAGCATTAAATTTCCTACGAAATTATGTATTGCACATTTTATAAATCATATAGGTTTGCGAGAATAAAATTTCATAAGTAAAAACATTTTTTTTTTTTAGAATAATCCAACTTCAATCGTTAATATCTTCTAAATGATGAGATTGGCGGTAAAAGTAAATGAGCCTTTTTTGTAGAGCTTTTAATTTCCTACATAACTAAATACAAAATTTTACAAAGTGATAAACTGTTAAAATTGGTTATCATTATAACTTAATGACGATTATTTCTTGCACGTATAATTTTATCGACTATGCAATTGAGATTTTTTTTGTAGAGCGTTTAATTTCCTACAAAATTACATAGATATAAAATTTTGAAATATTTATGCGTTTTTTTTCTAACGGAATCAGTAAAGTATATAAATCTATAATGTGGAGGACCTACCCACTAAAATTAAAAGCTCAGTTTTAGTGACAATTTTTTATGGTGTTTACGAATTAATTTTTCTGGGTACCTAGTAAAAATAAAACGTCGATTTTTTGACTAAAAATTATATATTATTACTGCTATTTCAAGTTATTACTAATAACAGTATAAATGTATAAAGAATATGTTTTCCACAAAATGTTATTTTTGTTGAAATAATAATAAATTAATAATAGTTTATATAATATAATTAATTCTAGGAATTTAGTTTTACGATAAATATAAGATTTTTGATGGATTAAGTCTTTATAAATTTATCTAATAGATGCTTATAAAAATTATTTAAACTACTTGTGTTAAATTCTTCGAATTACAACAAATTAAATATAAACTTTAGGATCGAAATTAATGATAAATATATAATTATTTTTAATTCAATAATTTTTTTTTGCATTAAAGAATTAGACTATAGTGTTAATGTGAAAATGTATTTAAAACAATTGAATTGGTTGATGTTTTCTTGTTTTATATTTTTGTTGATTACTTAAAAATTTTTGATCAATTGTTTTTTTTTTTAATACAAAAAACTTATTTATTAAATTTAATTGAAGAAACTAATTTTTTTAAAACTTTTTCCGCTTCATAGATCATTTCTGGTGTACTTTTAAATCTGAACAAAATGGCTACTAGTGTTTTTGGAGGTATTTGTGTTTTGCTTTTTGGATCTCCAAATTTTGGATTTTTCTTTAGATTTAATTAATTCGAATAATATTAATAAAAAATCGATGAATAAAATATAAATGTGTAGGTTCCTATTGCCTTATGTTATAATTATATAAACTTTAAACGTTTTTTTAGAAAGTTGTCATCGAGTTGAAAACAAAAATATTTACACAGGTAAGTGAAGGAAGCCAACAGCATGTGATACGATAGATGAACAGAGATGGAGCCAAATCTTGTATTTTTCTTTTCATTATGAATTGTAAGATTTAAGAGAAATTATATTTAGTAATTGAATATCGACTTACTTAATTCATTCAGTTGGTAATATATTTTTTTTTTATATATATTTTATCATTATTTTATAAAAATAGAAAAACCACACACACAGCACATCCACTTCACTTCAAAGTTACGCGTCTGTTTGGTTTCATAAAAGTGGAAAAAAGATGCAAAAATGGCTAATTTTTCTGATGCATCACTAAAAATCACTAAAGTGTGCGTTTATCATTTGTTTTTAGTCGAGTTGATGCGTTTTTGTTATGAAAATCAGGTAGAAACAAACAAATGAACTGTTGAAACAAATGAACGAAACACTCCACCACCAGTTCACTTAAGTAACTAAAATATTACTAATGGCTTGATTAAAAAGATAGAAAATTTGTAGAGAAGGAAGAAAACTATACTTAAATCAAAACCGAACAAAACCGATCATTTGAAACAAGTTCCGAAATAACCCGAACTAGATGTGACTTAAAAAAAACATCGTATATTTCATAGACCATTATAAAAGCTTGATGGTTGAAAAAGCGCTCGAAACACGAAAACAATTGATATTTGCCAGCCGAAAATTGGTCTGCTTAGTTTGGGGATGGTGTCACTAGTGAACGATGGGGGTTGACTTTTGGTATGCGACGCTTGGCACTGAACAATATGTCAACTTTTGGTATATATAATAATACGAAATGGTTGTTTGACCGACACTTGTCTCCAACTGACCACAACTACCACGGCTGACCATTATACCAGTCAAGTAACTTCTTCGTACAATTTCAATATTGAAACCTGTTCTAACATCCGACCAGCATTACACGCCAATTATACAAAATCACTTCGGTGATTTGGTCAATGGAATATGAAAAGCTGAAGTAAAAACTCCTCTACAAATCAATAATAAATGAAAAATAAATAATTCAACAATAAAACTTCAACTCTTCTTAATTTACATATTTTTTTTATCTTCGGTATACAAAATTGAATACTTAAAGGAAGTCAATGTTCAAAATCATAAATTTTGAACATTTTTCAATTATTTTTTTTTTAAATAAACGTTTTTGTAGAATATATCTAAAAAATTATACAGAGTAACCAAAAAAAAATTATGTAATTTTGAGCTCTTAATAATTTATGATTTTTGGAGGAAAATCATAGCGATTTTTGAACCCATTTTTTGAACCATTACTCTTTAATGTTATGGAAGTATATCAAAATGCTATCAGACCACTAAAAGTTTCATAAAATGTTTCTTATTTACTGCTAAAGCACCTGTGAAAATATCAAGTTCAATAAAAAAATAATAAAAAGGATTCTTTTGCTTTTTGATACATTACAAAGTTTGAACCAACTACACTGCAAAGGGTCTAGCAGGATCCACATGGCGAATTGGCCCCCAAATAGGAACCTAAGTCGAAACTTATGTTCAAATATCGGCTTGATATATAAACACATTTTATACACTTTTCGCGACCAAATTCCTTTTTGATCTTGAGATATGGGCAAAAATATCCCCCCCCCCCGCATGGCTATTTTTCAAAGTTATATATCTCAAAAACTAATTAAGTTAGAAAAGTGAAACCAACGCAAGGCTTTAGATTATTTTACAGAGTATAACATATATTTTTTTGAAATTTTTTGAAAAAAAAAATTATACAAAAAAAATACCAAAAAACAAATGAAATAATTTTTTTTATGTGTTCTCTGAAAATGATAATCACGAAAAAAATATATTTTATGCTTCTACATGAGCACTATAATTCATAAAAATTGCGTGAAAAAATAGTTGGTGCAACACCTTGAAAAAAAATGAAATGTGATTTACGCGTAATAGTATACCTCGGTTTTGTTTTTTTTCGAAGTGTTCCACCAACTTTTTTTCACAAAGCTTCAATAAAAAATAGGCCACATATAGGAGAAAAATATATAATTTTTTCATAATTGTAAGTCTGAGGAATCATATAATTTTTTTTTTTTTTTTATAAATTTGCTCTTTAGATGATTACTTTCAAGATCAAAATAATTCATCCCAATTTAATAATCCCATTTTAATAAAAATTGAACACAAGTTATTTCTTTTTCTTTTGGGATGAATTATTTTGACTCAAATCATTTATTGGAAAATTTACTACTTTCGAAGTTATTTACGATCAAAGTTGAAGTTAAAATAAAACTCCATTTTTCTTTTGCAATAAGCTGTGTTTTTTTTCGAATAAAAAATTTGATGATTTATATCAAAAATATGTTTTATTTTTTTGCTGAAATCACAAAAAATATTTAAAACGCATAATTTATTAATAAATTATATTTCGCTAAGTAATTATTTCCTTTTCATAATGTATGCTTTTTACATTCCTCATAGCTTACGCCAGTAAATTTGTTTTTATAATTTAATAAAATAGTTCGTTATTTTATAAGCAATGTAAGTAATATAACAATAACATTAATATAAAACTTTACATTTTTCAATCGAATAATAAAAACTAATTTATTCTTCAACTTTAACTTTGAATAACTTAGAGGCAGGTACATTTGTCAAGAAACGCTATGAGACATTTTTTGTAGAGCATTTAATTTCCTTAAAGAATATGCAAAAATGCACATAAAACGCTCTACAAAAAGGAACTGATAGTAATTTTTTGTCAGATTAAGATCTATGTTAAAATATACACTTATAAGAAAATCGAAAACTTAATATTAATATTAAGAGGTGCCCATCGCAAATTTCAATTTTCCATTTAAATGACATGGGAACAATATTCTCTTGCATTTTGGAATTTTATAGCTCACGTTGGTGACATTATTTCGGAATGACCAAGATATATTCTTGTAGAAAATTGAACGATCTACAAAAAAGGTTTCTAACAATTTTTTGATATATTTATTCCTTCAAAAGTTATTCGAGGTCAAAGTGGAACTAAAGAGAAATTTTAATATTTTTTCTATTTTTTGACGCAACCATCAATTTTATGAGAAAATATTATAGGACATTTTTTGTAGAGCACTATTTTTTCTATAACTCATCTCCATAAAAGTTGCTGATATTTTTCATAGGTCCTAAGTTATTTAATTAAAATAAAAAACATAATTTTTATGTTAAAAATATAATAATTCAGGGCATTTTCAGTTTAATGCAAATAACTTAGGACCTGTGAAAAAGATCAAAAACTTTTATAAAGATAAGTTATAGGAAAAAAGTGCTCTACAAAAAATGTCCTATAAATTTTTTTCATAAAATTGATGGTTGCGACAAAAAAATAAAAAAATATTAAAATTTCTCTTTAGTTCAACTTTGACCTCGAATAACTTTTGAATGAATAAAAATATCAAAAACTTTTAAGAAACCTTTTTTGTAGATCGTTTAATTTTCTACAAGAATATATCTTAGTTATTCCGAAATATTGTCACCAACGTGAGTTATAAAATTCCAAAGTGCAAGAGAATATTGTTCCCATGTTATTTAAATGGAAAATCGAAATTTGCGATGGGGCACCTCTTAATATTAATATTAAGAGCTTAAACTTTCACAGGATTTTTTTGGTCATTCCCAACAATATTTTCGATATAATTAAGAAAAAAAAATTCATAATTTTTTTTTGGATTAAGTTTTCGCTATATAATTGTTGCGGACGTTAGGTGAAGGAACTTGCGTTTGGATCTTGGGATCGTTTAGATCGAAGATAGTGACGACGTATATAAGAAAAATGGCCGCATTTGCTCGACCCAATCCCCATTCAACTTCATTCATTCGGTCGGATCTTGGATCTTGGCATTATCATTTAATCCCACTCTTGGAGAATAACCAAAAGAAAAAAAAACAACAACTTGTAACGTGTCGTCACAATCTAAAGTCGATTTGTCGTCATTCTAATTTTCTCTCGACTATGTTTACTTTAGGGGGGGAGGGGGCACCAAAAAAAAACCTTCCACGTACAATTGACGGACTAATGAGCGGACAAACCGTCATAGTTACAGGTGTTCACATGCAACACAGATATAATTTCGAAAAATGGACATTTTAGACCTTGGAAAATGGTTTTATTGTTTGGTCGGCACAAAGAAATCAATAGAGGAGCGACCGAAATGGGTGGCCGAAGTGGATATACAACGTCGAGAAGTCGGAAAAAAATCTCTTGTATCTGAGCAACTTTTCAAGGATAATCACTTTTTATTCAGTGATTAATTGAAGAATTACTTTTATTCAAATCAAGAGACTGTTTGTCGCCCGAATCGCGTCACTGCACCAATTTTGTGCTCCATACAAACTTCAACCAGTAACATACAATTATTCTTTAGTACAAAATCCACAATTTTTTCATCCCAAATATAAACATAAAAAATTGCGGTATTTGAAAATGGTTTTGATGCATTGCCATCATATACGTTTTTCAATTGCCAAGTAACTTTATTAGTTATGTAACCTCCATACTATTTTCAATAATTATTCGATAATATTTTCCGGGACATCTCAAAAAATATATACCTACACCAAGCCCCAAAAATATATAAGGTTAAAAGGGTTTAGCAAGATCCACATGGCAAACACGATTCTAGTTCAAAATTTCAAAAAGGACAATTGTCAACTACAAATCAAGGATATAAAGGATGGTTTTTTTCACTGAAAATGAGTTCAACATTATAGGTTAAATCATCCTTAGTGATGCTAATGAAAAATATTTTGATTTACAGGACAGTTGGCCGGGATATCAAACCGGGAAGTAAAGGAGTTAAAAATTCATGCGACAATTTGCGTCTGAAATTGGGCCTTTTCCGGGGGTCACTTTTCATTATGAGGCTTCGTTTTCTCAACGACTAAATTCGGTATTATATGCTCATCGAGTTTCACAGGATAGCAACACAAAGTTTTTACTAAAAACATTTTCAATGTTACTCTAAGTGCATTTCTCTAAGTTCATCACTGCCAAATGAGATTTTTAAAGTTCAAATTCGATAATTTTCAATTCTCCAACTGATACCAACGAAATATGACCAAAAATTTAACCTCCTTAAAAAGTTAAGGAGGCAAATGGTTCCAAATGTATGCCAGAAAGTCAAAGAGCTGCCAAATAATCCTAATCAATCTTCATCGATCGGCCAAATACCCAAAAGTATCCAAAAATTGTTAACAGAGAAAATTCTATGCGAAATGGGTAATGCAAGATTCCTCTGCAGAAGAAAAGCCCTGGAAAAAAACTAATTAATTAAGGAGAGGGGAATATTGTCGTACCCACACTAATCGTCCAAAATTATTTCATTGGATTTCTATTTATTTCAATCGCTACCCGCATTTACTAAGTGGTACAAAAAATTGAATACTAAAATAATGTCCAAAATATAATTTTTTGATATTACCCTTAGTAATCAATTGATTTTTACTAATTGGGTGTTAACAATTTTCCCTCTAGAATAATAACTAATTTATTTAAAAATCCTTCGTTAATATATCTAGCCTAATAGCGATAAGTACGGGATAATTAAACAACCAAAGTAATTACATAATAATTATTAGTATTGAAGCCTACTGATGGCCGAGTGGCTAAAATGGCCGCTCCAAAATTGGTAGTTAGTGAATTCGATTTACGATTCTTTATTAATCCTAGAGCCGTTTAAACCTTCTTATAAAGCGAAATTCTTGTGTGATTTTTTGTTTACTGTACTGTGTGCCATTTAATGTATGTAAATCAGTGATTTGTATATGATCTGATGACGATACCGATCTTATTATGAACCCTTACAAAAAGAGCTTCGCTCTAAAAGGAATCCTGAGTTTTGAATATATTGAAATTCACAATTTTTTTTAAAAAATTATTGAAAAACATACTGGTGGCAGAGTGGTTAAAGTTTCCGCTCCAAAATCTGGTAAGTGTTGGGTTCGAATAAATTTGTGTCGAGTAAATTTTTGCTATTTCTCGGTTTATATTATTTTATTGATTCTAGAGTCGCGGAAGAACTCTGCAACTATAATGCGTTATATCTCCAGATGTTTGATCCCTGTTTTTATGTAATCCTGTAATAGATGCAAGTGGACGTTCACGGGAAACTTAACCTGTCGTTTGATTGAAACAGAAAAGAAAATTTGACGAGCATTCTGAAAATAATTGTCAAGTGGTTGACTCGGAAATGTTTCCTGAATGAGGATCCATTTAATGGAATGGACTACTTCAATTCGAAGAACCTTGCCAGGAGTAGACGTCGCTCGAGGGAGGAATTCCACCACGCGGGATTCTGAATCTGCTAGAAAACAAAAGTCAACTACCAATTGAATAATCTCATCAAGTGGCTTTTAAGATAATTAATTGGATCAAAAGTTCTTGTTCAAAAGTAGCATTGTTCACAGGTTATATATGATTTTGGTTGATGACTGGTCCAGAATTGCTGGGTGATTTTTTTTTTTAAATATCAATGATGATTATTTTGTGCGATGTAAATGGATGGTCTACGAAAGATGTTCATACATTGATTGTGTAAGCCGTTGAACATTTAAATAAAATGTAATAATTGTGAGATCTTTTGACCTGATCACATAACGGCTCATCTTCAGAACAGGTTGCACTTTCCAAACAAACGATTACGGAAGTCATAAATAAATCAGACGGCGGCGGAGGAAAGCGAATCGACCGCAAAGAAGCCAAAAAGCAATTCGGACAATTTCCAATTGTCCGAATTGCTTTTCGATGATGATAGTAGTAGTAATATAATAAAACAGATTAGACAAATTCAATTATTTGGAAACCTTAAATCAAATCGGTGCGCATTTGTACGATTTCGAAATGAAACGGTGATTAACACAAATTTTCCATTAATTTCACGTTAATTTTCCGTGAATTGTGTCGAATTTTCGGCGAAAGTTTCAAGAGGACATTTTTTAGATTATTTAAACTATAGACCAAAGGAGGTCAAATGCGGCTAGGTTAAATAGAGACCCAGGAAACGCAACAAGCCGTGAGGCTGTAGTATTGAGGTGGTTGAGGATTTTTAGGTTTTGGAAAATATAGTGATGGGAAAGATTTCATTTGGCTGCATGAAATATGAAAATAAGAAATAGTAAAAAGGACGACTACATTTGGGTGCTTTTCTAGGAAAAAAAACAGGGTTTAAACGAACTAGTAATTAATTCGAAGGATCAATTGTCGGGGATAATTTGTCTAAGAAATACTCAAATTTTAATTTAATGGTTTCACCCCTGGATCATTTGTGTATAGTTATTTGTGATAACTATAAAAAAGTATCAGAAAAAAAAAATTTAGTGAATGGTTGATTGCATTTGGGTGTTTTTTTTTTCGAGATAATATTGATGAAAACAAGAATTGATAAAGAAAACGATTACAATTGGGTGCTTCTTGCAGGAAAAAATCAGAGGACAAAAATTAGTAACTATTATTCGAAGGATCAATTGTCGAGGATATTTTCATGGAGATATTTAATTGAGGGATCAAGACGCCTGGCACCTTTAAAACTTTGTGACAGCCGCACAGTACTCCATAGTACTAGTGAAAATCCATATGCGGCTCTCGGAGCCGCATTTGCTCACTTTTGGTCCATAGTATAAATGGTATACAAAATTATATTTCTTTGAGGATTTTTGATTTAAGGGAAAAAAAGGATAGAAAAAGAAAAAAAATTGGGTCGAAAGTGTTTGAGATGGAAGAATCTGATCCACAGCAAATGGATAATTATCAATCAGGACATTTGATCCTTCGAATATTTACTAATTATTTTTGCACCCTGGTTTTTTCCTGAAAGAAGCACCCAAATGCAATCGTTTTCTCCACTAAATTTTCCTTCCTCTTTTGTAACTTTTTTTTAAATAATTTTAACTAAAACTATGTACCAGAGGTCCAGGGTGCCAATAAATTAGGATTTAATTTATCTTTGGATAGAATATTAAAGTATATATAATGAATAAAATATTACAATATAGAATATTAAAATTTGAATTTCGGTTTTTTTGACCACATATGTCCCTACCCTTACTCTAAATAAATAATAGCCGATACCCGCGACTTCATCAACGTGGTACAATGCACACATCATCAAGTTCGTTTTTTTCTGGGAGTTTTCCAGTTTCATTTCTACATCATCAAATATGAATCCTTTTCCTTCCAGATTGACACCCAGATACCTTTCTTGATACAGTAGACCCCCGATAATCCAACAAACAGTTTGCAGGGCAGAGTCGGATTAGCGAATTTATCGAATTATAGAGTACTGCCTAAGACCCCTTATAGTCCGAAATTTTTTACGAAAGAGTGCCTTGTAATCCGACAAATTACAGGTCCAATGATAAGATTCTACATGTTATATACATATTATGTACTCTGACGTACAAATCATACTTCATTATGTATATGTCTAATTTAGTAAATTAAACAAAACAATAGAGGGCTTACGTTTTATTTACATTAGGACTTAACATTCGGATTACTTTACATTAGGAAATAATTGTGTACCAACAAATGTACATAGAAATAATCAAAAATTATTCATTTTATTGGTATTGATATTATTTTCTTGAGAAAAGAACATCAATATTTATTGTTTTATTATAAGCATTTGTTATTACATTATTGGTAAACAAAAGAATAGCTTAACCTATAGTATGAAGAAAATTTTCTTAATAGTAGTATTTTTTTCTCTCTGTGTAGCGAAAATTGTCAAAAAAATATTCAATACATAATAAATAATAGACCATGTCGGATTACAGGGGGTGCCGGATTAGCGGAGAGCCGGATTATCGGGGATCCACTGTAAATATTGGCTTCATGATTTAAATTTTAAAAAAACTCCTTCCGTATTGTTCAGTAGCGGACTAAAGCTAAAGCGGGCCCTAGATAGTAATATAATTCCGGGCCCATCCCACTTGTCGACTTTATCAGTAAATAATTCACGTTTGAATAGAATAAATATGACGTTTTTCTGTTAAATAAAAACCTAATTTTCGGGTCCGAAAAAATACGGGCCCTAGACACGTGCCTAGGTTGCCTAGGCTTCAGTCCCTCCCCTGCTATTGTTAGAGATTCGGGGTTTAACAGGGCTCTTTCTTTCGGCCAATTAGCCCCTTCAATAGTGTAGCCATTGGAAAAAATTAAATTGGTGGGCCTTATATCACGTAGGGGTCACAGGTGTCATTTGGTGTGAACCAGCCATGGTTTGCACACTCAATTGTTTTCGATTTATTCCAAATGTGTTTGCTTTTCCCCGTCCATTATTGACTAAGTGAATGAATTGCAAATGTTTGGCTTATTTATTACCACCCCCATTCCTACTAGCTTACAACTTTGATCTCGTAGGGACCAAAACCAGCACTTCTAGTTCCATTTCGACTTGAGTAAATATTGACTTATCAAACTCACACGTCGTTTATTCATGTCTTCAGTGGGCTTGTTTTCTTTTGGCTATAAGACGTTTGGCGGTGGGGGAGCGGGGGGCGGAAGGGGGGGGGGGGGTCAATTGAAAATGCTTTTATTTCAACGATAGTCAGGTCTCATACATATGTAAACGATGTGAGCATACATAATACGTATTTGTATGGACGCACCTTTTTCTTCTCTGCATAAAATTAATAAAATGTTACAAACGTGTTGTCAGCTTTGAGAAATCGTAGGTACTCCCTGGTCCACGTCTCCTTCACCTCGTACTGCAACCAATTGCATCGCGTTAATCGAGTCCACGTTTCACTCACCACTCTCCAGTCCCCACAATCCCCACAAATCCCCAGAGGTTCACTCAACGCTCCACTATGGCTGGACTCGTTTGGTCCCCTACACCTTCTGGCCATTCGTACTCATTCAATTATACCATACGAGTTATACAGGTTGTTTCGTAACAATACGGAACAGAGATCAAAAATCATTGACATGCATTTGTTTAATGATTGAATCAATATTGCAACGTTGCATTTTTGGGTACTTCTGCCATAGTGTGCGTAACGTCACGTTTCATGTAATGTGACGCCAACTAGGGTCAACACATTGGGGGTAAACAAACTCCATTCAAGATAAATGTAGAGCATGAGAGTTTTATTCAATCAATAACCGCGATGAATGGATATCATTGTTGTTAATTCCTTCTTTTCCTATTCATACTTCAAATTCCCTGTCTCATAAAACAATTCAGATATCCTTCTGTACCTACAACTCATTCATTATCATATTATCCTGTTCCAACATTAAATTCGTCGCGGTTCCAGCTAACCAAGTTTTTGCCAATTGACGATGCAGGCTCAGAACCCAGATTATAGTTCCTTTTGTTGTCACTAACAACGCAAATATTCAGAACATACGTAAGGTTTTAAGACAATATTCCAATCTTGCAATGCTTGATGAGAAATGTATCAAAATGTGGCGTCATCATTAGTGTATTTGTAGTACTAACTCAAACCGAAACCATGTACTTTCTAAAAAGTAACCTAAGTTAGTACTCCGGACACTCATATGGCGGCACCACATCTTGATACATTTCCCATCAAAACATTGAAATTTCTAATGACCAAACTTGCCGCTTCACCTTATTATCATTATAGACTCCTTGTTTATACTCCAAGTTTCTAATATTTAACCTTCCAGGACGTATTTCGCGATGCTAATTAAAGACAGTAAATCCCAATTTTAGCAAAGCCGATTGAAACCCAAATTTGAAAAATAGACCTCGATAGAAGAGAAACTCACCGAAAATAGTCAACCGGAAACCACTGCATCTAAGGTTCCTCAGGATATCTTTTGTATCTGTGGTTCTTAATCTTGGAGGAACAGACCCTTTAAGATTCAAAAGCGCATTCCCCAAACTCTTTTAGTTGGAAAAATGAAATATATTTTTTCCAGATTCAAGATATAGGTATATATTTATTTAAAGGCTATATGAGTCGGGGGTGTGTTTTAACCTCTGTCTAACCCGCGAGACTGACACACCAAACCTCTGGGGTTCGTGTATACAATATATAGAATATATTGCGGTCCAATTTATGTAATATAATTTAATATAATAATATATAAAAATCCTACCATAAACATAAATTTGAACAGAAGTTCAAACAAAAATATTTGTGACGTATTGCCCAGATACGTATTTCGATTGCCAAGCAATCTTCCTCAGTGGTCATCAAGTAGTTTGGATCACTCCGTAACTGCTTTGTGATTATTCAGGTTTTTTGATACATAGTTGAACT
Source organism: Sisyra terminalis (assembly GCA_958496175.1). Taxonomy (NCBI): domain Eukaryota; kingdom Metazoa; phylum Arthropoda; class Insecta; order Neuroptera; family Sisyridae; genus Sisyra; species Sisyra terminalis. The sequence continues at coordinate 1,862,972 of OY292280.1, forward strand.
TCTAAATAAGCTTCTCTTTTCTACTAAATAACCATGAAGAAGTCCGAGAAAAGAGCGCGCATGCGCCAGAAAAACCGTTGTAGTAATTTGTTCGGTATACTATTTCATATATAACCTCAACCTTTGCACTTTAAGTTTCAATAAAAAGATCATGTTTGGCATAATGACATTTAGGGACATTTGTTTTTTTTTTTGTTATGTGGGATATATGCTATCAAGTCCACAGCGACGTGCATCGTTTTTACCCCTTATAATGTATACGAGTAGTGAGTGAGCACGTTGTGTGGTTCAGGTATCACTTCCTCCACGGTAACGTACATGAAATTTTTGCTATACTAAAAATTTTTTGGTTGATGTTTTTGTTTATATTAAGCGAAAATTTTAAAAATGGATTAAATTTTTTACAAGTTACTAAATCATTTAGTACCATTAGAAGTTAAAATATTTAAACAAGTGGTCATTTTAGGCTTTGAGCAACTTAAAATGAAAAAAAGTTGATCTATTAATTTATACAGTATATAAAATATATTGTGATCTTATTTATGTAAAAGTTTATGTAAACATACAAAAGTTCTAATAAAGTAATTATAACTTATTGCCCAGACACATATTTCAACTGCCAAGCAATTCTCATTGGTGGTCATCATGTAATATTGGATCGCTCCGTATCTGCTAGGTGATGTAACTCAGCAAAGCACTCAAAAAAACAATTCTAATTTGGAGATCTAATTAAATATTTTTTCAAAAGTATTGATTTTTATTAATTGACTGTCCATTTATCGAAATATTCTCTTATTTTATATGTACACAACCAGTGACGTAGCTAGGTAACCAAGGGCCCTGGGGCAAATTAAAAATGGGACCCCACTGCTATGTAAAGTGATTAGGTTTTATCAAATAAAAATATGAAATATACAAATACTTTAAAAATGCTAAGCTACTTAAGCTCTTTTTTGTGCACTGCAGGCCAGGTAATAAAAATATTAAACAGTAACAACATAAATTACAATTGATACTAGGTATAGGTTTGGCTAATAAAATGAAATAGAGAAAATTCAAGGGTTTATTATATAAAGCTCGGGCCTACCAACTGACTAAATAACAATTATATTTACAATTTTTTCCTAGCTTTAGTTTTCGCAAAAGTATCAATGACTTGGTTTAAATCCAGGCTTGATGCGATTTTGTTTTCAATTGCTATTTGCGATAAATATCGGAGTCGAGTTTGCCCGATATTATTTCTTAAATAATTTTTAATTATTTTTAATTTGCTAAATGACCTTTTAGCTGCTGCAAAAGTGACGGGAATTGTAAAGAATTATAACATTGCTGTAAATACTTCCGTTAGGTCGCATTCTAGCGCTCCATATTTGCTCATTATTTCCTTACATAATTGGTGAACTTTCAACTGCATTTCCAAAAGTTCAGTTCGATCGAGATTTCTGGTAAGGATTCGAGGGCCCCCTGAGCTTGAGGACCCCGGGGCATGCCCCGCCTAGCCCCTTGGTAGCTACGCCTCTGTACACAACATCTTTATCAAAAGAATGGTAGTCGCATTAGTTTTCCAGCACCACCTGAACATAGACTAGAAAAAAATTCTTATGGACCCATAAAACGTTGAGATGCAATAATTTTTTTTAGAGAAATTTGTAGGAAAATCACCCATTTTCTAAATTCCAAATTGATGAAATATTCAACTTAATATATCTCTAATTTTTTTGTAAAATTTAAAACTAAAATTAGCTGAAGGTTTTTAAAGAATATATTTTTTACATAATGTGTAAAAGTCTACAGACTCTCACAAGCAACCATAAATCTTGTTTTATACAATGATATCAATGGACATTTTTTGTGATATTTGTGTGGAATATATGCTATGAAGTCCACATATACGCGCGTAATATTTACCCCATACAATGTATACGAGTAATAAGTGAGCACGTTGGGTGGCTCAGACATCACTTACTCCACGGTAACGTGCATAAAATTTTTGATATTTTAAAAATGTTTTTATTTTTGTTGAGTGTAAATTTTGAGAATGGATCAATTTTCTCTTATGTCCCTTTACCTTTTAGTTTCATTGTAAGTTAAAAGTTTTGTCCAAACTTAAAAAACGGTGTTATTATTGTAACAGAAAGGGACAAAGTTTATGTGTACAATAGGGAAAAACTCACAATAACTTCTAAATCTAACGTTAGACATTCCCACTATAATCCCATATAGAACCCAATAGGAAAAAACAGACAATAATTTTAATTTCCTCGTTGGCTCGTTGGGCATTCCCACTTTGATTCCACATAGGACTCAACTGGGAAAAACTTACAATAGTTTTTAATTTCAACGTTGAACTTTTCCTCTTTAATCCCATAATGAACCCAGTAGAAAAAATTTGGCAATAATTTTTAATTTCTACGTTGGGCCTTCTTACCTAGAACCAAATGGGAAACAACTGAAAATATTTTGATAATTCCTAATTTAAGCTTTCCTACTATAATCCCCTTCAGAACCTAATGTGAAAAATTGGGAAAAACTGACAATTACTTTTAATTCCAACGTTAGACTTTCCCACTGTGGTCCCACATGGGACCTAATGGGAAAAAAGGGATAATAATTTTTAATTTCAGGGCATTTCCACTATGATTCCACATAGAACCCAATAGGATAAAACTGACAATTATTTTAATTTCATCGTTGGACTTTTCCTCTGTGGTTCTACATAGGACCCAATCGGAAAAAATTAACCATAATTTTTAATTTCAACGTTGGACTTTCCTACTGTGGTCCCACATTGAATCCAATTTGGAAAGAATGATATAATTGTGTATACAATATATAGAATATATTGCGGTCCAATTTATGTAGTATAATTTAATATAATGTAACAGAAAGGGACAAAGTCTGTCTCTCTCTTTGTGTCATTCCGGCACGCGATTGGCTGAGTGACTTCTATCTCTGTCCCACCAATGCGAATGTACATATAGATTGTTCTGGAAACATCTAGTAGGTGGTGGAACGTTGGCGAACAATGGAGTACATTCTAGAATGATGGGTTGCGGGTATATAAGTCGCTCAGCTCAAGCCCAGGGACAGTTCTGTATAGAAATTCAGTTGTGAATTTCCGTTACGACAAAGTGATTATTAGTGTGATTTGAATTAAAAGTGATTATTGGCATTTAAGTGATTGTTTTGACAAGTGTAATAAAAAGTGAAATAAAAAAAGTGATTGTTAAGTGTGAAAGGGATTATTTATTTCCAAAAGAAATTAAAAGAACAAATAAACGCCATCTCTATACAGTTTTGAGATGTCACGTTACAATTTTTTTTTTCAATTATTTACCGTCGCTATATAACTATTAAGGGAGTATTCTAGACTAGAGGCATGAATTTCAGGTACTTTTTGAAGTGTCATAAAAAATAGCCAATTAATATTTTTAGTATCCATTTTTTATTAGTTATTTATTAACATTTCAAGAATACAGAAAAAAATAAAAAAATAAAAAAAGTTAAAAATTTCAAAAATTAACAGCTGATGAAGTGGGGGGTCTCAAAAAATTGACACGTGACCATACCCACGATTTCAACCCTCTTAGTAATCTGACCCCAAAAAAAAAAAGGTTATTAATCTAGAATAATGTCGCAATGTCTGGAACTACGGAAAAGTATGAAAAAATTTTTTCACGAAATGGCGACTGCCTGAAAAAAAAACAATTTTTGTACCACTTTTTTTGACTGTTTCGAATTTTTTAAAAATAGTAAAAATCAAAATTTGGGGATGGGGATAGTTTCAGACATAGACAAGTCTATAAAGAAGACTCTGTAAAAAATTCAGGTAAATCGGTTCAGTAGAACCTGAGAAATTTAAACAGTTTCGAGAAAAAGGCGTTTAAAGTTTTACGTTAAGTTTCAGGCAACGTCATTGATAGAATAGTATGTATTACTTACATTCTCCTAATCAGCCATTCCAGCTTCATACAAAACCGCTATAACTTCGGAAATAATTTGAGTTTTGAAAAATCCTTTTAGGAGGATATTTTTGAATATCTAAACTATCGGATTATGAAAAAAAAAAAATTTTTCAAATTTCTAGGTCATTGAAGACTCAAGGGTTAATAAAAATCCGTATTCGTGAAATATTGAAAATTTGCTCAAGTCGAATTCAACACCTACCAGTTTGGAGCGATCACCTTGACCACTCGGCCACCAGCAGGCATATTCCATGTAACCATCCAAGAAATCAATAATAAACGAATCCGAACTTTATTGAACTGATGTGCATCAATACAATAATAAATTCATCACCGAAATGAAACGATTTGTGGTTTTAATTTTAATATTGAGGAAATGTGTAAGAAAATTGTTAATTTCTTAATACATAATAATGGTATTTCTTCCGGATAGTTACGAAACAACCGGTATAGTAAAAGTATCTTATAATTTGCAAAACGTATAAGGGACTTATATTAGACGGAACATTTGGATTGGATTGTAAAAAAAAAATCACAATGTTACTATTTTCTATGTTTTATTTGGAGATTTGTCGTAACAGGTGGATATTTCCAAGAGGTTTACGCCCTCGGGGTAACCAGAAATATAATCCGAGAACTCGTTTTTTGAGTGGATTGAACTTAGTTGTTACGAAATTTTTAAATGGAAAAAAATTCATCAAATTACGACATTTAAATCCTTTTGTGTTACACTAATTTGGAAAATGTTTCCAGTTGGTTTCCAATCGTAGTGAATCAGGATAATGATTCACCAGATATCGGTAATGAATTGGAAATTGTTGCGCCTTGAGTCATGGCGCGACCTTTGCTGTTTTAGAAAATTTCATTTCAAATATTATCCACTAAGTGATGAGTAAACAAATCTTTTCATATTGAAAGATTGGAACTTCCGGACAGACATGTGCTTAACAGAAACATCCTCAAATTAAGCCAAATGAAACATGAAAGATACCTTAAATTAGTCCCAATGAAACATTTTCCTTTACAAAATTGAAAAACCAAAGTTCAATTGAATTTCTTTTTTGTTATATATTTAAAAATTCTTTCATTTTTTTCTCATAAATCGATGATAAATCAAAGGAGAACTAAGGCGTGATAGATAATATGGAACTATTCTCTGCTTAACTTTATATTCGCCGAAATTCTTCTAAACTACTTAACCGATTTTGATGTATTAACCGTTGAACCAATTGGTTACAACGTTAGTGAATTTTTGAAGTTGGTGCCAAAAATACCAAACCAGGGTTCCATTTTTCCTTCAACTAGTTGTTATTCAAGAAAAAAAAAATTTAAACGAAAATTGGCTCATGTGTACTTTAGCACACCCACAATCTGGCAACGTTGCATTTTCGACTTTGTTTTTAATTTAATTCGCGATTAAATCGATCCATAATGAAAATTTAGTCACAAAAGAGAGAACTATACCATATTAGAATTGAATAAACAAAAATATCGCGAATTATATTAAAAACAAAGTCGAAAATGCAACGTTGCCAGATTGTGGGTGTGCTAAAGTACACTTGAGCCCGAAAATTTAGTTGGAATGAATCAAATTTTTCGAACAATAGAACTGATGAAAGAAGGAATTGAAAAGCGAAATACCAAAAACTCTTTTATCTATACTTCCAAACCAATAAGATTAACAAATTTTAAGTCGGCGTCAAACTATCCATCTGTATATCCAAATATACAAATTGCTAAGAATTGAACTATAAAAATTGAAGATCTGCTTACATTTTCAAGTGATAAGCGATACCTAGAGTGAGTTTTATGTATTTTTTTTTTTGGAAGTTATTCTTCTTTAAGCATAGCATGAGAGGGAGAAATTACATTTTAATTCCGCTAGTACAATTAATTACGGTAAATCTTAAATCGAGTTTTCTTCAATGAAAATTTAACATTATATAAATTGCTAAGCATTGAACTATGAAAATTGAAGATCTGCTTACATTTGTAATTTGTGACAACTAGTGTGGATTTTATGTAACATTTTTTTTTTTTGATTTATTATATTATATTATACCTACTACATAAATTGAACCACAATATATTTTATATATGGTATAAACAATACAACTGTTCTAAGTTAACGAAAAATTCGTATTTTATCAATTTACTCTATGAATATTATCATATAAGTTAGACAGACAAAACAGAACAAACCAAGAATATTAAAAATATATCTCTATTCCGTGATTTTATTACTCTTATTTGTAACGGAGGATAATAATATATAATTAATTGACATTGAATTTTCTGTAGTGTAAATCAGTGGTCGCCTAAATGGTGAACCATAGAATTTAAATTATAAATTTAGTGGTTCCTGAGATCAAAAAGTTTGGTGACCGCTGGTGTCAATAATTAATTATTCGATGCGATTTGCCTTCCATTTTTCTACTTACCGATATCTTGGAAATATTTGGAATTGGTTACTGGAACTCTTACCTATAAACCTAAAACGTAAATAAAATACGTATATGGTTGGTATTTTTACATTTAGGTAGTGATTTTTATCTTCCTGATAAATTTTTATCTAGAGAATAAAGAAAACATATTAAGCGTAACATATAAGCGTATTTTCATCTAAGAATAATGATGTACGAAGGAAAATTTTGTAGGATTTATCTAACAGATAAATTTTTATCTATTAAATAGCTACTTTGCGGATCCATGAGTGAAAATACCATCGAGATGTAGTATAGATTGCTCAAGTTGTATATAACCAATGCTTTGTTCATGACCCAAAAAAGAGCCTTTTATAGCAGTTCAATTGATATGGACGAAGTTTGGGCTTATATGTCGATAAATCTCAGAGTTTCTGTTAACCGACCGGTAACTAACTAGCGGTCGGTTAACAGAAATTTTGAAATTTACCAATAAGTTAGCCCAAATTTGATCCACTTTTACCAAGAATTGATCTTTTATTTAAGTCCCTCCTCTCTGAGCTAAACAATTTATCTCAAATTTCGAAGATTCTATCTCTAGTTATCTAATTTGATCATGCGCATAATGACGAGAACCATTTTGATCGAGTTCGTTGAAGTGAAATGGTAGTTGAAAAGAGATAGGATTCCCGAATCAATTGCGATGTTAAAAAAAGTTAAATGGGAGTCTTCTATGTTTGTACTTCTCAAACTTGGGGTGCAGCCCCCTAGGGGGTCTTCGAGCTCCTGCCAAGGAGCCACGAAATTTTTCTAACAATAATGGTACATAAATTAATTACTGTAGGTCACTAACGTCTAATATTTTTGGGAAGGGGCGCCATGGAGCCAAAAAGTTTGAGGACTGCTCTATATCATATATCTGTGGAAAATACCGGTTCTTAGTCATAGAAAAAAATACATTTGTGATCAACTTATTTCATGTATTTGTAACAAATATTGTTCAAGAAACAACAATAAATTATCGAAATAATAATCGTAATAATCAACTTAATTGGTGACTAGTGAGTTTTGGGAATTTAAAAAAAAAACAAGTAACAAAAAAATATGTAAAAAAGTATTGAAAATAATATCAGGAAGAAGTTAGTGTGGAATCTTTATTTATTTTTTAAACTGTTTATCCAAAAATTGCTTCTCAAATGTTGCGCAGAGTTCGGAACTATTCCAAACTTAAATATATTTGTGGACCTATTTTAACTTAATAATTGAAAATTAAATTCGCTATAATTTTTAATGATAGACGTGAATATTTTCCTTTTGCTAGCAAATTTTGTTGCTTGGAAAATTACTTTTAATCTGGATTAGTTACGGATTTTGATGGAGCATTTTGGGAGCAACTTTCGACGCTAACTTTTTCCCGGTGAAAATAATGGCAAGGTTTGTAAATATTTTTGCAAAACGGAACATTTCGAAAAACCATACAATAAATATCACAAAATGCTATAAAAAAATATTTTCCTCTTTGATATTTCACGTTTCTGAGTCAAAAACTATTATTTTTCAATGCGTCATAACAATAAATATTTTATAAGAAAATACTACGATTTATCAATTAAACTAATATATAAATAAGTATTTTTTATCAGTAATTATAAAAATGTGTGAATTATCCAGAAATCCCTTATGGTTAAGTAGTTTAGTTGTGGTTATTATTAGTGGCCATGGTTTCTTTTAGTGCTGTCGCAGCGGTGTGAATTCGGAAATGTAATCGAGACTCCAGCGAATATCCGGTATACTTCTTCCTAAAAAAATAATTATACAGATTAATTAAAAAAATTCATCCATATTCCACTCATATAGTTTAAATTCCAGAATTTCTGGAAATCAGAGATAATGAACTGTCGGGAATCAGTCCATTCTAGATTATCCTACTCTTCTAGATTAAAAATAAACTTTATGAAAGGGATACTGACAATATACCCCACGGAGTGCTGGGGTATCATAAACTGTAAACAAGGGTACCCAGAACGCAGAACGTCTATATATTTTTTTCGAAAAAAAATCAATATTCAAAATCCCAATCCCATCAAAATTCCAATTTGAACAAAATAAGATTTTTTCGCTGACTTTGAACAGTTATACTGAGTATACAATATATAGGATATATTGCGGTCCAATTTATGTAGTATAATAATATATAAAAATCATAGCATAAACATAAATTTGAACAAAAGTCCAAACAAAAATATTCGTGACGTATTGCCCAGATACGTATTTCGATTGCCAAGCAAACTTCCTCAGTGGTCATCAAGTAGTTTGGATCACTCCGTAACTGCTTTGTGATGATTCGATCTTTTTATTGAAACATAAAGTGCAAAGGTTGAGGTTATATATGAAATAGTATACCGAACAAATTACTACAACGGTTTTTCTGGCGCATGCTAGCTCTTTTCTCGAACTTCTCCATGGTTATTAAGTAGAAAAAAGAAGTTTAACCATGTATCAAAAAACCTGAATCATCACAAAGCAGTTACGGAGTGACCCAAACTACTTGACGACCACTGAGGAAGTTTGCTTGGCAATCGAAATACGTATCTAGGCAATACGTCACGAATATTTTTGTTTGAACTTCTGTTCAAATTTATGTTTATGGTATGATTTTTAAATATTATTATATTAAATTATACTACATTAATTGGACCGCAATATATCCAATTTGAATTATTTATGCGAAATATCTCAAAATACATTTTTTTTTTAACTTTTGTTCAAATTTATTTTAAAAGTTTACTATTGTGAATTATATTACATAAATTAGGCAACAATATATTTTATATATTGTATAAATATTAATATACGTTATTAAGGAGAAGAGAATCTGTGAAAACGTATAGAATTCAATGATAAAAAATATGCAACCGCTGCGTTGCGTATCGTAGCATGTCTATTCACCGGCCATTTTTATGTCTATGTTCTTTTTTGTTACATGTATATCAGATTTTCTATCTCTTATTTTTCTATCAACCTTGTATAAATGCTATTGCTTAAAAATTAGTTAAAAGCATTTAAATTTTAAAGGCCATTTTTCAACGGGGAAGTGATCAATGAAATACCTCGAACACAAAATTTTTCGAAGAGATGCAACTTTAATATTCACATTTGCAGCCATCTGTGAGGCATTGGTGTAAATTTGGACGAAAAAAAAATTCATTTAAAATTCTCAAATATTTTGAAGTTTCAATACTATTTTAATTGTTTTTACCGTCGTTTTTTAACTTCTAAGGTCTTTAGTGACTCTAGGGTTAATAAAAATCTGTATTCAAAATTTCCTCGAATTGAGGATCAAACCGAACTCCTACCAGCTTTGGAGTGGTCACCTTGACCACTCGGCCACCAGTAGGGTTTCTTCAACGTTTTATTGTCATCTGTTAATATGCATTTCTATACTACATTGAAGTATTCAGAAACTATTAAGGAACAATTCTTAGTAAACTTTACCTCGCCTCCTCCAATGCATAGAGCGCCTTCTGATTATTTCCTTCCTCCATAGCCAAGAGAGCAATCTCAACAATAGCATAAGGAACCACAAATGTGTCTTCTTTGATATTTTTTTGGAGTTCAATGACTTTTTCTAAACATTCCAACGACTGTAGAGGGCTCTGCATGTGTCGCAAACATGCTCCTTTCAGTAACAAAAGAAGAGCTTTGTTGTCGTAGAAATATTTTATTTTGTCTTCGTTTCCCTCCAAATGGTTCAGTGATTTGGTGATCAGTTTATAAATAGAATTGGCGACGGAAAAGTTTTTCCGAATTATTTTGAACAAGTTCCAAATATACATTAGTTCAATAGCTGGCAAGACTAATGCATTGTTATCGTCTAAGTAACGTTCGGCTCTTCGTACGGCAAACTTTTCCATTGGTAGTGATTTTCCAGCTATTCGCTGCTTGTGGCGAGGTACATCCCTGGAAAAGTGGACATTAATCAATCAACAATAATCAAACAATCAAGTATTAGTTTTGTAATGGTAAAATATCCCATTGGATGTCTTCTGGAAAGCACTGGGAGTACTGCCCAGTACTATATAACATCGTAAATCGACACCAGATTATATATGAGAACTTTGTCTCTATACTACTTCTACTCTCAATACTGTGATCATAGATTGTTTGTTTATTTACTACAAAAAATATATTTGCACTTGGTACCAAAAATATTTAAGCAAAAGTGGCAGATTATAAAAAGAAAGTTTTCTTTAACTCAAATAGGCTTGAGGACTTTATGAAAAGCACCAATCAGCATTGGAACCTTCTAAGAACTAGGAGGGTAATTTTTTAGCCATCGTCTTTTCAAAAGTTGAACAGGATATTCGGGCGCTAGATGGATAGTATTTGGATTTCTGGAATTTTAGGAGTTTGGAGATCAGTTCGAATAAGTAGGAACCATTGAGGTCTTCGTTAAGCACTTCATTTTTAACATAAAGAAATGTAAAGAGTTCTTTGGAAAACTTTCAATTGAAAGGGATGGATTTGTTGAATGTTAGAAGGTTTAATGGAACTCCGTAGTTCTGTACTTAGTATTAGGACTTCTGGAGTTTTAGGAATCTGGAGATCAGTTCGGATAACCAGGAAATATTGAAAATTTTATGAATCACTTCATTTCCAACGTAAGGACGCGTAAAGGATTCTTTGAAAAACTTTCAACAGGAAGAAGTGAATTTGTGAAATCTTGGAAGGTTTAACGGAATTCTAGGGATTGGTTCTTAGTATTAGGACTTTTGGAGTTTTAAGAATCTGGAGATCTGTTCGGATAAGTAGGAATCATTGAGGTCTGCAGGAATCTCATAATTTTTTACATATGGAAGTGTTTAGGATTCATCGAAAAACTTTCAACTGGAAGGAGTGGATTTGTTGAATGTTGGAAGGTTTAATGAAACTCCATAGTTCTGTTCCGTATTTCCAAACCGTTTACTAAAGTATGTTGGGTATATCTTTTATAGATATCAGTTCTAATAGTTCGTAACGTCTTCTAACTTCTTGTCTTTTTAGTCTAGTGTGCAAGTTTTTGGTAAGATTACTATTGACTATTGATACTATTGGGATTCTACAGAATTTTAATTCTGATTACCGCATTAATGATGCAATCATTAACTTTTCGGATTCTGCGAGATTGTCTTTCATTAGCATAATGGCAGCACGTTGATAACTGTAAATAGTTCTTGACCATCGACTCTGTTCTACAAGCATACCCGCATAGGAACTTGCTTCATCCCATTCCATCTTTAAACTGCAAACAAATCATTACTGTTGAGAAGTTCCAGATTTGGGTGTTCTGATTACTTACCAATATACCCATATTAGCTCCCAAAAACAAACATGGTGAAACTGAACCCAAACTTTTTGAGATTTCCATGATTTTTTGTACCATTCCACAGATTCATCTAAATTGCCTTTTAGGAACTCAAGGCGTCCTTTAAAGAACAAGAACCATACTCCATTCGGATATTTCTGAAAGAAATTCTTTAACAAAAGATTTCCTACCGTAATTACTGATAACTTACGGCTAATTGAGTTGGTAGAATTTCTTCACAGATTTTCAAATCACCATCTTGGTGACTCAAAATAAAGAGAACGACTAAATGGTAGCCAAGGAGAGCCATAACGCAGAGGATTTGACGTAGGCCAGTCTGCATATAGTATCCAGCTTCCAAATTCGAAATACCCACATTCTAAATATGGTAAATTTTGGTTGAAAAAGGTGAATTTTTGGAGAATGTTAGTGACGTACCTTATCTCCTGAAAATCCGATCATTTCTAGTAACTTTATAACGCGGCTTGGCAACATTGAGATCATTAAATTGAAAGTTCCAATTCCCATGCAAACTCCACTTTCGATGTGGACTTTAGTACTGTTCTGTCCCCAAGTACGATTATCTAGAATGTTTTTGCACTCCCTAAAAAAATATGGAAATGAGATATTGTATTTTGGGATATCTTCAGGATGGTACTTGTAAAGTGCGAAGCATGATCGAATCTTTAAACCCCCGCGAATAAAACTTGTCAAAGTTTCATCTTCGACGAATGTAAGCATTGCTCGCAACAGCAGCGCTTCTGCATAGCAAAGTTCAGCATGGACCTCCAATTCGGTGAAATTATCATAATCCTGGCGTTTGACCATTTTTGATAAAGTCTGCGCCATTGAAGTTTTCTTGCGATTTTTGTTGCAAACAGCCAAACATAGCTTCAAATCATCGATTGCTGTGGTGATCTGGTCTCGTTCAAAAGTTAGCATGGCTTCCATATAGGAAAATACGGCATTTCCAACGGCATGATAAATGCTAGCTTGAGCCCTAAATTAAATCCAAAAGTATTACTAAAAATCAATAAGGGAATCTCAAACTTTATACCGAGGTCGCATCAAATTTCTGGCCTCGACGAATTGATTATTGAAGAAATACTGAATGGCACGTTGCGCTTCTTCTAAGGCTTCCTCCAAACTCACCGTTGATTGAATTCTACATTAAAATGTCAAAACTATTATTAGCTTACTAAAAAGTGGCTATTAATAGTAGTACAAGGACATTTCTTAGGATAAGCTAACGAAATTCTTAAAAAAACATGGATTTCCATAAAAATCAAAAGTTCGGCATATATTCGACTTACGTATATTAACAACCTAAATTATTGTGTATACAATATATAAAATATATTGCAGTCTAATTTATGTAGTATAATTTAATATAATTATATATAAAAATCATACCACCAACATAAATTTGAACAGAAGTTCAAATAAAAATATTCGGGACGTATTGCCCAGATACGTATTTCGATTGCCAAGTAATCTTCCTCAGTGGCCATCAAGTAGTTTGGATCACTCCGTAACTACTTGATGACCACTGAGGAAGATTGCTTGGCAATCGAAATACGTATCTGGGCAATATATCACAAATATTTTTGTTTGAACTTCTGTTCAAATTTATGTTTTTGGTATAATTTTTATTTATTATCATACTACATAAATTGGACCACAGTAAATTTTTTATATTGTATAAACAGTATAACTGTTCAAAATCAGCGGAAAAAATCTTATATGATTATGTATTGCACATTTCATAAGTCATATTGGTTCGCGAATTAAAAGATTCATAAGGAAAAATCAAATTTTTCTTACAATTATCAAACCTCAATCGTCAATATCTTCTAAAATATGAGATTGATGGTAAAAATGTACGCGTCCTATTTTGTAGAACGTATAATTTCTTACAAAATTATATATAACGTTTTACAAAATGATCAATTTATGTGCAAGATATTTTTTTTTCTGGACTGAGTAAAATATAAAAAAATAACTATAATGTGGAGGACCTCCATTAAGCTTTTGGAGAATTTTCTGGAGGTATATTATATTTTTATACCAATTTTTCTGGGAAACTATTTAAAAAAATGGGTTTTATCCAAAATCACACCCTCTTATATAGTAACTACTCAATTTTGTCCCAAAAAAAGAAAAAAATCCTCCAACTACCCATTGAAAGTCAGCCGGATTTTTTGATATCATTTTTTGATTCAATTTTTTGATATCATTTTTTGATATCATTTTTTGATATCATTTTTGGATATCATTTTTTGATATCATTTTTTGATACCATTTTTTGTAATACTAAGAGAAACTATCGTGACGGAATCGTGATACAAAAAATTATCATTAAAAGACGATTTTGTGAAATGGATATGGAATTCAAATATCGCGTTGTCTTTTCCCGGAAATACCATGTTTTCTTCCCGATCCGCTCGTATATACAGCGGTTGTAAACCGGTTGTTGCAACGGATCCAAATGATTGGAAAGGAAAATTTTAGAAATCGAAAAGTCGCATTAACAATTTACTTACTCAACTGGCAAGTCCAAGGCATCCTCGAACTGTAACAAAAAAAAATCAGATTGATAGATTAAAACATAATTATGCTATAAATTCTATTGAGCTCTCGTGTAATATATAATTTGAAGGACATGGCTATTTTTTCCCCTATTGATTCATGGTGAAATTTTCAAAATTCTCATTAATTATTAATTACCATGAATACTAATTAGTCGGAAATGAATATTTTTTGATGAAAACTTGGAAAAAATTCATTTTAATTGTTAAGTTTGTCATTAATAGATTAGTGGGACCTTTTCAAATTTATATGTAGGTCGTCTATAAACATGTAGGTACTATCTATGATTCAAAAATGATTTTGGACTTTGGATTTTTCTGAGTCATAACAATTTTTGATTTCTTATCAATTCCAGTGATTTACAATTAAAAGTCTGTTATTATTTTATTTGTCATTAAAAACATAATAATATATTAATTTCAGGGTCAATTTTTGTTGGGATCTTATTTAAATTCATACAAAAACATTCAGTCACATCCTACAAATTGGTCAATGTGATTCCAAAAATCGATTGCAATAATTTAAAGCAATTATTAGCGCAATTCGATTTTTTGTCATTTTAGCAAATGTGTAACAAAAACCAGTTTTATTTCATAATATAAATAAATGTTTTGATGTCATTTATGGAAAAAAGTTTGTATCACTTTTACGTAATAAATGGTCTCTAGAAAGAAAAAAAAAGAAATAAATGTTTTTTTGCCCAGCACATGTTTGTTGTCTTTCTAACATCTTTAATCATTCAATCAATAGAAATCCATTGTTATTTTCCTAAACAATTCGGCCAAAAATTCTAAAAAAATTTTGAACAAAAATTCTCAAAAATTTTTATACAAAAATTCAAAATTTTTTCGTCTTTTAGGCAAACCACTAAAGCTGGTATCTTTTAGCTAGGCTAATAGAAGTACAAACACTCCAACTTGCTATGGTAAATTTTTTTTTTATTTCCATCCATAAGGGATGAAACAAGGGGTTGATTTTTTTTTACCAAATTTACACTAATTATCTCATTTGGGTGAAAAAAATCTCTTAAACTATAAAACCACAGCGATTGTGATCCAATCATATTCAAAAACAATGCCTAATATTTTTTTTTATTTGGACAACTCTTGGTTGCTGACCAAATACCTACAATTAGTTGCACAATTGGAATGGTAGAGGGAGCCGAGAACTTTGGTTCTATTGTAATAAATTTCAATTTTAGATAAAAATTTTTTGTTTTTCTTTGATTAGTTATCAGCCGTTTTTTGTACCTATTGTAATATTTTTTGGTAATTATTCACCGCCGTTTTATAACTACTAAGGTCTTTAGTGACTTTTAAGTAAATAAAAATCCATAATCGAAAAATATCGAAAATTTACTCGAACCTAACACCTACAAGTTTTGGAGCGATCACCTTAACCACTCGGCCACCAATAGGCCATCTTGTAAATTTACAGTAATATATTTTACAATAGATCACCCCCCCCCAATAGTTAAAGGAGAGAATATAATTTTTAATTTACTAATAAAATGGAGTAAATGAAATAGCGGTAGGTACCCATTTTAGGGGCACGCGAGGAAAAAAATAGTAAGCTATATTTAGTCAACCTAAAAGTATATTATAGACTACTGTAATTAATGAGACATAAAATATTTCTTCTCCTATATTTTTTAAGAGTATATAAAAATTTCCTTGCTATATCAGTGTTATAAGGTTAATAACCTTAAAAATGGAAGCTGAGATCTCTTCAAAATTATAAAAAATCATATGATAACATATCATAATATCAATATTTACTGATTAAATTGAGTAATTAATCGTCTTGTGAAATCGTTGATAAATTTTAAATAAAAAATAAAATAATATATCAACAGTTTAAGTACAATGTTGAAATTGCTTATGATTTTTGACATTGGAGTTTATAAACTATAATTAGAATATATATTTTTTGTATTAAATCTAGGGATGTACGACGGTACCCTAAAAAAGGTACCGTCGTTGCATTTTTCCCATTTTATTAGTGATATAAAAATCCTATTCTCTCCTTTAATTATTCGTCGATTTTGTGGTGATCTATTGTTAAAAATTCAGTGTTAATTTACAAGGTCACGTAGATGAAGTTACGAGTATCTGCTCTTCTTTTATACGCCCATCTGGTCGTTGTAGGTACTTGAATTTTATTCGTCAACTAATCTATTTATTTATATATAAGAATTAACATTTTAGTTTCCTAGTCATTAATTAGCCAATACCCACCACTTGGTAAGCAACATTGATAAGAAAAAATCGATTTTTCTCTTTTCAAATATCGATAATCGATTTTATTCTTAATATTAGAAAAAACATTGGCGTTACTTTCTTCTAAAAATGTTACGGTAAGTATGAGTTGTAAATTATAAAATAAATTATTAAAGTTGAAGAAAAATTATGTCAAAATCCAGAAATTTTACGGTAAGTATGATGAATTGAAAATTAAAATAAATATTATAAAATTCGTGAAAAAAATAAGTACTTTTATCACTCCTTACAGCTCCGGATTTCTTATCTGGACTCGGCATGAAAAAATCGATTAATTAGAAATCGATTTTTTCCATAATCGATTAATTTTTCTCATCCTTAAAAAATCATGTCAACTGAACCTCTTATTTTTCTCTATCAAGCGTTTGCTAATACTCAAACCCAACGTGAGTTTTTCGTAATTCATAAATTTTACGTTAAGTGTGAAGAAATGAAAATTATTAAAATCGTGGCTAAAGTTAGAACTTTTATCATTCCAGTATTCCTTACGGCTCTGGATTTCTTTTCTGGACTCAGAAGGAATGCGCTTTTATAAATCCACAGTAAATCGAATAATTATGAATTGATTTTTTATTCAAAAAAATAGATTAGATAAATCAATTTTTATGGAAAAAATCGATGATTTTTTCTATAATCAATAATTTTTCATATCTCTAATAAAATGAAAATATTTTTTCTAAATCGAGAATTTATTATGACTAAATTTAAATGAAATCAATTTTCTTGATCATATGATTGGCAAGTATTGGCAACCAAATATATCTTCGAAGGCCGCATGCGGCCCTGAAGCCGCACGTTTTCACCGCTTCAAAATTTGAACTAAATTTTTAAAATTTATTCTCTGAAATTTTAAATGCAAGCTTTTTGAAACAATTTACTACAAAAATAGGCGATAAAATTTTATTTCTTTAAAAAGATTTATATTGATATTTTAAAAAATAATCCCAACGGATTTAAATTTGTTTTTAATGGTATAACGGTATTTAAAAATCAATTAACGTTTATTGCCCCATTGTTTTGGTTTTTCAATGTTTATAATGGTTGTAGGCGTTAAAAAAATAATGGAAAATTTAGTAAAATCCTTATTGATTATTTGGTTCACGATTTATTTATGATTATAATTATAAATTTCTTATCAAAATGTAAATAGTATATAAGTGAATGTTGAAACTTTGTATATTTATTTACGGATATATGAAAATCGATAACAGTAACTACAAACGCAAATAAGAGTTAAATTAAAAAAACGAATATAAGAAAGGCATTTTCACGACATAACTTTGATTGAAGTATAAAGTATATAGTTATTTATAAATAGAGGCTAAGAGAAATTGGATTCGAAACAAGAGAAAGTAATTTCTTTTCTTTAAGAATATTATCGTAAATGTTGACATTATTCGTTTTTATAACGAGAGATAAAATGAAATTTTAATGGAAAACTCACCTCATCATTTTCCTGGTCAGACCCAATCTCGGCGTCGATATCGGAGCTTAATTTTGACATTGTTTTGTTTTGATTTTCAAATGTTTTCACAACAATTCAACAACCAAATTCATCGTTCATTTTTTTTTATCAACAAAGAAATTCTACTGTAATTTTAGGGAACACACACTGGAATTTATTCAAATCAGTCGATTAAATTATAAAATACATAAAGAAATCGAGAAGAAGATGATATCGCGAGTATAAATGCATGTAGATAACTTTGTTTTGATAAACGAATCATCAATGCCTCGTTTTTATTTCATTGATTTATCCATGTTTCAATAAGTACCCCCACGCGTCCCCTACTTTCGAGAAAAGTGACGCTAGTACGCAATGGCGGTGCAACAAAAGAAATGCACTGAAAACATCTGACGGTGCTAGGGAAGATCAGCTCTCACTACTATCGCGCCGTCATTTGTTTTACACACTTGTTCTCGCCACTAATACTATTATAGTATTAAGTTATAGACGACGCTGATCAAATTCTTGGCCAATTGACAAGGAAAAAGCATCGTATCCAGATGTTTTCACTTGCTTCAAATCAAAACTAGGCGCACACCCACGCAGTCATTAATAAAACTGCCACGAGAGGGCGTCAGTAGCTTTGTTTTCTTTTTAGTACCGACACTTCTAACAGTAATTTAAACCGGTGCACTCTTTACCGATTAGCCCACAAAATTTCCAACTTTGAATTTTCCGAAATTTTCTTTTACCAATCGAAGGGAAATCATTCGTACACGTTTGTGAATGAACCCTTTTTGTTTGTGAAAAAATAGTTTAGTAGGTAGTCATTAATTATTTAATCTTGGATATAGAAAATATGGGCTTAAGAGACATTAAATCAAAAATTCTGGAAAATTAAAAAAAAAAATAAGAAAATCTCCCCTCTTCAACCAAATCGAAGAAAAAAGAGATGTTTATGAATTTATTTTTCCCTTATCTATTGAAGGTCTATATAGAGAATATTATGTATATAATGTGTAAAAGTCTACACATTCTCACAAATAATCATAAACCATTATTAGTACAATTACACTAATGGACATTTGTTTTTGTTGTTTGTGTGGAATATATGCTATCTAGTCCACAGAGCCACGCGTAATATTTACCCTATACAATGTATACGAATAGAGAGTGAGTACATTGTGTGGCTCAGACATCACTTACTCCACGGTAACGTGCATAAAGTTTTTGCGGATCTAAAAATGTTTCGATTGATGTTTTTGTGTATATTAAGCGTAAATTTTGAGAATATATCAATTTCATCTCAGGTCACTTTATCCTTTAATTCCTTTAGAAGTAAAAACAATTAGACATGTGGCAATTTTAGGCTCTGTTTAACTTAAAATGAATGAAAAGTGATTTATCTATTTAAACATTATATAAAGTATATTATCTAATCTTTTAATATAATTAATAAAAATATACTATAAACATAAATCTGAAGTAAAGTTCAACCAAAGTAAAAATGGCGTGTTGCCTTGATACGTATTTCTAGTGCCAAGCAACCTTCTTTAGTGGTCATCAAATAGTATTGGATCGTTTCGTACCTGTTTTTTGATGAGTCACTCACCGATGCATACAAAGAAAAAAATATCAAATTTGGTATTCAATTTCAGGCTTTACTCAAAAATATCGATTTTTTTTAATTGATTTTTAATTTATTGAAATATTGTCTTATTCTATGGTTACGCAACATCCTTATCAAAAGAATGGTAGTAGCATTAGTTTTCTAGCACCACTTGAACATAAACTAGAAAAATATTCATATGCACCCATAAAAAGTTGAGATGCAATAATTTTTTAGAGAAATTCATAGAAAAAACTTCCAGCTATTAGATTCCAAATATTATAACTAAAATTATCGGATGGTCCTTAATAGAGAATACTTTTTACATACCGTATAAACGTCTACACTTACAAATAACCGTAAACCATGTTTTGTAAGATGACAATAATGGGCATTAGTTTTTGTTGTTTGTGTGGAATATATGCTATCAAGTCCACAGAACGCGCGTAATATTTTCCCCATACAATGTATACGAGTAGTAAGTGAGCACGTTATGTGGCTCAGATATCACTTACTCCACGGTAACGTACATATAATTTTTGCTATTCAAAAATGCATTGTTTAATATTTATGTTTAGCGTAAATTTTGAGACTGAATCAATTTCCTCACATTTCACTTCATTCTTTAGTTTCATTGGAAGTTAAAATATTTAGACAAATGGTAATATCATGTTTTGGCTAACTTTAAATAAATAAAAGGTGATTTATCTATTTAAACAATTTATAAAACATATTGTGGTTTGATTAATGTAATATAATCTACAAAAGTATACTATAAACATACGTTTAAACAAAAGTTCAACTTAAGTAATTATGGCGTATTTCTCAGATACGTATTTCGATTGCTAAGCAATCTTTCCCGATGGTCACCAAACAGTATTAGTTCGCTTCGTAACTGTAATGTAATGAGTTTCTCAGCGAAGCATACAAAGAAAAGAATCTAATTTTGATGATCTACTTAACTAACTAAAAAATTTTGATTTTTAATAATTAGTTGTCCATTTATCTGAATCTTCTCCAATTTTATGAATACACAACAATCTTATCAAATGAATCGAAGTCGGATTTTTTTCGAGTACCACTTGCACATAAACTGGGAAATATTCAAGGCAACTGATATAACGTTGAGATGCAATAGTTTTTCTCAGAGAAATTCGTAGAAGCTTCTATCTTTTAGATTCCTTTTGATGAAAAATTCCACTGAAATTTTTTTCAATTTTTTTGTAAAATTATAAGGAAACTAAAATTATCTGAAAAATCATAACATAATATATTTTGTATGTAACGTGTAAACGTCTAAGCACTCACAAAAAAAAACGTAAACCATATTTGCCCAAAGACATTAATAGGTATTTGTTTTTGTTATTTGTGTGGGATATATGCTATCAAGTCCACAGGTACGCGCGTAAATTTAACCCCATACAATGTATACGAGTAGTGAGCGAGTACGTTGTGTGGCTCAGGCATCACTTGCTCCACGGTAACGTGCTAAAAATTTTTGATATTCTAAAAATGTTTTTATTTTTGTTGAGTGTAAATTTTGAGAATGGATCAATTTTCTCTTATGTCCCTTTACCTTTTGTTCCATTGTAAGTTAAAAGTTTTGTCCAAATTTAAAAAACGGTGTTAATATTTTTTTTTCAATTATTTACCGTCGCTATATAACTACTAAGGTCATTAAAGACTCAAGGGTTAATAAAATTACGTATTCGTGAAATATTGAAAATTTGCTCGAGTCGAATTCAACACCTACCAGTTTGGAGCGATCACCTTGACCACTCGGCCACCAGTAGGCATATTCCATGTAGTCATCCAAGAAATCAATAATAAACGAATCCGATTTTTTGATATTCTAAAAAGGTTTCGATTTATGTTTTTGTTTATGTTGAGCTTAAATTTTGAATATGGATTAATTTCCCCACAGGTCGCTTGATTCTTTAGTTCCATTAGAAGTTAAAATTTTAGTCAAAACCAAAAAATAGTATTAATCTTCTTTTTATGATAGCCAAAATGCGTTTTGGATCGTGGTGCACGAAAAATCCATCCTATGGTACAAATTTACTATAAACCAGGACTATCTGACAAAATTTCTTTCTCTACTTAGTTTTTAATAAATGTATATATTCTCATTGTTTTTTGGGAATTTTTATTTCTGTATAACACGGTTCATCCGATTCCCGACTTCTTTAGGTACAATTTTAATTCTTAATTTCACCATTTCAACTGTCAATTAAAAAAATGTTTTAACGTTTCAAATTCAATTTGCGAGTTAATAAAAAAAAAAAACTATGATAATATTTTTTTTTCTAATTATTTTGGGGCTAAATTTTCATTGTGGGTCGATTTATTTGGGGAATTGAATTAAAAACAAAGTAGAAAATGATACGTTGCCAGATTGTACCAGTCTAGAGTATATGTTGTCTTGTTAGTGGTGAACAATTAAAACTAGTGCAGTTTTTAAAAATATTTTATTTTAATTTATTAAAGTTTATCAAATTTTCCATTTATGTAAGTTTCCAAAGAATTAATGAAACATGTATTATAAAAAATGTAACTTTTATTTGGAAACATAATTCTTAACCTATAAATATATATATTTTATATCATTGGCCATTATATCTTATATAGCACAGTTTATCTCTTTTTTTTGTCATTGACTTCCTTTTTATGTCACCACATATTTAATTACAAATTTTTATTTGGAAATTTCTTATTAGTCTAATTTATATTTCAAAAACTCATCAGCTTAAACTAGTGACGATATGGACAAAATAAACAAATTTGAATATTGAATTTTTGTATTATTCTACATAATTTGTAGAAGTGGAACGTATTTAACGTAAATTGTGTCCATGTGAACACAGCTTAACGTACTTCAGTTTTACCAGAAAACATGAACATTAATTGCTTTCCATACGGTTAAAAAAAAGCTAAACCTATCTACAGTTTTGAAATTTTGTAATTCCCCTGTCAAACATAATCTTTTATTATCAATAAAAATTTCCATCGATAGTAAGCCAGAAATTTAGGACTACATTTTGTTAGTTCAAGTTCGTATTTCATACGAATTTTCCAACTAAATAACAATTAATTTAATAACAAAAATTGAACTTTAAATGCTTCTGCAAGCATAAATTGATGATCACCTCCATATTTTCAAAAATTATATTTCAAATTCAAAAATGTCAAGAACCGTTCGGGATTTGATCACAAAAAAATTATATATAAAAGTATGTAAAATTATTAACATATATTGCTAAACAATTTCATTTTTGTCCATCAAAATTATATCATAAAGTGATGAAATTGACTAACAAAGAATGAATTTGAAATGCAATGTTATAGTTATTTCAATGCTAATAAAAGAATTTTACTAATTTCAATTAAAAAAAATAGTTTCAGTACATATTTCATACAAGGCAAATTAACATTTGAAGTCAGTACTTAATTATTAGTTCACTTTTTTAGTTTGGTTTTAGCAAATTGTTAATAAAGATAACAATTTAGTTTCATTTTCTAAGCATAAGTGAATTGGCTTTTGTTTTAGGAACGCAAAGCTTTATGCGCCGACGCAACATGCGTACCAACCACCTAGCTAAAACGGCAGTAAATTATGGCACTTGACATTAAATATTATTAATTTTTGTAGTGGTAGTGAATAGAAGAACATGTCATTGATATACACAAAAAATATTCAGTAAGAATTGAGTTATACTTCAGTTATTCAAATATTTTCTTTTAGATAAAAATATTCTTAAGTTTTTTAAACTGGCCGTATATTACCAGTTGATTTTGAGATTATTAACTTTATAATAGCTATAAGTAAAAAAAATCTACCATTACAAACGATTTACATAGAGAAGAGATCAATATAATGAGAATATTTTCTAGGATCCGATAATCTCATGTTCTGAATTTATAACTACATTTGGATAGTCTTATAAAAATAAAAGTGAACCAATAATTTTACAATAATGTTAAATGATAAATGACTAATTCCAGCCGTCATTTTCAAATAATTGCCATGGCTTTGGAATTATTAGTCTTTATGGTGGTCTTTGTATTTGCGTATTGTTATGAAATCATTCGAGTATAGGTCACAAAACAAAATAATCAACAGTCGTTCAATCAACTCTAGTACTATGCCATAGCTGCCATTTTGTACACCTATCTTTGAGTTTTTACCATAGAGATGCAGTATAGAGAGTTAATGTTGCATATAACTAATTCCAGAGAATAAGGTTATATGAAAGATGGTATTTTAATCTTGTGAAATAATAATTAAAGATAGGGTTTCCGAATCAATTTGAAGGACAAAAAAGGTAAACATGAAGCCTCTATTCATCAGCTCTATGGTTTTTATCCGATAGTTACAAGAAAAATGGGGAGAATTAATTTTTTGTCGACGATTTTTCATTTCTTTGTACTTTTCTACAAAAATACACTTAACTTCGAAACCAACAATAAAATTACTAAATCAATTAAAACGTAAACAACTATGGTAATATTTACAATAGATTACGAATAGAATATGTATCGAAAACAAGATGGTGTTGTTTTTCTAAAATATTGCTTAGACATGAAAATATAAATTTTGGGCTCCAACACTTTTGGAATACCATTAAATCAATTGCTCTTATACTTTATTGAAAAATCAGTGCTTAAACGGCTCAAAAATGAATACATGGAGCCTAAGTTTGTTAAAATCGGTTACCAGATTTTATAATCTTACCCTCCCCCCCTCCCAAATTGAATTTACCTAAAAATTTATTGCTTTCATAAAAGATTTGGAAGAATCACAAATATATCAAAATAGAGTATCGTATGGTTTTTTTCATTCAATTGGTATCTATAAATTTTATGGCATTTTAAAGGCTAAAGTACTTGAGTGTTGAATTTATAATCAAGTTTTAAGCTAGGAAATTTTCCTAGATTATAAAACGCTTATAAGAAAATCAGAATAAACATGAACCATTTTTTTTTTGGTTAATATTAAATGCAGATAAGTGAAGTCACGGGTAGCTACAAATAGTGCCAACTGTAAATTAGCATTTTTTGTATTTGGAGTACTTCACATATCATTTCCTCCAAAAATTAGCAAAATCTCCCAGGTGTTTACCTATTTATTTAAATTTCTGAAATTTGGATGGATTTTCAAAGTTGAGCATTATGCAAAAAATATTAAATCTTTGTTTAAATTTTCCCGCAAAATTGGAATCAAGCATGATTATTTGCATTTAAAGCAAAGAAGTTTCGGAAAAATGAGACATTTTTTGAAAAAAAAAACTTATTTGAAATACATTTTTATGAATCGTTGTTATATTAAACGTCATAATTATATTATATTTAAATAATTTTTTTAACTTTTCTCAATATTATATACTACACTGTGTAAAAAACAAATGAAAATACAATTGAAGCGCGTGTTTAAATTTCAAATCCGGTCGACTTGATTACTTCTTTTGATCAATTCCCATTGTTTGGAAAAGTTTGAATTGCAAGTGACGCATTATTTAATTATGATTGTTGTCCTTTCCCTTAGTTTTAACTACACAAAGTTGTTATTTTATAATTTCCAGAGATTTCAAAACTTTCACTTCTAAATTCCAATTTTGCGGATAAATTCAAGGGAACACTATATTTCGGTAATCTTTTGTATGGCTGATTATTTCCATAAAAACTTCCATAAAAGAATTACTTGGGACATTTTTGGAGGAATTGTTTAGTAGGGATACAATTTTCAGGATGGCACTATTTAGTTTCCTGTATATTATAATTCGTATAATCTTTTCTTTATAACTTCGTGGAAATTGTCAATATTAATTATTGAAATTCAATGTTTTATCCAAAATTGTTTCTTTCAAAAATTAAAAAATATATAAATATGAAAACAATGTTATCAATATTTAGCTGAACCAAACAACGTATTATACGTATAATAGATCAGCGGTCGCCAAACTTTTTGATCTTCCGGACTACAAAAGTCATAGTTTAAATCCTACGGATTACTAATGCGACTTTCTGGCTCATTCCCCTTTTAGAATCGTCAAATCTGGCAATGTTACATTTTCTATTTGGTTTTTTTCAAAATAATTAATTTTTAATGCAATTAAATCATTTTTAGAACTGAATCAGTAAAAAAAATGGTGTATTGGATAAAAAACACAGTAGTAAATGCAACGTTGCCTAATTTGAAAGTTCGTAAAGGGACATGAGCCGATTTTTTAAGTGTTAATAAGCATATTTCACTTTTCTCGCGAACTACTAGTGGTCCGCGGACCACCAATTTGGCACCCGCAATAATAAATGGATACATACATTGTAGATAAACATAAAGTGGAGGTAGACGATTGAAGTATTAATTATATATATGAGAGAAATTAGCGACTTCAAATAATGGAACGCAATTGTAAATACAAGAGGAAACCAGCGAATTACAAAAAAAATCAACCGATGATAGATGGTATAATGTAAATTATACTTGCATCAGTGTTCTGAATAAATACAAAATGATCAGTTTTTTATTGTTTTTAAACCGTCGCTTTGTAACAACCGAGGTCTTAAGCAACTCTAGAGTGGATAAAAATCCGTAAATCGAGAAATATCAAAAATTTGTTTGATACGAGATTCAAGTTCAAGCAATTTTTGAGCGGCCACCTTTGCCACTCGACTTTAAAATTAGGCTTAAAATTATGATTTCCGGCATTTTTATTCTATGGTACTTTTGGTATTTGGCACTTACTGTCCCAATCAAAATTATTATACACAAATCAAATCAAGATCAATGAGGATCATGTCCATTCTGATTTCTTAAAATAAAAACTTAGAAATTAATTAAAAAGGAATGATTAATATAGAGAGAATATATATGTATATAAATGTACCTATATGTATATATAATTTATAAAAAGAGTTATTAGAATTTAAAAACGTTTAGTAGGTATCTCTTGAGATTTTTTTAGTAAACATTTCAAACCTGACTAGACTAAATCAAAAATATTTTAAACTAAAATCAAGAAAAAATTTCCTCAGTTGAAAAATAAATGGTACAAATATTTAAAAGCAGGACGGACGTTAATTAGTTCTGACGAGGATGGATTGTAATTTGGTCCACAATAGTGAGTTTCACTACAAAAATGATATATATGGTAGTTTATTGAGCAGTGTTGCATAATGTTAAATGAGATAGGTAGGCAACCGTGAAGGAAATGAGTTTGAGGAAATTTTCTTTCGTAATTATCAAATGTTTCGTCAACTATCTAAAAATTCGCATCAAAAACGGAAGAGAGACGTGGAGAGGTGAGCTCTAGTTCAGTGGCGTAGTGGACATGGAACTGATCATTATCCGAATGATCATATTGAATGATCACATTTATAAATGATCATAATGATCATTTATCCGAATTTCACAAATCCTCATCACCGATGTCTTCGAATGCATCGTTCCCGACGATGTTGAGATTCGACGAACGATTCGCGGCCGCAAACTTCTCCTGTAACTTCTTGATCGAAAATGGTTCACTCCACTGCGATTTGGTTTTTGTCTGCAAAAAAAAAATAATTCTCTATATATATAAAAGAAAGTCGTGTTAGTTGCACTATTTATAACTCAAGAACGGCTGAACCGATTTTCATGAAATTTTCTATGTATATTCGGTAGGCATGGGAATCGGGTAAGAAGTTCATTTTATACCTCTAGAAGATTAAGATATCCCTCGACATCTTCTGCAAATTTTTACGCTTACTTGCCTTTATACTATTTGTAATCATTGATGCCTGTGATTTATTTTGAAAAACGCTTGGCAACCGTTTCAATTTGGCATTTTTATTTATTTAATTTATGTGTTATTTACATATTTTACTTAATATTTATTGTAATATGGAACAATTGGGGAAATGACAATCATTTGCCAATATTGTAGGGCGTTAAAATACAGTTTTTTTTTTTTGGTCCCATCGTGAAATTTTGTTGGAAATACCAAAAAAAAAATCCCTGAAAGTTTGAGCCCTTAATATTAATTTTAAGTCCTCGACCAAGACGTGTAAAGATTTCCCATTGAAACTCTGACTTTTTAAATTTCTATATCTCAGCGGCATTTCATGGGATCGCTTTTACCGAAGATGGTTTTTTCTCAGAATTAAACACTCTACAAAAGTGCCCGTTGCGACAAAGTCGTAACTCACACCGGTGAGGCAGTACGGACCACTGAACCTGATTTTTCCATAAAATTCAAGGCTTAATATTCGTTTAATATTGATCTTCGCGATTTGGTCTACAGGAAATTTGTAGGAAATCAAATTCTCTACAAGTTTTTCATTTATCATTTTTCCGTAGCTCTTGTTATTTACGAGATAAATACAAAAAAAACGGAAATTTTATGGAAAAATCAGGTTCAGTGGCCCGTACTACCTCACCGGTGTGAGTTACGACTTTGTCGCAATGGGCACTTTTGTAGAGCGTTTAATTCTGAGAAAAAACCATCTTCGGTAAAAGCGATCCCATGAAAGTCCGCTGAGATATAGAAATTTAAAAATAAAAAATCAGTTTCCGTGTATTTTCAATGGGAAATCTTTACACGTCTTGGTCGAGGACTTAAAATTAATATTAAGGGCTCAGACTTTCAGGGAATTTTTTTTTGTTGGTATTTCTAACAAAATTTCACGATAGGACCCAAAAAAAAAAAGGTAAAAAAAAATCACCTTAATATATACGAAAAATTCAAGCATATGCTCAACTGTTGATATAAAATAACATAGTTTAAGCTTGAAGGCCAAAATGAGAGAATGGCAGCTTTAAATTTGTCGTTTAAGGAATTTGGAACCAGTTTATGGTATTTATTATTTGTTGTCAATTATAAATTCATTAACACCTCTTTTCCAATCCATTAGTGACACTTTTAAATATACCTTTTTCAAACATTTTGGAATTCAAGCTGTAATTATGTTAATTTCATACCACCCGTTGATAGCAGGTAGAGAATCGTTTGCAATTTCACACCAGCTTGGAATTCAGCCGGTTTCGGTCATAATATTGATCATTATGAATCAAAGGTCGATAATTCGAAAGTCAATTTCTGCCTACCTGCATTCTTTCGTACGTTTCAATAACAGGTTTATTGATTTTGATAATATTTTGTTTTCAGGTACATCTTAGGCGTGTTTCGCCAAAAATAAGTATAAAGGTCACAAACAAGTCTAATCTAAATAGTTGTACCAATATTTTATTCTGGTTTTACTTTTGGTTCATCCATTTTATAAAGGTCTGATGTATCACGAGGGTTGGCCACCTCTGACAATCTCTGATTTAAATAAACAATGAATAATTTATCTTTTATCTACATATATAAAATTATGGTGTTGGTTTGTGGAGATTTCAAAAACTCAAAAAGTTTTGGATCCATTTAGCTCAAATTTTGGCACGATATATAATCCGCTTTAATGATAGTTTTAATCATTTCTTGCGTCAGTAATATATCTGCGATCGCAAAAAAACGGCTTTTTCAACGGTCAATACAATAATCGTTAACTGCCAATACTTCATTGTTATGATCGTAAAGTGATTTTTAGAGGTAAAGGTTCTCAAAATGTAATTAATTAATATATATATTGAAGGTGAGTTATAATTAGTACAACGAGGGATGTTGTGGGTTGATAAGGGAGGTGATTCTAATAATTCTCAAGCTTTTTTTTCCTAAATTCAATTTATCTATTTACAACTATTGGCTGGCAGGACAACATCTGCCGGGTTTAACTAGTTATTAACTAAACAAGGATTTGAATATTACTTTGTATGCATTATACAGCGCATTGCCCTTTTAGAATCTTCAAATCTGGCAACATTGCATCTCCTACTGTGTTTTTAACGTAAGTCGCGAATAAATCGGCCAATAATGAAAATTTAGTCACAAAAACGAAAATTATACCATAGTAGAATTGAATTAACAAACAAGTTGCGAATAGAATAAAAAATCAAGAAGAAGATGCGACGTTGCCAAATTTGACCGACCTAAAAGGGAGCTGAGCCATTTTTGTCTCATTTCTGCACCGATTTTCTATTACAAAACAAAAAAATTGATTCATATCTCTTTTAGACCCATCAAATCTGGCAACGTTGCATTTCCTAGAAATCCTGGAGTTGTTCAAATTCTTCGAAAAATCTACATTCCAGTAATACCTGGTTGGATTTCGATATACTAGTAGTGCTTACCATAGAAGTTTGATGGTCCATTCCATTATTTAAATTAATATCAACTAGCATCGTAGATCCATCCCTTTTCATGTACAACCAACTGATACTTTTCGAATCGGAATCATTCTTCAATTGTTTTGATTGCATATCATTTTTCTTCAACATCAACTCATCAACTATTGATTGAAGACATACCGACATGAAAATAGCACTGGGACTAACTATATTTATCCAGCGTAGCTTATCCTTCGACATTAGATATTCGAAAGATAGTTCTAATTGTGGTTCGTTTGGAACTTCGTCAGAACTTTCGGAATCCGTTTCTTTATGTACAGTAGTAATTCGCCAGCAACGTATTCGGGTGACTTTGAAGCACCCCTCTCGTGTATTACATTCGTTACTACTGGGCAAACGCATATTAAGCCCCCGATTTCCAATTGCTATTATTACTTTAGTATTTGGTTGAGGATAATCACTGATTCCTGATCCGAACTGCATGTAACCGTAATATTTTAAGGTTCTGGCCAGTTCCAAATACTGTTGTTTGGCACCTCTAGATTGCAAGTTTGTTAATTGAGACTAAAATTACAGAAATGGTCATCAGGTATCCTATTTACAGTATGGGAAAAAATTACCCGGATCGCTTTCGTGCAAATGATCCAACCTCGTTCAATATCACTAACAGTTTGTACGTAGAGAAGGTTTAATGAAACTGGATGATTAAATAATTCCATATCGTAGTTATTGTTCCAATACCTAGAATTTAAGCATTAAGTCAACGAGATATATAGAAATGGTGACTAATTTAGTACATTTTACGAAGGTATATCCGGTAGGTGTCATCGTTTTTTGTTTGGAGTAGCTGCTGAGAGATGTAAGGCGATTCGAAATTTTCTAGTTTTCTCGTTATTGTAATATCACCGGATTCGTGTTTCTTTATTACGAATAGTGCAAAATAGTCGACATATTTGGTGGGCATATTGAGCTGCTGGCAAAGTTTGTTAAGGACATGGTGCGTTTGATCCGTTTTCAGCAAATTCAACTGAATTTGATATCCATTCATCAAATATATATCAAGAACTGCTTCTTCCTTCGCCGAGTTGACACTTTCCTGTTGAGCACCTCGAAGGAAACTGCTCAGGATATACGATGCTGGAATTCGGGACCCAACGTCTTGACCCACTAAAAGTACAGTTTATATATGATAGTCGAACATTTCAAAGGTCATCAGTTTCATATACGCATTCACCGAACCCTTTTTAACCGGAAAAAGAAATAATGAGTTTTCCAAATTCAAAATAAACAGAGATACCTTAACTTCCGCCGAACCCGCGACACTGACTCACCGAACCTTTGGGGTTCAGTTAAACCCAAGTTAAGAACCACTGCTCTAAGAGGATTAAAAAGTTCAACTTTTCAAATGGAACCCTTAATAAACAAACCCCAATATCTTCGGATGTTCGAACCGAACATCCGAAGATACCGAACACACACGAAGATCAAACCCAACACTTACCAGTTTTGGAGTGGTCATCCTAGACCACTCGGCCACCAGTAGGCTCAATATTAATTTTGTTTTATACTACCTATTTATAAAATATAATTTACAATGAAGTTCCAAATTAGATATTGAATCAAAATTTATAAATTGTGTACAGCACGATTCATAAAGAATAAACCCAAAAACTAAAACTGTTTTTAGTTTCAAAATATTTGTCAACGTTTTTTAAATAATCTTAGATCTCCCTATGGTATTTAAGATTCTACAATTAACTGTCATATACCTAATATTTTAGTCTAGAAATCATAACGATTTTCAATCTCTTTCATTTGAATATTCCGAGGATCCATATATTGAGATCCTTTATACCAGCGGTCGTCAAAATGGTGGTCTGCAAGAAAATTTCGCTGGTCCGCCCACAAATGTACACTAATTATAATATATTTAACACTCAAAAAATCCTACTAGGGTTTTCCAATTATGAATTTAGTGGACCATGAGATCAAAAAGTTTGGCGACCGCTGTTCTATACTACATCCTAGAAGGAATATTCTACCACAATTTCAGATGATCGGAATTGTTTCTAAGGTCGTAGAAGAAAGCAGATAAAAGTGGTAACGGGTCTAATAATTGGCTACTGGGGAATAAGGAAGCACCTGCCTACTATGGAATTACATGTGGACGACCCAAAGGATTCAAAATATTTCCTGGGTTCTTATTTCACCTAGTCAAGACCAAGCAGCTAGGGGAACCTTAGCACTCGTCGCACCAAGTACTTTTCGAGAACTTTAGTTCCAGCGCTTGATATCTCCATTCAAAAGATGAAACCAGAGATGTAGTACTCTGAATTGATGGAGACATGAAGAACTGGGGATATCAAACCCTGGAATTAAAGTTCTTGAAAAGTACTTAGTGCGACGAGTGCTAAGGTTCCTTCAGTTACTTGATGTTAACTAGGTGGAATAGGGACCCAAGAAACAAAATAAGTTACTAAGGCTTCAGGCTCAACTATCCTCATCTTGGAAACTCCAACTTAATAAAAAAAAGACAACTTGGATTGGATCCCTAGATTTGGTATTTCCCAAGCTATATCCGGGTGATCCAAGAGCAATGATTCTCAAACTGTGGTACATATACTGCTGGTTATATTCTAGTTATAATTATTTCCATCAGAAAGATATTATTATCTAAAAAACGCAGCAACTAACCTCCTTCTATTTGTAATTATTTAGAGACCGAACCATTGTTGGTTCTAAAAACATGGATCCTAGAAAACTGTGTTGGAAATAAGAAATTGACATTTAGATATTTATTCCAATAATGAGAAGAAGAAATTTAGTAAAAAAATCCGAATCTTATCGAAAGGTTTCTAATAATTTTGGATAGAAGTGGATTTTAAAAGAGATAAAGATTATATTGAAATTATTTGTAGGTATTTTATTTATACAGTTTTCCAAAAATATGATAAACAGGAATCTTAACAGGAATCGTTCAAAAATTTGTATTCATAACTTCCCTAAAGTGTAAAGTAGGGTGATGCAAAAAACGACTATTTTTTCGAGTCTAATATAGAGATATATAAATTTATCATTTTTTATGATCCAAAAATTAGCCCCAAAAGAATTAATGGTCACTCCTGACTTTTAAAAGTTCTAAAAATATCCAAAATTCGAATTTTGGATATTTTTGGAACTTTCAAAAGAGTATCTTTAAAAACTTTATTTTTAGACCTAATTTTTGCAATTTAAATCATGAATAGATATCATATTAGTACCAAAAAATTAGTCAGTTTTATTGCACCACTCTAGTGTAGAAGCGCCTTCAGTAGAACCTTTGCAATTGAGTTCTAAGTTCAAAAAATTAGATTAAGGCTCGAAAACCTTTGTCTTGTTCTGATTTTCTATGTTCTTCACTTCGATATGCTTCTGACAGATTCTGGATCCATAATTTTGGATATCCAAGTTTCATTTCCTCTAATTCCAGAATTTACTGGTATCCAAACGATTGTTACACTATTCGCTCCGTCCCCGATAGAAACGACATCTGACGGCTGTACAAAATTATGCTCGACAATTGTGGGGCGTGTTTTACAACAAAAACATAACCTAACAAAACTTCGACCACTAGTAGCGCTGGGATCAATTCTGTTGTCCCCACCATGACTTCACTCTCGGCGAATAGTATTCTTATGGAAGAAACTTAAGCAGACCATTCAGGCTCTGACTTACAGTTCAACCTGTGGTCCGATTTTAGAAGTTGGATCTAAAGTCGAACCGTGAATGATATCGTTGGAAGTTGGATATCGTTGGATCCGACTAGTTGGACTACAAGTCGGAGCGTGAATGGTCTGCTTAGTAATATAAGAACTTGTAATGCATATATCACAATTTATCGCTATAAATTTATCCCAAATAGGAAATTCTGGGTTTATAGTTTGTGGAAGTAGTTTTCTTGGTGGTTCTAATCACCTAGATATCTGAATACATTCCAATATCTTCTTTCCAAAATAAGATATCTCCGTAACTGGAATTCTAAAAACTCACATACCTACTCCTAGGGTTCCTAGATTCTAGAGTTCTACCCCTCCCTATAATCTATAAATCTAATTGGAATAGTATTGTTCTCTATTTTTTTTTGGTTAATCTCAGTATTCTAGATCTGTTGATTGGTCAGCAGTTGTGTTCGCCTTTGATTTTCAAAATACAAACCTGTTTGAATATATTTTTCTAGCTGATATTTCCTTTCTAACAATTGGGACGGTGTTAATGGCAATAGTTTTTTTGGCGGAAAAATGGGCAAATTGGCCCCACATTTTCTACGTAATTGTTCGTGTAAGTTGTACAGTTGCTTGTAGCGCACTGTACAGTGGTAGACGCCGTTAATATGTATATTGTACCCCTAAAACAAATGAATACATGACAATTGACAATCGAGAAAAAAAATAGAATGTAAAAGAAAAAAAAGAAGTACTAACCGTGCATGTACTGCCATTCTCACATATTAGTTCTTGGGTATCGGGAATTGAAAAATGCATCGTGAATTGATTTTAAATTTTTTGTTCTACTACCATCTATAATCCGTGCGTTCAATCAATTAATAATTATCTATAAAATAAAAATTCGTTTTCATTAGAACTCTTTGAAATTCATCGCAAAACAAACACAATGCAATAACTCATTATTAAAATTAGATTGAACTTTGGTCAGTGCTGACAATCATTATGGCCAACATAAAATTGAATTTGGTCGAATTGGTTAAAATTAATATTTTTTAGGTTGGTCAAACTGCTTGTGATTTGGTTAATGTGCGCAGTCGCGCACTACTCTGGTCAATTTGTATGCATTTGCATATAGAATGCGTTCCAGAGTTCATTTAAATCAACAATGAATTGTTAGAAATCCTACCCTTTTTCTGTCGCTTTGATTAAATGCATTCCAGCATTGTTGTAAAAGTTGATCAACTAAATGATTGATCTGGTATTTGGTTATCTCCCGAAATGCACCCACAGATCACCAAAAGTTGACTAAAACTTCTACTAGCTAATTGTTCAAGAAACATTCATTTTACAAGTTTCTCCAATAAGGGAAACCACATGCTGGGTACCCTTGTACCTGAACGACCCTTGATGCTCTTTTGGACTAAAGATCTTTACCGATTTTTAATGACCCATTAAAGAAACCAGTTTGTGCCAATATAAAATGAATACTGCTTAAGACTTTAAACTTATCTTTTTCTTTCAATGAAAAATATCAACTTCCCAACAGCTGTTTTATGATGCTTTTTATGATCCTTTTATGTGCTTTTAAATGAGTATCTGGTCACAAAAAATATTAGGGGATGCAATTTTTTTGCAGTTAATACTATAGTCATATTATGATTCTTTATAGTTGAAAAAAAAATTATAAAAATATTCTCTATTTTGAGGATTGGCAACTCTTCTGGAATAGATAACCATTTGTTTCCGATGTGTGTGTTTACAATATATAGAATATATTGCGGTCCAATTTATGTAGTATAATCTGATATAATAATATATAAAAATCATACCATAAACATAAATTTGAACAGAAGTTCAAACAAAAATATTCGTGACATATTGCCCAGATATATATTTCGATTGCCAAGCAATCTTCCTCAGTGGTCATCAAGTAGTTTGGATCACTTCGTAACTGCTTTGTGATGATTCACAAAATAATCACGGATTGACCTCAATTTATAAGTCGTGCCTTTCTCTTTTTGCGATATGATATTGGAGGGGGGGGGGTGTTCCCAAATTTCTTTGCTTTTACTGAATCCTTCGTGAGCAACCCGAAAAATGCCGAATTTTGAATTGGCCCATTTTCCCAGTTTATTACCTTTCCCTTTCTTTTATCAATTTCTATGCTAATCTTGTTTTGATCCGATGTGTTCATTTTTAAAGAAACCAAGTATAAGCATTAAAAAAATATTAATAACTGATATAAATTATGAAACATTAATTTATTATGACAATAACAATGGTGCCCAGTTACAAAAAAGGAGACCTACTAGTGGACGAGTGGTCAAAGTGGCCGCTTTAAAACTAGTAGATGCTGAGTTCGATCTTTGTATCGACAAATTTTCGATTACGAATTTTTATTAACCCTTGAGTCGGTAATAATCTTAATAGTTATAAAGCGACGGTATATAGCAATAAAAATAATAACTTTTCACAATATTTTTAACAGTTGTATTCTAGGCTGATATAAAATAAGTGATAGAAAAGCTGGTATGCATGTAACAAAAAAGGATAGAAACATAAATATGGTTGGTGATCAGACATGCTACGAAACGCTACGCCTAGTCTTAGTTGTACATTTTTTACCATTGACTTCTTTAGGTTTCCATATTTTCGATTCTATTTCATAGCGAATATTTAAGCCTTTTTTATTCAAAAATTTATTTCCAAACAATATAGTAATTAAGATTCGATTGATTTCAATCCATCTAAGAGTTAAGAATATGTAAGTACTAATAATTTTCCAAAAATTTAAGAATAGGTCCCAATTGAATTTGTATTATGCCGCATTTAATAACATCGCTGATCTTACGATTCTCCCTTCAAATGGAAACAGTTATGTTTTTTACAAAGCTCATCAGATGGCGGTAATAATTTCGTAGCAACAATTTATTCAGTTTTTGATAGACGCCATTTATTTCCTTCGACTAGCTTTAGAATTGAAGAGCTTTTGAAAAAAGCTTAAGAAATCACTTTAAATGCCTTTTCCCCGATAGTGTTTCGTGGTGCGTACAGATGGAGCTATGGGTCTGAACGATTTATGGACATGGGGAATTGCATTAAAGATTTTGAAAAAAACGCGAATACATTTTTAAATAAACAAAAAAAATAATAGTATAAATAACTTGACTTTTCTTGACTAAAATTGAAAATAGGGGCGGCAAATTTACGGTCGGCTCCGGGCGGCAAAATTACACTACTTTTCGCTACGCCATTACGCTACGCCACTACTTTTCTCTACTACTTCAAAATGATGAAAATACAATTAATGATTGAACGCTAAGAAATCATGAGATAGAGATATATGTTGTCTCTGTTGTATTCTAACAAGAGTTGTAAAAAATACGCAACTGATGCGTAGCATTTCGTAGCATGTCTGTTCACGGTCATATTTATGTTTTTTTTCTGTTTTGTTATATGCATATCAGCTATTCTATCAACCTAGTTAGAATGCAACCTTTTGTTGAAAATGTTCAAAATAGTTGTTAAAAGAATTTAAGAACATTTACGTTTTAAATACCGAAATGGTTGATGTAAATCGTTAAATTTTAACGAAGAAACGGATAATTTAATTGATCAAATATCTATAGAAAGGCAAAATTTTAATTGCTTTTTACCATGATTTGCGAAAGTTTCATATCTATTTGAATTATAAATAGAAGCCACCCACACTGACGCATTTAATGGCGAATTTCTGAAACAATACACTATAAAATATGAAGAAATAATCATAAGTAATAAATATTTATTGCACTTGAACTACTATGATAAAATTATATCTTTTCCATGCATTGCACATATACTATATAGCACGACCACTACACTGGCGGAATAAGGGATGGAAATTGTGGGGGATTGGCAATTTTCGTCAAAAAAGGTACGAAAAAATTGCATACGTGCTGCGTATGATAACTATATAGATATATAATATCTGTATGTATAGAAAAGCAAATGGAAAGTTTTTTTTTCTCCAAATGAAACAACAAAAGGGGGAAATGCAATTACTGAATCCTTACGAATCGAATATTCCAAGTTATAACTTTCCGCCATGCTGAGATTTTGTAATAAACTACAAGAAAACTCATCAATTCATTAACTAACCAAACCCTCAACTTCGTCCATACATATACCAGAATAATATGTCAACATTTCTATTGATTTATTTTACTGACTTTCGAAAGTACAACTCGTCATTATTTCAATTTTCTTTCTTTAAATAAAAAATATTTATGGACTTATTTCAAAAGTTATACTTTCTTGTAAAAGTCTTTTTTTTTCGGAGTATAACTTTCTACAGTTTTTGTTTTAATAACTTGAGTTATTAACACAATTTGCATCATTATTACAAGGAAATACTAGTAAATACCCGTGAACTATTCACAACCAACATTAACACAAATGGCATAATTGGCAATTGGATGAAATCGAAATGCCAATTGAAACAAATGACACCAATCAGATAAATCAAATTTGAGGCAATGATTAGTGTATTTGATTTTAACTCACACATACCTGTTTATATACATTCTTTGTCCTCTACCATTTGCCAATTATTTACACACATATATGTTTGCGTATTATTTTATAGAAAAAATAGTAAAATATTTTGTTCAATTTGAGATCTCGATTATTCGTATAAATTAAGTATATGACCGTGGTTATGGAAGTAACAGGTTTCGTACAATTGTTCAAATTTAAAATTCGGAGCAATATCGAGCCGGGTAGCTGAGTAATGGTTTTGGGAGAAAGCTTCTTTGGGGAATTGAGACAATGACTACAATTTCATCTAATATACCAAAATCTTAGTCTTGTTCTTTTGAAATTTATGTATAGCTCAAAATAAGATTTTTTCGCTGACTTTGAACAGTTATACTGTGTATACCATATATAGAATATATTGCGGTCCAATTTGTGTAATATAATTTAATATAATAATAATATAAAAATCATACCATAAACATAAATTTGAACAGAAGTTCAAACAAAAATATTTGTGACGTATTGCCCAGATACGTATTTCGATTGTAAAGCAATCTTCCTCAGTGGTCATCAAGTAGTTTGGATCCAAACTTTTTCTTTAACAGATCCAAAAGATTCTTTTCGGTGTAAAACATTTCCAATTAAAAATTTAGTCTCTTATTATCAATAGAATAATAATATTATAGAATCATCATACAAAAGATTTTTGTAGAACGTTAAATGATCTACAAAAATGTTTTCTATTTTACTAAGTTGACATATTCAAAATTTTTGTAATATCTTAGTTATGATATGTGTGTGAAAAAAGTTAAATATCAAAAAAAAAAAAAAAAATGAACCTCCAAAGCCCTAAATTATACCCAAGGCTAAATTTTAGGGTTTCCATGATATTTTATTCCTCAAAATAAGATTTTTTCGCTGACTTTGAACAGTTATACTGTGTATACAATATATTGCTATCCAATTTATGTAGTATAATTTAATATAATAATATATAAAAAACATACCATAAACAGAAGTTCAAACAAAAATATTCGTGACGTATTGCTATTAAGATTGCTTGGCAATCGAAATACGTATCTGGGTAATACGTCACAAATATTTGTGTTTGAATTTCTGTTCAAATGTATGTTTATGGTATGATTTATTATATGTTATTATATTTAATTATGCTACATTGATTGTACTACAATATATTTTATGTATTGCATAAACAGTAGAACTGTTCAGCGAAAAAAGATCTTATTTGATCATGTTTGATAGTTTTCAATACATGGTTGATAGATTGGAGGTTTTTTGGCAAATGTCCAATATTTAATTAAATATTTTTTTGTGGATCATCACAAAGCAGTTACGGAGTGACCCAAACTACTTGATGACCACTGAGGAAGATTGCTTGGCAATCGAAATACGTATCTGGGCAATTCGTCACGAATATTTTTGTTTGAACTTCTGTTCAAATTTATGTTTATGGTATGATTTTTATATAATATCATATTAAATTATACTACATAAATTGGACCACAACATATTCTATATATTGTAAACACATTATTTATGAATTAATTAATTAATTTATGAATGATTTGATTGACGATAAATATACACCATACTCATTAGGGATAAAATATACATAATCCTGTGGAATTTCATCGGATATTTCTTGAAAATTAATTGAATATGACCAACGATTTTTGCAAATAATCGTCTTTCAAAAGGCCTTTTTAAGTATGAATATGTTTATCGTGAGAAAAAATTCCCATATACTACGACCACAGCGAATTTAAAAAAGCAAAATCACCAACATATACGCCACGCAGTCGAAGTCAGGGATTTCATTTGGTTTTGTATATTGAGAACAAAAAAGTATCGGATTGCTTAATAACAGTTTATTCTATCTTTGAATGTTATGTATGCAAAGGAAAAGTAACTAATAAGACACAATTTATATAATATAATGGTGTTATTAATGAGTTTGCTTCTGACCTTAAAAAGGTCCCATTTATCTTTAATTAATGTACTTAAGTATACAAGTAATAATTTTTTCGTTTATGGATTTTCTTGTAAGAAATTACAACCTTGGAACAATGGTTTCTTTCGGAAAAAAATGCTCATCCTGTAAAAAAATTGCTGATGCTCATGATTGTGGTACAATATATGATACAAATATTATATAATTTTCTAACGATTTTAATAAAAAAAATTTAATAACTCATTGTTTGTGATTTGTTTTTATATCCTGTAAAGGAAAATCCGATAACAAGTATTCACCAAAAAAAAAATAAATAAATAAATAAACAAAAATTGATTTAGATATTTATAATAGAGTCAAAATTCCAAAATTTTGAGGATTACAACCTCAGGAATGCCTAAAGAGTGTTGAACTAAAAGTATACTTTTCTTTTGAATACTTTTACTATGCTTATAAGGGTGGCGTCAAAAAACGAATGATTTTTTTTTGATTTGGCATATTTTAAGATTCAAAAATCTCCAAAAGTCAGCCCCAAAAATGGCTCCAAAAGTTCCAAAAATGGTAAAACATGGTACACGAAAAAATATTTTTTCTGAAATTTTTAACCCTAAACATTCAATCAATTAAAATGAATATTCAAAAGTCTTTCGAAAACATTGAAAAATACATTTAAAAATTGAAAAAAAAATACTGGAAAATGATAAAAATAGTATTTTTTTTTATTTTTATGAAAAACATATTTTTTTTGAAATTATCATAGAATAAATGCAAAATTAAGGAAACCTTACTTACCAAAAACTACCCCTCTTATTAAATATTAAATTATTAAAAAAAAAGACAAAAATATTGTTTATACAACATGTAAAATATATTGTGGTTCAATTTATGTAGTATGATATTAAATAAAGCCAAACCTACCAAAAACTACCCCTATTATGAATATAATTAAAAAAATAGTAAAATATCTGCTGTTAAGCAATTAAAATTGAGGAGACTTAAATTTGCCGAATTAATCCAATTGTTTTATTAATATTTTTGCAATTTTTGGTACCATTTTGAAATTCATTGCTTATATTTTCAGCGGTCAAACTTACCAAAAACTACCCCTGTTGAAAATTTTAAAAAATGAAAGACAAAAATATTAAAAAATAGTGTTTTTTTTTTTATTTTAAAGAAAATCATACATTTTTTGGAAATTATTTCAGCAAAAATTACTAGTTATATAGAGGACATTAATTTAAAATGTTTTTAAGGCCTTGAATTATTTCGAAGAATTGGTACAAATGTAGTGTTTATACATTTCAAGATAAAGCTTCATCTAAATCGTTAATTGGGTTAAATTGTTCTTCCCTTAGTGCAAAAGGCTGAATGCAGTTTTCCTTTTGGTTCCTCACCAATTATACCGCCGGGAATTTTTGTTTGAATATTTGATATTTAGAATATTTGCATGAAACCGGTTGCGGGATTAATAACAGGTAGAAATATCGAGAAATTAATAGAGTTTAATGATTTTTTTTTTGAAATTTTACAACAGCTATGGTGCGCATGGTTGTTTCGCCGGCTATGTGTACCTAAATATATTTGTAAAAGTGTGCCGATTTAGCGGTAATATGGGCCAAACGACGTCGCGCTCGTGATTCATCCATCCACTGTACAGTACTACAGTAGTGATAAAATAGAGTCAAGTGGAGATGGAGGTATGGGCGTCGGAGCGTGTGTGACAGAGATGGGCGGTGGATGTGCATGGGTGTTGCGCAGATATCGATACGGATGCGCAAACTGGGCAAGTATGTGGTTGTGACGACTGGCGCGGTGCAGACAACACACAATCGATGTCGATCAGCTGAGAGGCGTCGCACTTTGTACCGACTGCGGCTGCGCACATCTGCAGTGCAACCGACAAGACGGCATATGTGTGTGTATTGATAGTATATACCGCTGTATGCGTGCAGTGGACTGTGTAAAATCGTTCAGTACGGCATTCGGTATGTGAATGTGGCTGTATAGTGATGGTTTTTCCAAGTGCTGATCAAAGCACCTGTACCACCAATTACTGAACTGCACGTTGCGGAGCTGCAAGTCGGTGTATGGCGCCGATTACTTCCACTAGTCATTTCGAAGCAATCCTACGAAAATCCGATCAATTCACCGCCACTGCAACAAATTCGTGCGAAACCGATCAAACACTAGACCAGCGATTTGTTTTTAACTCTAGTACTGCACTGATACACACACACATACAGAAAAACCCACACAGCGACAACTTCACACCAATACACATACCATTGCATTGGCTAAATTCGTATAATAGAGTTGTATTTAATTCGCTGGTGTATTAGTTACAGCCGAGTATATACGTAGACATTTAGAGAGCACGAAGGAGGATCGTCGTCGCGATCGACGATACAACACACCGATACCCAATATCTCCATAGTCAAATATCTGCAAACATTTATCTGATTCCCTGCTAATTGATTTGGGTGACCCGAGAAATTTCAGTTCACTTCAGTGCTGTATAATGTGGAAGTATCGGCTGTAAAATAGTGACATTGTTCGTGTAACATAGGTCGTCGCGTTAAGTAACATATTACTATTGCAAACGTACACCAGGAGGCCGATTCGTGTGTTGAGACCAATTGGCAATTGCGGATATCTTGGGGAATTCCTACCATAATTCCCGTTTTCCTCTAGATTCCTATGTCTATAGTTGAATGTATCTATAGGTATTTATATTTATATCTATATATACCCACATATACGTAGGAATTTGGTGGTGGTGAAACTCCCGTGGGTCATCATCGAAACTTGCTTCGTTTCGGTATCGTCTAATGGGGGATTTTGGTTTTAATGTGAACACGAAAATTGGACCAATTTCCACTGCTACGTCTTCGGCGAGTGCTGATTTTCCTCCAAGTGGTAATAGCAAGTCGAGCGGTGCGTTGTTGTTTGGAAGTAGTACGACTAATTGCAGCGACCGAATATCGTCGTACCAAGTGCAAAGCGCGATGCAAGATGAGCTGTTTGAGAAGTCTTCTGGCGGAGGTGTCAATGTGAGTAGTTCGAATGCGTTGACGTTGGGAGCGGCCACCAGTGTGGTAAGCACCGGAAGTGTCACTCCGGAAGTGGGCAACGATGAAATGGCGACGAGCGATTCCAGCACTAAGACGAAGGAGATAGAGTCCCGAGCGGGTAATCCGGGAGATATAGCTGCGGAGCAGCAAATCATCACGAACAGTGCGTTGGTGACGGAACCATCAACGGCTGTTGGTGGTGTCACACCATGGAGTTCCGAAGATTCCACATCGGCATATATGTCCACGAACGGAGGTGGTGGCACCAGCTCCGTGATGGCGTTCCGCAACTATACCAATCAACCTCCAAATCAACAGCAGCAACCATCCGGAGCACTCGTCAGTCCTCTGGGACCCCGTGCTATCCGAGCATCTCACACATTTTCGCTACACGCTGGTGGTGCTGGTGTTGGAAGTCGCCAACAAATGCCATCGCCTGGCCAGTATTTCACTCCGAAGACTCCCGGATGTGCGATCAGTGGTGCTGGAAGTGGTAATTGGCAACCCACTAATTGGACTCCCAGCAACATGACGTCAACGTCCACACCATGGTCACGGGGTCGTTCTGTGCCCAACATGTTACCAATTCATTCTGGGTGCGGTTTACAAGTTAGTCGCAAAACTAGTCCAACGTTTAACGTACAAAGCAACGTGATGACGTCGCCATTGAAATTTCGACGAAGCACTTCATATCCGGGCAAGGGAATGTTTCCGGCAGTTGTTGGCCAGCCGCAACCCACTTTCGAGATTACCAACATGGACGAGCAGTGCGAAATGCTGCTACCTCCATACC
Organism: Sisyra terminalis; assembly: GCA_958496175.1. Lineage (NCBI taxonomy): Eukaryota > Metazoa > Arthropoda > Insecta > Neuroptera > Sisyridae > Sisyra > Sisyra terminalis. Next base: position 1,906,891 of record OY292280.1, read on the forward strand.
AGGTATTGCAAGCATTAACCCCCAATCACCACTTTTGCACGATGTCGCAAATCACTTTCGCTGCAACTGCTGCTGCAACTGCTGCTTCACATATTTCAACTGCTATCATTTTTTTTAATTTACAACCTTCATCAATTAATCGCTTGCTTAATCTCCTAATCAAATTCTTAAAAAAAAACAAGCTAAACTTTCACTAAAACTACAATCTTACCCCAAAAACTATCAACTACTGATAAAACAGTAGTTTTCCCCATAATACCAATACGTTTCGAGCTTTCAATAAAACAGAAAACTTGATGCTATCTTTTCAAATTCCAGTTTCCAGAGGTTTCCAGTTCTTAGAGCTTTTCTTTCCACATAAGGGGACATCCATTAATTACGTGAGGCGTTTAAAACCTCACAAAATCGTACCAAGGGAGGAGGACGGGTCGAAAAATAACTGAAATTGTCTCCCGTAATTAATGAATGCCCTCTATGTATATCTAGAATTTTCAGAATCCAAATTTGTAAATAAAATACCCAAAACATCAACAATTAATACCAAATTTTGCCGATGTGGCGCGCGCATGAATAAAACGAGGTCAATTTTTGGATGGTAAACAATTGATTGCTTCCATTTTGATCCTTTTGCCTTATCCAAACTGTGATACTGATACTAGTTTTAGGTGAAAAAGTTTAACTTGTTTTTTTTTTGTTACTGATATTTTTTTAAAACGCATCATGGGAAATTTAATTTCGTTATTATTATTTTATTGTTTTATGTTTATATATTTTTTTAAAAAAAAAGAAAGAAAATCAATTGATTTTTGTTGCAAATAAAACAAATGAGGACAATAGGCCGATTGTTTTTTGTCAATATACTGTGACCAGTTGTACCGAAATCGAATCATTTTGTAATAATTCAAGTCGATATTGTTTTATTAATTGAAAATGCATGAGTTTGGGCGATAGCTAACGTCATCTTTTGAATCGCAAACCAACAAATTTATAAATTTATAATTTACTATGATATATTAAATTATAAAACTTTAATAACTTTTTTCGTAGACATTTCTAGTCAACTATCGTAAAATTTTGGAAATAATTAGTAGTTTTTCACGTATAAATCATAACTTATTCAAAAGTTATATACCAAAAAATCCATTAGGTTCATATTTTAGTCGCTTAAAAATAATTATGGAGGCAAAAACTGAGGAAAAATCAATTTAATTAGCTCATTATTGTCATCAAATTAGTAACAACTAAAAACAAAAATCTTTTAAATTTACTATAATATTAGTTTTCCCAAAGGTTTATATATAATTTTGAAAATATATCGAATAGGGTACATAACAAAATTAAAGAAAACCTATTTTTTTTGCAAAATCATTTAAATTCTTAAAAGTATATCATGATTTATACGGTCAATCGTATAAGTAAATTTATGCTACGGTCCACTTGCTTGATAAATTGTACCAATCTGATCTCAGATTTTTATTTTGGCTAACATCTTGCTAATTTTATTTCCTTATTACGTAAATGAATTAAGCTTCGAAATAATTTCTACCTTTGAATTCTAAGTTATAGAAACCATCCCCGAAAATGTATAAACCCTTTGGCCAAAGACCATAGAAACGCCATTATTTTTCAGTTTACCCAATTAATATTTAAAATATCTACCTAATATTGGGTACATAGATACAAGAAGAGACACATCATCGAAAACCAAAGAATTTTCGGTTTATGTTTATTTTAGTGACGTCAAAATCCGGCAATGGATAGGGCTCATCTGTATTAGCACACCCACAATCTGGCAATGTTGCATTTAGACTTTGTTTTTAGTTTAATTCGCGATTAAATCGGCTCATAATGAAAATTTAGCCACAAAAGAGATAATTATACCATATTAGAATTAAATCATCAAAAATATCGCGAATTAAATTAAAAACAAAGTCGAAAATGCAACGTCGCTAGATTGTGGGTGTGCTAAAGTACACTTGAGCCATGGTTAGTTCCATTTTCTACTTAGTTTTCAAATCGCTAATTTATTGGTCCATATGGGAAATTTAGCCATAAAAGAGAAAATTACACCATATACAAGATATAGAAAATACAACGTTGCCAAGTTATAGACGTCGCTAAAATATACATGACTAATTTTTGTTTTTCACCACTTAAATTCTGGTATAAAGATTTCTTTTTTTCTATTGGTAATATATGGCATGATTTATGCTATCTAATGCTCATAATAAAAATGTCTGTACCATTTATTGGAAACAAGTATACTAGAAACGGGTACAATCTGGCAACGTTGCATTTTCTACTTTGTTTTTCGTTTAGTTCGCGAATAATTCGACTCGTAATGATAATTTAGCCACTAGAGAAAAAATTATACCTTATATGAATTGAAGTATTATAAACATCGCGAAAGTAAAAAATGCAACGTTGCCATATTTTGATTGTCCAAAAAGGGCCATGAACCTTACGAATATCTGGTGGTTTTTACTAAGCTGGTGTAATGAACTATTTTAGGGTATAGGGTGGTAGTTCTATTCCTATCTATTCTATTCCATTTTTTTTTTTGTAAAGAGGGGCGATTTTTTTTATTAAATTTGGGGAAGCTATAGCTTAAAATATGTATCCCATATTTTAATAAATATGTGGTGACTTATTTTTTTTACGATTTTATGCCAATAAAAATATAAGTAATAAATCATAATTCAAGCTAACCTATAAAGCACAAAGTTATTTATTGTCTTGTTACTTATTACGACATTGTTTTGTTTTTTATGCTAATGACTAATAATATTTTTATATTTCCAAAATATATTTTTTTTTTGGAAAATCATAAGTTATAACTTTTGAAAATGAACGAAAAATCCATACTATTAATTTAATATTTTCAAACGATAAAATTAGTACTATTTTTTTTTAATGAGCATTAAAATTAGTGAATTTAGTCGGGAATTGAATCAATATGTTGAAATTAATATTTAGTTCAAAGACTAAAAATAAGTAAAATAGACTAATAAATCGGTCAGTGACCTCTTTCCCGGTATAAACAGGCTTTATTGGACACAACCATGAATAGCACAGAAAACAACCCTTAAATGGTACACTGGTGGAATACGACCGAATGTATACAATCGATTATATTTAGTTAAATATAAAGAATATTTTTTTTTTGGTTGATTAATCAGAAAAAATCGATTATAACTTTTGGTATATAATGCCGGTTTTTATTGACAAAATTAATTAATTTTATAGATTTTTTGACATATGAAATTCGCGGGGTTGTATTTTTTTTATGTTATAGTTTCAGTACTTTGTTATAAATAAGTTGACTTAGATTTATTATTATAGAATTTCTAGTTTTAAGGTAGTATTCCCTGTTGTCGATGCTATTTTTCAAATTTTTTTTCAGGAAAAAAAGGGATTACTATTTTATAGAACTTATTTAGTAATTTAGTTGAACATGTTTAGTCTGTTTTTTTTTTTAAATAAGTGACAATCGCAAAATTCGTTAGCTATTTCCCAATTCATTTGTTTTTTTACTGCGCATGCTTTTTATTCATTTAGTTATAACGTTAATTATGTACAAAAACGAGCTTTATTTTTTGTGAATAATAAATTGCACTTATCATAATAATGTGTTTGTTTTTATTATTTCTTTTTGCATGTTTGTGAAAAAAATAAATATTTTCCATATGTAACATATTTCATTATTAGTGTTAGAAATATTTTACTGCGGAAAAATCAATGGAAAACAAAATTACGACATTTTCCACAAAATTTATAGTGAAAATCAAGACAACTGACCAATTTTGTAACTGATTGAATCAATTTTCATGTAATTAAACCGATAAGTTTTAATTGATTTCAATGGCCTTGGTAAATTGGTGATAATTTTGAAATTTTTTCTACTTTATTAACAAAAATACCAGAGAGAATGGAGTTTAAAGCTTTGGGGAGGGGAGGTGAATTATGATAAACTCTTTCCTAATGCCTAGACATCTACATGACTTCTATTACCTAATACATACAAAAAATGAACAAAATCTGATCATCAAAAAAATTTTTTTTTGATTTTATGTTAAAAAATGCATCAAAAAATTGGTACAAAATTGCCCTATTTTTTGAGTTCGCATTATTTACGAATTTACTTGTAAGTTTTTCCACGTTATATCACCTGATTGAGTGTATCATACTGTAAAAAATATTTTTGATGAAAATTTTTGGATATCAAATCGTCAATGATTTTGAACAATAAAGTTAATTTAAACAAATGAACAAGAGGAATTGGTGGGAAATTTTTCCAAAATTGGGATTTTTCATAATTTCGTCATTATGAAAATACAAATTTTTACACTCCGAGGAAGAAAATTGCCGCATTTTTTTTTAGGAAATTGTTTTTTGACCATAAAGGATTAAATTTTGTATCATTTGTTATTGATTACATTTTTAATGTAAAAGTTCAAATCAATTGTGGGTCTCCTAACGGTGGGTGACTTACGGTTGAGCCAAAAAAATCGACCATTTTTTTTAAAAAAAGAAATATCGAAAATTCAAAAAGATAAAATAAAAATATTGTGAAATTTTGAACACTTAATTTAAGAATTTTTGATTCTTCAAAGCGCATTTTTTTCTCAGAACTTTTGAACCATAACACTGAAAGAATTAAACAACATATATTCTTGAAGAAAATTTAACGCTTTACAAAAAATATCAAATTGTAAATTTTCGTCAGACCAACAGTACTTTTATATTCGACCTATGACTATAGATCAAATTTTATCATTTGATTTTTTAATTTTGGAGTTTTGTAACAAACAAATTGATATTCTTGCCACATTTTTTATACATTATTGAAGGGAATCAAATATTCTACAAAAATGGTCTCAAAGAATTTTTTGATAAATTTTCTTCTCCCTAAGTTATTTAAAGTCAAAACAGAGGATAACACAAGAATGAATTGATATTCAGAAAATATTTTTATATATTCTTAAAGAAAATTAAATGCCCTACAAAAATGTATCTACGTAAATTTTCGTCAGATCAACCGTTTGCTTAAAATCGAGCCTTAAACATTGATATGCTATTACGATTTGATTTCATATCCTTGGATTTTTGAAACTCTTCAATAATTTGATATTCTGAAGAGATTTATATATATTCTTGTAGAAAATTGAACGCTCTCTAAAAAAGGTCTCGAATCATTTATTGATTAATATACTTTTCTTGGAGTTATTTAAGGTTAAAGTTGAAGTTAAAATAAACTTTTTCATTTTTTGTTTTGAGTCATAGAATCTTTGAAATAAAACATTAAATTTTTCTATCGAATAAAAAAAAATTGAATTTTGTTTTAACTTCAACTTTGACCTTGAATATTTTCGAGAGAAGTAAATTTATACAAGAATGCTAAGATACCTTTTTTGTAGAGCACTTAATATATAAAAAGGAATTAAATGCTCTACAAAAGGTATCGAAATTTTTTTTGATAAATTTTCTCAACGTTATTCAAAGCCAAAGTTAAGGACAAAATAAAATTGCGTTTGATTTTTTTCTGAATTTTGTAACTAACAATCGAATTGATATTCAGAACAAAATTTGTACATATTTTTTAAAAAAAATAATGTTTTACAAAAAAGGTCTTTAGAATTTTTACATACGTTTACTTCTCTCAAAGTAATTCAAGATCAAAGTTGAAGGTACAATAAAATTCTAGTTGCTACAATCGGTTTTTCTAGAGTTAATAATAATCCGTAACCGGGAAATATCGAAAATTTGTTCGATACGAGGATCAAACTCAACACTTACCTGATTTGGAGCGGTCACCACGACCACTTGGCCACCAGTAGGTTCAGTAATGTTTTATATTCAAGTCTTTGAAAGGAAAAATTTTAGGAATTTTGTAACTAACGAACGAATTAAAATTCAAAGAAAATTTTTCGTATATTCTTAAAGTATCTACAAAAAAGGTCTTTTAGCATTTTTTGATAAATTTACTTTTTTATATTTCTTTAACGAATATCAATTCGTTTATTAGTTAAAATTGTTTGATATAAGACATTAAATTTTGAATCCTATAACAAAAAATATATCGTTTTTAAATTTTTGAAAAATATAAAAGTATTGAAACAAAAGAAAATTGTAATACACCTCTCCAAAAATCAGCCTCCCCCTCTCCCTTCAAAAATAGAGGTTACTCATGATTTTTAAAACTTCCAAAAATGATCAAAATTTGATTATGGTGCAGTAAAATTTTTTATAGAAAATATAACTTATGTTCTGAAATTTTTGAATTCATTTTTTGATGTCTTCGAGAGATCTTTAAATATTCATGTTAATTATTTCCTTATAAAATAAAAGAGTACAAAATTTTGTCGTACCAGAAAAAAAAAGTATTCAAAAATCGAATTTTGGCTATTTTTGGAACTTTCAAAAGTCTTAAACGAACTTTATTTAAACACTTTTTGGTGCTGATTTTTGGGGATTTTTGGATTTTGAAATATGCTAAATCAATATGTTTTAGTTAGGGATCCAAAAAAAATATTGCTTTTTTTTTTGCACCACCCTAATGAACTTTTGGATCCATTATAAGAATTGTTTTCCTTTTACCAAATGTTCTTAATGAAATCAACTTCCGGTGATGAAAAGTTACTATTTTGAACTGTTTTTTAGATTGAATAACTAAGAATTCATTATTTTAAAGTCAATTTTAGCAATTAGTAACGATATTAAACGATGAATTATTGAAATTTTTGGTATGCCATATTAATTAACTGCAGAATAGCTCAAGTAATTGCGTCATCTTTCCACAATTACAGAAATATCGATAAATCAAGAAAGCAATTTATTTTCTCCATATTCTGATAAGGTTTTCGGTTTAATCTTTTTGTTTTTGCTCCGTTGTTTTCCAATTACTCAATTGACTAATCGAAAAAAGCCAATTGAGTGCTTGGAATAGTGTTTCCAGTCGACATAATTGTAAGAAAGGAGAATTAAATTCAAATAATTTTGTTGACAATGAATATCGATTGTAATCAGCAATCAATCGATTATCTACAGTTCCAATAGTAGGAATTTAATAAATCAATTATTTTTCCTGTATAGTGCTGTTGGTGAAAATTTCCTAATCAATACTGATAAACATTTTCTTATCTGATTTTTTTTATTGTCCAATGGCCAGTGGAATTCGCTCAAACTGCGGATTACAAATCCCACAAAATATGACTCAAAAAATTTTAAGCCAAAATTTTCTTCAAAAATTCATTTCTCATTTCTATGCATAAAACAGCGATTCTCAAACTTTTTGAACCATAAATAGTAATAATTAGTAAAATATTCCTCAAAAAAATTACCAAGCAAATCGAATTTTGGAAGTTCCAAAAATTTTATTCACCCCACCAAATTAATAAGGTAATTCTAGTAAAATTTTCTCTTTAGAATTGTAAGCAGCGATTCTCAAACTTTTTGAACCATAAATAGTAATAATTATTAAAATATTCCTCAAAAAAATTACCAAACTAATTGAATTTTGGAAGTTCCAAAAATTGTCTTTACCCCAACAAATTAATAAGATGGTTCTAGTAAAATATATATCTATCTAGTAAAATCATAACTTTAAATGCTATTTTTATTTATTCTGTTGATTATTTTTCATTGTTTTCGTGATAATTTTTAAAAGAATATACAATAAAAAGCCATTATATTTGATATTGGTCAATAACATACGATAATATTACATGTTATCAATGCATTATATTTCAAAGGCAATAAAAATATTAATTGTTAGTAAATTCAATTTTTTCCAAATAATTTTTTTTCACTTAAAATTCAGATAATAGAAAAAAATTGTAATAAAATCACCTATCGCGTCATTTTTTTTTTGAAAAAAAAACACCAAAAATCGAAGCATCCAAAATTCAGTACACTCTGAATAGGAAAGAAATTATATAGTCTACACTGGAATATAAGAAGCTATATATCATTATAATTTTGATGGTTCTGTTCTATAGTTAGTAGGGTATCCGTTATTTCCCAAATTGATTTTTTTACAGCGATCGCCCCCTGAATTTTTAGTTTAAGATATAAAAACAATTATCCAATACAATTAAGCTCTTAATTTCTTGATTAAACCGTGCCGGAATCATGTTACTTTTACCATTTAAATAACATGCGATTATTTGACTTTTTTCTTTTAATTTTTTTTCTCAGAAACAAATAAATGAAAAGATTAATGATCAACTTATTCTGACGTAAAATTTAACGTTCTACAAAAAAGGTCTCTTATGAATTTTCAGTTAAATCACTCCATTAAAAGTTATTCAACATTTAACTTGTGTCTAATATAAATCTTGTCTAATATAAGTCTAATATATATGAAAATTTATCCAAGGTTCGAGAAAAATTCAACCAACATAAGATTCATCCCTGATAGGAAACCAATTATTTTCATTAATTGGTCAGTGCTCCTTTTTTTTTTAATTAAGGGTCCAAGATTTCCAAGGTCAATCTAGGATATAAGTTTCTCATTGATTGATTTTTGAAGAAATTCGTTAGGTATTACCCTTTAAAAGTTTCAAAATGGTCTCTGCTGATCTTTTACGGAGAGGGCACAAAACCGTACGAATACAGCTTCGATTTTTACCAAAGCCAAAGCTCCAATTTAGAAAATTACTGAAACTCATATTAGTTAGTAAATTGCAGAAATTTGCTCAACCTCTTACCTTACAATAGGTTAGGGGCCCAGATAACACAATACGTTTAAAGCTTGAGGGATGTCCTGATGAACCATATAGAACCTTCGTAATTGTGGAAAGATACATTTATGTAAAGTTTTACTTTATGAAATCGTAACAATGCTACCAACCTATATGAGAAAAAAAATCAATTAACAAAGAAATGTTTGATTCAATTTTGTTTATTTATCATGCCTTGGCATTTTTCCGCCTGGCCAATAAGGCAAAATGGATCCCTATAACAATTACCACATTGTTACGAAATTATTTTATACAAAATAATAGTAAACACTTACCTATTATAATTACCTTTGTAGGTAGCATTTCGGCTTAAATTAGGTGAATTAGGGACTCCAGGAATATTATTAACCTAAGGTTTGAGGGTCTTTAAACCTTACCCTGGTAAATTTATGGAATCTCAACAATGCTACCAAATGTTTTCTTCCAACATATATGACAAAAATATCCACCACTATCCACAAAAATATGGACCACTATCCACATCACCCAGTAAATTGGGTTAAATTGGCACTGTACCAAATACCATATTGTTCCGAAATTTTTGTCGATTGTATTAAAAACTTTAGTAAATACTGATTCATAATCACTTATAATTTCATTTATGTTTTACTTGGTTTTATTCTCTGAGTTCACCAAAGGTTACAATATCCGCTTTGCCCAGTATTCGCAAATCAACAACTTTCCAAAAGAAAAAAAAGAACAATTTCTGGGAATATAAACTCAAATATCTCCCGAAATAATTTGGAGTTAATGCTGGGCTTTTCATGCCCAGTCGTAATGTTATTAAAAACTTTTTGTGAAAGTTGTGGCTTTTGGATTGGATCTCCCCAGATTGCATCTGGAGAGATTGTGAAATTTAGAAAAGTAGGGTGTAGGGATGCACCACTTTACACGAATACGCCTTCCACAGAGGGTTCTAATAAAATCCCCAGTAACAATTAGATCGAAACTTAGTAAAAAGGATACCTTACTGATTCTTTGATCAAATAAGATACACAGTACACATTTATCGTTTCATATGCAACGATAAAAACAATTTAAGGTTTGTACACTACTTTTCTGCTAACCCATCTTAATGCACAGTTCATTTTCAATAAATTTATCAAATCATACTAACAAATATTCTGGTTTTCAAAAACTTAATACGTTTGCTTTTTTGCAATAAATTTTTTCGAGCATGTTGATTTTGTTACACTTTTACTTATCATATATTTTTAACTAGAGATCTTTTTTTAGGATCGAGGACCTGGAAACACCAACAGTACAAATCCTTTAGAAAATATGCGAAGTTTAGAACATTATTTGAATGATATAATGCGAGGATCTTCTGAAGCAAATGATGTGAAAGGTATGTTTTGGTGACATTAGAGTATTACTGGGAGTTATATATTTTCCTATTTGTAGGTTTCATTAATTCCAACGCTCTTCAATCATTAGGTGCATTACAAGGTGACTTTTTTGATTTACTACTATTTTTTTATTAGGAATCAGAATAGACTATAATGTTTTTTTGGAAGAAAATTCCATTCTTCTTTTTCTACTATATTTCAACTCTAGTGTGATAGTACAATAAAAATCTAAATAGAATCCCAGAAATCCAACAGATTACTATAAAAAATTAAGTTTCAATTTTGTAATACTGTTTTTTTGCTATCAAATCCTTAATGAATATGTATTTAGGGAGTGGAAAGTCAGCATTGTTTCCGGGTTTGGACGAGCAAGCTGGAGTTCTTCTGGAAGAACCAGGACACTTGGTGGATCCGGCCGCCCCAGCTTCATTGTCGTCTCCATCCAGATCCTCACCTCATTCCCCAGTAACTATCTGCTTGTTTTCTTGGTCTTGGATCTTTATTGTAACCTCACTTCATTTTAGGGATCAGAAGGTGGTGAACGTTTCTCAAGGAAAGTCTTTGTTGGAGGATTGCCTCCAGACATTGACGAAGATGAGATTACAGCCAGCTTCCGGCGGTTTGGACCTTTGGTCGTTGACTGGCCCCATAAAGCCGAAAGCAAATCGTATTTTCCACCGAAAGGATACGCGTTTCTACTCTTTCAAGTAAGCTACTTGTATGAAATGAGGAGTTCTGGGCTTAACAAGTTGTTTTCCAGGATGAGACTTCTGTGCAGCAACTGATTGACGCCTGTATAACAGATGAAGATAAACTGTATTTGTGTGTATCGTCTCCGACGATCAAAGATAAACCGGTTCAAATCCGTCCGTGGCGTTTGTCAGATGCTGATTTCGTTTTAGATGCGTCAATGCCGTTAGATCCACGCAAAACAGTTTTCGTGGGTGGCGTTCCCAGACCCTTAAAAGCCGGTAAGTAGTCTCCCCAGTTGCCCCCAGTAGTCTCCCCGATGTTTTTCTAAATGAGATATCTTACAGTCGAATTGGCTATGATTATGGATCGACTTTATGGTGGAGTGTGTTATGCCGGGATCGACACAGACCCAGAACTGAAATACCCGAAAGGAGCTGGTCGGGTGGCTTTTAGCAATCAACAAAGTTATATTGCTGCGATTAGTGCCCGTTTTGTACAACTTCAACACGGCGATATTGATAAACGAGTTGAAGTCAAACCGTATGTTCTGGACGATCAAATGTGCGATGAGTGTCAAGGTCAAAGATGTGGTGGAAAATTCGCACCATTCTTCTGCGCAAATGTGACATGTCTACAAGTAAGTGTGGTTTGAAACTCTTAAGTAAGGCGATTAATATTCTGGATTCCAGAATCCTAACTGATATAGTTCAAGTTCATTTCCATCGAAATATATTCTCTTGTAATTATAATTTACATCATTTCCCCAGTAAAATAGTCCCCCATTTCTGAATAGATAAAAAAAGAGAGTTCTATACTCATGTCTCTTATGATACTTAAGTGAAAAATACCATGAAGGAGAAGGTTTAACATGGAAAAATACCACTGGGTAATCGTAAAACTGTAAGAGGATTATGGGAAAATCATTCCTGAAACTAACTACAGAAATACTTGGTTTTACAAGAAAGCAGGTCAAAGTGGCAACGGGCCACTGTGGAATGAGGAAGTACCTGCTATGGGATTACATGTGGATTCAAAATGCAGATTCTGCCAGGTAGAGGATGAAACTGGGGAATGGACTCTGAATGAATGGATCTGACCTGATCTGAAGAACTGGGAATATCAACTCTGGAACTGAAACTACCGAAAACCATCCAGTGGGACGAGTGCTGAGGTTCGCCCAGCTGTTTGGTCTTATATCCTCATCCTGAAAAACCCAACTTAACGAAAAAAAAACTTCCATATTTCCATAAAAGACATGCGCTTAGGATTCTCTTCTTTTGACCTATTCAGGATTTGACCTCAATTTTATCAAATTTTCTTTTTCATTTTCTTTATATAATTTTTGCTAAACAAGTATGTACTGCTTCAAGAAATTAATACACCAAGATATAGACTGTGTTCCAATATTCTGGGTGTTTAACCTATGCAACACCAATACTGCACAATACTTCCAATATATACCGAAACTGTCGTTGAGCCATGAATTCTTTTGTAGTTTTGTAGAAAAATATTGGGTATTTCCACCCTTATTTTTGGTCAAAGTACGACAAAGAGATTCCATACTCTCCACATAAGCAGTATTATATCCTTTGGATCCAATTTAGCCGATTTGTAGCCTATTTATCAACTTCTTCTAGATTATAGGATTACTGTAACCTCCAAGACGTTGGTCTTGGTATTGTTGAAATCTGGATTCTATATTGCTTATGATTCCTTTCTCATCTTGGTATTCTTTTAACCCCCCCCTGTCCCTCGTCACACGATGTCACATTTCGTTGACTCCCCCCCTGGAACGTCTGACTTAATTTATGGATGGGTCATGACTTATGTTTAAGAAATCATCGATGAATATTAGAAGAATATTAATGACACTATATTCGATCATCTGGATTTCTATGGTTGCGTATGCTTTTAGTACAGTTTAAGTACTCTATAATTCTCCAATTAGCAAAACTCTTTGGCTAATATTACATTTTGGGCATCGGAACTTGTTCAAATCTACCATTCTTGTAGATACAGAATATATTTTTGCCAGTCTATAAAATTGGTACCCAATGTGATTTTCTGATCTTAGTGAATTTCTTGATGGAATTTGTGGACTTAAATCCATTTTATTTAGACATTTTTAGTACTAAGATCACCTTCAGGGGTATCTTATAGTTCCGGTTTCCCGAAATCACTTTTGCAACGCATAAATTTCCCGAAAAATGATTCTAAACCTAGTCATTATCTCCGAAAATATTTATCTTAATTTTGGCAATCATAGTAGTTTTCTTTTTATTACACATTTTCCGTATGGAGCGTTAACTTTTTGCAGCAGTTTATATGATGGAACTCCCCATATGTAGTTCTAAAAATATCTGAAACTACTCAGACAATAATGTAAAGAAAAAAAGAGAATTTATAAATGGAAATTGGGTGACTTGTCTACTTTTCAGAAGAAGTGTACACGAGTCGAATAATCACGATATGGAGTATTCCATGAAAAAAGGAAGAATCGTTTTTGTAATATTGAAAAGTTAAAATATTGGTTCGTTTTTACGGTTATTTTATTTATTTTAGGTTCGTTAGAATTTGTTTCAGGATGTATAACAATATCACCATTTATTTTAATACACCCACGTTTATTATTACACACGTATTTATTTATTTTAACGGTTGTAACTTATGACTTATTACTACCGTATTGTCTTATTTATATACTTATTTGCTGAATTCTGGAAGTTTCCAGATTGTTCCAGCCCCTTTTCATAGATTTAAATGATTTCTATTTCTATCTACCTCACATTAGAATATCACGGGAAGTGTTTTGTAACGTCTTCCGTTTGAGGGCATCCATTAATTACGTGAGATAGTTTTAGTAGCTATTTTTCGACTTGCCCTCCCCCCTTGATAAGATTTCGTGAGGTTTTACTAGACCTCCTCCCCTAATATTACGTACGTGAGATTTTTTGGATTTAATCTTTGCATCGACTATCTTAGATGTGTTTAAAAAAAATACGTAATATTTGCGGGGGTCTTCCCCCCCTCCCTAAACGCCTCACGTAAATAATGGATGCCAATTTTCATTTCAATCTCATTGTTAGAACATTTGAATGTTTTAAGTCCGCAACAATATATTTAGTTAAAGAAGAGAACCAGAATTTATATGTGGGAGTTAGGGGGGAAAAGGTGGAGTATTTATTACCGAAATGGTTTTTATTTTCATGTATCCTATTAAAAACAAGTAACGATTCGCCTTTTTTTGTGGAACACCTTATATTTTGTACAGATGAATAAAAATTCCATAAAATTTATGTTGAATTTCAAATTTTTATTCTTGTAATGTCTTGACTTCGAGACGAGACCAAGCGAATGTTATCTCGTCTCGTCTCGTCTCGTGTGCAGCTAGTTTTTAAGATGTTGTTTTTTTTTTGGTGACAAATAATAATTGCATAATTCTATTGTAGTATTACTGTGAAAATTGTTGGGCAACAATTCATTCACGGCCGGGTCGTGAATTTCACAAACCTTTGGTAAAAGAGGGCGCTGACCGTCCCAGAGCAGTGCCATTTCGTTGGTGTTAACGATGGAGCGATTAGTTTCGGCTGATGGTGAGAAGCATGAAACTGGCGTTCTGTTCGCAAATGTACCAAAAAACAAAAGAAGAAAAACAAAAGTAAAAGAAAATCTCTATGATATATTTGAGAAAACTGTAAAGTATTATTTATCAAACTTACACTAATCTGAAAAGTTACAAAATTTCGAACTTGTCATATTCGGCCAAGCTAGATGAGCATGCGCGATGCGAAACACCAAAAGCTCGCCTCGACCTTGAACTTGTTTACCATGCAATGTGCGCACGCGTCATTGTTCAGCTAGTTTGAACGTACCGAATTTCACCAATTTATAAAAAGTTTCAAAAGTTTCACGTAAATTAAACTTAATTACCTACAATAATAATATGTTACAAAACAATTTAAAAACTTTCTAAATTTTTCCAAAAGTCAATACAGCACGCATGCGCCATGCTTCTTAAACTGTCCACAATATTATAGACGGAATTTATAAATCAATTTTTTTAAGAAAATATTTAGTAGAAAATTTTATAGAAAATATCTTGTCAAGTTCTTATCGTAAAACACAAGTTGTGGAAAATATTAAATCGACGTGAAAATCTATCAATTTTCACCGTCCGGATATTATAGTGTTAAACTTAAAATGTTTATTTAAATTTTCCATTTTCACTTTCAAATAATATATTATATTTCATCCCCCATTCACCCAAACAAATACTCGAACTTTCTCAAAAGTGAGAAAAAGAAAAAAAAAAACGATCAAAAATCCTAAATTTTTCGCCGGAAAATTCATCTTTACCAAATTATCCTTCGGTATCATCTTAGTCAATTTTCATAACTTCAAGACCATTTGATTTCAACTTAGAAATTTAGTTCTTAGTAAATAGTTAGTAACTGTATATATATACTTTTTTTAGTTTTAGTAATGACTACTAAAAATATTTAGTGAAAAGTTATAAGTGAGAATAATTTATTTAAAAGAAATGGAAATTTTCATTAGTATGATAATTAATAAGACTTGCAAATTTCCACTACCTTTCTTTTCATGGGATATGCAACTACGTGATATTCTTAGTATAGTACCAGGCTCTTGAAAATTTGAAATACCAAGAGTATTTCAACAAAAAAAAAAGAAAAAAAAACAAAACAAAAACGCTTGAATTTCCATTTGAATTTGTTGAGTAATTTAGCAAAATCTGCTCAGTTTTCAGTTGAAACTTGTTACTTCCTCTATAAATTTATCACTCGAATTAATATCTCATACCACTCGAGTAAAAAGTTTGAGTGAATTGTCGATTAAACAAACTCATGTTCACCCTAAAGATTATTTAAGTTTGTCATGACAAAAATAAACTACTAATTAAAATAATCATATTTTCCTGAAATAATTATACGTCTACTTCAAAAACATTAAATTTTCTTGGTATTCAACGTTGGCTTCTTCGTCTTTCACTGATTTATCATAAAAAAATTTCCACTTAATTCTACTTTAGTAGATCAAATATTTTTTCTGGGAGATTACAAAAGTAAGTGAAAGATATAGCTATAGAAATGCGAAAGACAAAGAATCTAACATAGAGTTTCTGTGAGTTTTATTTTGATGCAGATTAGTAAAACAAGGTTTTCGATTAATCTGTTGGGGTTTGATCCCTTTTGTGTAGGGATGCAACATTGCTCATAAACATCAAAATTTTCAACGATATATCGATTTTTTTAATCGTTTTACTACCATTTATATCAAGTATTTCTTAAATAATACGATAAGTTTAAATAAACTTCGTTAGTTTATAATCTAACGTGTTATATTATAAACTAGCGGAATTCTCAAGTCTACGCTTAGAAGCTGTAGAATAGCTATACTCAATTTGCGGCCCGCGGGCCGCATGCGGCCCACCTAACCGTTCTCTGCAGCCAAAAATTATTGTCATAAAATATTTTTTTGGTGTTGTTTTCAAAATTGGGTTGTAATCAGGGCAAAAAACTATCTATCCTTGGTTGTAATCGGTCGATTAGCAAGTCGGTCGAACAGGGCAGTGTTGCCAGTATAACTTCTTGTGCAATTAGGAAAAAATTTTGAGTATAGCTGCTGTAGAGGAACGAAACGGAAGATGGCGCTATGACTCGATATCTTTCATAAAACATCACTCGTGAAGAACGATCATCAATGTTTTGGATTTCATCATCGATGTTTATGAACGATATATCGAAAAAATCGATGTATCGTTTGCATCCCTACGTTTTTAGACTGAAACCAGAGTTGATTTTGGCAGTTAGGTGAAAATTTAGAAAATTGTTTATTCAAATCAAGGCTGTGGCGGGTTTGATTAAATTTCTGAAAAATTAATCAATGTCCCGATCAATCCGACTATGTAATACCAATTGAATCAAACATTTGGGAAATGTGCAATAAACGAACGTCATTAGTCACGTTTAATTTCGATGCATTTACGGTGGAAAATGGTGGATTTTGATCGCTGGAAAATGAGTAACGGGGGGTGGGGGTGAGACAACGTGTGATTTATTGAAATGAATTAAGCACTGGAAAATGTAAAATTTAAGTTGAAAAAATCGAAAAATTGACTGAAATTCAAAGAAAATATTTTTCAAAATGGAGTTATAGATGCAATAGACTTAATACTCATTTATTGATTTTTTGATTTTTTTTTCATTTCGATTTTTTGATTCAAAAAAAAGGAAAATTATAAAATAATGTTCGAACACAAGTTTTATACCTAATTAAGACTATGATTTATTAAAATATTTGATTAAATCAAAGAAAGCATCTTTAAGAAAAAAAAATTCTTGATTTTTTTTTTTTTTGGAATAAATATGCAAAATTTGCAACATTGTAAAATTAATAATATTATAGTGTTTTTTACATAAACGAAAACTAGTTCTGTGTAATGAGAATTTACGAACTTTTTTTGTATATTTTTACATGCTTTTTGTAAAGTGTTGAAACTATTTAAAAAAAAAAATAATAATTTGTTGTCCACTTATTTCATAAAAATATTCAAAAGTAAAAAAAATATGATAAAATTCCTTGAACGACAACTAGTTTAGGTATAAATGAAAAAATGTATAACTAATTTAGAAGAATCTTTATCTATTTTTTAAGACAAATATTAATTAAGATCCCGTAATATATATTTTTTTCGTTTGTTAAGAAAAATACAACTTCCAAAAATCGGTTCAATCAAAAGAAAAATCCCAAAAAATATCGTATTTTTCATAAAATTAATTAAACCAATAGGTAATTAAAAAAGAATAAATCAAGAAAATTATAATAATTCCAATGCGTATATAGTAGTTTTTGGAAAATTGTTTCATATTTATATCGTATTTATATTGTTTGTTAGTAGAAAGACAAAACAATTTTTGTTTCCTGTAAACTAAAACAAAAAAAAAAACAAAAACATAGCGTAAGCTCGTTGTTATTTCCAAGTATTGGAAGAAAATTTATTTTCAAAGGGGATAAAATTACTAGGGAATGCTTACTCTAACAATTTTAAACAATTTTTTATCCTTCAGGGAAAATTATAAAATGTTCCTTCAAACGTCCAAGAACGATTTAAGTATCATTTTATTCCGATTAGAATTTGTTTTTGTCCTTAACTTATCAAAACATCTACCATAATTTTTAACAAAACCCCAAAAAAAAAAGTTTGAATACAAGCAATAACCATTTATCCATCGGATAAAAAACATACTTGTTTTCCCTTTAAAAATGACAGACTTATCTAACAGATATATTTGAAAGTTATCTTAACGATAAGTTTACCTATCCATGTGAAGTATCAAAACCATTTTTTTTTCTCCAAAAAATATTCATTTAACTCGGTAAAATTTTTGAAAAAATTAATTTTCGACATCTTCCTTTTGGAATACATTTGTTAAATGCTTACCAGCTTATAGTAAAAAGTACAAAGCTACATCGTAATCGAGGACTAAACTTTCATTTCTTTAATTTTTATAATATTCTATTTTTAAACTTTATCTTTTGTAATATTGTAATTATAACAACAGATTTCTATAGTAAATACCATTAGAAAAATTACGGTGTTATATTGGAAAGTTTTTCTGTAAGTGTAAGTGAATATATACAGAAATCATATATAGTAAACTCCCGATTATCCGGGTTAATGTTGGAGAAAGGCACGGTTTATCGAAAAACACGGAAAATCCGAACTATAATTACTTATTTCTAAAATACATAATATATTTTTGAACAAAAGTTCAAACAAATTTATTTTTGATGCTTCGTCCTGATACTTATTTCAATTACCAAGCAATTCTCCTCAATAGTGATCAAGTCGTTTTTGATTTATTTGTGACGTATTGCCCAGATACGTGTTTCGATTGCCGAGCAATCTTCTTCAGTGGTGGTTAAGTAGTTTTGGATCGCTGCGTTACTGCTAGTGGCTCATCACAATGTGTGACGATCCAATACTGCTTGATCACCACTGAGAAATATTACGTGGTAATCGAAATACGTATTTAGGCAATACATCAAACATTTCAATTGTAAGTGCCAAGAATTAATGAATTTATTAGTTTTCAATTATTGCTTGTTTGGGAAATCGGTTTCAGTGACTCAATGATTGATACGATTGGAATAGTACAAAGAAAATTTATATTTTTTTTTGGGAAATTTTATTTTTTAAAACAATTATCGAGAAAATTCTAGTCAAAAACAATTGATTGTTAGAGTCAAAATTCGATTGGTCAGAAAAAAACAAAAGAGGTCTACACATTGTTTTTCCATCTGGAAATTTCCCTATAATATACTTTAGCTAGTCATGAAAAATGGAACAAACCAAAGACCTAGAAGATCGAACCGAATAAACATTTATGGAAAATTGAAGTAAATGTTGGCATTTGTTTATTTAAAACAAAAAACAATCTACGGAATATTTTCAATGGATAATGTGAGATGACCGAATTTTACCAAAGATACCAATTTTTTTTTTGTTAATTTTATATACTTAAATCGTTTCTTCGATGTTAATTAAGGAGTATTATTTAATTATTAATTGTTAGTGATTTTAAACTCTAGTTTTTAAATAAATAAATAAATAAAAAACAAATTAAGTAAGAAAAAATCGAAAATGCTCGTCAAAAATCCAAAGCCCAGAGCTTTGAGCTTTGAGCCCGGCCCTGTACAATTGGTAGGGCTTAGACCAGATTTTTTCGGAATTAAAATAATATTAAAGAAATTATACAACCATAGTTCCCAAAAATTAGTGTTCGTGATAGTCTGAATTGCAATTTTTTAGTATCTAATATCAATGCAAAAATGCGACCTTAGTGCAATTTTTGTTTTTATTATATACAGATTTATTTTAGTTATAATTTTAAGAATATTTTTCAGCAAATTATTTTTTTTTTCTTTTTTTGTTACATATATTTTTAAGGTAACCAATTTATGGGGAGTAGGCAAATTGTTCGAAAGCAATTCCTCGACGACCAATTGTTCGAAAACACAAATATCATACACAAAAATCAATCCATTCAAATCTATCAAAATACCTCTTTCTGCAGTACTTAGGGATGCAGCATTTCTCATAAAAACATCGAAGTTCATAAACGATGTATCGATGTTTGAAATAATCGATATATCGTTTGCATTCCTAATACTACTAAGAGTATTGGCTTCCAAATTAAGTAACACCAATTTTAATCGTTCATGATGAAAAATTTGGCCATAAATTTGCTCGCAATAATTTTCTTATACAAAATAACCACAAGCAATTCGTTTAAGCCAAAATCTTGCAACGATTATACTTTTCGAGCAATTGTTATTCGAACAATTGATGTTCGGACAATTTGCCTAGATCCCTAATGTATACATTTTATTTTCAAGTTGGAAAACTATTGCTAATATTACCTATGTGATCATATAAGATTTAATGGCGGGAATGAGCTTTCCGTTCATAATTGATAACTAAAAAGTCGATACATTGTTGCTAATTAATCGAAAAAAATTTTTTTTTATTTAAACTAAAATTAGTCAGTAATAATTTTGTCGTTTTTATTTGGCATTATCTAAGTCATAAGGGTAGATGAATGATTGTTTCGTACAATTTTTGATATACAATTCTTTGTCGGTTAATTCATAATATATATATCAATATATATATTAAACGAAGCAAAGTATTTCCAATTAATTGGCATAATTAATGCACATTATCGTTGAAAAATTTGTAATAATTTTTTTCTATTTTTTTTTCAGCTAATTTCGCTTATTTTATATGTAAAAATGCGCCCAATTTTCAATTTCTCACCCCCTTAATTCTTTTTTTTTATATTTATTTAACAATAATGATAGTAAGTTTTACGGGAAGCATTTTTTGTCGATTTGACAATAACGAAACAAAAGCTGGGGTGAAAACAATTGAAAAGCGTGTAAACTAAACATAAACAAAAAAAAAAACAAAAGATGAAACCTAACCCAACTTTTTTTAACACACTATTGAATAAATCCTCCTAATTGTGCTAGACTATTTGTTTGTAAAAAAATTATCTCATTTTATTTGAAATTACTTTAGGTTTTATATTTTATTTTGATAAAATGGCATAATATAAGTTTGTTACTTTGTTTGTTAGCATATTTTTGTGTTTTTGTTTGATTGATAATTTAAATATTTTATCAATTATTTAAATAAATATTATATTAATTTAAGTTATTAGTAATTGATTGATAACATTGATATACTGTTTTTTCTTAAAATTATTTACTCCCTAGTCGTATTAATTATTTTTTTGCCGTACTGTGGTAAAATTAAAAAAGATCATTTGTTTCAATTCTTTTTTTTTTTTTGATCACTTTTCCTTGAGAATTGTATAAACGACTTGGAAAATTCAAAATTTTCCAGTATCAAGTTACTCGCATGCGAGTTATGCGTTGATTAGTTCACTGGAGGCGAGTAACTCGCTAGTTTATACTAATCTCAACGAAAATTAATCTTTATAGATAAATATATTTTATATATGTATACATGTATCAAATAGAGAAAGTCGTTATCAGGGTAGGGGAAGTTTGCACTGATTTTCTAAACAAAATTTAGGAGAAATTAGCAAATTTTTGTCGTTTCTTTGTATATGAATTATAAATTTATAATTTACTATTAGTTTGGAAAAGTCCTGGCGCAGACTTCTTTTAGTGAAAAAATTTTTATTACCTGTTTTCTACTACAGTTAAAAATAGAATTAAATAATTATATATTTTTTGTTTTTATAAAGATTTTTTTTAAATATTGAAGGTTAATACAGTTTTCTAGTTCTTTTTTTTTTGTTTGTTTTTTATATTTTATTTTTTAATTTAAATAAATAAAAGAAAAACCCTTCTGAATTTTATTTCAGAAACTAAACTTATTTTGAAGTTACCAATTGTTTTTTTTATATAATATAAGTTGTATATACTTGACTAATAAGTGAATTGGAGAAAAACCTAGCAAAATAAATAATTCCCAATTTACCGAAAAAAAAATTCTAGGTTATGTACTACAAAGTACTCATGTATAATAAACAGTATGTATATTTATATACAATAATCACATTTAGCACACCACTTGTGTTACATTTGTAAAATTTCTTCTAAAATTTGTTTTATGTTGTTTTTTTTTCAACATCCCTACTTCCATAACGGGATCTTATTGGTGAAATCGAAACTAACAAACGTTAAAAAACAAAAACGTAACAATCTAGCGTCAAGTCGGCCATCTTGCAAGATGGCGCCGACCAAATCAGTAGTGTTGCAACACTACAAAAAAAAACAAACAAGGAACTGCTAGACAAAGCACGTAATATGAAAAAAAAATTAGCCAAAATTATTTAATAGAGTAAGAATAAAATAATGACTTAATTAGACCGAATAATTCAGCCAGATTAACCTAAATTTCGTATGACAACTAGATGAATGCGTTACTAAATTAGTAACAATGCCTTGCAATTTTACGCTAATTTTTTGATATAAAATTAAACAATTTTTATTACTTCTATTTCTAAAGTTAAATATTTCTGTGGCGACGCCATTTTTGTTTTGCTGTCGCAATAATTGACAATTTGCAATTTCGGTAATGAAATTATTCGATCAAACTATTTGACTTTAGAAGCAATTTGACAACACATATGTGAAACTAAATGTCCAAAAGACTTAAGAAAATTTAGTAGTTACTTTTAAATTCAAAAACTTCCAATGAAATTTTCGGCTTATGTCCATTTTAGAACTGTCAAGTTTGGCAACGTTGCATTTTCTAGTTCCCGAATAAATCGGCTCAAAAAGGAAAATTATAGGATGTTAGGATGTTAGGAAATTATAGGATGTTGCATTAAAAAATGCAACGTTGCCAAATTTAACGGTTCTAAAAGGGACATGAATCAGTTGATTTTATGGTAGCATTTACATTTATGTTTTACCTACAACACCAGGGTTTGCAACCAGTTTTAGCCCGGAGACTCCAGAAAAATCAAATTTTTGGCTCATGTCCCTTTTCGATTGATCAAAATCTGGCAACGTTGCATTTTCTACAATGTTTTTAATTTGATTCGCGAATCAAGCGACCCACAATGAAATTCAAACCACAAGAAAGACAATGACACCATAACTAACAAAAAAAAACATGAATAGAATAAAAAAAGTTGTAAACAATGTAACGTTGCCAGATTTGACCAATCAATTGATTTTAGAGTAAAAAAAATAGCGTTTTTAGGTCGATTAAATCTGGTAATGTTTCATTTTCTACATTGTTTTATGATTCTATTCGCGATTTTTTGTTATATAAATTCAGGACCGGATTTACCGGGAGGCTATAGCCTTTTTGGGGGGGAAGGGGGTTGGAGTTAAAAACTATAGTGTTTTATATATTCACAAAAACATTCATAAACCATAATGATGCATCGATTATAATAAAATAATAGTAGAAATTTTGGCGCATGCCCCTTTTAGAACCATCAAATCTGGCAATGTTGCATTTTCTAGTTTGTTTTTTTATTCACTTCGCGATTTTTTCGTTAATTCATTTCTTATAAGTAGTGCTTTCTCTTTTATGGCTAAATTTTTATTATGAGCCGATTTAGTAGCAAAATATTTTAAAAACAAAGTAGAAAATGCAACGTTGCCGGATTGGACGGTTCTAAAGTGGTATATAAGCTGAAATTTTATCACATTATTATGATAAACGACGCCCGGATGCCTACACGGTACACTTCTGAAGATGAAGGGGTGTAGGGATATTTTCAGCACAGGGGTGGCAAAATCGTAAATTTACTTCTGATTCAATTCTAATATGGAATAATTTTCTTTTTTGTGTATACAATATATAGGATATATTGCGGTCCAATTTATGTTGTATAATTTAATATAATAATATATAAAAATCATACCATAAACAGAAGTTCAAACAAAAATATTCGTGACGTATTGCCCAGATACGTATTTCGATTGCCAAGCAAACTTCCTCAGTGGTCATCAAGTAGTTTGATTCATGAGGTGAGTCATCACAAAGCAGTTATGGAGTGACCCAAACTACTTGATGACCACTGAGGAAGATTGCTTGGCAATCGAAATACGTATCTGGGCAATACGTCACGACTATTTTTGTTTAAACTTCTGTTTATGGTATGATTTTTATATATTATTATATTAAATTATACTACATAAAGTGGACCGCAATATATTTTATATATTGTATACACAGTATAACTGTTCCAAGTCAGCGAAAAAAAAATATTTTGATTCTTTTTTGTGGCTAAATTTTCATTATGAGCCGATTTAGTATTAAAAACCACGTAGAAAATGCGACGTTGCCAGATTGTGATATTCCTAAAGGAGATATTTTGGGGCTCTTTTTTGGTAAAATGTACCTAAATCTTTTGGATATTTTGTTTCACGTAATGTTTTGATAATTATAAAATTAGTGAAATTAAAAGAGTTTTTTAGTGGACCGATATATTATATATATAATATATATACATAATATATGTTATATATATTTTTAACAAAGTAACAAAGGATTAGAATTGGGAAGCTCGGCATTTAGAAGGGCTGGCCGATTAGTGCTAATTGGATATGGTGAATTTTTGTTAAAAAATTTATAAATTATTCAATTGCAAATATAAGTGAAACTATGAAAGACTCAAAAATACCAAATAAGTGTGCAATAACAACAATAATAATTGTTTTAGGAAAATTTAATGAAAATCTTTTTCGAAAATATAGAAAGAAAAAATATTACTAAACTAAACTAAACTAAACTAAACAATGACGTTTTTGACGGTTTTTTATTAAAAAAATAATTTTTGTACTATACATTTTTATTGTTATACTATAAATATGTGACAATTAGAATTCAAAATTCACAAAAATTATATTGGAAAAAAGAAATTTCCGAAAAAATTAAGTAAATGATAATGAAAAATATGTTAAGAAAGCACTACAAATGTCCGATTTATATTCACAATAGCACTGGATAGCACTTAACTATTTAAGCCAATCATTAACGTCAGTAGCGTCGTGTAGCGATGCGCATAGCCATGCGCATAGCGTCGTATAAGCGATGCTACTTGATTATACGGAGATTAACCTCCATTTTTGATAAACCAAAAGAAAATATATCATAATTGATTAAAGAAAATAAGAAATGATGAAATTTTCATTTATGATGTGATGTAAAAAGTGCATAATTGTCCAGCGTTTAAATAAAATCATTATATGACTGAAAAAACGCTATCAGTAGAAATTAGCTACAAATTAATCAAATTTATTGAAATTTAATCATTCTCGTAAAATATTTGAAGAAAAATAAAATCTCTTTTTATAGGACTGAAACATTTCATAAGTATTAAAAACAAATTCATTTTTAATGTTAATTGTAACAATAAATATACGTAATTTTCTTTAGATTAGTAAGGGTAGTTTTTGATGAAAAATGTTTCTCAATTACCTGGTTTACTTGACCGTAGTGTACGAATAATGTCTTTTATATATACGAATGCTTTTATAAAAACAAAAAAAAAATATGCACTTTATAACGGCGGCGATTAAACGTTATATAAACGTTCATTTTTTGAATCCCTCAAAAACATTTTGTTTCCAATGGGGGGGGGGTTACACATGAAAGTTGGTACTATAGTCAGAAAGACAAAGAAGCCAACATAAATCGTTAAAATTACACGTGACCAGCTAATAATGAGTAGTAGAAAACTTTTTATAGAAACAAATACATTGATTCAATTGTTTTTTTGGTGTAACAAGTGGCGGGCTCAACACAAAATTCCGGGTCTGCTTATAGCAAATCAGTTTACTTTTTTGTAGAATAATAAAAAATAATATTAATGAAAGGTAAGAAGTACTGTTACCCCTTTTTTCTTAGTGCCTCCCTTTTATCAATCAATTAGATACTATAGGGAATTCACAGAGTAAATCGAACAAAAAATTGTCATTTTTTTTAAAATATATCAAAAATATTATTCAGGATTATCTATAAAAAAATTAGGCCGACAATTTTCGATTTTTCATTCAAAAGCGTATTTTGTTCTCAAAAGAATCATCACTGATAGATGTTTTTCATATGGAAATTTAATGCTCTACAAAAAAGGTCAAATTGTAAATTTTCGTCAGACCAACCGTTCTTTTATATTCGACCTATGACTATAGATCAAATTTTATCATTTGATTTTTTAATTTTGGAGCCTTGTAACAAACAAATTGATATTCTTGCCACATTTTTTATACATTATTGAAGGGAATCAATTAGTCTACAAAAATGGTCTCAAAGAATTTTTTGATAAATTTTCTTCTCCCTAAGTTATTTAAAGTCAAAACAGAGGATAACACAAGAATGAATTGATATTCAGAAAAGATTTTTATATAATTTTGATTTTTAAAGTTTCTTAATCAAATTATAAAAACAGATCTACGATCAAGGCTTGATTAACTGGAATAAATGGATGATTCGATAGAAATTTATAATCAGGCCTTTTTTGTAGATCATTAAGTTTCCTTCCTGAATATAGGCTGTTTATTTTTATTAGTGTGATGACTCAAAATTGCAACGATAGGCCTCTCAATATCAATGTTATGGGTTCAAAAATGTACTTTTTTTTTTCTTCCTGGTTAAAATTTTTGATAAATTTTTTTAAAAAAAAAATAGTCGATTTTGTTTCTAGCTTAGCCTTACATACTAGAAAAAGGGGAGACTTGCCACATTGAAATAATTTTTTTTTGAAGACCAAAAAATCGCCAATAAGTGCTAAATACATCAAAAATTCGCCAAAATTCTTTAATTTTTGTATGATGAAGCGATTAAATCAAATATTGTTTTCACTCGAGTGATTTAGTTTGTAAAAAGAAATGCGAGTGCCTGGAAAAATTGAGATGAAATCAAAAGCTTAAATCAAAGCAATAATTGTTTATTTTATATTCCTACCGAAAGGTTCTACAAAAATGTCACTTTTCGTTGTAGATGTTTAAAGTCGTACGTTATAGTTGTGCAAAGTTTTGTATAAAAATAGACCAAATTTGAAAAAAAGTGTTACATATTGACTAAAATTAACAAATCAAATTTGAATTTATAAGTCTGGTAATTTAATTAGCTGTAGTATACTTATTAAATTGTCTTCAAAATGAATCATTAAAATACAAAACGTCTCATTTGAATTTGGTTAGAATGATCTGCGGAATTTGCAAAGTTATTTAATTGATATTAAGACTTCCACTCACTTGGTACTATGGTATTACAGCCTTGTAAGACTTTACAACACAATGTTGTGATAGGCGAAAATAGCTTCTTTTTTTCAATTGTTTTTTGGATAGGGAAAATTTTAGGTGACCAATATAGTGAGTCTGTTTAGATGTTTTAGTGCCATTGGGATAATTTTAAACTAAAGGCATTGTAGTGATATTATTACATTGATCCTCATGAAATTTGAATATCATATCAATTGATTTAAAAACAGAAAATGTTCAATTTTGTGAAACAAAACACTTCCTTAAAAAATGCCGGATGAAAGATGTAATTATTGTTTGGATTGTTTTGCCAGTGCTGCCCTCTATCCCACACTGTGTGGGATAAGGTGAATAAGGTATACAATGTATATAGACCTGTGCCACTATGTACCATTTTGAGTATTTTATTGTTCATCAAATACTAGTGGCTCATACCTTTGAAAAAATTTAGTTCAATTTAAATATAATATTAACTGTACCTAGTGAAAATACGTGTTCAACAAAGTAAGTGTAGTTAATTTCAATAGGGCGACCGATTGGTCCTTAAGTAAACGATAGAAATTTTCTTCAATTACCGAAAATTTCATAAACTAATTAATTTTATTGATAAATCTAAATAAGCGTGTCTTAACAATTTTTTTCTCACCCAAGTTCTTAGTCATTGCGGATATCAAAGTCTATTAATGTTTTACTAAAGTTTGCAATCTGCTTTTCTTATTTTACTCGTATCAGGTGTTTTGATCCCCCGACAAAATATCTTCAAATAAAATATCCACAGACAAAATATCCCCGACGAAATATCCCCGGACAAAATATCCACAGATAAAATATCCACAGATAAAATATCCCCAGACAAAATATCCCCGACGAAATATCTCCAGACAAAATATCCCCGGTAATGTTCCCGACAAAATATCCACAGATAAAATATCCCCAGACAAAATATCCCCGAATTGATATATCAAAATAAGCGTGTTTTATTATTTTTTTCCTCTTCCAATTTCTTAGTCATTGCGGATACAAAGCTTATTAACGTTTATCACAATTTGTGTTCTGTTTTACTAACTTTACACGTATTAGGTATCCTGATCTCCAACAAAATATTCCCGACTAAATATACCCAGATAAATATCCCCAGACAAAATATCCACGATAATATTCCCGATAAAATATCCTCGACAAAATTTCCTCTGACAAAACACCCTTGGACAAAATATCCCCGAGCTAATAAATCAAAATAAGCGTATCTTAAAAATTGTTTCCTCACTCAAGTTCTTAGCCATTGCGGATAACAAAACCTATTAAAGTTTTAGAAGAACTTCGTTTTATTTTACTTACTATACTTGTATTAGGTGTCTTAATCCCCCACAAAATATTCCTGACAAAATATCCCCACACAAAATATACTCGTATAAAACATCCTCGAACAAAATATCCCAGATCCAGACAAAATGTCCCTGACAATATATCCACGACAAAATATCCTCACACAAAATATCCTCTATAAATTACCCTCGCATAAAATATCCTCCAACAAATTATCCTCAAACAAAACATCCTCGAACAAAATATTTCCGACAAAATTTTCTCGGACAAAATATCCCCCGAACAAAATAACACTAAGACAAAATATCACAGAGATAAAATATCCCCGAAAATTGATCCTTCGATTATTAAATACTTCTTTTTATGTACCCAGGTTTTTTCTTGAAAAAACTAATACTCCTAAAAAATCATATATAAGGGGTCTAGGGGTGAAACCCCGTTAGCGGTTGGAGGGCGAAGCCCCCAATCTTAAACAATAATATTTTAAATTTTTATTCAATTATGACTGGATCTTTTCGCGAATTAAATTAAAATCTAAATAGAAAATGAATCGTTGGCAGATATTTAAGTTCCTTTAAATAGGCTTCGTCTCTGGACCTCTTGTATATAGTTTCTTACCCGAAAAATAATAGAAGGAATCTTAGTTATAAACAATTACCATATTCTTTTGAAACCCATGAAAAATACATCAAATAAAAAAAAAATTTCTTCATCGAAATATATATAAATCCGTCTTCGAATCATGACATCGGAAGAACCGTATTTTTGCCATTAATTTCGTAACCGGGATATTTTATCAGGGTTTTTTTGGTCTTAGGGATATTTTTTTCCCTATACGGTAGGATGAGGTTTGAAAAGCCTCAAAATTGCAGTTTTAGGTATAATAAGATAATTTGTCCGAGGATATTTGGTCTGCGAATATTTTATCGAGGGATCAAATATCATGGAACCACTTTACATACTTCAAAACTTATTCGAGCTTTATCACGTATAAAAACACTCAAAACGATCAGAGATTTCATTTTTTTTTCATACCAAATTTGCTGAACTTGTAATCGGTGAGAATTTTAGCCTCCTAGGGGTTAAGATTATTAGTAATTAGACTTTAATATCCGCAAGTACTATAATTTTTAATGCTCTAAGCGCTTTCAAATGGTACAATTTTTTTTAAATGGGGGGATATTTAATTTGATTAGATTGAAATGTTATTTAATTCTATACATTGGACATATTAAGTACCTAAACGTTTGGTACTTGTTTTTTTTAGTCATTCTTAGTGACGTCATGCGTCAAGAAAATGCGCAAATATATTTCAAAAGTATGTCCGTATTGAATTTTTGGCGCCAATGACTTAAAAATAATGCGAAGTTACAAAAAAAAAACGCCAAATTTCAATTTTTACATCTACTATGTGATTTTATTATATTTGAAATAGAAACAATTATCTTATAACGAATTTTTCTATTGTTCCTAAATTTTTTGTACGAAATATATTGGCGTTATTGTTTTTATACATAATATTATAGTTATAATTATAACTTCGGAAAATGGTCTTTTATTAACTAAAAGTTGGGGTACAAAATATTTTAATGCTAAAAAACTCTTTGATATATAGAATTATTCATTTGTAAAATATAAATAATCCAGAAAAAATTGGAAAAAAATTTAAAAAAAAATATATATATAACAAAAAACACGCATGATTTGTGAATGATATACACTCTTTTTCTACAAATTATAGTTTAAAAATTTAACCTTTTATAAAATTATAAATAAAAAAACGAGACATAATCAAAAAATATAAAAAAAAATAAAGTGAAAAGTTATTAGAACTCGTAGAAGCACATTCAGTGTCAGTATGTCACGTATAGGTATATTTTTTCTTCTTAAATAAAATTCGATTATACGAATTCAATCTCGATAGTTCGGAAAAAAAACCACGTACAATACTCAAAATGCTGATTTAATAACTATATTTTTCTTAAATTAAATCAATTCCAACGTTAGATAATCGAGTTTCGGATAATTGAGATTTTCGATAAACCGGATTGATGCAATTCGGATGATCGAGATTTTATTGTTAAAATCTCTATAGTAAGGTTTTGCTGTAAAGAAAATGATCATAATAATAATTGTATTATACATAAACGTTATTTCGTAATTTTCACCCTAAAAAAATTGACTAATTTACAAAAACGCTAGAAAAATTAAAATTAAATTTACTATAAATGTAGCTGGCGATGACGCTTCATTTATATATATATATATAAAAAAATATATATATAAATAAAAAAATACCCTTACAAAATAATAAATAAAACAATTTTTAAAAACAAAAGAAAAAAAAAACAACTGAAGCCCGGACTTTTAATGGAAAAAAAAATATGTATCGAAAATTTTCTTTTTTGAAAAAAGGGAAAAACCGATTTATAATTTATAAATAAGTGTGTGAAATAAACAAAAAAAAAACATTCATAGGATTAATATTAATTAATTAATTAATGAGATGGATTATTCATTATTATATTACGATAGTAGATATGCATCTGTCAATGCCGTTTTTAACCAATTGTAACTACGTCATTTTCTAATTTATATTGTTATACTTTATAATAAAATGTTAATAAAAATTTTGTTTCTTCTGCAAAAAAAAATATAAAAATAAAAAAAATTCTTTAATATTCGTAAGTTTTTCTTTTGAATTATTTAAAAAAAAAATATCCGATTCATTTTACCACAGAGAAGGGTCTCCAGGACCTCAGTGCACCTCTGAGGAAAATCACATGGGTTTAAAAAGTCTTCTGCGAAATCCAGGCCACTATTAAAGCACCTATTAGGTGTACCGGAAAGTAATTTATTTTTTAAACTAATAAAAAAATGAAATATAAATTTTTAATCTAAGTAAAATAATTAATAAATTCAACTGAGATCAATTTTTAAATGATAAAAAAAATATAATTTATTTTTTCTATTGTTAGCTGTTTTGAAGTTAATAGAATCTTAATGACGTTATTATTTTTCAAAACGTTAATAAAACTGTATTTTGGATGTTGTAGCGCAATAAAAACACTTAAATATACGCTATGAAATATAATAGAATATATGGAAACGTATAGAAGTCAATGGGAAAAAATATGCAACAGATGCGTAGCGTTTCGTAGCATGCCTGATCATCGGCCATATTTGTGTTTTTATCCTTTTTTGTTACATGCACATCCGCTTTTCTATCACTGATTTTTATATCAACCTTATTAGAATGCAACCTATTGTTCAAAAAGGTTATTAAAGGTATTAAAAGTTTTTAAATTTCAACAGGGTTGACTGTAATTTCAAGGATCCTATGAAATTTTTTTGTTGATTTTTGTCAAAATCCAATGGTTGCAGATAAAATCCTTAAGGGTTGGTATTTTTACTTTTGGATAGTAGAGCAATTTATATTTTTGATAAATCCTACAAATATCGCTAATCTTAGGTGAAAATAAACATGTTGTCTCTTTCCTTCGGATAAAGTCTTATCTGGAAGATAAATGCCACTTTAGATGAGAAAATAGGTCCCCTAATAGAATATTTCTAAGTAATTACCACCAGTTACGAATTATTATTCTTCAAGAAATGTAAACCACAAGAAACTTTCAACACCTACAATAAAAATCGTCATGGATGGTACAAAAAATCAATCAACAATTATTATAAAGATTTATGAATATATATTTCTAATAATTTTAATACAATATTAAAAACAAAGGCAAGAATTCTACATAAAAATATCATTAAATTTTATTATATAATATACTGAAAATGAATAAGTAGTCCAAAAGATATCTGATGATACAAAAATTTAGATAACAAATAGAAGCAAATCCAAAAATATTTTGTCTAATTACACTTATAAAATAGATTCTAATTATCAAAATAGAAATGAAACCTTTGACTTCAATGAATTGGACCTTTGATTCGAAGATCATAAGTTCAAATCGAATGACTGTCTATTTATAAACTGATCACACTCTTCCATAAAACACATTCATTTCCTTCTTATTATCCACACAATTTTCAGGAATGAGATTTTTCAGGGAAACCACGGCGTCCTTTCCGAACCTGCGTCCCTTTAAATCAGATAGTACGCGCGCATGGCCATGAAAACCCATCGATGATAGTCCCACGGGAATGTCTAAGTAGATGTCATTCACGTGACCTTCCTCAATTTCCATTGTCAGCTTCAGATTGCTATCGTCCTTCGGATTGATCAAGGGGACATCAATGTCCACTTTGAACTTCGGTGTTTTACCATAAATCCATTGCCAGGAAGACAATTCATCACGCAGCTTATTCAAATCTGAAATTTAGAGAAAAAAAAATATCAAAAATCGTTTTTATCAAACACCAAAAATCGATTTTTGATACACAAATTTTGGAGAATTTTGAGAGTAAAAAGAAACCACATTTGGAACTTTTGTGGAATTTTGACATTGAAGAATTATTTCTTTTTCGTTACAACAATGGGATTGTTGAACTTACATCAATTCAACCACTCGACAGAATTCAATCTCATACGTTGAAGTACCAAGCAATTCAACGGACTCGAACAAATATCTTTAATTGGTCCGATTTTAGTCGTTTTTTTTCGTTAGTTGATAAATTATTCCCATTGGTTTTAATACCAAACTCATAACGTTACCAATTACGATTTTTAACAAAAAAAAAATGTTCAAAATTTGAATTAAAAACGGCTAATTTTGTACGACCTAACTTTTCACAGTAAAAAAGGGGTTGAAATAACATATAAAATCAATTGGGCTCAAATTTTATGCCATGGAATTATAAATGTTGAACCAATTACACAACGAATATGTTTATTAAATAGATACGTATTTAGGTTGCCAAACAGCCATTATAAAAAGTAGGATATCTCCCGAAGTTCTGCAAAGGATTTCTCCGTAATTACAGGCAACATTGGTTCCATATTTATGATTAAAGTATAGTTTTTATAAATTCTATTGATCCGATTTTGGTAATTTCTTTTAGGGTACCTATATATAAACTAATCTCATTAGTTTTACAATATCTTCGGTTGGTGCTGTTGCCGAAGATGGTTCCGCTTGCAAAGCGGCGCAAATGTTTGAAATTCCTATAACTACTTCCGAAACAGGATCCGAATACATATCAAACACTATTTGTGTTACCTATTTCATCCTGGACTCGTTTGATGACCCAATATTCAAAATTCTTCACAAATCAATAAGCCATCGAGTTCTAGAGACAGTGGCCCTCAAACAATTAGTCGTGGAACAAGAACCTCTTCCCAACAACACTCGACCTTTTTTCATGTTTTAAGATCCAAAAATCGTCTAAAAGTTGCTATATTTCACGGGTAGCTACTAGTATCTAATAAAAGGTAAGAGTACCGTCTTGTTAAGTCTTTTAGTTGAGAACTATGCATAGTTAATTGATTTTCGTATAACAGACCAACATTAGAAATCAAAGGTGCTAAACTAAAGTTGTGGGTTACTGGGATATAGATCAAATCCATGATTCTCTTATTTATAGGTAAAAATAAAAGTATTACCTGGATACCACCCTTCTGTCGGGTTGATGTACTTGAATCCATTTTGTTTCGAGGCGAAATTTAGCCCCGAATCAGTCATTTCATCGGGAGCAGTTCTCAACCATTCCCATCCAACAGCCGACATCAGTTTCTCAACAGTCACGTGATGGTTGACTTCACGTAAATTAGCAGTCCGCGAAGGAACTGATTTAGTTGCCTTGCTGTCTATTCCAAGCTGAAAAAAACAATTATACAACTAAAACATCAATACAATAGTAATCGGTTTAATTTGCACCAATTTAAAGATTAATTTGTGTTTCTGGATGAATGGTCCATTAGACCAGTACTTTTCATTTTTTTTCATACCATAAGGGATCAATAATCGGGGATGTTTTGTTCGGGAGATTAAGTCGCCTGGTACCATAGAAATTCACCTACAAAGCATTGAGAAACCCCTGCATTCAAGCTTCATGACTCATGGATCATGAATCATGGTATATAGGCATGTATGGTACCATTAGTACCAAAATTGCAAGATTTTTTTTCCTTTTAAATCAAAATTTTGGTTCCATTTAAACCAATCTCCCATCCAACTTTTAGACTTAACCAGAGTTTTATAATTCAAATGTTCCAGGTACCAATTCTTTCCACATTTGGAACATAACTGGCTGACTGAGAGATTCTTAGCACCCTCTTCCCATTTAAGGAGTGCCCGCGACTAAAGACAATACTTTTGGATTTTCAGCCATTGTGACCTAGAGATATCATAATGATCTTTAAAATTAAGGGGCCGGAAAATAATGTCGTTTTTGAAACTATATTCAATCGCCATTTATCATCTTATAAGTAATTTCAAAGTGGTACTAAAGGCATTTGAGATTTGAATTGTTATATCAATAAAAATTAATAATAGTTTTTATTCTGAAAGCCATAATGAAATAGAAACACCAAAAACCCGAAGGAATATAAATGCGCTTCGAGTTTCACAAGCTAATAATGCAAAGTTGCTACCAAAATCATTTTCATTGATCCAAGTGCATTAGATGCTTATTGACGCTATATGAGCTTTTTTATGTTCAAATTCGATAATTTTCAGTTCTTCAACTAGAACCAACTAAAGAAAACTATTTTGCAACACGGTGATGCAAGATTCCACTGCAGAAGAAAACCCCTGGATAATGGGGGGGGGGTGATATAGTTTTATCCATCATCCAAAGTTGTTCCATCGGATTTCTATTTATTTCAAACACTACATCATCTATTAAGTGGTACAAAAAATCGAAAACTAAAATGATGTTCAAAATTTAGTTTCCCGATATTTCCCTTAATAATCAATTTTCACTAATTTGGTATTAAAAGTTTGCATACTAGAAGCCAAGTTGATACTATTGAGGCTGATTATAAAATTGATTTAAAAGTTGTAGCTTTTTCTAAATTTTGTGTTTTAATTTTTTATCAAAAAAAAAAAAACGACCTTACTTTCCGGTCCCCCTAATACAATGGTTTCCCGTTACCTTTGGTATGCTTAACCGGTTGAATATTATAGTGATTCCCCCGCCTTTTCTTCAATGAATACTTTCCTTCCCCTTGGCCAAATTTTGTATTCAAAAAATTGTGATACAAAAAATTAAATTTTTATTGGTTATTCATCATAGATTATCAAATTATCTTGATTTTATATTGACTTGAAATCAAAATGAACACTCAAATCATTTGTTACTAAGATTATAAAATATAGCCATTTGTTTATAATTTATTTATTTTATGATAAGACTTTGACCTAAAGAACCTCCATTTGAACACTAAACAGGATATAATTATGCATAAAAATGACCTAAAATTTATAAATTCAACTTAATGTCCAATAAAATTCGTTCTTTACGTCATTCTAGGTTAAAATAGCATTGGATTTTTACTTCTATTGCACTTTTTTGTTAACAAGTTTCAAATTGTTTCCAAGTAGTAATGTAAAGTGCTTTGGAATGATAAACTTTAACTTTGAACTGATAAAAGAATTTAACAAATTAAAGCAATTAGAAATGAGAGAAGTGTTGAAATATAATTAAAACAAAGGGGTAAGTGTACATTGATAGATGAGTTGTTAAGAAAACCTCAAAATATCCGATAGAATGTTATTGTAAGTACATATTTTATCAAATTGGAGCAGACGAATGACAAAATGAAAAATTATCAAGTGAACTTTTCAACTCGAAATCAATGATTAAGTCTCTGACTAAACAAATTTTTATTTTTTTAAAATACTCTATCACCAATTGGTATGAACAGAAAAACAAATTAAATCATTAAAATGCATTAAAACCTTGATAAAAGTCTTCTAAGTTCTAACACCACAACTAAGTGAAATTACACAAAAATTATTAATAAAATATAAGGTGCCTAGATTAGATATTATTGTGTCATTTTTGTCATTTTTAACCCAACGGAAAACTAAGATTTTTTTTTTTGGGTTTCCCGCACATCAAAAAAATCCACACGGTAATCCATGTGGATTCCTATGTGGTTTCCCATGTGGATTCCTATTTTCTATCTGGAATCTTATGTGGTTTCCTACAGGAATTCACTTAGGAATATCATAAAATTTTCTCAGTTTTTTCCCTAAAAATTCATAGGACAGCACTGTTCATTTCTTACCAGTAATCAAAATAAAATTTTTTCGCTGACTGAACAGTTATACTGTGTATACAATATATAGGATATATTGCGGTCCAATTTATGTAGTATAATTTAATATAATAATATATAAAAGACATACCATAAACATAAATTTGAACAGAAGTTCAAACAAAAATATTCGTGACGTATTGTCCAGATACGTATTTCGATTGCCAAGCAATCTTCCTCAGTGGTCATCAAATAATTTGGATCACTCCGTAACTGCTTATTGCTATCCGTAATTGCTATTCAAGGTGAATCATCACATAGCAGTTACGGAGTGATCCAAACTACTTGATGACCACTGAGGAAGATTTCTTGGCAATCGAAATATGTATCTGGGTAATACGTCACGAATATTTTTGTTTGAACTTCTGTTCAAATTTATGTTTATGGTATGATTTTTGTATATTATTATATTAAATTATACTACA
The DNA here is from genome assembly GCA_958496175.1 of Sisyra terminalis. Lineage (NCBI taxonomy): Eukaryota > Metazoa > Arthropoda > Insecta > Neuroptera > Sisyridae > Sisyra > Sisyra terminalis. The sequence goes on from OY292280.1 coordinate 1,943,936, forward strand.
TAAATGGGACCGCAATATATCCTATATATTGTATACACAGTTCTGATCAGTAATTAATTTTAGTTATTTTATTAATTTTCATATATTTTGTTACGGAAAGAAAAATTAAGTTTGATCTCCAGTGTTAATTAAACGATTTAATGTCGCAAAGGATGTTGTCGTTTTTCACCTCCGTTAAAGATTTAGTAAAAAGTTAAAAGCCTTTAGTGAAAATTAAATGTATATTTAAAGCAAAAACAAAATAACGTTTCCAATGCAAATGTTCTCCATAAATTGTGCAAGTATATGCAAATTTACAGCGTCGATAGACAAAGAAGAAAGTTTAGCACACTACGAGATCTCTCATGTGGATTCCTATATGATTTCCTATGCGGATTCCTAAGTGGTTTCCCATGTGTATTTCTATAGGAATCCACTTAGGAATATTTCAGTAGATTTTTTTTATAATTTACGTAAATATCTATGACTAAAGATTTCTATCAATAGAAAAGTTATATATTCACTTACATTTTCTTTGACGAGGGCGTCTTTTAACATTGACTTGTCCACATCCACTAGTAGAGTACAATGATGGTAGGCATTATCTCGTCCTAACTTAGCCGCTGTGCCTGATATCTTTAAAAAAATATTAAAATTGGTTAACCTGAATCTAAAGTCTAAGAAACAAGAAAGGAAGTATCTGGAAAGCTTTGAAATTCAGTTCTGGAGAAAATTAAATGGATGGAAATAAAGAGAAGGATGAACTATCATCGATATGGAGACAAGAAGAAAAACTAACGGAAACGGAAAATATTCAGGATTGGACTACCCCAATTGAAAGAAACTTGCCAGGGATAGACGCCGCAAGAGGGAAAAATTCAACACGAGATATTGAATTGAACGAAAATCGAAATTTGCGTTATTAACAATATGGGATAACCAGTAACGGATTACCCTTTTTAAAAAGTTCCAAAAATATCCAAAATTCGATTTTTGAATTTTGTTTTTCTCGGATTGATATACAGAAAAACATAATTATTTTCTGAAATTGTTATCTCTAAATATTCATTTAAAAGGTACCCAAAAATTGTCCGTACCGAGAAGAAAATCAAAACGAATTTTGGTAATTTTTGGAACTTTTAAAAGTTTTAAAAATATCTAAAATTTGATTTTTGAATATTTTTTTTAAATCGGTAAAATTTTGTACCAAAAAAGCAAAGATATTTTCTGAAATGTTGGTCCTTAAATATTCATTTCAATTATTTGTATCGTTAAATTATTTCAAAACGGAGAATTCCCTTAAATAATATTTTTTTGATGAAAATATAAAGGAAGGAAGAAGGATCTGCTTAACCGGTTGGATTCATTCTGTTATATGGTTCGACTTACCTTATAGTTTCCTCGCACCACCAAATCTTGGCGTGGTGAAATGTCGCTTTTCAACCCCCATTCCCGGAAAAGGGCACGGGAGATGAGTTCCAGGTTATACTTTCGGTTGTATTTGGCACGCGACGTGAAGAATGTCAAGTTTAGATTACCGAGATCATGGTAAACGGTACCACCTCCGCTGTTTCGTCTGGAAAGCCGAACTCCATTACGTTTCAGAAGATCAACATTGGCTTCTTCCCAGGGATTCTGGTGACGTCCGATTACAACACAAGGGTCGTTTCGCCAGAGCATCAGTACATGGTGATGCTGGAAGTTCATGTTCTTGTAGAACCAGTCTTCCAAGGCTAAGTTAGTGAAGACATCAGTTGACTGGGAGATATAGACCGATTTTTTCACCCCCACATCGGTTGATTGGGTGCGATGAGCTACCACTGGGACGGCGCGTCGTGAGATAAAAACCACCCGATTGAAAAACATTTTGTCAAATTTTCAGTCTCTGAAGGCTTAATTAGATCTTTGTGCAGAATTCTTGCCTTCGTTTTACAGATAATGTCTTTGTTTTAACAATTGATTGAGCTAGCGGATTTTGTATATAAGTCTGAATCAGCAGCGCTTAAATTCACTAAATATTCGTGGAGAGTGATGGTTTGGTGAAGCCACTTCCAGGTTTGGTGTAAGTGGTTAGTACGGAATCTGATCCCCACACAGTCTCCACACACCTTTAGCATTCCTCTAATTGACGAAAGGCTCCAGGAAAAAAACGGCAACTATACAACAATTGGCTAAATCGAGCGTTCCAGGCAATAATATCTATCCAGAGTACTTCCAACTAGCACGAAGCTGAAACTTGATAGGAAGAATTTAGTAGCGGATTAGCAGCGCGAACTGATCACACGATTAGCTGGTTAACGACTAATTTCTCGTTAGCACTTTCTAAGTTTATATAAGGCCAGACGTTATCAAGAACATTTTTGGGTCACCGACATCAGCCTGTGATAGTGGCATGTTATTCGGACACGCGTCGAACATTATGAAAAATTCAAAAGCGACTTATTCACTACCCCCAACTGGAAAACCAGCAGTTTAGTTGACTAATACTGCGCAACAGCGACCATGGGCGCCGCACAGTACTTACAGTAGGGAAGACCGGGTACAAAAGTAACAATTTGTATTTTTACCTTGATTTCTGGCTGGGTGTTATTATTGCCATTAAATCAATATAACCACATATAAATTTAAATTATGTTCTTCACAATAGTAACTTGATTTATTAAATTATTGTTTTTTCGATTATGAATAACACAAAATTAAAAAAAATTTGTCAAAATTTTTCATTAGCAACAAGACAAAGGGGTTGCTAATGAAAATAATAGTACAAGTTAAATCAACAAATTACTTACTTAAAGACTTTATATCAATGATATAAACCAAATTCAGCATTTTCAATACTCAAAAATATATATTTTAAGGAAATAAATCAATAGAATCCCACGACTACGCATAAGAACTACTGCATGAAGAACTACCGACACGAAAATGTATCGAAAACCATTCTATTGAAGTAGACATCCATAAAAATATGATGTAAGTAACAAAATCATTACGAGGACAAAAGTAACATATTACTTTTGTACCCTAGGGGGCTATGTTACTTTTGTACCCATTCTCATTTTTTATAAAACATGTAATATAACCTTAAAACGGAACGTGATAGACAAAAAATGAATTTAAACAATGTACAATTTATCTAATCAAGAATGGATATGCAAAAATTCGGATTGCTATGATTTTTTTACGACTATGAAATCAGTTAATAAAAAAACGTCGGAAAACTTACTTTTGGCTCGTTAAAACACATTACGTCCTATTATATAACCTAACAACGCACTGCGCACGCGTCGACTTAATGCGATTGAGGGGGGTACTCTAGGGTATCACCTGATGGGAGCAAAATGGAGTTCGCCCATTGGATAAGCCTAGAAAGCATTTGTTACTTTCGACCCGCCGTTACTTTTGTACCCAGTCTCCCCTATAGGGTATACTAAGATGTTCCAAAAGAAAGCTTTTTCTTTAACAGATCCAAAAGATTCTTTTCGGTGTAAAACAATTCCCATTAAAAATTTAGTCTCTTATTATCAATAGAAAAATAATATTATAGATTCATCATACAAAAAATTTTTGTAGAAAGTTAAACGATCTACAAAAATGTTTTCTATTTTCTATCATATTTTACTAAGTTGACATAGTCAAAATTTTTGTAATATCTTAGTTATAATATGTGAGTGAAAAAAGTTAAATATAAAAAAAAAATGAACCTCCAAAGCCCTAAATTATACACAAGGCTATATTTTAGGGTTTCTATGATATTTTATTCCTCAAAATAAGATTCTTTTGCTGACTTTGAACAAGTTATACTGCGTATGTAATATATTGAATATATTGCGGTCCAATTTATGTAGTATAATTTAATATAATAATATATAAAAATCATACCGTAAACAGAAGTTCAAACAAAAATATTCGTGACGTATTGCTATTAAAAATTCTATATTATAGTACTTTTAGATATATCCGCTAATCAACTAACTTTTGGAACAAGAACTTTTGAATTTGTAAGAGGGGGGGGGCAGCATTGATCAATTGTGCCCCCGTATAAATATGTGGCGGCGCCTATGATAGCAACAGTTGGAAACTTTTGCACGTCTCAGGGTCAATTTGTTCGACTAAATTATTACAGTCATGCAGTAAACACGTTGCCATCAAACAAATTCTCCCTTATCAACTAATAATCAATTGAATTTCCAATATTTAACAAATTTCAAGTTCAATAAAAAAATAATAAAAAAACAATAAAAAAATTAACACAAAAGGATTTTTTTCTTTTTGATAAATTACAGAATTTGAACCAAAACTACACTGTAATCATTAATGACTAACGATATTTTCATACAAAAATAATTGATCACAGAATGGACAATGATCCCAAAATGATCACTTTTTGGATTTGTACAAATTTATACTCCAAATAAACCAGCCACGTAAATCTGCAGGGTATTCCAGAAAAATAGAAATTCCATCAATCTAGTAATCTGTCGATCCAGTAATCTGTATCGAATTCCCAACCAAAAAAGTTTCTATAATAGCACTATTAATCCCTCCCTCCTTTCATTAACAATTGATTTTTCTGGTCGGATTTTTTATCTGCAAAATGTCTTCTAAAGTATTAACGAAAATTTCGGGTTTTCTTATTGAAACCCAGATTACTGTATTTGAAGGAAAGGTTCTACCATCTATTTAGCATATTATCCTCAGTGCTTATGTAGCAATAGATTATAGTTTAGGGGCTATAGATATCATGATTCCCAGATATAATTATTATGGAATACAAATGATAATAAGTTTTAATTTAAAAATAAATAATAGAAGAAGGATCTTCTAAACTGGTGCAGTATAATTTTCCTTGACTATAGTTTGGCGAGCGAAGCGAACAGGGGCATTAGGTGAAATTATTGAGTGACACAAGCAGGAAGCAGTACTTGGGGAATTTATAAAATAATCTGAAACTTTGGGATTCACGCAGAAATATTTCCTCTTCTTCAAAGAGTAGTAGCCAGCAGAGCTGGGGAGTCGGAGCTGGGAGCCAGAATATTTTACAGAAGCAAAAGTCCGCAAAAATATCCATTTTAGTGGAACCCGAGTCGGAGTCATCAAAATTTCCACTGACTCCGGCTCTTGAAAATCCTAAGATTACAACAATACAGTGAAATTTTAAAAAATTAATTTTTTAAACCAATTACTTTAGCCAAACTATTAAATGTCATTTTAAGAGGTTTATGGTGCTTAATGGTACCGACTAACGTTCAAAACAATATATCGGAGTCGGAGCTAAAGTCACATATCGGTATCAAAGTTGGAGCAAAAGCGTAATAATGGCTCCGAAATCGGAGCTGGAGCTTTAAATTGAAAAATAAATAACTCCGGAGCAGGAGCTGGAGCCTAAACTAATATAGTTCAACTGTTCCTCCCAATTAGTGTTTGAGAATTCAAAATTAATTTAATCAATTCCCATTACAGTAAACTTCTAATTATCCGGACTAATGGTGAGGAGAGGCGACACGGATTATCGAAAAACATGGATAATCCGAACCTATAATTAAAATATCACATATACTACGAATTCCTAAGACCGGCAACTGTTTTAACATGGTTAATGTTCAAAATTATTAAAAAATCTGTAACTCCCCCTTAAATATTACTAAAAAAATCATACACGGATAATTCACAAACCGGATAATCCGGATAATCGAAAGTTTACTATATATTGTTTAGGAATATGTGGTACAACCAGGAACGGATTTAACAACTGGCTAAGTAGACTGATACTTAGGGCGGTAAATTTTAGGGGGCGGAATAAATGTAATTAATATAATTGCGAAATAGGATATCGAAATTCAGAGGTCAGTAAGGGCGGCAAAATTGAATAGCCTGGCGACAAATTTGTAAATTTGCCACTGGGTGCAACAATATAAAACTGGCATTAAAACCTGCTTTAAGTATACCAAAACAAATAAATTATAGTTGATATTATGGTTCATGTTCCTTTTAGAAACGTCAAATTTGGCAACGTTGCATTTTCTACTTTGATTCGCGAATAAACCATAATGAAAATTTAGCCACAAAAGAAATAGTATACCATACTAGAATTGAAAATCAACAAAATTAACAAAAAAATCGCAAATAAAATAAAAAACAACTGCAACATTGCCAGATTTGACGGTTCTAAATGGAACATGAGCCGATTTTTTTCTCAATATTCATTTATTCATTAAAAATTGTAACTTAATTACAATGAAACCGATTAAATGAACATTCAAATGGTTTATATAATGTACGCTATTATCGCTAAGTGCTCCGCAAAAATTACTTCTAAAAATTTATTTCCATTTCAAACATTTTTTACATAACTAAAAACATTATAAATTATTAAATCATTCAAAACATTTCTAATAACTTTATATATTAATAAAATATTTTTACTTACCTTGAAATTATCAAACAATATTATTTATTATCACTTCGATTACTATAAACTTTTGCATTTGAAATTAGGTTAGTGTAATTTGAGGTTACGTAACAACAGGTAACTAAAACAATTGAAATCATCAACAAGGAGAGAGTGATGGGAAGATACTAAAGAAAAACAAAGACAAAAATATAGTTAAACCGCATAAACTTTGGTAAATTCAGTCAATATTTTTGCTACATTAATAATGTACTAAACTTTTTCAAAGCATAACATATTGGATTTCAATCAGAAAGAGAAAGATGATAAACATTATTAAAGAAAAATACATCCTCTTTCCTTTGATTTGGAATTCATCGAGAGATTAAAATCGATTTCAATTTTATGATTTATTAATTAATATAAGCGGAAAGAAACCAATAAAATATGAAAAAAGAAGTTATAGGTTAGTCATAAACTTCTAAAACAATGCTAGTACACCTATTTTCAAGTTCCGAACGGTTCTCCAATACAAACATGTGTTTATTTTACATTCCTTAAATGGTTTAAGGGTTATGATTTGATTTCATTTACTTCAAAGAGTATTATTTCCTTTTTTCAAGAAATAATCGATTAAAAAAATTAAAGATAAATTAGTTTATATATTTTTCGTTAAATTGATAATAATAATTTGTGTTTCTTTCGAATTTCAGAGATATTTTCGTATGTTTTTAGTCAGTTTACAAATCGAATGTCGGTAAGTAATTTTGCAAAAACCTAAAAAGAAATATATAAATTTATTTTAATTTTAGTGGAAATAAATCCATAGGTATATGGATTCAATCTTTAATCACAAGTACGAATATTCAAAATTTATATAACGATTTATTGTAATTATTGCAATCGCAAGGTTGTACAATATTGCGAGATATCCTGTTTGGGACAAAATTTAGCAATAAAATTGCAGTTGAGTTATAAATTTTCCTGTTAAACAATTATGAATAAATTTAATTAACTACTACGTTACTACCCAGATGTCCATTTTTAATTTTTATCAGGAATATTGTGATTTTTTGAAGTCATATCATGTAAACTATTTGGATCCTTAATATTCGTTCACGTTATGTATCAATAAATAAAATTTTATTTTACTTAATATTCCGTTTTCATTTAGTAGTGTAGTTACTACCCAAGTACCCACAAACTTTTTATGGCTTATATATACCATAGAGACGTTAATATTTGGCAACATTGCATTTTCCACTTTGTTTTTAATTTAATTTGAACCGCTTTTGTATCTAAAAGATTATCCAAACTTGAAAATTAAAAGTGACATAAATATCTGGCAACGTTGCATTTTCTATTATATTTTTAATTTAATTCAACCTAGTCTTCGAGTACCTAGACGATTAAACAGAAACATAGGTAGTGAAATAATAAATTTAAAATAATTTTCTAGTCTATGTCCTTTTTAGAACCGTCAAATATGGCAACATTGCATTGTCTCCTTTATTTTTAATTTAATTCGTGAATAATCCGACTCATAATGAAAATTTAGCGACAAAAGAGGAAATCATACCATATTGGAATTAATTAAACAAAAAACAAAGTAGAATATGAAACATTACCACATATTGATTTCACTAAAAGAGACTTGAGCCAATTTGTATGGCCAAATTCACATATGCTACCGTTAAAGTATGAACACTGTTAAAGTATACACTAATTATAAAATAATAATTCTTAGGACGTAACTTGAAATGTTTAAAACCTTGATAATGATTTTGAATAGTTTGACAATTATAGAAGCTCTTCTAGAAAATCAAGGAATTTAAAATGTGGACATTCCGATTGGGATCAAATTGGGAGGAATTTGATGCTCAATACTGTTGAGCAATGGTTGGCATACTTGAAAATGAATAAATTGTTCACGTAAATTCGACGTAAATTAGTATCAAATCTGAAAGTTTTTAATCCCACTTGAAGAATAACAAGAATTTTGTTCATAAATACAAGGAAGTCATGTGGTATCACAATTCATTTATAGTATATTAGTCTTACGTGATTACATATTTCATCGAGGTACAATTTTTTTTTTTGATATTCACATTAATTTTAGAATTCAAAATGGAACAGGATAATGATAAATTCCTTTATGAGTTATTCGAAAAGCATTGTGCAACTGAAAACAGTATGCTTTTTGAAGGAACTGTGGATACAGGATTTGAGAAAACCAGCCTTATAGAAGTACGACAAAAGTTAGAGGTTTCCAATTGTTGTTCGTGTCCTGGTCGAATTTATTTCGACTTAAACCGAGACAATTACCAAACGGTATGTATTTTTTTTTTTTGGAAAATAAAATACTAAATAAGTAATGCAACATCGTCGAAAGTAAGACTTGATTTTTGAATGATCGACAATCAAATTATTGCACATTCAAGAATGTTCGAGAACGTTCTTTAACCCACAATGGAAAGTTTATGAAATCGAACTGGAAGTATATATAGTAGAGTTTGTATCTAATAGAGAGTTAATGTTAAAGTTGTTAATTTTTCTTGAATCCAGAAACGCAGATTTTACAGAATTTTGTGCATTTAAGAGTCATTTTTTATTCAGGTTACAACGCTTGCTATTCTATCAACGTTGCATTTTTCACTTCATCAGATTCCTGTTGAGGTTTAAATTTTTTAAATGTCTTTAATAACTATATATTAGACTGATTCAAAAAAAAATATAAACTTTTTTTTTCTTAATTATATCGAAAATTTTGTTGGAAATGACAAAAAAAAAATCCTGTGAAAGTTTAAGCTCTTAATATTAAGAGGTACCGCATCGCAAATTTCGATTTTCCATTTAAATAACATGGGAAGAATATTCTCTTCCACTTTGAAATTTTATAGCTCACGTTGGTGGCAATATTTCGGAATGACCAAGGTATATTCTTGTAGAAAATTGAACGATCTACAAAAAAGGTCTCGAACAAGTTTTTGATATATTTCCTTCTCTTGCACTTTGGAATTTTATAACTCACGTTGGTGACAATATTTCGGAACGACTAAGGTATATTCTTGTAGAAAATTGAACGATCTACAAAAAAGTTCAACTACAAGTTTTTGATATATTTATTCCTTCAAAAGTTATTCGAGGTCAAAGTTGAACTAAAGAGAAATTTCAATATTTTTTCAATTTTTTGACGCAACCATCAATTTTATGAGAAAATTTTACAGCACATTTTTTATAGAGCACTTTTTTTTCTATAACTTATCTTTATAAAAGTTTTTGATATTTTTAATAGGTCCTAAGTTATTTAATGAAAATAAAAAAAATATATGTTAAAAATATAATAATTCCGGGAATTTTCAGCTTATTGCAAATAACTTAGGACCTGTGAAAAATATCAAAAACTTTTATAAGGATAAGTTATAGAAAAAAAAGTGTTCTACAAAAAATGTCCTACAAAATTTTCTCATAAAATTGATGGTTGCGTCAAAAAATTGAAAAAATATTAAAATTTCTCTTTAGTTCAACTTTGACCTCGAATAACTTTTGAAGGAATAAATATATTAAAAAATTGTTCGAGACCTTTTTTGTAGATCGTTCAATTTTTTACAAGAATATACCTTGGTCATTCCAAAATATTGTCACCAACGTGAGCTATAAAATTCCAAAGTGCAAGAGAATATTGTTCCCATGTTACTTAAATGGAAAATGGAAATTTGCGATGCGGCACCTCTTAATAATAATATTAAGAGCTTAAACTTTCACAGGTTTTTTTTTGTCATTCCCAACAATATTTTCGATATAATTAAGAAGTCTACTATATTTTATAACTAGATATTATGGCTCATTTATTTTTTTTCTTTTTAGGCTTTTCAGCTTCGATCAGTTGACCATTTAGCTTTAGTCGTACATGTGGAACGAGTATCATTTCAAGGCGAAAAAGACGCAGATTTAAAATACTTTAAAGAATTAGCAAACCGAATAAATTTAGCCCAATATTTAGATATGTGGACCGAAATGGTCGGTTTTAACGGAAAATATCTACCGAACGATTCTAAAAAGGACCTAATAGCTTTCCGGGTTACTGGAAAACGATCATTTAAACACTCATTTAGTTCAATGGATGCCGCCCGAACTTTCGGAGGAACCCTACAAGATCGGTTCGGATGGAAAGTTTCAATGACCGAATTTGATTTGGAGATACTTCTTTATGTTATTGACGGTAATTTTTTGAAAAAAAAAAAACAACTAATTTTGATATTAGAAAATACGAATATCCAATTGTGATTTTCAGATCGAATTTTAGTAGCATTAAAGTTGACAAAAAAATCGCAACATCATCGAAATATTGTTCAATTTGGGCCGACTACTTTACGTGCTACTGTTTGCTATAATATTTTACAATTAGCAGAATTGCAAAAAGGAGATGTTGTACTTGATCCTCTTTGTGGCGGAGGATCAATTCCAATAGAGGTTTCTATTTTTTCAGTACAATTTTTGTTTTCAGTTGAGAAGGGGGGAGGGGGAATAGGAAGTTGAATAAAATTTATAATACAAACGCAGGATCCGTTATCTACCAGGGTATACGTTCAGCTCTACTAAACTAATATAAATATTCATATTGATTTTAAAAGATAGAGAAATTTCGATATTTTTTAATCGTATCATCAAAAAACATGAAGAAAATTCCCAAACGCTTACATGATTGATTTGGGAAAAAAACTCGTGTGGTGTTCCAAAGTTAAAAAATCAATTTCTCTAATAGTTTTGGCTAAAGCTTCCTTTATATTTGGCTAAATTATTTACTTTTTGTACATTTTACAAATGATAACGATATAACGGTTATACTATATATAAAATTTATAGTTGTCTACTTTATGAAATATAATTTGCAAAAGTAAACAATAAACATAAATTTGATTAAAAGTTCAAACACAATTTATTTCCGACGTATTGCTCAAATACGTATTTCGATTGCCAAGTAAGCTTCATCAGTAGTCATCAAGTAGTATTGGCCCGCTCCGGAACTGCTATGTATCGTTCACTCGATTGTTGAAATTAAAATACAATTAATTCATGTATACTGTCCTAGATTTTTTTCCAATCTCTTCCGAAAGTCGTAAAAAAACTCATGAAGTCAATTTTCATCATAGTTTCGGCAATTTTATTGCCGAAACTTAAACTAGAACCTAAAGTTTTGACCTACATGGGGAATAATTATTCTACCGTTGAGGCTTCACAGTTAATATAAACCATTCGGTATATATCTTTATATTTGCATAGACAGAATATATATTCCACAAAACGATGTTATAGTCAAATGTTGGGAAAATTATTTTTGTTGTTCATGTGCGGTATATGTCGTCATGTTCACACATATGCGCGCATTTATCGCCTATATTCCATTCAAATTTTCATATCAGGAAATTAATTTTAAATAAAAAAAAATAACATATTGAATACACTTTTTAATATCGCCAAATCTGTAAATTTCACTTATTGAGTGAAGTCAACTATTGGCGCAATTTTTCTTGTCGTTTGTGTGGAGTATGTCATCATTTCCACACATATGTGCCCTACAATTATCGTTTCTTTCCAGTAGGTGTACGTGTTGTTTGAACTGTGGCCTAGACGTCATGTATCCCACGCTAGCGTGCATGAAATTTTTCGTACTCTGAAAAAATTATAATTGGCGATTTGTCTTCGACAAAAATGGATTTTCAGCACAAAAATAGAGAAATTTTCTTTTGTACTAAATTCTACTCTATTCAATTTTTACTATTGCATTACTGAAGTGGATTTTAGCTGTATTTAAAAGAAAATATTTACCTGACTTTAGAAAAATTATATTTTTCCCAAAAAACATTGGTAAAATCATTTTAATTATTTATTTTAAACCTACAAAAATAATTCAATATTTCTTGATTGCTTTTTTATGGTTTATTGAAAAGTTATACGTATAACTTAGTGAAACAAAAATCAAAACTAGAGCCAATAATATATGTTTGCTCAAAATTTTGCTCAATTTTCTCTAGATTCCTGATAACATTGTAGAAATATTTTTATAACGTTTTTACGTTTATACAATATATAAAGTATATTGTGTTTTTTTATGTAATATAATTTACTAAACTATCTGAGGACCACTGAGGATGATTGCTTGGCCATCGAAATACGTATCTGGGCAATACGTCAAAAATATATTTGGTTGAACTTTAGTACAAATTTCTGTTTAAACTTTACTTATGTAAATTATATTACATAAATTTGACCATAATATATTTAAAAATTTATATAGAGTATAACTGTTCAGTCAGCGGAAAAACCTAATTTGATATTTTTATAAGTTTAAGAAGAAAAATTATTAAAATATTTATTTTTTATTTGATTTTTTTTCTTTTCTGAAATCGAGAAAACCCTGAACGAGTATCAAATAATTTTCTGCTTAAAAAGTAGTTTTTAAAGTACGAAACATTTGTTGTATACTATCGTGCAGTATATGACGCCTGAGCCACAGAAAAAAAAATACGTACAACGATTGAAATAGGCGAGATATGTTGTGCACATATGTGTGGATAAAGAGACATATATCGCACGTAAACAACAACAACAATTGCCCAAAAGTTGACATAATATCATTCCTTTTTGTATTTCATTTTTTGTTTCTATATTTGCGTTTGCTTCCTAAAGTTTAATTTTCTTTAATTTTTCATCCAAAAAACCTCTTTTTGGTTTAATTTTTTTCAGATATTATTTACAATAAAAATATTTTTTTCGTTACAAATTAGCTACGAAAAATGCTACTGCTTTGTGATAATCATCACAAAGCAGTTACGGAGTGATCCAAACTACTTGATGATCACTGAGGAAGATTGCTTGGCAATCGAAATACGTATTTGGGCAATACGTCACGAATATTTTTGTTTGAACTTCCGTTCAAATTTATGTTTATGGTATGATTTTTATATATTATTATATTAAATTATACTACATAAATTGGACCGCAATATATCCCATATATTGTATACACAACCCCTAAAAATGCTTGTATTTTTTACTAGAATTGATGAAAAATTGGCTTACTATGTTGCAAAAATTGTATTCCTTTAATCGAGAAATTGTAGAAATAATTACTTTAAGGTCTTTAACGGCATTCTAGACTATCACAATTATCTGAAAATTGGTAAAAAAAACAACCCTTTAAAATATTTTTTTACTCTTGAAGTTCGGCCTTTTTGTAGTTTAGTAGTTGAATTGTGATTGATATCCTTACTTAAAAGATAAACAATTTTCCATTAAAAAACATTTTAGAATATAAAATACACGTTACCATGGAATAAGTTACGTCCTAGCCTAATATCTTACAACACGTTCAGCTACATAAATTAGACGGTAAATTTCATGCACATATGTGTGGACATAGTGACATATATCCCACACAAATAATAAAAACAATTACCCTAAAATTTTATTAAAACATTACGTGTAATATATAGTAAAGGTCATATTATTGGGAATAGTAGTCAATGTGTTAATTTTTTTAATTAAAAATTAATTTTTGAATTCAAAATTTGGATGAAACATATTTTTTTTTCTTAATTTATTAATTGAAACATTTTCATTTTAATTCAAATTATTTAATGAAATTATAATTTTCAAGACAAAAATTAAAAATTTAAGTACTATCTCTAATAATTTTAACATCCACTGTATATTTCACGAAACGATATTTAGTTAACTATAGGGGCAATTGTTTTTGTTGTTTGTGTGGGATATATGCTATCAAGTACACACATATGTTCACTACATTTATCGTGTACTTATTTGATTTTGAACTTGATGTCATTTTCATTTTGAATTAAGTTTTTTTCTCCCAAGGAACGATTATTACTTTCACCTATTGAGGCAATTTTCCGTATTAATTTTATGCGAATTCAATATGTATTACATATCTCCTAGTTATGTGGGGTATACATGTTGTTTGATGTGTGAGTCAGGTGTCACTTACCCCACGGTATAGTACAAAAAAATTTACGTACTCCTAAAAATTTTTATCTGACAGTTTTACATTTTTTAGCCCAAAAATGTTTCTTCTCTTCCATTTTTGTATTATATTTTTAAAAATTATACTTTTAACTGATGTTTTTTTTTTAGTGCGCCTTTGCATTTTCAGATACTCTAGTTTTTTGTGGTGATCATCACGAAAAAGCCATCGAAAGAACTTGGATTAATCTAGAAAATATTACAGAATTGGTCGCTCAAAAACCTGAACTTTTTTATTGGGACGCAACAAAACTACCGTTTCCAAATAACAGTATTGATGTAATTGTAACAGACATGGTAAATATTTTTTATAGGGAAGTTCTCTACTTCAGGAATTATAACTGACAAACTTTGAAATTTGAAAAATATATTAAAATTTTGAGGTTTTTCTGGGTGCCCAGATTGAGAGTATTAGTAAATTTAAAAAAAAAAAATCATTAGTTCTTTTTGGAAACCAAAATTTTCCGGACACTTCAGAAAAATTATAATTTTTTTATGTGTAAAAGTGATACTTTTAAAGATTTTTTTTTGAATTAAGTGCATGTTTTGATGGTTCGAAAATTTTGAAAACCAGTTCCGGACAGTTCATGAACTGTTCATGAATTATTTCACAAAATCAAATCATCAAAAAATTTATTTTTTAGCCGTTTGGAAAGCGATCGGGAAAAATATCCGATAATCGGGTGTTATACATTGATTTATTGGAAGAGTTCTCCCGAGTTCTTCGGAAAAAATCCGGACGCCTTGTAGTTTTAACGAACGATAGACGTAGCTTATTGAAAGTATGAAAATCAAAATCTTTCATAATATCGTATTTTTATTAACATATTTTTTTAAATTTTAGGCCCACGATGCTAGTCCATATTTGTACATATGTAGAGTAATTCAAGTTAAACTGGGTGGATTGAAACCAGCCGTATTTGTAATTAGAAGAAACGATCTAATATTTGGTTCGGATCCAGCAAAAATTGCTTTGGCAATGGACCATAAACGCAACACTAAAATTTTGGGACAAAAGAAGAAATCGAAGAGATAAACTTGAAATCTCCATAAAGTTCCACTTAACTTTCCTCATCCTACTGTATTAAACAATGCTTTGAAAAAGCAGTACAAAATGTAAATTTTTGTATTTGAAATTATATTATTTTTTCTATACTTATTTATATTTATTACTCATTAATTTGTCTTCCAAAGTTACCATAATACTCACTTAAATGTGACTATATTTCATTTTTGTCAAAATTTTCCCAGATATCCTTTCGCTATAAAATTGATTTTTTTTTACATTGTACATCCAAAAAATTTTCATTCAAATCGCTGGAATATTTAGGTGAATGTCCTACATCAATAATTTCTTCTTTCAAAAGAAAAGCATCCCAAAAATTTAAATATTTTTTATCCTTTAAAATTTTTGTTTAGAGGTGGAAGTGTAGTTTCATTCCTCCATAGAACAAAAATTTTAAGCTACCGTGGAATAAGTTACATCTAAGCCACATATTGAGACGACACATACTCCTAAATAAAATAGACGATAAATTCCGAGCATGGATGTGTGGACATGATGACATATATCCTACACAAACGGGCAGAACTGTTGCCCCCAAAAATAATTACCTGAATATTGTTACTTAAAATATACAGTACGTGACTTTATTATTAGAGATGGTTCTCAATTCATTCATTATTGTATATCAATATATTTGATGGGGTTTCGGATGGGATATAACTATTTTTTTTCATGTGTAATATTCTTATAAATTTAGCTCATACGCAAAATTAGCAACAGTTTACTTAAAAAATCAAATTTTAATTCAAAAATTTAAAATTTCAGTACTACCTTTAGTAATATGAGCATCTACGGTATATTTCACGAAACGATATTTCATCAAATGTTGAGGTAATTTTTCTTGTTATTTGTGTGGGAAATATGTCATAATGTCCTCACAAAAGTGCAGCAATAATGCCGTCTATTCCTTGTACCTCTATAGCTGTTGTATAATTATGGGCTTGGGTGTCATTTATTCCGTAGAACCTCATGAAGTATTTCATAATCTCAAATATATTCCAACGAAAAAAAAAATTTCCATGTAGTAACACAATCAACAATGGTACCCTAAAAATGCCAATATTTGGCTAAAATTGAGGAAAATTTGATTACCCATTATTAAAGGAGTTATTCCCAGAATAAAGAAAATGTTTAATTAATTACCTTACAGACATTTTAGACAAAAATAATCATTGACAATTGACGAGAAAAACTAGCATTTATCATTTATTTTTGCTCCGGAAAATTTCCGGTTAGTAGTTTAGGGGTGAAAGTGTGGTGGTATTCTTCCATATAAAATAAAAATTTATTTCTTTGAAACACTATTTTAAATGAAAAAATAATTCATTTATACTACCGTGGAATAAATCACTTGTAAACTTAACATCGTATATTAAGTACACATACATAAAATAGACGATAAATTTCGTGCACATTTGTGTGAACATGATGTCATATATCCCACACAAATGACGAAAAAATTTGCCCCTATTTAAATGGAAAATCGAAATTTGCGATGTGGCACCTCTTAATATTAATATCAAGAGCTTAAACTTTCACAGGATTTTTTTTTGTCATTTCCAACAATATTTTCGATATAATTAAGAAAAAAAATTCATATTTTTTTTAAAATCAGTCTAGTGGACATGATAGCATATATCCCACACAAATGACGAATGGAATTGCCCTTAAATATCAATTCGTGCAATACATAGTAGTGGTTAAATTATTAAAGTGAATATTACCTTAAGGACAATTTAGACAAAGATAGATAACTGAAAATTTGTGAGAAACCATCGTTTGTTATTCGTTTTTGTTCTGAAAAATTATATTTTTTGTAGTTTAGGGAAGAAATTGTAATTGTATCCTTAAGAATAGGATAATGATTTTTCTTTAGAATACTTACCTTAATGTCTACTGGCCATAGCCGTTACGATATTTTCTTGTAAGGAAAATTCAATTTTTATAGTATTCCATGTAATTATTTTGATCGCATAAGTTATGGAATCATTGATACATTTAATATTTAAGGTTGCAGTTTAAGTTTATTGTTTTCATAGGATTTCCTTATTGCTATTACCCTCTACTAATACGCCAACAAAATTTTAAAATTTGAAATTTCCGAAATTTTCTATTATCTATCATTGGGAAATCGTTTGTGAAAAATACTTTAGTTGTGATTAAGTAATTACGAAATTTAATTATTTAGTCATTGATATACCAGTCATTGATATAGTAAAAAGTAATGAAAATATGGTTTTTAGCGACATATAACAAAATGCTGGAAAAGTTTTTTTTTCTTATTTTCCGGCATTTGTGTTGTTAAAACCCATATTTTCTTTACATTTTCTAAACTTTAAATTTTTAAACTTCTGTATATTTTAATTATTTCTAACTATAAATACGAAAGGGGTAGGAATTTCCAAAATGTGATCATCACTGACATGGTCGAAGGGAGGGGGCAAAAACTCTAAATTTGTGTGATGTAATTTATAATTGGTCTCCTATTGTTAAATAAAGTGTTTATTAAAAATTAAAATAAATCAAATTTAAAAGTATACATTTTTATTAGTTAGTGCCATTTTTTTGCATTATATCGATGCATCGAAACTTCGAATCAATTCGATGTATCGAATGATAAAAATCGAGTAGAATCGGTGCATCGATGTAGTGAATACCCTTACCTCAAAAACTGCAAGACGATTGAAAAGAAAGATGCCTCGTGACCTGCTTATAACTTAAGATACACCCCAGTGGGAGTGTTCTCAATTATTCCAGATTCCTGTCGTCAAATTGGGTAAAAGGATTATGATCCTGACAAGCCGTTCTTGAATTTAAAAGATGAATAAATGTAGTGTCTTTCTATACTTTAACTCATTTCTTATAATTACTCAATTACAATTACACTTTTAGCATTTTTACAATGATTAATTCTTCATTCTTCATTCTTTAACTTTACTTTCTTACTGGTTACTCTTCAAGGCGCATGATTGATGCTTCCTTCCAATCACATTGCCTCCTTCTATAATCTCATTCTCCCCTCTTTTCTTACATGCTATCTCACACACACATCAACGCACTCTTTCTAACATTCGGAAATCTCGACTCTACAGAAATATAATAGCTAATAAATGGATATGAAAATCATTTCATCTTAAGAAAAAATATAAATTTAACGATATACATACCTAAGGAAAATATAGTTTATTATTTACAAATTTGTTATCTATAAAAGAGTATATAATAATTTATAATAATTGCTATCGTAAATATATTTTACATATATTATCTCGCTTAAATGATCATCTATGTTTTTTAGATTTATTATATATAATTTATATATTTCAGTACATTTGCTTTTTTTATTTACACACTAAGTATATTTTCAATGATTTCAATAAAAGATTTTTCAAAAACCCACGAAATTTCCATCTCAATTTTGCGAGTAAAAACTATTGAAAATTGAAAAGTCCTTGATTTGGTCCATTTTACCCTGAATCAAAGAATTTTTTTATAAGAATCAACATGAGAAATCACATTGGAATCCGCATGGGAAACCACATAGGAAACCACATAGGAACCCATGTGGATTTTTTATATGGAAAGGAATCACAATTATTCCAACATAGGTAATAATACTTACATTTTTTTATATAAAATTCTTTTGCTTAGAAAAAAACAATCTCGTTACTGAGGTTTCAGATCACATCGATAAAAAGCGGGTCCCACATAATCGTCTTCACTAGATTCGTTTTTCTTCCCAACGGATTCCGGATCGCCAATGCACATCAACCCCATTTGATGCATAAACCATGTTTTTTTTGCCACCAAGTACTTCTGAAATTAAAAATGACAAAAAATGGTGTGAGTTGTTTATTATAGTTTTGGTATCTACGCACCTGTAAATCTACTTGATAGGAATTGTCACTAATCCAGCGATATAATACTTCGGGGTCATCATAAATCTGCAAAATTTCTCCACTTATTCGATTGTAAGAACCAACAAAGGTAGATTTTTGGATTTTGGTTTTTGATTTTTGGGTTTAGATTTTTGATATTTGGTTTTTGGTTTTTGATTTTTGGTATTTGGTTTTTGATTTTTGGGTTTAGATTTTTGGTATTTGGTATTTGGTTTTTGATAATTGGTTTTTGATTTTAGATTTTTGGTATTTGGTTTTTGATTTTTGGGTTTAGATTTTTGGTATTTGGTTTTTGATTTTTGGTATTTGGTTTTTGATTTTTGGGTTTAGATTTTTGGTATTTGGTTTTTGATTTTTGGTATTTGATTTTTGATTTTTGGTATTTGGTTTTTGATTTTTGGTATTTGATTTTAGATTTTTGATATTTGGTTTTTGATAATTGGTTTTTGATTTTAGATTTTTGGTATTTGGTTTTTGATTTTTGGTTTTAGATTTTTGGTTATTGATTTTTGGTTTCTGAATTTTGATTTTTGGGTTTAGATTTTTGGTTTTTGGCTTTTGATTTTGTTTTTTGCCACTCGCTCGTAAGTTTTATTGATTAGAATGTCAATTTTTAGGAAAGTACAAAAATCTATAATCCAAAAATTGGCATACTCGTTGAATTGCTTGTTGGCTTCAACTAATGACGCTAAATTTCTTAGAGGAGCCATTTCTTAACTTTGTGATGCACGCCCCCTAGCAAGGCACGCCTCAACTCAACTACTACCTTAGAGCAATTGAATGAACATAGATGGAGGTACTTTCGCTTGCTATACAAACACAGGGGTTTAGTATGAGGACTTACGTTTAACTTTTTTGACCTCAAAATTGATTCGGAAATTCAATCTTTTACAATAATTTTACTTCATCGAACTCGGTCGAAATAGTTATCGTCACTATGCGCATGATCAACTAAGGTAGAGAGAGATAGAATCTCCGAAGTTTAATGTGATATTTCGGATCTTTAAATACAATAATAGAACTCTATGCAACACCTCTGATAATGAAATTCAACGTCATACGTAAGCAATTCAACGGACCAAATAGCATGTTTTTTATTCTTCCCTACTGCAGCGTCATCTGCTGGTTCATACAATAAATTTATTATTTTGAACAATGGGTGGAAAATTTTTAATTGTTACTTACCACACTTTCAAAACGAACACAGGCCATTCGTTCATTGCTTTTCTTTATAATAACAGCGACATGAGTATTGTTAAGATTTGCATAGTCCAAATGAGAAATAAACTCCGATAAAACTTTGCTGTATTTAATCAAATGTTCTTCTGAATAAAACCTATAACATTGCCAAATTAGACCACGCAATAAATGGCTCAACGGTTTTGTGCAAAGGCATTTTTTTATCCAGCATGGTAATCCAAACAAATCGCTAAAGGTTATCTTAGTTTTCCACCACTGCGGCGATGTTTCAAACGGCGATGAAATTTCTGGATCAATGGTATGACGACAAAGAAATACTAAAAGATGGTAAAGTTGAATAACTGTTAACTTATCCAAGTCTGCGGGCAATCCATTAGCGAATATTAACGGTAAAAATCCAATTGTTTTTTCGAGAACTTTACCTAAAAAGCAAATTTTTCTTAAGATATTTATAACATACTACATGTACTAAACAGTTATGACTATAAGTCTATTATTAGATTCTTTTTGCAGTATATCTATTCTATTATCGGAAGATTTCAATTGATGTAGAAATTGAGACAATTATCAAAATTTAAATCAAAAATTTGATAATATTTGCCTCTTAGAATATTAGCCATACTTAAGATTAATTCTTTCATCCAAAACCTACAATGGGCATGATCACTAAAATCGAAAAATTATCGTTTGTTATTAGGAAATATGTATAATTTACGAAAAATTACATTTTTCAGAAGAAATTTTCAAGTTTAATAGGAAAAATTATCATTTTAGATTTCAAATTTAAAATCCACGCCATAACGCATGAAAGTGTCATGGCGGCACGTATGACGTCACGGTTGTAAACAAACGTATATACAATAGATGCTCAATGAATAATTATGTAACTTTATGTTATTAAATATCAATTCAAAAGTATATATGTAGGTGGAATGCAGTCCCTAAATGTAAACAACAAAAAAATTATTGAAAACTTCAATAATTCAATTGAACCTATCATAGTAGGTACTAAAAACTACAGTTGAAGTATCTACTCAAAAAATGCTCATTTCTACCTCTATATAATTTCATCCTCAAAATTGCTCCTCCAAAAATCCTATTAGTATGAATTATTGTTAATTTTTATAATTAAAAGCTTCTTTGTATAATAGAATGATCCATCATTTCCTTCTAATATTACCCACCAAATTTCATTGGGTCGACATTAATATTCTCAATGAAAAAAGTTCAAAATTTTTTCTCAGATATAAATATAGAAAGCTAAGAACATCTTTTAACTATCTAACTTTCTTTCTTGTAAGTTCTAATCGTAAAACAATGAAACGTTAATGCAATTGGTAATGATATCAGGCTTCTGGGATTAGTTAGCCCCAATTTCTAAGTATAGTTCATCTAGTTTCAATGTATTCGTTTGCTCAATTACGACGTCATTCTTTCTGATTGGTGTTCAACTTATTCTTACATACTCAAGATTTAAATGTTTATGTGCACAGGCTTTGCATCTAGCGTTCTGCTGTGTGCTCATCGAACCATGAAAACAAATAAAGGGGGAGTGGTCAAGCACAGTAAGATGTTCAACACATTGAACGCTTTGTCAGTCACCGGTGACTGACAATTAAGTACAGGGGATCCCCGTAAATCCGACAAACAGTTTGCAGGGCAGAGTCGGATTAGCGAATTTATCGGATTATAGAGTACTGCATAAGACCCCCTATAGTCCGGAATTTTTTACGAAAGAGTACCTTGTAATCGGACAAATTACTCAATATACAACAAAATATTCAATACATAATAAATAATAGACAATGTCGGATTACAGGGGGTGCCAGATTAGCCGAGGGCCGGATTATCGGGGGTCCACTGTATTCCAATTGAGCCGTGTCAGTTATTGGTGACTGACAATACATGGCTACTTTTATTTACTTTTTATGGCTATATGGTTTTGTCATTTTACGAAAAACCCGGTCGGCGTTCAATGTGTTACGAAGTATTTTTGGGGACTTTTGATTTAAGAGACAAAAAAAGTAAGAATTTGGGTCGAAAGTGCCAGAAATGTGTGTAGTGTGAAATAAATAAACTTTTGTAATAAAATAAATTTGTTATTGTATGATCTGAATCGCTAATCCCAACAAACCTGTCTAATACAAATAAAAGTTAAAAATGTAACAATATTTTTCTTAACACACCATGTTTATATAGTTATTCGTAATTTATGTTTTTCATTAACTCAAAAGAGGCATTTTTTATCAAGATATACACTTTTTGCTTAAAAAATACTTCAACCATCCGTGTTTAGGTTTGTATTGTTATAATTTTTCGGAGAAAAAAAAATGAATTATGTGATTAAACATCTTTGCGCCCAGCATCCTGCTGTGTGCTCATCGAGTTATGTAAACAAATAAAGAAAGAGCGGCCAAGCACAATAAGATGAAAGTTGTTCTAGTGGTTTTTTGATTTAAGAAAAAAACGTATAAACGTATAGAATGTGCAGTGTGAAATATATAAACATTAAACCAGAGGTACTTTCTTAAAATTTTCATAAAATTAAAAATTTAAATTCAATGAAATGGATCGAATTTTTCTAATGATAGTCACTTACCAGCCATTAATGTTTTTTTGGTTGCTTTAACTTCATCAATATCAATTGGATCCATAGTTGTCGTCAATTTTTCACTTCCAAATCACAAAAATTAGCCCAGGAATGATTAGCCCAGCAAAAGAAATCATTTTATTTGGACACTTCTGATTCCTGGGTGATACGAACACTGAATGACCACATTCAAAATCAAAACGTCCACTACCCACAAAATCGGCGAATGTTTATGTTTATAAAATTTTTAACCAATAGATAATGTAAAGCATATCATAAGATATTAAATAAACAATCCATTAAATATTGCTTAGTGTAACTAAATACGTTGATTATTTTCTTCAGTTTTACGAAAATTCCAATGGGCAAAATTATTGTTTATATTTTTTTTATCAAAAAATGTTCAGCGATAATTTTTCGAACTGGCATTCTTACCAATGTTTATTATTTGGTTAAAGTATTATATTTTCGTAAAGTATTCTGGTTATCTTTTAATTTTCTTATACAATCGATTGTAGGTAATTCAATACTATTTATTATACAAATAAATTTATTATTTTTATGATAAAAATTTTTTAACAACTTAAATATTTATTATCTCCCATTTGGAATAATCAGCATTTTGTATAATGGGTAGTTTTTGATTGAAAGTAATTCTTTGTCTTAAAATTATCTCCTTTATAATAATAGTTTTTTTTTTATTAATTTTTTTTTTATAAAATAATTACCGAAATATTTTTAAGATACAAAAACCATTTGGTGGATATTATGATTTTGATTCATAGTCACTGAAGTACTAAATTTTGGAACTAGTTTTACTTTTAAATCATTTTCAAAATCTTCGTTAAAACCACCAAATTGTTGATATCTTATAACACCAAATTATTAAAAAATGATTACTAAAACAAACACCCAGAAACCAAATTTTGAACATCATTTAAAAGGCCAATTTTTTGTACCACTTATAAAATTTTGTACCATTTTAAATAAATAGAAATCCAATGGAAGAACTTTGAATGATTATTGAAAATAAAGCAATTTCATCCTTAATTTATTTTGGATGATGGGTAGTTTTTGATTGAAAGAAATTCTTTGTCTTAAAATTATATTTTTTATAATACATAATAGTTTGTTTTTTTTTTAATTAAATAATTACCGAAATATTTTTAAGATACCAAAAATCATTTGGTGGATATTATGATTTTGACTCATTTATTTGAGACCACTAAAACAAACGACAGGAAATAAATTTTTGATTAAAACATTAGTATTCCACTAAATATACAAAAAAGTATTGCCAAAATATTACATTGTTATATAGGTAGATCTTTGCTGGACCGAATTTTTGTGTTATCCACGAAACTGTCGTTTTTTTATACAAAATGTAAGTACTAAATTTTGGAACTAGTTTTACTTTTAAATAATATACATAATCTTCGTTAAAATCACCAAATTGTTGATATCTTATAACACTGAATTATTAAAAAATAGTTACTAAAACAAACACCCAGAAACCAAATTTTGAACATCATTTAAATGGCCAATTTTTTGTACCACTTATAAAATTTTGTAGCATTTTAAATAAATTGAAATCCAATGGAAGAACTTTGACTGATTAAATAAAGCAATTTCACCCTTAATTTATTTATTCCAGGGTTGTGCAAAGGAATCGTGCATTATCGTTTTGCAGAATAAAGTTTTCTTTATTGACAATTCTTATGAAAGTTTAGGTCGTAAATTAGTAAAATCCTCCGATTTCTTTTTTATTTTTTCTAGTTTCTGTGTTTGCTGTCATAGTTTACAAAAGTGGATTTGAAAAAGTTTCAAAAATTTTTCATAAATACCTATTATAATATTGAAAGTTTCTGCAAAAGAGGAATTCGGGATGCGTATTTGAATTTAATGCATAGATATCCCGACATATTCGAAAAAAACGGAGCAATTTTGGCGAAAGCTTAATTGCAATACACATTTATATAGCACATTTAAACATATAATAACATAACATATAATAAATAAACTAATTTTTCACATTTTTATACATTCCATGGTGTACAAATGAAAATACAATTGAAGCGCCCGATTAAATTCCTAATACGGTCGACATGAATAAATTTTTGGATCATATTGAAGCAGTAAACTTATGTGTAAATTCCATTGTTGGAAACCGTTTAAATTTGATGAGGTGCCTCATTTTATTTTAATTGTTGTTCATTTTCCTGAATTTTAACAACAAAAATCATTAATTTTCTGGGATTTCAACGCATGAAATTCAAATACACATGGCGGATTCCAATTTTGCGAAAAAAATCATTATTTTGACACTTTTTTTACACAATATCACACTTTTTTCTTTTAAATAAGAAGACAATTCAGGCTATTGAAGATCTTTTTTTTTTATTTAATATTTTTTTTATTCAATTAGCTACGTTTCGTTACTAACCGTAACTTCATCAGGCTTCTTGATTCACAAAAACGTTTGTGAATTTTTTTTTATTTTTTATTTTTATTGAATATTGAATTTAAATTGAAAATATTTTATTTTTGTGAATCAAGAAGCCTGATGAAGTTACGATTAGTAACGAAACGTAGCTAATTGAATAATAAAAATATTAAATAAAAAAAAAAAGATCTTAAATAACCTGAATTGTCTTCTTATTTAAAAAAATAAAAGCTGAGATCTGAATTTTATCATCTACAATATCAAACTTTTACAAATCTATTTTCAATTACTCTAAAAAAGAGTCTATCATTGTTAATTTTTCTTTTATTTTTCATACTTTGTTATTATTAAACAATATTTTTCTAAATTTTCCTGTATTTTTGTTTTTATATCTCGCGAAAACCCCTATATTCTTAACATCAATGACTAAATTATTATTTTTTTGTAATTAACTAAAAACCACTAAACTATTTTTTCACAAACGAAACGAATTCGTTCACAAACGATGTTCCAACGATTTACAATAGAAAATTTCAAAAAATTCAAACTTTTTTTTTTTTATTAAAATTTTGGTGCTCAGCAACGTAGGCCATATGCACCTAAGATATATTTACATAGATGAGTTTTTTACATTAAGTATAGATTATATGTAATGGTATTTATCTATGAACATTGAAATTTAGCTAAAATTATTAAGATTAGAGTAAAACTATAAATTTGAGATATAAATAATATGTGAGCACAATGGATTTACACAACAGATTAAATTTTTCACTTATAACAGATTATATTTTGATATTTGGTTTCTTCAGGGACTGTAAAATATCCAGGGCGATGGGCGACGATGGTCTGAGGTCTTCCCATCTCAGCGTTCCATTTCTGGATAGAGCCCCGTTACATCCAACCAGAATATGGTTGACATCCAGGACGCTCCTACATATGGAACAAGATTTTTGTTCTTCGCCTCTTAGGATCCAGTCATGGGTTTCCCATGTGTGCCCCGTTTTTAGGCGAATCAGGGTCACTTGGTCCGTTCTGCTCATGTTCCCTTTATAATATGTTTTCCCAACTTTATCTTTAATCTGTCAAAGGTGGGTTTGTGTTTTGTTCCACTTTTTTTGTCACGTTTCTGTAATTATTTTTGCAACAGTTTTGGCATTGTTGTTGGGTCCTTCTTCATTTATAGGGTATAGATATTTTATGCTACGTGCCTTTTCCAGGATAATGGCCTGTATAGGGGGAGGTTTGGGTTTATTAATTTTGGTCAGGAACATCTTTCGTTGGGGATAATATTTACACAACTGATGGTTTGGATGGTGGGACAGGCTTTTGGCTTTTAGGCTATATTTCAGGATTTGGAGTTGGCGACGCATAGTTAGGTCTGGTTCGCCAGGTGGGGCAGGTGCGGTGGACTCCTGTGGTGATTCTGATTCCTAGGTTGTGTTCAGGGTCCAGAATACCAAGTGTGGAATAGCTAGCCAATGCGTAAGCTACACTGCCATAATCCAGTTTGGATCTGATCAGTAGGGAACAGTAGGGAATTCATGTCTCCACGTCCTCTTCCATTCAGAACCTTCAGGAGATTCATTCTATGGAGGCAGTCAGCCTTAAGTGCTCGTAGGTGGCTTGTCCATGTGAGTTTGTGGTCCAGTCTGACTCCGAGAAAGTTAACCTCCTTCAGGAACCGAATTTTTCTCTTGAAGAGCGTTATTTTAGGGATGCTAGGTTCTTTTTTTTGGTGGTGGAACATGTTCCCTTCAGTTTTGTCGTTGGCAAAGTATAAGCCGTTTTCGTTGGACCAATTTTCCAATTTATGAAGAGTTTTTTGTAGCAGTTGTTTGGCTATATTTTCTTCTTATTGGGTTTCTATTGGGTTCGGAAAATTGTCGGCTATATTATTGATAGTTATGAGGAACAAGGTAGGGCTGAGTATGGAGCCTTGGGGCACTCCGTTTTAAAGGGTTAATAAGGATAAGTGGTGATTCCGGACTCGGACTCTCATCAGTCTTTCCTGCAGGAAGTCCTTGATGCTATTAATTCAAAAGTCCTTACTTCAAACTTATATATAGTTGTATTCTAAGAAAATAAAACTCGCATTGAAACCACAAATTCCAATGTTTCGAACTCTCCATCTTATAGAATTCCTAGAATACTTCAAAAAAATATAAGTTTTTGGTTCAAAATTTGCTATTTTTTTATCACTAAAACAGTTCCAACGATTTAGAAATAATTCTGCTTTCCTTTTATAAAATGATAGTACCAGTAGAACTTAATCTTTAGCTTTTTTCTTCAGAATATCAAATATATTGGAATTGTTAACTGTTCTTTTGAAACCAGACCAAGAATACTTCTCGGTCGGTATAATAGAGGGAGCCACCGGGGTGGATCTAAAATTGTTGTGATTATTATAAGAGTTAGGTATGATATGAAAGGATGGGCTTTTTGATGGAGGAGGCTAGCAATTTTGGCGCCATTTTCTAATGAGGTGATGATTGGGAGAAGGAATTGTTTAAGGAGATTTTTGGTGGAGATATGATTCTTTTACTAATTCTCGCGAAGTCCATTTTTGGGGGAAAACCTTTGATATCCTGGTTCTACAAAAAAGGTTTTGGAAGTTTAATTTTTGGATATTATCCAAAAATTACGGTTGAGACCTTTTCATCTTATAGAATTGCTGGAATACTTCAAAAAAATACCAGTTTTTGATTCAAAATTTGCTGATTTTCGACTAATAAAACAGTATCAATGATTAGGAAATAATGGTGCTTTTCACTTATGAAATGATAGTACCGGTAGTACTTAATTATTAGTGTTTTTTTTAGAATAGACGTAATGGAATTGTTAACTGTTCTTTTGAAACAAGAACGAGAATACTTCTCGATTGGAATAATAGAGGGAGCCACCTGTTGCTTTCTTTCAATGGATTTAGTATTTATTTTTTTAATGAATTAAATGATCATTTTTGGAGGGATCTAAAATTGTTATGGATAAGAGTTAGGTATGATATGAAAGGATGTGCTTTTTGATGGAAGAGGATAGCAGTTTTGGCGCCATTTTCTGATGAGGTGATGATTGAGAGAAGGAATTGTTTATGGAGGTATTTGGGGGTAGTATGGTTGTTTTACTAATTCCCACGGAGTCCATTTTTGGGGGAACACTTTTTGGTATTCTGGTTCTACCAAAATGGTTTTTGGATGTCTAATTTTTTGATAGTGTCCAAAAATGGCGGTAGAGATGTGGAAGATTTCACGAATTCCGTAATTAGTGGATTCCTGATGGATTTCAGGGAGATGTTTTCCGAAAGTGGTTTTGACTAATTGTATGATTTTTGGTATTTGGTCGATTTTTTGTTGGAACTTGTAAGTGACGCTTTTTTTTTGTTGTTTTAGACGAGGGCAATGGTTTTCGGATGATTACTCGACGGGGCCGAGGAGTTTTGATAGAGTCGTTGACTTACGAAACGTGATTCGAGTGGGTTCGGAGGAAGACGACGCGTCGGTTCCCACCGTCGTCTATACATTGCCCCATTCTCGTCACTCCAAAACGCCAATTTCAAATGTTTCGTTTACAATACGCAAGTCGAGTGATGCCAGTATGGATTTTGCGCACTCGTGTTGAAAGTGAGGTTGGGAAAGGTGGAAGAGGGCATTGGCGAGTTGTGGAACGATGAATATGTGGTTAGGTTCAGTGTCGATGCTTCTGGGGCTAACGAAAATATTTAGCTCAGTTAGTATACATAATCGTGTTGGACTGGTCGAGCTGAGGGCGCGCCATGATTTCAAACAATTCTAATAGCAATACTTTTTGTGTGATCCCCGAAATTTTGTAGAGAATCTTTTCAGTTGTATGCATAAAATGGAGGTTTAGCACGCTGATTTTCGACAACAATTGGGGTGGAAAACGTGTCGTTTTTCTGCTGGTTCTGAGCATTTGCGAACGTTTCGATTGTTTTAAATGTGTGTTTTTTGAATGTTTAGTGTGTGGGTGTGAAAATTTTCGATGAAATGATGGAATTACGGCTGCATTCGCCAGCAGGAGCTGAACCAGTTGTCTATCAATGGCCGTTGACATCAGGCAGAGGATCGGTAAGAAAAAAAAAAAAAAAACAGAACTCCAAAAGCGAACCTCGAAATACCAAAAATCGTTGGGCGATTGAACTCTTCATCAAATTCCTGAAGAGTTCGACCTAAATCCAATGGGACAACCCAAACGTGCATCAAATTGTGAAAACGAGCGTATTTTCATTCGATATCCCCAATATAATGTCATCTCGTGTTGAATGTTTTGAATTTTATTGATTTTCCCGAGGAGTCTTTCAGTGGGATAAAGTCGACGACTCTTTGTTGGTATCGTTACACTATCATACACCACAAATAAATAAATGGAACATTACGATTTTTCAACTCTCCCGCAATTACCAACAAAAATAATTAATCACCTATCATTAACATCCCCATAATTGATTCCCAATCCAAAAATTTTGGCGAAAATTCCATGAAAAATTCATTAGTTTCCATTAGAAGCAAAAGTGAAATTTATTCTTATGTAATTTGTGAATGTAAATAGTTTCGATTGAATCTATTGATAACCTACGTAAAAGTTACATTTTTTGATGTCAATTTTGGATGCACTTTTCAAGTTTACCACTTCAAATACACACCAGATGCATTATTATTACATAACAATTGTTGGAACACTAAAATTCTAATTCCATAATCCAAATAAAAATGATCCAAATGTTTATGATTTAATCGCGCCATTTATAAATTAATAAATAAAAAAAGTAGTACAAAATTGCCTTAACCTTTAACAATCCATTAATCAAATAATTTCGCATCGCCAATCGTTAAAAGTATCTGAAATTGAAGTTATTCCAGAAAAAAAAATAGTAATTTTTTTAATAACTTTCTTAAAAAATTTTTGGTGTTGTTGAAAATTTGTTTAAGTAAATTTTGGATGTATTTTTCAAGTTTACCACCTCAAATTTACACTAGATGCATTATTATTCCATAAAAGTTATTGTAACATTAAAATTGACATTTTTTGTCAAATTAGAAACCTTTCAAGTGATTATTATTAATTGCATCATTTATAAATTGATGAGTAAAAAAGTTATACAAAATTCCCTTAATATTTATCAATTTACTAATAAAATAATTTCGCATTGTTTATGGATAATATTTGGTAAAGATTCGTCAAAAGTATCAGGGGTTTAAGTTATTGCACTTGGAAAAAAAAATTCTAACACTTTTTATTACCTTTCTTAAAATATAAAATCAGAAAATCAAAATTGGTATCAAAAAATCAAATTTTTAAATCAAAAAGTTTAAAAATGCGTTAGACACCATCAATTTGAATATTATTAATCGCGCCATTTATAAATTAATAAATAAAAAAGTAGTACAAAATTTCCTTAACCTTTAACAATCTACTAATCAAATAATTTCGCATCGCCAATTGATAATATTTTGGTCAAATTCGATAAAAATATATCAGAAATTGAAGTTATTCCAGAACAAAAAAATAATAGTTTTTTAATAACTTTCTCAAAAAATTTTTGGAATTGTTCAAAATTTGATCAAGTAAATTTTGGATGTACTTTTCAAATTTACCACCTCAAATTTTCACTAGTTACATTATTATTACATAAAAGTTATTGTAACATTAAAATTGACATTTTTTTATCAAATTAAAAACCTTTCAAGTGATTATTACTAATTGCATCATTTGTAAACTGATGAGTAAAAAAGTGATACAAAATTCCCTTAATATTTATCAATTTACTAATTAAATAATTTTGCATTGTTAATAAATAATATTTGGTTAAAGATTCGTCAAAACTATCAGGGGCTTAAGTTATTACACTTGGAAAAAAAATTCTAACACTTTTTATTACCTTTCTTAAAATACATAATCAGAAAATCAAAATTGGTATCAAAAAATCGATTTTTTAAATCAAAAAGTTTAAAAATGCGTTAGACACCATCAATTTGATTATTATTAATCGCGCCATTTGTAGATTGTGGAATAAAAATTTTCTTCAAAATTTGATCAAGTAAATTTTGGATGTATTTTGCAAGTTTACCACTTCAAATACACACTAGATGCATTATTATTACATAAAAATTGTTATAACACTAAAATTCTAATTCCATTATCCTAAAAGAAATCATCCAAGTGATTATTATTATTCGCGCCATTTATAAATTAATAAATAAAAAAGTGATACAAAATTTCCTTAACCTTTAACAATCTACTAATCAAATAATTTCGCATCGCCAATTGATAATATTTTGGTAAAATTCGTTTAAAGTATCTGAAATTGAAGTTATTTCAGAAAAAAATAGTAGTTTTTTTAATAACTTTCTCAAAAAATCAATTTTTGGAATTGTTCAAAATTTATTCAAGTAAATTTTGGATGTACTTTTTAAGTTTACCATCTCAAATTTACAGTAGTTGCATTATTACTACATAAAAGTTATTGTAACATTAAAATTGATATTTTTTTGTCAAATTAAAATCCTTTCAAGTGATTATTATTAATTGCACCATTTGTAAATTGATGAATTGAAAAGTTATACAAAATTCCCTTAACATTTACCAATCAACTAATTAATTAATTTTACATCGATAATAGATAATAAATGACAAAGATTCGTCAAAAATATCTGAGGTTTAAGCTATCGCCCAAAAAAGAAATAAAAAGTAGCACTTTTTAATTACTTTCTCAATAATCGAATTCAAAAAATCAAAATTGATATCAAAAAGTCGAATTTTGGAATCAAAATTTAAAAATCTCTCGCACGTTTTCATAAATAGATATCTATCGAATTTTTGTTAGGCTTATTTGTTTTAAATGTTATTTCTCGATTTAAAAATTTTTATTAACCCTAGAGTCGCTAAAAGCTTTTGTAATTATAAATCGCAAATATTAATAGTAGGTAATTAGCATAAATAGTGTTACGTAATTTTAATCGAACTATTCAAACTGTTTTGTGGTGTTATTCCTACTAATTATGTATTCGTTTATTAAAATAACGTAAAGGAATATTTATATCAATTTTGAACGATTTATCCTAAAGCAAAATTATAAATTGGTATAGCCAATAGTTAAAATTTTGAGATCCAAAAGTGAATCAATTAATAATTGAAATTATTGTTTAAATCAATGGGCACAGGTTAATACGAATTATGTACATATCTAAATTAGTTAGTGTATACATTAACGGCTATGCATATTTTAATGGTGCTCTAAGTAGTAATTACACTAAAATATAACTTATAAGTTTATATATTTATGTGGAAAATACTTGCGTACAAGGAAGTCATGTGGCATTACTCCTGATTTATTAATTTTTGACATCGTATTTCCAAATATAAGACCTAATTTTGTATAAGTTTTTGTCTAAAAAAATTAAATTCAGGTTAATTTTTTGTGAAAATCCGAAACCCAAAAATATAAAAATTATACATCGATACATTTTTTCAATTTTCAATGCTTTCAATTTCCACGTAATGGAAAATACAGTAAAATTCAATATTGATTTCTTATATAATTGACATTTTCATTTAATGTTGTCTAACCTATAACTGCAAATATTATTTAATATATTTGTTATATAAACTGGAATAAAAACATATTTGTTATGATTGGTTTTACATCATCCAGTATTATCAAATACTCATTCAATGTTACAAGTTTCATTGCCAAATAACACTTTTGCTTAACACAAATTTTGTATTCATTAAGTATAATTTAATGATTATAATATATAGATATATATTTTTATCAAAAATTCAAAAAGGAAATGAGGTTAAATTATCTGATTAAAATTTTTAAGTGCACATATTTTGATTTTATTCAGGAAGTTTGGAAGGTTACAAAAAAAAAAAATATTGTTGAAAAATTGGGAATTTTTGTACTTGTCGCCATTGTTTGTTCCCTTTATTGATATTTATAATTCTTCTAGAATTATTTGTATTATTTTTGTTTTTTTCGGAGAATACTTTTCATCGATTTCCCGACTTCTTCAGATACTATAGCAATTATTAATTATAAAAATATCGATTGAAGAAATCGTAAAAAAATATGAGTTGTACAAAATTATAAATTAAAAAATGAGTATAAATTCTCAAAAAATCACAGTATATATAAATAATTATAAACTATGGGAAAGAGCCATCAATATATTAAAATATATACTTTGGTTGCAATTTAATGATAAGTAAGAACTCCTTTTTGAATGTTTTTAAAGCCGAAAGTTTCAGGATCATTTGAATATACAGTTTATATTCTCATTTTTTGAAATTTATATATATTTCTAAAATATTTATTTTTGTACAACACGTTTCATTGGTTTCCATGCCTTTTAGATATTATTGTAGTTATGAATTACAGAAATTGAACCTGAAGAAATCGTGAAGAATACGTGTCTTACAAAATTATAAATTCAAAAATGATAATTCTCAAAAAAGCATAGAAAATATAAGTAATTATAAACTATGGGAAAGAACCATCAAAACATTAAAATATATACTTTTGTTGCGATTAAAATATAATTAGGAACTCCTTTTTGGATGTTTTTAAAGCCAAAAGTTTCAGGATCATTTGAATATACAGTTTTTATCCTTTGTTTTTGGATTATATATATTTTTTGAAAATATTTACTTTTATAAAACACGTTCCAGCGGTTTCCCGACTTCTTCAGATACTATTACAATTATTAATTATAAAAGTAGTTCCTGAAGAAATTGTGAAGAATTCATGTTGTACAAAATTACAAATTCAAAAATGAGTATAAATTCTCAAAAAATCATAGATAATATATGTAATTATAAACCATGGGAAAGAACCATCAAAATATTAAAATACTTTGATTGAAATTACATGATAAGTAGGAACTTCTTTTTTGATGTTTTTAACGCCAAAAGTTCCAGGATCATTTTCAACCCTGCTCTTTATAAAACAATAAGGCTGTAACTGTTCATGGTGGTTAACAAGTTTTGGGCCCAAAAATAGGTTTGTGCCATATGCTCCTACACAGGAACATATTTTTGGGATGAATTTGACCAAATTCAAAAATAATGGACACCCTACTGTTAGATTAGTTTTCGCCAAAATTTGGTCATTTTACGAAGGATCTTCATATTCTATATAGTGTCATCTAATACTTTTGGAGGTCCCTTGCTTGTTTTTCCATTTAAAAAAAAAAAACAAGTGAAAGTTTATATGCTTTTTATCGAAATGTTATTATTAACTGTAATCTATTAGAGTGGTATGGTTTTGCACTTTACTTGTTTTATGTTGGTAATAACAATTTATAATACTGGGAATATTCCTTGGTAGATTTATAATATTCGGCTGGAAAAAAAGTTAATGTGAAATTAAAAGTGTGTTGAACGCTTTATTAGTTTTTAGGTCAACGAATGTTGAAACTTTAGAGGTCAAGATAAATATATAAAAAATATATACATAGTCCAAATGAACTAACTATAGTATAATGATTACCTTATCAGTTATTATCAGCTATATATTCATTCGGTTCAAAATTTTAAGTGTTTAAAGGTTGTAAATTATCAACAACAATTTACCATTGTCGTAAATTTGTCCACATTGACTAAGGCCATATTGTCTGCATTGAATTTATATATTTTTTTTTATCTTTTTTAGGTAATTTCACCAAGCCTGTTACTGGCCTGGCCATCAAGGTCTATTTTTGGTACTTTTCTAGTAAATATAATTTCAAACAATTACACTAAATCTTTGCATTGACATTTTTATTTTTACTACCCTTAAATATGAAACTAAATACTTTCGACAATACTTCATTTCTATTGTAAAAAATATGTCCTTTTTTCCATCATTGTCTTATTCGCCTCTTAAAAGGGAAACATAAGATTTTTTAACTACAAAATTGGCCTGCAAAACTTTCAAACGAAATTATCAACACCAAAAATCGCCATTTTTTGTACTTCGATATAATATTAGTACAAATACTAGCGATTTGTGGCTTTTGAGCCGCATGAGGCACCAAAAATAATCTTTTTGGCTCTTCAGTAGTTAATTAGAAGATATCCAAAAATTACCGCCATTTTATTGTGACGTCATATCCTTTCGAAGATTGACAATTCAAATAGCTAATGTAACTCTAGAAGCCATACGGAATATATCAAATTGTCAAAAGATGAGCACTAGAATGGGTCAAAAAATCGATTTTTTTAATAGTTACCCAAAAAAATGGGTCCGTAGGTACCTCTTGAAAATTCTATCAAAAGTTGAGCTTTTAATTTTAATAGGAAAGTCCTTTGCATTAAAGTTCTATAAATTTTACTCAGTTCAATAGAAAAAAATAAATATATTTTGCTCATAACTTGATCATTTTCCAAAACTTTATAGAGTAATTTAGTAGGATATTAAACGTTCTACAAAATAGGTCACGTATTTTTTTTACTGTAAATCTCACCATTTGGAAGATATTGACGATTGATGTTTGATTTTAAGAAAAATTTTGATAGTTTTACGAAAAAATTGTATTTGGATTATGATTTTTTTAACGAAAGAACCAATATGAATTATGAATTGCTCAACACACTATTTTGTAGGAAAATTAATGCACTAAAAAATTATCATATTCATCGGTGATAAAATTAAGCGTTTAAGAGATATGCGTCATCAAATTTTAATGATTACGAATCTTGACAGCTTATCATTTTGCAAAACTATAGATAATTAAGTAATTAAACGCTCAACAAAAAAGGTCGTGCATATTTTTAACGTTAATCTCACCACTTAGAAGATATTAACGACTGAAGTTTTGAATATTGTAAGAAAAAAATATTTTTTGCTTATGAACTTTTTAACTCGCGAATCAATATGAATAATGAAATGTGTAATACATAATTTTGTAGAAATAATGCTGTAAAAAAAATTCTTATATGCTAAGTCAGTAAAATTATGCGTTTAATAGATCTTCGGTATCAAATTTTAATGATTATAATTCTTATCTGTTTATCATATCGCAAAACTTTATAATTAATTTTGTAGAAAATTAAACAGTCTACAAAAACGTTTCCTATAGTTTTACCGTCTAACTCACCATTTAGAAAATATTGACGATTGAAGTTTGATTATTTACGGTACGTTAATTTTTTGTTTATGAATTATCAACTCGCAAACCAATAAGATTATAAGAACTAGGCAATACGTAATTTTGTAGAAAATTAAATGCTCTATAATAAAATTCTCATGTGTTTAGTCGAAAAAATTAAGGGTTTAATAGATTTTGGTCATCAAATTTTATTGATTACCAATTTTAGCAGTTTATCTTTTTATAAAACATTATGTATAATTTGTAAGGAAACTAACACTCTACAAAAAAGGTCGAGTATATTTTTACCCTTAATCTCACCATTTAGAAGATATTGATGATTGAAGTTTGAATATTTAAAAAAAAAAAAATTTTGTTTAGGATTTTTTTAACTCGTGAACCAATACGAATTATGAAATGTGCAATAGGTAATTTAATAGAAAATTAATTTTTCTTAAATAATGCATCATTTTTCATGGGCGATGTTTTATCATAACGCCATTTATACAGCTAAACATATAAGCAAATATCTCTCTATAATACAATGCGTGAGATTATAAACTAACGATAGGTAAACATAAAAAACATTATATATAAATATTTAAATTATGGTAAAAATAATCGAAAACAAATCGATATATCGTTCATTAACATCGATATTTTTATAACCAATGTTGTATCCTTAATCATTAGGGGAGAAAAACAAGAGAAGGCATCATTTACATATACCTGAAGAATGAAAAAAATTAAGCTACATAATCGTGTGAAGTATTCTTGTATAGTTAAATGAATTTTTCAATGAAGAATATGTATTCTTTCTTCTATATTTTGGAAGGTGTCAAATTTGGGGTTCAAATATATAATATAAGAAATACCGACGAATTTTTAGAGGTTAATGTATCATATAGCTGGGTAAATGCGATTAAAATTAAGGTCATTGCATTTACCAAAACACTTGTACAGATTCATCCGGTTATCAGCGGTGCTGTGGTAAAGCAAGTGGTATAGTATCACAATACCAAGTATCATGAATGATAAATGTGATCCAAAGAAAAAATCCAAAAGCCGCATTTAATATACCAGAAAAATTTTCTCAGTTCTCTCGATACATTATTGGAAAAAAAATATATCCCTTTGAATAGTATATTTGCCGCTGTATACTAAGAATTTCATGGGTTTGAGGAATAACAAATGTGGATCTCTTAATCGCATGAAAACGGAAAAAGAACTCAGGGTTATTATCTATTTAGTATGAACTTTTGTGAAGGTTAAGTCCAAGGGAAACATAATTTGTAGACGCCAAAATTCTTTGTTGAAGAACATCCAAAAATGGTTTGGATTAGAAGATATTGTCGATGGAAGAGTGATTATTTTAAGAACAATACGTTTTTTGCTTATGAATTTTTTAACTCGTGAACCTGAATTATGAGATCACAACATCGATGTCTATGAACGATATATCGATGTATCGTTTGCATCCCTACTAATGATATATTCTCGATAAGATCTGCTTATAAATTAGATTGGCATTCTTGAGTTCAAATCGATACAAACATAAGCATTTTAAAAATGCATATATTAAAGTATACTTTTAAACTTGGAAAACTATCAAATTTTGATATTTTTTATAATAAAAAGTTATTATGATAGTTAGTATTAATAAGTTTTCCTTAGATCATTCCCGCATCTGAAATGGTGGCGTTGGCGTCGAATGATTCAAACTTGATTAATAAAAATCCACGATTTTGCTTCCAAGAAAATCCCTTATTCACCGTGACTATCTTCAACCTTGGTGATTATTGTGAAAATTTCCATAATCAGATTTCGACATCGAACTTTGTCGAAGTGGCAATGATCAAGACATCGATGAAAAAATCGTAGTCGTTACTAGGAGGAGGCAAAGAAAAAGCGGAAAATCACAAGGACATAACGCTGCCATTTTAAATAGCCAATTCAGCCATTCTAATACACATTCTATTAAAACGTAATGAAATAGTAATATGAACACAGTAACAACTATTGTGCAAATAATGCAAATTTTGTTGCATAATGTTTATCGAGAAAACATAATGTAAAACCAACCATAAAATTACTAGAATTTTTTTTTTCCAATTGTACCAAACTTGGTACCCAATTCGAAACAATAATTGTTTACTTGGGTCAATAAAATTGGATTTTTTTTTTATTTTCCCACTTATTTTTTGTACTAGTCTTAAAAATTCAATCGTTGCTTTATCACGGAAAATTGTTTTATTTTTCCGATAAATGTTATGGTAAAATGAAGACACTTTTGCTAAATACAATTGAAGGACACAGTGTTCCAGTTTGCTTATCTATTTCTCTGCTTTTTCAAATGACCAACTTTTCAAATCATTTTCTTAGCATTGCTGTATTTAATTTATTTACAATTACATTTAAGTACAAAAATGAAACATTTTCATGTTGTACTTCTCTAGGTTATACTCTATAGGTATATATATATATATTAGACTGATTCAAAAAAAATTATGATTTTTTTTTCTTAATTATATCGAAAGTTGTTGGGAATGACAAAAAAAAATCCTGTGAAAGTTTAAGCCTTAATATTAAGAGGTGCTGTATCGCAAATTTCGATTTTCCATTTAAATAACATGGGAACAATATTCTCTTTTGTTCTTTGCAATTTAATAGCTCACGATGGTGACAATATTTCGGAATGACCAAGGCATATTCTTGTAGAAAATTAAACGATCTACAAAAAAGGTCTTGAACAAGTTTTTGATATATTTATTCCTCCAAAAGTTATTCGAAGTCAAAGTTGAACTAAAGAGAAATTTTAATATTTTTTCAATTTTTTGACGCAACCATCAATTTTATGAGAAAATTTTATAGGACATTATTTGTAGAGCACTTTTTTTCCTATAACTTATCTCTAAAAAAAGTTTTTGATATTTTTCACTGGTCCTAAGTTATTTAAACAAATTAAAAAAAATATGTTAAAAATATAATATTTCAGGGAATTTTCAGTTAAAAATGAATGAAGAATGAAAATCGAAATTTGCGATGCGGGACTTCTTAATATTAATATTAAGAGCTTAATCTTATTTTCGATATAATCAAGAAAAAAAAATCATCATTTTTTTTGATACAGTCTAAAATATATATATCTCAAATATTGTCGAGCCTAAAGTTGCACCCCTTCGATTTTCATTTCTTCATGTTTGGAGTACTTTAATAATCATTTCCTCCAAAAACTAGCAAAATCCACCGGATGCTTTTTGATTTATTCAAATTTTTGTGTTTTTAGTTATAAATTTTATAAAAAAAATATTTTTTTCTATTTTAAATATATATATATATTTGAAAATAGAATTGAACCTTAGGCAATAAAATATCAAAGTATAGCAATATTTCGTTCAATTTTCCCACCAAGTCCGGGATTACCTATTATTTGAATTGAGCGCATGGAAGTTTGGGAATACGTGACAAAAGCTTTTATCAAATAC
The DNA here is from genome assembly GCA_958496175.1 of Sisyra terminalis. NCBI lineage: Eukaryota > Metazoa > Arthropoda > Insecta > Neuroptera > Sisyridae > Sisyra > Sisyra terminalis. The sequence continues at coordinate 1,984,119 of OY292280.1, forward strand.
AAATTTATATATCATTTATATATACGAAACATTATATTTATGTAACATATAAATTTATATTGTTAGTCTAATACATTTTTATATTCCACAAGGCGTAAAGAAAACGAATGAAAATGTAATTGAGTCGTCAGATAACATTTCAAATGCGGTCGACTTGATTAAATTTTTTGATCACATTGTAGTAATAAACTAATGCGAAACAAAAAATACCATTGTTTGAATTTAAGTGCTCCATTTTATTTTCATTGTTGTCCATTTTCCCGCGTTTTAACAACATTTTATTATTAAAAGAAAATGTTTTTTAATTTTCCCAAACTTCGTGATTCATATACTCATTCCGATTTCCAATTTGGCGAAATATTTAAAAACAAGATTATAATTTTTAAATTTATTATTACATAACCATCGCTTTATAACTATTAAGGCTTTTAGCGACTCTAGGGTTATAAAAATCCGTAAATCAAGAAATATCGAATATTTGTTCAATACAAAATTCAAACTTAACAAAACATTTGATTTTTTTTGCATAATGCCCAAATTTTTCACATAAATTTACTATCGACCGAATTCATTACTTAAGAAACTATTTTAAAACACAAAAAAATAGCGCAGGATTTGTATATTTTTGGAGAGAAGTATTTCAAACGAAAAAAAAAATAATTGAAGGGATGCAACTTTAGGGTTGCACTTTGTGTAACCACCTGTGTATGTCGAGAAAATCGTAACACATTTTTGTATTCGATTTATTTTAATATTTTAACGAAAATATCATTACGATAAATACACAGGAAATCGAAAGTTTGAGTGGTCATTTTTGGAACAGATGGTACTGTAAAGTAGAGGAAAAAAAATATCTTAAAAAATACAAAAACGATAGCAAAAGTGTACAACTCCCAATGATTTTTTAAAAAAAATATATTATTTTTGTATATATAAAAGTAATTAATAGATTTCAATCATTCAAATCCTTCTCCTTTATGTAACTATGATATTGTTACGTTTTTACTATTTATATAGACAGGGTTCGTTGGATTTGTGCTTAAGACATACAACAACAATTCATTTTACACTCATATTTTATTTATTTAAATAACACTTAATATTTATTTACTTATATTATAACAGTAGTTAAATTAGTCTACTGGTGACCAAGTGGTCTAGGTGACCGCTCCAAAACTGGTAGGTTTTAGGTTCGGTTCTCATATTGAGCAAATTTTCTATACTGTTTGATTACGTATTTTTATTAACCCAAACGACCTTAGAAATTATAAAGCAACGGTAAATAACAATAAAAAAATTGTTAAATTTACGACTCATTACTCTTTTAGAGCCGTTAAAATCTGGCGACGTTGCATTTTCTACTTTTATTTGTAAATTAATCGGGTTATAATAAAAATTCGACCAAAAAACTGAAAATTATGCAATATTAGAATTGAATTTATCAAAAAATCGTGAATTAAATTAAAAACCCAATAGAAAGTGTAACGTTGCCAGATATTGACGTCCCTTAAAAGAACATTAGCCAAATTAATGGCTCAAGTGTACTTTAGCACACCCAAAATCTGGCAACGTTAAATTTTCGACTTTGTTTGTAATTTAATTCGCGATTTTTTTGATGATTTAATTCTAATATGGTATACTTCTCTCTTTTGTGAGTAAATTTTTATTTTGGGCCGATTTAATTGCGAATTAAATTAAAAACAAAGTCGAAAATGCAACGTTGCCAGATTGTGGGTGTGCTAAAGTACACTTGAGCCAAATTAATTATTGTTGTGTCTGATTAATTTTTAAGTATTTCATTCGGTACATAACCCTGTATTTCTCTACACTTTTTAATTTTATTTAACTGAGTTCACTAATCTGTACCCAGCTGTCAACCTACTTATATAAGAATTTGGGCCCGTTTCTGGAAACTAAGATTTCGAGGTTTTTCTCGTGCATTTCATACTAGAGGACTCTAGCACATTTTCGATTGTACAAATAATACAAGCCACCAGAGTGGCGATTGACTTGGAAATCCTGGAAAAGATTGGGAATTAAAAATTTCTGGAATAGTCAGGGAAAAGTCATCGATTTCAATTTGAGTCGGGGAATTTTATTATTTTATCATACCCATTGTATTTTTTAAGTAAAAAAAAACAATTCAAGCATTTGTGTTTTTCAAATTTGTAAGGTGCTGCCATAAAACCAACTGCGAACTACAACAATGACGTTTTTGACAAAAATTTTGTATAGTGAATAAAGTTTGTAAAATAATATAAGAGTTTAAGTGAACAATATGATATTCTATTACGGTAAAATTATTGACCCCACGGAAAACCGCCAAAATTCACTGATACATAATTATTTCGTTGATTTGTACCAAAAGTATCCTAAGGCTCCTTTGGTAGATCTAAAATATCCTATAGTAGATCTAGACTCCTGGACTCCTTTGGTAGATCTAGACTCCTGAACTTCTTGCAAAGGAGTACCGCAGAATCACTAATAGGAGTGCCTATACGTTTTCTTTTCCTTTTACGGTAGTTAGTAGGAGTAATCTCAGTTCATCCCATCCTCGATTTGGTTTATATTTTTTAATATTTGAAGTTATTTGAGTCCCTATTTTTTTTTCTTTTGTCAACGAAGGAAATCGGCACTCTTTTTTTGTGTCAATTTTTTTCTTCTTTTTTTTTCCAACAAATAATTTTTTTAAACATTATGTTTTTGTTTTTAGGATAAACATGATGGAGCCTTGGAAATAGTTGAAACCATACGGTGAGTTCCTTTTTTTTAAAAAACCGATTTAATTTATCAATACTACACAAATATATTGGAGTACCTGAGGATCATCCAATATGTATATTTTGTTAGGTACAGGACGAAACATTGCAGGTGAAACTAGGGATAACAATTCCTGGAACATAAATAATCAAGGATACCTAGTACGCTTAGCTGCGCATTGCCCAGCTATTCGGGCTCGAATAGATGAAATGGGGACCCAAGGGACCCAATAAGCCCTGCAACGGCAAAATGCCTGTTGAAGCGTTACTAAATAGCCCAACTTAATAACAAAAAACACTAATGTATAATTTTAGAGATTATTGACTACATTTTTTGACAACTACGATTTATACCAACTTTAGGATTCATAAAAATGTTTGATCGATACAGGGCACAATATAATATCTTGTAATTTGATTTTAACTTGGAAAAATGAAAGTATAAATATTACATGGAATTTTCATTTCCAATAAAAGATATCACCAGGTAAGTATCTAAACCAGGTTTCTTCTTTTACAGAGTTAAAATATTTTATTATCAATTTTTACGAACATTTCGGTTTCGGCAGACAATCTGCCTAAACTATAATTTATCAGGCTATCTTTTATATAAGTTACAAAATAAATTTTTGTTTAGATTTAATGTATTATTGGGAGAATGGCATCAAAAATAAGTCTCACTTTATTTCTATATAGTTTATAATTATTTATATTCTTTTTTTTTGCACAAGACGTTTCATCGGCTTCCTGACTTCTTTAGGTATTATTCTAATTCTTAGTTATAAAAATAGAACCTAAAAAAGTTTAATAAAAAAAAAAAAAAAAAACCAAAAACAAAGAATTTTAAAATAGTTATAAACTATGGAAAAGAACTATCAAAATATTTCTATATATTTTGATACAAATTTTTTCGGCTGTTCTCCACTAAATTGAATCAAGGTTTAACCAAATTTATGATTTATTAACCCAAATACGTATTTCGATTGTCAAGCAGTTTTCAAGATTGATTCAGTGGTTATCAAGAAGTATTGAATTGCTTCGCATCTCTACTGTAATCTGATCAACATTTTTTGCTTAAAATAGAAGCTTCTTATAATTTTTTTTTATATTTGCTAATAAAATTCTAGACACATTTCCAATTATAAATAATTGGTGTATAAGTGAATTCAATTATTGATTTGGCTCAAATTTTTGATATATTATCCCAAATACGTATTTCGATTGCCAAGCTTATTATATTGTAATTTATTATTATTTTATTTACATTTACTCATAAAATTCGACTCAAGTGTCTTTTAAAACGATCAAATCTGGCAACTTCGCATTTTCGAGTTTGTTTTTAATTCGATTCGCGATTTTTTGTTAAATAAATTCTATTATAGGTCAGTTATGGTATTTGGCATTGATTTTTTTGTGATTCATTTGCAAAGTACATAAAATTTACTAAAAAAAAATATTGAATTTACTAAAAAATTAACTTAAGATATGAGAAAAAAATGGAACATGCTCGTGCTAACTTAGCACCTACAACTAAAATCCTTTGTAATTAGTCTCTTGAAATTTTTTAGTAGAAAATCACTGAAATTATTATTACATCAAATTATAGTTAGATGTCTACATATTTTATATTAGACAATTTTGTTGTATACCTAGCAATTGTTTGTATTTATAAACAAAAACAGTTGAACAACTAACCAGGTGTTTCTTTTAAAGATGTTTTATTGATTATTTTAGTTTCATTTCTTAAAAAACCTACTTTTTCAATGTGCACCTACTACCAGTAGCGATAGTTGAAGAAAAAATAGATTTTTTAGTTTAGTAAACAGGTGGTTTGGGGTTGTTTAACTTGGAAATTCACCTGCGAAGTGGGTTTCATTTGCCGACACTTGGGGGCGTCTTGGTAGTGTCGAAGAAAATTGCCGACCTACATTGGATAGAAGATGCGGAAATCAACTTGGAAGCCGGCTGTTTTAATCATTAAAAGGCCCTTTTATCTATGTAGAGACCCGTAGGGCCTCACCTGTCATTTCTTATGTACAAAACAAAATAACGACTTACCACTAAAACAGCTGTCACTTAAACGAATTCAGCCACAAAATTCCGAAGAACTTCCACTAAAATAAAGCTCCCATAAACCTGAATGACGAATTTTGTATTTATTTTTCTTTTTAATGAAAAAATAATTTAGTTTGGGTCCAATTTTGGCTAGTGTGACTGTCTTTTGTTTTTATCAACAAACTATAACAAAAGCGATTCACAACTAGGTACCCATTAAAAAGATACTGTAAAATTAGTTTTTCTTAACCGAAAGTGCGGGAGAAGCGTTTAACAATATAAATTATTAAATTTTTGTAATAAATTTATTTTTCTTAACTAAAAAATCGAGACACATATTTCAATGGGGTGCGGAGATCTATTTTTAGAATCAAAGGGGTGCATGGAGGCTCCCTTAAAAGGTTAAGAAACACTGGGTTAGATCAAAAAAATATTTTTAAATCATTTTATATTAGATTTGAATGAAAACAGGTATCAGTAAATAAAAGTTGCCCTTATATTTCAAATCTGGCATATCTAGAGATGAGACATTAAGAAAAAAAAATCGATTTTTAGTATAATCGATTTGGGGAAGATCGATTTTTATTAGGAAAAATAATCGAATCTATTTTTTGGATGAAAGCTTGCTTTTCTTTTTTCAGTATATGTTTAGGGTAATCGACGAATTGAAAAATTATTTACATCCATTAAGTTCGCATTACACATTTGAAATTTGTGCGAAAAATAACTACGAAATTTTTTGTTATTAAAAGTCCTATATAGTGTTAAGTTGGCGTCTAGAGCTTTTCTATAAATATTAAAACTTTGACTTTTTCTGCGTTGTTAATTGGTTCGAATATGTGGTTCAAAAGAATTGAAAGAAAAAATTTTATCAATCGCGTATTTTTCGAGGAGAACGCCATTTAAAGAAAAAGCTCAATTTGTAGCTTTTTACAAATATTTGATTTTCCAAAAAAAAATACACTTTTAACTGGGGTGATTTTGTAGTTTAAGACATTTGGGAGAAACAAATTAGGCGCTCGTATATTTTCCAAGATAATACCGATAAAAATAAAAAGCTCAATTCGGAGCTTCTTACAAATATTTGATTTTCCAATAAAAATTACTCCTTTAATACGGGTGATTTTGTAGTTCAAGGCATGTGTGAGAAAAAATTTAGTCACTCCTATATTTTCCAAGATGAGGCCGATTAAAATAAAAAGCTCAATTCGGAGCTTTTTACAAATATTTATTATTCCAATAAATATTTACACCATTAAATAAAGTATTTACATGATTCGAGAGATTTGAAAGAAAAAAAAATTGATAATCGCATATTTTTCCGAAGCAAACGCTGTTTAAAGGAAAAGCTCAATTAGGAGCTTTTTACAAATACTTGATTTTCCAAAAAAAAATACATCTTTAACTGGGGTGATTTTGTAGTTCAAGATATTTGGGAGAAAAAATTAATACGCTCGTATATTTTCCAAGATAACACCGATTAAAACCAAAAGCTCAAATCGGGTTATAATGAAAATTCAACCAAAAAAGTGAAAATTATACGATATTAAAATTGAATTTATCAAAAACCGTGAATTAAATTAAAAACCCAATAGAAAGTGTAACGTTGCCAGATATTGACGTCCCTTAACAGGATATGAGTCAAATTAATGGCTCATGTGTACTTTAGCATACCCACAATCTGGCAACGTTGCATTTTAGACTTTGTTTTTAATTTAATTCGCGATATTTTTGTTAATTCAATTCTAATATGGTATAACTCTCTCTTTTGTGACTAATTCTCTCTTTTATGGACCGATTTAATCGCGAATTAAATTAAAAACAAAGTCGAAAATGTAACGTTGCCAGATTGTGGGTGTGCTAAAGTACACTTGTTCCCACATTTTTACTATTTAATTTAATTTTTGATTTATTTGTACTTAAATTTAATTTATTCGCGAATTAGAAAAATGCAACGTTGCCAGATATTGATGTCACTTAAAAGGACTTGAGTCCAAAAAAAAAAATCAAAATTTTAAATTATCTTTTTTTTTTTCTATACAAATCATTGCCCACCTGTTTTTTCTGTTGTGGATATTGTAAAGGAGCTGAAAAGCCTTGAATATATTTTTGCAATTGCGTTCATAATATTAGCACCCTCCAAGTTCACCAGCACAAAAGGTAGCACCCTCTCTATGCTATGCGAAGGGTAGCAGTCACGTAGACGAGCATACATTTACATCGGAGGGGAAATTCTCTAAATAATAGAAACCTATTTTAAGGGTGGATTTTGTCAAGCACATAGTGACGAGAGTAGGTAGTGGAATCAATCGATAATTTTAAACAGAAATATTAAAATTCATCAATTTTGTGTTAGATAATTGGTGGTAAGAGTTAAAACTGAGATTTGTGTTTCTCGGAATTGTTCCCTGTACCCAAATAAGGGTTGTAAACATGTTTTATGACCTGAACGACTAGAAATCTCGGCATATACCCACACCAATATTTCCGTGCAAACTGTACCAAAAAATGAGCAACACAATGCACATTGGGATGGCCCATATTTCTCCCTGCTCGAAAACCTTTACATCCATTACAGTCGCAATGTAACATTGAGTCAGGCCACACAACCCTCGGAAATCTTATATGTTGCCGTGATTTCAAGTGTAAAGATTTGACAACAAAAAGAAATATTTTAAATTATTTATTATTTTTTTTTTTTTGGTGGAATTATGGAAAGTTTTTATTATTTAGTGAGTGAGTAAGTCGGTGTGCTTGTCTTCATCCCCCTTTGCTTTTGGATTTCATCAATGTCATAACATGGTAAGGGTAGTTTATTAGTTATTGATTATACATAAAGGAATTTGAAGAAATTCAATCGATACTCAAATCACTGACGTAGCTAGGTAACCAAGGGCCCTGGGGCAAATGAAAAAATGGGGCCCCACTGCTATATAAACTGATTAGGCTTTATCCAAATAATATATGAAATATACAAAACTTTAAAAATGCTAAGCTACTTAAGCTCTTTTTTGTGCACTGCAGGACAGGTAATAAAAATATTAAACAGTAACAACATAAATTACAATTGATACTAGGTATAGGTTTGGCTAATAAAACGAAATAGAGAAAATTCAAGGGTTTATTATATAAAGCTCGGGCCTACCAATTGGCTAAATAACAATTAAATTTACAATTTTTTCCAGCTTTAGTTTTCGCAAAAATATCAATAACTTCGTTTAAATCCAGGCTTGATGCGGTTTTGTTTTCAATTGCTATTAGCAATAAATATCGGAATCGAGTTTGGCCCACATTATTTCTTAAATAATTTGTTATTATTTTTAATTTGCTAAATGACCTTTTAGCTGCTGCAGAAGTGACCGGAATTGTAAAGAATTATAACATTGCTGTAAATACTTCGGTTAGGCCGCATTCTAGCACTCCATATTTGCTCATTATTTCCGTACATAATTGGTGAATTTCCAACTGAATTTCCAAAAGTTCAGTTCGATCGAGATTTCTGAAGGATTCGAGGGCTCCCTGAGCTTGAGGGCCCCGAGGCACTGCCCCGCCTAGCCCCTAGGTAGCTACGCCACTGTACCCAATTTAAAGTCCAACATTTCAAACAAAAGAATCCGATTTTACGTTTATCTTTTGTTTTTTCTCCAAAATCGTACTGATTTTTTGGCGTTCATTCATTTTTCAATATTTTTTTTTTCTATCCAAAAATATTTTCAGTGGTTTTACATAATTCTTCAAAATTAAAATGATAATTTAGAAATTTTGATGTTTTATCATATAATACTTTTTTTTTATTAAAGAGTGGTTTTCAGGAGTATTTTTGGGCAAAAATTTTGGCTCAAGTGTACTTTAGCACACCCACAATCTGGCAATGTTGCATTTTCAACTTTGTTTTTGATTTAATTCGCGATATTTTTGTTTATTCAATGTTTATTCAATATTCTAATATGGTATAATTCTCTCTTTTGTGGTTAAATTTTCATTATAGATCGATTTAATCGCGAATTAAATTAAAAACAAAGTCGAAAATGCAACATTGCAAGATTGTGGGTGTGCTAAAGTACACATGAGCCAAAATTTTTATATTTTTTTGAATTTATAAAAATAAATTATAAAAAAACTATATTTAAATGATTGGATCAATAAATTTAACTCTTTTTTTTTTAGCTACACAGAAAAATTGGTTCGTAGACACCTTTAGAAAATTTTCACCAAAGCTGAGCTATTAATTATAATGGGAAAATCTTCCACATTATAGTTTTAAATATTTTAATAGAAAAAAAATTCATGTCTTGCCCATATCTTTATCATTTTGCAAAACTAAATATATCGTTTTGTAGAATGTTAAACGTTCTACAAAAAAGGTCGTGCATATTTTCATCGTTAATCTCACTATTTAGAAGATATTGGCCATTGAAGTTTGAAAATTATGAAAAAAAATCATTGTTTGCTCAATTTTTTTTTGATATTTGAACCAATATGAATAATGATATGTTTAATACATAATTTCGTAGAAATAATGTTCTACAAAAAAATTCTTCTATGTATGTAAAATTATGTATTTAATAGATCTTCGACATCAAATTTTAATGACTTCCAATCTTAGCTGTTCATCATTTTGAAAAACTATGTATAATTTTGTTGAAAATTAAACGCTCTACAAAAATGATCGGGTACATTTTTAGCGTTAATCTCACCATTTAGACGATATTGACGATTGAAATTCGATTATTTTAAGAAAAAATATTTTATTAATTCTTTATTAAACTCCCACAGCAATGTTAATTATAAAATCCATAATACATATTTTTGTTGGAAATTTAATGCTCTACAAAAAGAATCGGGCACATTTTTACAGTTAATCTTACCATTTAGAAAGATATAGACGATTGAAGTTTGATTATTTTAAGAAAAAATTGTTTTTTTTTTGTCAATGAATTTTTGAATTCGCGACCGAAATGAATTATACAATACACCACAATGATATTTCGGTCTATAATTTCGTTGTATGATGGAATTATCGGAAGGTTATTTTTATTTTTTTCTATCAATGAAAGCAAACATTATTATTGATGTCAACTAAGGGATGGGAGCGTTAGGTTTGGTAAAAGAAAACAAAAACATTGTTCATTCATTAAATATAAATATATTTTTTATTTATCTTACAATTATATAAACTTGCATTTAAGTTATTAAATCATTCACTTGTTAGTATAGAATTATAGTTTATCGATTATGAATAGTAAAATTTAATTACTTTAAAAGTTTAATCCAGAAATATATAATAATGTTCCATACTTAAGATTTAAATGTAGGCCTTGCATTTGACGTCCTGCTGTGTGCTCACCGAACCTTGAAAATTAATAAAGGGCGAGTGGTCAAGTATAATGAGATAAAAGATGTTTTAGTGGTTTCCTTAAAAATTTAAAAATATTTAGAGTTCATTTAATTGAAAAATTAAATTAAGAAATTCCATCGATGCAAAATTTAAATTCAATTGCTACAAAAAATCATCAATTTTTTAGTTCCTATATTAAATTTTCTCAAAAATGTCTGCAAAATATCAACAATTTTTTGGCGTCCATTTACTTTTCAATATTTTTTTTTCTTTTCTCCAAAAGTATTCTAAATGGTTCTAAATTAATGAAGCTTTTGGTAGTTCTTAAGAACCGTTCCCATTTTCAGGGAACTTTTTCTTTGAAGTGGAACGATAACTATAAATTAATATTTTTTTAAAATCACTAAAGAATACCAATCATTTTGTTTCCTTTTATTGATAAAAAAAGTTGGGAATTTTTTTCGTTACTTCCAAGTCGTTTTTTTATTTTTTTTTTTTTTTTGATGAAGGATTTTCTTTGGCAAATACCAAAAGTATTTATAAAAGCAATGGAAACTTTAAACTTTATTTCAGTATTCTCCATATGTAGAAACATTGGTTTGCACTGCTCCTGTTAATAATCTCCTGGAGGTCCTCCAAAAATAGGTTTCTGGCATTGAGCAATATATCTCCCGTTTGGATTATTCGAAACAAAAAACCAGAACATTCTTTTAGTGGATAAATAATTCTAGATATATTAATCGAATGAATAGGCGAAATTTAGATTTCCGGCCAAAATTTTTGATATTTCCGTGGATCTGCCATTGTAGCGAGGATCAGAACCATTTGATACCAAATTTTTCGCAAATTAAAATAAAAAAGAGTAGAAAATGCAACGCTACCTGATTTTGACATCCCTAAAAGAGATATAAATTGATTTTATTGTATTGGCTGTGGATTTTCCTTGAATTTTCACGTCTAAATTGGGGCATAAACCAGAATACTTGCCTCATCCAGAATACCATTTTTTTCGTTAAATTGATTTAACAAAAATATAAATAATTACCGGAAATCTTAAAATCCTATTCCTGCAATCAATTTATAAAGAATATATGTGAAAAAGTTGTATAAATTTTGACGTTTAAAAAGGAATCTTCCTTACCAACTTTGCAAAAACGAATTGATTATTTCAAAAATCGTTTACACATTGCTAAACCATCCTTTTACAAATATGCGTATATCTTGATGAATATTTGCTGGATCAGTTTGAAATTTTCAAAGAATATACTCAAATATATGTATTTTGCGCTAATATAACAAAAAAATCAATTTTATAACGTATTATGTATAAATTACCTACCGAAACACCATGGTGCAGTCTTCATATTTATAAGCTTTCTTTTTCTCTTGTAATTATTATATGATGTGTATACAATATATAGGATATATTGCGGTCCAATTTATGTAGTATAATCTGATATAATAATATATAAAAATCATACCATAAACATAAATTTGAACAGAAGTTCAAACAAAAATATTCGTGACGTATTGCCCAGATACGTATGTCGATTGCCAAGCAAACTTCCTCAGTGGTCGTCAAGTAGTTTGGATCACTCCGTAACTGCTTTGTGATGATTATCACAAAACAGTAGCATTTTTCGTAGCTAATTTGTAACGAAAAAATATTTTTACTGCAAATAATATCTGAAAAAATTATACCAAAAAGAGGTTTATTGGATGAAAAATTGATGAAAATTAAACTTTTGGAAGCAAACGCAACAATAGAAAAAAAAAATTAAATAAAAAAAAGGAATGATATTACGTCAACTTTTGGGCAATTGTTGTTGTTGTTTACGTGCGATATATGTCTCTTTATCCACACATATGTGCACAACATATCTCGGCTATTTCAATCGTTGTACGTATTTTTTTTTTCTGTGGCTCAGACGTCATATACTCCACGATAGCATACAACAAATGTTTCGTACTTTAAAAACTACTTTTTAAGCAGAAAATTATTTGATACTCGCACACAAAAATATTCGTGACGTATTGCCCAGATACGTATGTCGATTGCCGAGCAATCTTACTCAGTGTTCATCAAGTAGTTTGAATCACTCCGTAACTGCTTTGTGATGATTCACAAATCATACCATAAACATAAACTTGAACAGAAGTTCAAACAAAAATATTCGTGACGTATTGCCCAGATACGTATGTCGATTGTCGAGCAATCTTCCTCAGTGGTCATCAAGTAGTTTGGATCACTCCGTAACTGCTTTGTGATGATATTTTGATTTCTAGGGGGGTCACAGAAAGTGTGACACAGCGTGACAATGGGGCGAGGGGGTCAGAAAATGCTTATTTTAATCTTATTTTTATTATATGATATTTTAAAACATAGTTAAAGTTTTTTTAGACAAACTGATAAACAATTGTTTTATATGTTTATCTAATGAAGCTTAAAAAATATTTTTGCTTATAAATTTTGTGTAGGTATAAATAGCTAGCTAACACTAACGACTTCGTCTGCGCAACACCCTAATATACCGATATAATTGTCTGTTTTGTGGTAAAAACAAATATTTTTTTTTTTTTTTTTATATTTATGAACTCTTTTTAGATCTTATATCCAAAAGCTTATTTCAAAGTTAAATTTAGCAGCTCTTGATACCTAATATCTATCTAAATTGACCTAATGTACCTTAAGCAGTGTTTTCCACTTGAATATTTCATCAACCACTTACAAGTTAAAAAAGAATATGATTTCATAATTCCCGAAAACAAAAATATATTTTTTTACAATAAACAGCTCGAACTCTTACTCTTATCTCAATTATAACTTTACGTGTCAAGGTTCTGTATATTGTAAAAAATTTCTTGGTGTCTTTTAATGACGTGGTTCATATTATTATTAATTTTTAACTAATCTAAATGCTTTTGTTGCAACATAAAAGGTTGAATATATCCCTCATTATTATTCCATCATGGTGTGCACCCTATTGTAAATGGAACAATGAGCTGTATTTCATTAAAAAATTTGGTAAAAATTAAAATATACAGAGGAATGTTATAGTTCGCAGTATTTTAATATTTTCGATCTTTGATAAGAAAAAAACGTTTTTTCCAGCCAAATATAATGACGTAAGAGTTCTTATTAATATTTATAAAGGGTCGCTCATGAAATACGTTCGAATGGAATGTCACATAGTGTGACAAGGTTGGTGGAGATTAAAGAATCGCGACGATTACGATTAAGTCATCAAAAACTTTCACTATAATTTTCTCCCGTTTTTTTTTCATCGCAAATTTTCTTTTTTGTTTTGGGGTTATAACACATAATAAGTAAAGCTGAACTCGTCAAATGTTTTCCTGATAATCTATAATATCTTCGTAAAACATTAAAAACACCTATCATAGAAACCCGCAGCATTTCTCGCTGTACCTGTTGATGTGAGACTCGATTGAGTCTTTTGATAAAATTAAAACTCGTATTTGATGATTCACATTGCGTTGTGAATCATCACAAAGCAGTTACGGAGTGATCCACACTACTTGATGACCACTGAGGAAGATTACTTGGCAATCGAAATACGTATATGGGCAATACGTCACAAATATTTTTGTTATAAAAATTCGTAAGCAGAGAAATATTAAAAATGTAAGCGTTGCGAGATTTGACTCCAATATCTACTGGGTTTGGAGTGGCCACCTTAAGCACTCGGCCACCAGTAGGCTAGAGCCTAGTAACTTGAAAATTGGTGGAATTTTTAGAAAAAATATTTGTACTTGAAATTAAAATTTTTATTTTTAATATATTAAATAAAATTATTTGTTTTTACACGAAAAATTGTTACCCTTATTTCTTTAGAACCGGTATCTCAGTGGTATCTTACAGATAAAATTTTATTCGGAGGATAAAGAAAACATACGTATTTTCTCCTAATATTTATAATTTATCTAGCAAAATCTTTTTTATCTATAAAAATGGTATCCTAAGGATATGGTCTATCTATCCATGAGTAAAAATACCTCCTGTAACGATTGAGTATTGACAAATGTCGACAAAAATGAAAAAAGTACTTTTTTTTCATAATTTTTATGCTATCGTAATTGAAGGAAAGGGGGTGCACAGGTGAAATTTTTATGGATGGCCCCTAATCAGTGGACGTTTAATTATTATTTTTTTTGCTGATAGAGGGAGCCGCACTAAAATATTTTTTTGTTTAGAGGTAAATTTCTCTTAAAGAATTGGTGGCGTTGGCTAAAAATCTTTCAAAAATCTAATTTTTAATATGTCAAATAAAATTATTTGTTTGAAAATTATTTGATTAAAATTATTGTTGGTGGCAATATTTCGGAATGACCAAGGCATATTCTTGTAGAAAATTGAACGATCTACAAAAAAGGCCTCTAACAAGTTTTTGATATATTTATTCCTTCAAAAGTTATTCGAGATCAAAGTTAAACTAAAGAGAAATTTAAATAATTTTTCAATTTTTTAACGCAACCATCAATTTTATGAGAAAATTTTATAGGACATTTTTTGTAGAGCACTTAATTTTCTATAACTTATCTCTGTAAAAGTTTTTGATATTTTTCACAGGTCCTAAGTTATTTAATTAAAATAAAAATAATAATTTTGATGTTAAATATATAATAATTAAGGGAATTTTCAGTTTAATGCAAATAACTTAGGACCTGTGAAAAATATCAAAAACTTTTATAGAGATAAGTTATAGGAAAAAAGTGCTCTACAAAAAATGTCCTATAAAATTTTCTCATAAAATTGATGATTGCGTCAGAAAATTGAAAAAAATATTGAAATTTCTCTTTAGTTCAACTTTGACCTCGAATAACTTTTGAAGAAGTAAATATATCAAAAACTTGTTCGAGACCTTTTTTATATATCGTTCAATTTTCTACAAGAATATACCTTGATCACTGCGAAATATTGTCACTAACGTGAGCTATATAATTCCAAAGTGCAAGAGAATATTGTTCCCATGTTATTTAAATGGAAAATCGAAATTTGCGATGCGGCACCTCTTAATACTTAATATTAAGTGCTTAAACTTTCACAGGATTTTTTTTGTCATTCCCATCAATATTTTCGATATAATTAAGAAAAAAATAATTCATTATTTTTTTGAATCAGTCTAAGTTATATATATAGAATTTATCTAGCAGAATAATTGTTATCCATAAAAAGGTATCCGAAGGATATCCAAGAATAAAACGGGGACTACTTAAGTGTTTAACTTCTTAAAATCCCTAATCGTTAAATAAGTTTCTTTTAATGACCATTTTTTTTAATCCTAATTCCATAAGTACGTTAATACGTTGAAGATAAATCCTCCTTTTAACGTTTTAAGGGTTGATTGTCATTTAAAAGAAATAAGACATTTCATCCTTAAGTTCCAAAGTATAATCTAAAGATTGTCCAATTTCTACTGTTAGAATTGAGGTACAGTAATCTTCATGCATATTCATTTCCCTTGAATTTTTTCCGTATGCACATATATAATGGGCTATTTTTGAATAACGCATGTCTTACTGCTTTACATGCAGTGGCGGCCTATTTTCAAAGTTGTGACCTGCGGTGACCTTGAACTTAAAAAACACCAAACTTAATGTAGCGATTGAATGGATTTGTTCATATCTTTCGAATAAAATTGATCACAATTGATAGCATCATTAGTTTTATTGTTTTTTTTTTTTATCCAATTTTTTGAACTATATGTAACTATGATGTTTTTTTTTGTTTTTAGATGGGTTTGCGAGGATTTACCGGAGCTGAAGTTACCGTTGGAGAACAACATTCTGTGTAATTACGATACCCGAAGCTACGATAGTATGAAATCACTATGTGATAGATTCAATAGAGCAATCGATAGTGTCGTGGCATTGGTAAGTGAAAAATATATTTATCATTTTTAGTTCTGCAAATCTTTCATAAAAAGGTCGCAATGTTATCTTATCATTCCAATTATTGGTAGATTAGGTACTACAAAAACAGCCAACATTACTATCTACTATTAAATTAAAATAATTCTCCATGATTTTGATGAACATTAGACAAAGTCAATCGTCACGCTCTTGATTTGAAATGTACTCCATTTTACTATAACTGTGTTTTCACCATGCTCCCCGCATATTCTTAATCGAAGAGTTATACTATTTGGTACTATAATTCCGACAAACCCACTACTGTTATTATATTATTCATCAAAACTTGTTTCCATAATTAAAGCTACAAAAATAACGAGAACTTGTGTATTCGTTACTAAAATAAGTAGCTGATTACTTGTTCCGGTTCTCACCAATAAATAACTCTAATATACTAACTGATACTCTCGATTTCGTCTGCGTGACTTATATATCAGTATAATTTTCTTCGAAGACTTGCCATCTGTCATCGTATATGAACATTACTATATTTTTCCTTCAAAAAATTTCATTCATATCCTAAACAAACGATCTAATCTCATAAACTGATAATTTATTGCGATGATACTCCACACGATTATGTAAACTATTGTTTATTTGATCCTTAATATCTATGGTGTACATTTAATTTTATCAAGCGTGAGTCAATTGTTTTACGTAAACAAAAACTAATATCGTTAAAATCAATAAAACTAGTCTTAAGTTGAAATATGACTAAAAACAGACATGTAGACAAAAATTTCATAGTAAAATTTATATACTATAAAAAAAGCAATGAATTTGAACGAATATTTACTCGAAAATTGGGTCAAAAATTAACGAGTACACAATGATTATAGAAAAATAAAAATTTGTTATCTATGTATGTATAAGAATTAGTATAGATTAAAATTAAGCAGGCCATTCACGCTACGACTTGCAGTCCAACTAGTTGGATTGCCTAAATGATCCGATTAGTCCAACTAGATATCCAACATCTAACAACATCATTCACGGTCCGACTTTAGATCCAACTTCGAAAGTCGGACCACTAGTTGGACTGCAAGTCGGAGCGTGAATAGCCGGCTTTATGTATAAAGAAGCTATACAAGTATACGAATAAGGAAATTATTTTTTTTGAGTTACGTTTCGATGCATTAAACCAGGTAACGTAATCGAGACTAAATAACGATTATTTTTCGTTAAGTTTGTAAAATTTGTTCCCGGCAACAATTAAGGTATCTTCAATTTAAAATGAAATTGGATTTTTTTTAGCGGTGGAACAAATATAAGAAAGTTAAGGTTTTCACCCCTTATTAAAAAGTCCGTCTAGGAATCCATGTGAGTTCCTATGTGGTTTCTCATGTAGATTCCTATATAGTTTCTTATGTAGATTCCTAAGTGCTGTTTATGTGGATTCCTTTTTGGTTTCCCATGTGAATTCCTGTGATTTTTCATGTGAATGGTTTCCTATGTGATTTCCCAGATGGATTCCTATAGGAATTCACAAGGAAATATCATCACCATGGATTTTCCCAGTATTTTTCCCTAAAAAATTATAGTACAGTACTGTCAATTACTTACCAAAAATTAATTTTTGTTATTTTGATATTTATTTATTTTCTTGTATAAAAACCAAAAGCATATTTAAAACCATGAAAAATTACACAAATATGGAATTCAATGCAAACTTTCCCTTTGAAAATGTGCAAGTATATGCAAGTTGTTGGCGTCGATAGGAATAATTATACTTTAGCACATAATACTTTGCAATTTCGAGGGAGTGGATGACAGAAATATCTAAATTTTAATTTGAAAATTTGGATATGTTCTTTTAGTGTCCGTTAACTAGAGATATTTTTTCTAGTCCTCACTATTTATTTCCCGTATGAATCCACTCAAATTCATGCTTTCCCATGTGGTTTCCTACATAATTCCATTCTTTCTCAAATGGTTTCCTACATAAATTCATATAGATTTTTGTGATAGAAGCAACTAAAACACAGTTGGATATTCAAAACGTTTTTGATTGAAAATTACCAAGTTTTCTATTTGGAATGAGTTCGATGTGGATTTTAAAAATTGGCCCTCTCCAATTCTTATAAGAATCCACATATATTCATGCTTTCCCAAGTGGTTTCCTGCATAAATTCATGCTTTCTCATGTGGTTTCCTACATAAATTCATATAGGTTTTTGTGATAGAATCGTGAGTGTTTTAGTTAAGTACTCAAAACATAAGTTTGTGATTGAACATTATCAAGTTTTCTATTTCCAATAAGTTAAGTTCGATGAGGATTATAAAAATAGAGGATGACAAAAAAATGTAAATCTTTATTTGAAAATACGGTCATTTTCTTGTCGTGTCCGTTAACTGGAGATATTTTTTCTAGAACTCACTATTTATTTCTCATATAAATCCACATAAACTCAAATTTTGTCAAGTGGTTTCCTACATAAGTTCATATAGATTTTTGTGATAGAAGCAACTAAAACACAGTTGGATATTCAAAACGTTTTTGATTGAAAATTACCAAGTTTTCTATTTGGAATGATTTCGATGTGGATTTTAAAAATTGGCCCTCTCCAATTCTTATAAGAATCCACATAAATCCATGCTTTCTCATGTGGTTTCCTACATAAATTCTTGTAGATTTTTTTTGATAGGATCTTTCGTATTTTGGTAGTTGAATATTCAAAACGTTAGTTTTTGGTTGAAATTTGTACCAAGTGTTCTATTTGGAATGTGTAAAGTTCGATGTTGTGGGTTCTAAAAATAAAATTTGTCGTCTTTTATTTATTTATTACATGAAATAGACGACAATTGGTATAAATAGCGTTGCGTTTTTCATTGTCCGCTACGGAAATATAGGCCACGTTAAATTGTAGCTGCGCCATTTCTGTAAGTGGTAACATTACATTACTCATCCGTATGTGTACTTGTATATGATTATGTTTAGATTTTTGAACATTCGTAAAAAGCTGATTTTTCCGTGGGAAATTTGATGGATTTTCCAATTGGAAATGTTGAGTAAATTGACCGATTTATGAAGTGTATATGTGGAGATTTATAGTTTGTTGAGTATGTTGGTTAGAGATGAGTTGAAGAAAATCAATAGCTACCTTGAACGAAGGTTATCGACCTCCGTTCACTAGAATTTTTGTATCTGCGACGGCATTTCTGTTTTATAATTCTATAAAAATACATTCAACTCGATTCATGCCAAGAATTGTTCAAATAATTGCCAACTGAAAATCACCGCACACCAAAATCAATGATTCTAATTTTGCAATCCAATTTTTGGAGCTAATTTTTTGGAACTAAATTTTTGGAACCAAATACACCGAGTCTACCTACGTTGTGGTCAAACGTTGAAGATCCGACCCATAACCTGATGATTATCTCATGATAATATCTGGAATTGAAAAGTTCGA
The DNA here is from genome assembly GCA_958496175.1 of Sisyra terminalis. Classification (NCBI taxonomy): domain Eukaryota; kingdom Metazoa; phylum Arthropoda; class Insecta; order Neuroptera; family Sisyridae; genus Sisyra; species Sisyra terminalis. The sequence goes on from OY292280.1 coordinate 2,003,615, forward strand.
TTTTTTGTACACTTGGTTGGTTGAATCCGCCCGGGGCGATACAGCCCTCCATTTTGCGCCGCAAAAACTGGCGAAATTATTGCCAAAATTTCCAAGTGCTCTTTCGGCTCGCCTCTCCCCTACACATATTTGAATTGTTTCCAGTTAATCAGTCAAAGGAATTTTAATAAGAACCATTCAAATGTTAGAAGCTAGTCGGAGAATGAAATGATAGTCAGAAATATTTATATATAACTATACATACTCGGCTGCTATTAATATAGGTCTGCCAAGTCGTTGCTCTGTTTTTAGATCATTCCTCATTCCTCTTCAGCTCTTTACAGTTATTACTTCTTATATTAAATTGGAATAAATCAGCGTTTTCTTTAAAACGTAATATTTCTATCTTGCTCTCTCCAACACATATATTTTCTAATAAAATTAATATTTTCATAAATTTCTGTTTCAGTATCTTAAGCATTTTTGGTATTACTTTTGAATATCAATTTTTTAATATTCTTTTGACTTCCGTAGCAAAAAGAACTCTCATAATTTCACCACAACCATATCAGGACTAAGGAGCTAAATTAATGTGGCTCCAACTCCGAAACCAATATTTGATTCCAACTCATTAACGATTCAGTTTATTTGTGATTATCAGCATTGTGATTTGAAAGTTCAAAAAAATATTTTATTTAAAACTCACTACTGTTTTATACATCAAATTTTCAAGAGCTAAAGCCAATATAAATTTTGATGGCTCCAAACTCCAGCTCCCTAATCCTGGTCCGTATACTATTGCCATTTTATTCAAAAACTATTAGCACAATTTGTAAAGATGTGGATTCCCTTATAACTCACACTGTTATGCACATACTGTTTGGACTTAACTTGACAGTACTAAAAACGTGAGATTTTCAAGAGCTGGAGTCAATATAAGTTTTAATGGCTCCAAACTCTGGCTCCTTAATCCTGGTCCGTATACCACTGCCATTTTACTCAAATATTTTTAGCACAACTTTTAAAAAGGTGTGGATTCCCTTATAACTCGCATTGTTATGTACAGAAAGTTTGAGCTATATTTGACAATTTCTATTAAATAATTTGATGAATTATTTATTGGAAAAACAAAATATGACTAATGTTTATATCTAAAGACATTTCAGTATTTTCGTAGGCCAGACACGAAAAACTGAAAATCCATGTGGAAATCATGTGATATTCTTAGGTGGATTCCTACATGAATCCACAAGAATCCAGATGAATTCCTATGCGGATTTTTTTTTTTGATAAGATAGAGATGAATGAGACTTTTTAGATGAAATATGGATCATACAATTTATTCGTGAAAATTCAATATAAATCCACAGCAAGTGTATTAAAATCGAATCATTTCCCTTTCATGAATATATTTCGGTATTCTCAAGGATTAGATGCAAAAAACTGCAAATCCTTGTGCAAATTATGTGACATCCTTAGGTGGATTCCTTTAGGAATCGACATAAGAAACCACTTAGGAATCCATACGAATTCCTATGCGGATTTTTTAATGAGATAGAACCTGAGACTTTTAAAAGAAATATCAATATTCGTGTGGATTCGGCAGGTCAGCGTGGATCAGAACCATTATGGTCCAATTTATACTATAATGAATTCGACTCATAATAGCTTTTATGGACGTAAATATTTAATATCGTTGAATTTCTACTTTAATTCGCGAATAAATTGGGCTATAATGGTTCTGAGCTATGCTGATATTCTATGCTTGATCCACGCGACTGCTGATATTTTATTTGAAAAGCTACACTTAGTCAATCCTATCAAAAAATCCGCATAAGAATCCATAGGGATCTTATGACATGTTTTCGAATTGATTCCTAAATGGTTTCTCATATGAATTCTTATACTGTATACCATACTGTTTCCTGTGTGGTTTCTCATGTGGATTCCTATAGGAATCCTCATTAATTCATATTTTTTTATGTGGTTTCCTATATATTCACCTTTTTTAACGTGGTTTCTTACATAAATTCCACTTTTTCTATGTAGTTTTCCACATTAATCAACATGGATTTTTGTCGATTTTTTTATTAGAGTAGAACGATCCCCAATCGTCTTGATTTTGTCAATTAGCTCGGACTTTATGTTACAAGCAGTTTAGTTGATTTTTTTGATCAACTACGCCTTATACTTCATAGGATTTCAATCCAAAAAATTAGGGTACCTAACACTAAAAACATAAAAATACTATGACAAGTTTTGAGTCTTCCCAGCAGTATAAGCAGGATTCTGAATCTCCTGCTGCACATATGATCTTCCAGAAGCTACTCTTTCCTCTTCCAGATCTTTCCATCTAAGATTTGACTACGATGACAACTTCACTTAACAATTTCAATTTTGCCTAAAACTTTGGTGAAAGATGTAAGAGGTCATGACATCATCCTGGAAACATCCAAAAACCATTACAGTTTGGCGAAACTTGGTCTTCATGATACTATGTAGGTCAGCCATCGGTTGTTCTGGAAATTGAGTTGCTGATCCAGAAAAACACTCTTTATTGGAGAACCATATCGTCCAGGATATTTGGAATTTTTTTACCTTTGTTAGGCGGTTTTTTTTTATTCTCATCTGTAAGAAGTTGACCTTTGTATGAGTGATAATGGAGGTGCTTATTCAAAGCCAGAAATTCTGTGTCTTCCATTAATTCTTTTGTCATTTTTGGAGGAAATTAAAATGTCTCCTGTGTTTTTTCCATTAAGCCTCGTTTTTTTAGTCCCCATTGTAGTTCATCATTTTACTGGTTAGAAGAACATAGAGGTACGAATCATCTTGATTCAGGTTATTCTTTTCCAGTGTTCAAATGGCTTCCGGTTGTCCATTTCTATTAATTTTGGTATCATGGGTAAAGCAGAGATTAAAAAAATATGGTGACCCAGTAAAAGTTGTCTCGAAGGCTTATATTTTAGCTTTTGGAAAATTTAGTCGAAATTTTCGAAGAAATATAATCCCCGGAGTTTCCAGATCAACTATGATTTTTCAGTTGTTCAGGGATTGTGGGTATCCTGGGATCTTAAAAATTTAAGAGCTTATTTACAAAAGAAGCTCGTTATTTGTAATCAGGTGTCTAGGGATAAGAATTTCTGATACTTTCGGAAGTTATAGGTATTATTGGAATTGGAAACTTACGAATTTATTAACTGGAAATGGCAATGATATAGCACTTCTCTTAATTTTCTTTTACGAAAAGTATTCTCGAAGGTTTTTCCGTTTGATTTTTTTTCCTAGCAAAGGTTTTTTAGTAGAACTTTTATAATTTGAAACTAATCATACTTTGTATCATCACTTTTAGAGACTCATAAGGATTTCAAGTATCTTAACCTTTATTAAACTTTATAGATTCGAAACTTTCTCAAATATTTCAGGAATTAATTGAGTTTTTGCTTTAGGAAAAGGGAACTTCACTGCCAGCTCAACGTTTGAATAAGTATCCTTCCCGCGGTTTGCTTCGACACATTTTGCAACAAACTTACAACCAAGCGGTAATTGATCCCGATAAACTCAACCAGTATGAGCCATTTTCACCTGAGGTGTACGGGGAAACCTCCTACGAACTTGTGTGTCAAATGATCGATCAAATCGAAATCACCAAAGAAGATATATTCGTAGACCTCGGATCCGGAGTTGGCCAAGTCGTTCTACAGATGGCAGCAGCAACACCTTGCAAAATTTGCTTCGGAATCGAACGTGCTGAAGTTCCTAGTCGCTATGCAGAGGTATATTCCTGGATTTATTCTAACCGAATGAAATTGGCATTTTTTGTGTTTCCAGAGCATGAATAAGAACTTTCGATCGTGGATGCAGTGGTATGGGAAGAAATTCGGCGAATATAAGTTGATCAAGGGTGATTTTCTTACGGATGAACACCGTGAAAAGATCAACCAAGCATCGATTGTTTTCGTGAATAATTTCGCGTTTGGACCTACCGTTGATCACCAACTTAAAGAACGGTTTGCCGATTTGAAAGATGGTGCCCGTATTGTTTCCTCAAAAAGTTTTTGTCCATTAAACTTTCGAATCACCGATCGAAACTTGAGCGATATTGGAACCATCATGCACGTTTCGGAAATGTCTCCAATGCGTGGTTCAGTATCCTGGACCGGGAAACCCGTCTCGTACTATCTGCATATTATCGATCGAACCAAACTGGAACGATACTTTCAACGATTGAAAAATCCAAAAACTAAGGTAAATCTCCTTATCCGATTTTCGGTATTTTTTAGTAAACCTTTTGGTATTTCAGGGGGACGATGACACACCGAATTTGACACGCACAGGAAAAGAAAGAACTCGTCGCGATTTAACAAAACAACTAAGCCCAGAATCTTCGGTTTCGGATAGTGATAACGCTAGTGAATCGGAAGCTGCAGGAAATTCAGTTGGTCCTACTACTCGGCGTGCCTGGTCGGACTGGTGCAGTAGTAAAGGGAAATCCAGTCAAAGTGAAGAAGAAAATAATAACACCGGGAAGACTAAGAGACAACCGAAGAAATTTCGAAGGTATGAACAAATTTTTAGTAGTTTTTTTTTCCATATTTCATTTGGGGAATATCTTTAGGAAATTACGTGGATCTAATAAGAACGGGTCAAACAGTATGCCTTTACCAACTCCTACTGCTCGCGCTCCCAAGAGAGCTCGAGGGCGAGTGAAGAAGGCAAAGTTGAAGAAGACCATAAAAATTCATGGTTTGGATCTTTTGCATGATCAAACATTGTTAAGCACATCTCCACAGGCTAGCGGGAAGAAGTTGCCACCAGCTCCTGGATGCATCGATCAGCAACTCACGTCTTTAAGCTCTACCAATCAACTGGTTCATGATGAACTGGAAATTCCACAAGATCCCAGCGAAACTCCTTATGCCTTACAAATTTTACTGGATATGTATCGCAAACAATTCATGCAAATGATGGAAACCATGAAATCTCCATCGTTCAAAGAAAACATCAATCAACTTGTGGAAGTTGCCCAGAACAGAAACCAGAAATTGAAGAATCGTGCTGCGCAATTAGAAAAGCAAATTAAAGTCTTAATCGATGATAGTGTTGCTTTATTGAAGGCTCGCATGACTGAACTGGATATCGATGCTTCATCTCCTGGGGATTTATTGGCAAAGGCAAAAGAAATCGTTTGCCGACATAAAGAACTCCAAGCAAAAGCCAGTAAGTTGCAAACTCAGGTGACCTCAATAGAGCAGGATCAGTCCCGTATTGTGGCTGCTCGACAACAGGAAATCATCGATAAGTACCACTCGGATTCTAGTAATCCAATAACACCACAACTTGCACAGGAGTATATCCTACGGGAAATCTGTGCTACGTTATCACACCGGAAGAAACTTCACACGGAAGTTAGTAAACTACAGACTGATTGTCACGTTTTAGAGAAAACGAATGATGATAGAAAAAGTATTGCTGCCACCAACATATTGCCACCGCCTGCCACTAGTTCTAAGCAATCGTCAAAAATACGAAAATCTCGGGAGCATCGTTCCCGCTCCCAGGACTGGCCCGACGTTCCTGACATCGGCAAAATCGAGGAGCAAAATCCCGAAATTCTGGCCCAGAAAATTTTAGAAACGGGACGACAAATCGAGGCTGGAAAACTATCGAACAAATTCAATGGGCCAACGCCAAATAATGGAAGTGCGATCAAAAACGGTAACCACATGAAGAACGGAACTTCAGAGTATCCTCGTGGAACTAATGCCCCATACTCGCGCAGTGTTTCCTACTCCAACAGTACCAGTACAAGTCCATCGAAAAACACGAAAAATCGTGGGTCCCTACTATGGCCCACTCCGGGTCCAGGACGATCCAGTAATTATACAACCGCGCAAGCTCAAGAACCACCTCGAGTGGTCAACTTTGAAGATCGCCTGAAAAGCATTATCACTTCTGTGCTAAATGAAGACCAACAAAACCGAACAAACAAAACCCAACCCCATCCACCTCAACCTCCTCAACCACCACCAAACCATCAAATCTCCCAACCGAACATCAATTTCGGATTGTCGTCTCCTTCTGGCTTCTATGGGGATGTAAAATCGGGTCAGAAACGTTCTCATGCTAGTATGGAAATGTTTCGGCATATAGACGAAGGGTTATCATCCCGTGCGAAAGATTCCCTCCGTCCTTTGTCGGTTTCGCAACAACAACCCGACTACACTCAGGTATCCCCAGCAAAATTGGCCCTTCGCCGACATTTATCGCAGGAAAAACTGGCCGCTCTACATCCATCACCGGTATCCACGGTTGCCACTCGTACTATTGGGGATTTAGTAAGTGGGGAGATTGAAAGAACTTTGGAAATATCAAATCAATCGATTATTAATGCAGCGGTTGATATGATCAACACCCAGATTCCTCCCCGACCTGAACGTGTGGGAGTTCGAGGACCTGATATAAATGAATCAAATCAACGTCAACTTTATAGTCCAATCTCTCGACCTGGTTCCGCCGAAGGCGGTGAAGCATCAACGCCAAATCTTCCTTCCCAACCGTTTAATTCGAATGTTTCCCAGTGCTCCCCCAGAGCGACTACTGTAATGTATGGAACTCAAAATCAGTCTCGACAAATGCATAATACTGAAATGTATACTCCACTGCCACGAGCTGATATTAAACCGTATCATGAGTCCTACTTTAACGACACAAAACCCCCAGGAAACGCTTTAGCTGTGGAAGGACTTGCTGCGTCGCTTCATGCTCGGCTCTTAGCACCTCCCAGCCAATCGGAATCGCTGATCGTTAAAGAAGAAGTCCCAGATGGACGCCGCGATTATCCACTGTACGATTCATCACGGGTGATACAGAACAACACGTCCACTGGCTCAATGGAAATGCCAATGCGAAATTTGATCAAAATGGAAATTTGCGAGGATTCCAAATCGCCCAGTGGATCTGTGTACCACTACAATGAATCTACTGGGATGACGGAATTGAAACGGCGATCTCCGGTTTTTAAGCGACGAAAGCCATTCAAGAAACAGCATTTAGACTCTAGTGTTACCAGTTTGTCAGGGCAACGATCGGAAGATTCAAATTCTTTTGATCGTAAAGGAAAAACAAGGCCTGAAGAAGGTAAGTTTTTCCACTCGCATTTCCCAAATACAGGATTATAGTTTAATTTTTCTTTCAACATTAAGTCTGTTTCTATCATTTGTTAGTACATATACTTTTAATCTTGTTACTTTTAATGAAATTTTTTTCGTTCAAATTTAGTTTGATTTTTATTTATTTACTTTTTTTTTTAATTTTTGGTGCATGGTACGGATTTTTTTTTGTTTTGTTCTATTTTGGTTCATAGATTTGAAGTACTGATATTATTGTGAATGTTAGTAGATTTATGCATGAATATTATTTTCGATAAATTTTGTTAACTTTTTCCGAATTGTTATAAACATTTTATATTTTCAAAAGCTTTATTGAAGTTGACAAATTGCTTTCGTTTTATAATCAAATGTTGAAGTAAAAGTGATTTAGATAAACACAGATCTATTAATCATTATTCTCGAGGACGTATTTTCATTGTAAATTTTTGTATAAACAAAAAAACGGCCATTTTGTTAACAAAATGCATAACTAACAAAAATGGCGTACGCCAAAATAAGCTATACGTTAATATAAACAAGCCACGGTCAACTTGCTGCGCACCAGGAGTGGGTTTGTGTTCAAAACACTTGATCATTGTGGCGAGGAACTACACAGTTATCCTTTTTCCCATAAACTTCTAGTGCGCGCCAGATTACTCATAAAAAAGGCTTGTAAAAGTGTTCATATAAATATTGATATTAATTTTTTTCTTTTATAATAACTTTATAACCAATTTAATTGTGTTCAAAACGTAGTTTATGTTTCCATATACTGTGTTCAAAGGTCAATCAGTACAAAATATTTGGCCTTAATATTATTCGTAACAAAACAGTACAGAACAAAACCACTGATAACTCGCGAATTAAAAATATATACATGACAGAAACTTATATCGAAACTGATTATGTTCTGTTTTGTCATTAATATACTAACATTAGAAACTATAAACTACATGTTTTAATTATAAAAATGGCGTTTTATACTTTTGTGTTCATTAAATATAAGTATTTAAAATACAATGAAAATACATTCTTAATTAGCACTTAAAATAGCGACTTAATAACAAAATTAGTATATGCATATCAAATGAATCAATTAAAAAAAATATTTTAATTCCATTAAGAAAACTATACCAATTTGCCTCAATTAAATGATTTGTGAAAAAATCACTTAGATTTTGTTATCAAAAAGAAAAAATGTTTAACATACGCACCATTGTGACGTCACAATACATGAAAAAAAAAAAATTCTTAACTATTATGAGCTTTTTTTTGCTTTCATTAAGGAAGTTTTCTTCGGTGCAGAAATCCATAGAGGCGGGAACAATGCATGAACGGTTTTTAAATCGTTCCAGATTTAAATTTTGGCACAACTTATGCCTTAGGCCGGTACAATTTGGCAACATTTCATTCTTTATTTTGTTGATAATTCAATTCACGAAATAATCGATCGTAATGAATTTAGCAACCGAAAAAATTAGTCATTGCCAAATTGTATCGGTCTAAAGTTTATTTATTTTTTTTTTTTTTTGGTTTAATCTACGGAGAATTTTTGGTGAACCGCATGCGCATTGCTTAACGATTTTTATTTAAAATTGTATGAATTTTTTGGCTCATGTCCCTTTTAGAACCGTTAAATTTGGCAACGTCGCATTTTCTACTTTATGTTTTATTTTATTCGCGATTTTATTTAATAGGGAATATTTTCTCATTTGTGACTAAATTTTCATTAGTGGACGATTTAATTGTGAATTAAACTCAAAACAAAGTAGAAAATGCAACGTTGCCAGATTTGACGGGACTAAAAGGGACAAGAGTAATTTTTTTAAATATTTTCGGGACATTAACATTTTTTGTTTTAAAAGAAAAACACTTACGGAACGATTTCGTGCTGACGCTTGACGCTGATTTCTAGCGTTAAATTTGATCTTGTGGTATGGTTTCGATCGAAACTCCATCTGGATAAAAAGCAGCGATATTACTATAAATAATTATGTGTTACACCAAAACGGTTAATGATAAATAGATTGATAATTCGATTTTCGATTCTTGTTATTTGTTACGGTTCCTGTTGCGATGGTTTTCGTCTAGGTGGCGCTTCGTTCGAAATTGTACCTCGTGACCAAATTTAACACTGAAAATTAGCGTCAAGCGTCAGCCTGAAATCGCTCCCTTAAATTGTTTCTTTTTTTACTACAAAATAAATCTTTCTATTTTCTTTGACCTACAATTTAACTTTTTTACGGTCTTAACGTTTAGCTATTCAAACTTCACCAGGTTTTTGTCAATGATATTTATTGTAATTCCTCTAAATAGAAAACTTCCTTAAGTAATTTTTAATTGTAATATTACAAATGGTTTTTGTTCATTTTAGGCTTCCAAAAATATAAAAAAATCTGCCAAAATTTGTATACAAAAAACTAAATTTCCAGGTCACTATCCCGAATATAAAATATCTCTCTTATCTTAGGGATCCCTAAAACGACCTGGAAATTTAGTGTTTTTGTATACAAATTTTGAAATTTTGGCAGATTTTTGTACATTTTTGGAAACCATTTCAAAAGCTTAGAATAATGAGGCATTATCCTAATTGATTTCTTCCTTTGTACTAATTATTTTTTTTTTTAAATTGTTTCATTTTTTTTTTATATTTTAAGTCGCTAATTTAATGTCCAAAAGTACTTTTTAACATTCTCGCTAAAATAATTATATAATTCTGTTAGAAAAGAAACAAAAAAATAATAAAATTCAATCAATATTGTCTTTGTGCTTTTTTATTTTTTGTATCAATTTTGAAAAAAAAAAACAAAAATAAACAGTCACATTGAGCGTAAATTGTAAAAGAAAATTTTTGATTTTTTGTGTTTTTGTTGAACGTTTTCATGTGCGTTCCTATTTTTGTAGAACAACAAAATGGAGTTTATAGCTAACGTAACGCCACCTATGAGTTGAGCGCAAATGGAATTGAGCTAAATCTGTCCTTCTGCTTCTACTTTTATTTTATTTTATTTATTTTTTTTTACTACTATTAGCACTTAGCACCTGTTACTCTTATTGTAAGCACCATAGACATTAGTGGCGCCTTAATCAGAGTGAAATTTTCTTGTCCACAGCTACCACCCTCTATCACTAATTGGGTATTAAGGCAGTAAAACTATAAAGCAATATTAGCGGTTAGTTCTTTTTTCAAGCTTTGTTCCACCATCATATTTGCGAATTCGGGCTTAATAATAATCTGCCAGTTTTGGATTTCCCTAAACTTTTTGTACTAATTTCAGATGGTCAGACCATTTCACAACAAAAACAATTATGACATTTATACTAATATTTCGGATTTAGTGAATAAAAATGAGATCCCTCTATGTTTATCATTTTAAACTAATAGATTTTTAGTTGTTTAGTTCAGAAACTCCAAAAATTGGATTTTTGTATCAAGTTTTGTTTTGTGAAGAAAAATTTGCTTCAAACCAAAAATTGTTGACAAAAATCTTTTGTCCAAATCAGCAATGTTGTGGTTTATTTAGTAAAATTAGTCATTACTAAAATTATTGCTACAAAATTTCAAAGTTACTAAACATGTAAGTATGATTTTTGTTAAAAAATTTCTTACAAAAATCCAACTTTTTCCTCGTATTTCCTACAAAAATCATCCATTTTAGATTTATTCTAAAGATATATCGTTTAATTGTTATAGAAATAACAGTAAAGTTTTTCCTATGACATAGTTTAGTAATTTTACTTAAAAAATAGTTTTGATTTTAGAATTTAGTTCTCCATTATTTAGTGGCAAACTAAGCAAACTATATGTTTCAGAAAATGTGATTTTGCACATCGGTGATTATTTTTAATTGAGTTTATGTAAAATATCTAGCCATTTTACATAATTACTAGTACTGTTTTAAATATTTACCGTAAGACTTTTCAAAATTGTTGATATTATTAAAAGAAAGAAGAGAAACAATAACTAAGGAATTTATATAAAGTATATTTAAGCGTTCATGGATAAATTAGGATCAAAGAAAAATAGATATTACTGATGAAATTTTCAAATTTCTTGGAAAAGGTCTTAGTTTCAGCAGATACCGAAGAAAGAAAATTGAGGTCCGTTGAATTGCATATTTATTTCATATTACGTGGACTTAGTCAGCCATGATTGTTCTGTGGAATTCAACGTTGAAACAAATAAGCAATTCAACGGCTTTTAATAGTCATAGACTTCTATTGTTCATAGTTACTTATATTTGGGTGATTATTATAAAAACAGACCGAATTAGAAAGTGAAACTCACGAATTGTCCACTAAATCTGAAAAGTGTTAAAGAAAAAATCTCTAATTCAAAAAAAAATGCAGATTATTATAAATCAATAATTACAACAGACATTGTTCCAAACTGTTCTGAATCAATTCTTAAATAGTCAAATGAAAAATTTCAAAATTTATGTTACGTTACTACTTTTCTGCTTTTTTATTGGAAAATAGAAATTTGCATGTTAGTATTTTTTTTTAATTTTGTTTTAGTAGTGTTGTAGTTTTCTAGAATATACTGTTATTGAAGTTATAACATTGTAGTTGAACCAAATCCCATTAAGTGTATTCTGTGTTGTTCTTTTGCTTATGAAATTTGAGTTTATGTATTAAAAAGGAAGTTTTTTGCAGTACAAATATTCAGGGGGGCATCACTATGTCAAGTGTGGATCATAGTTTTAACGTTATCGAGAATTTATATTGTTTATACAATATATAAAATATATTATAGTCAAATTTATGTAGAATAATTTAATATAATAATATATGAAAATCATTCCACCAACATAAATTTGAATAGAAGTTCAAACAAAAATATTCGTGACGTATTGCCCAGATACGCCTTTCGATTGCCAAGCAATCTTCCTCAGTGGTCATCAAATAATTTGGATCACTCCGTAACTGCTCTGTGATGATTCACCAAAAATCAACCAAGAATCATCACAAAACAGTCACGGAGTGATCCAAACTACTTGATGACCACTGGGGAAGATTGCTTGGCAATCGAAATACGTATCTGGGCAATATATCACAAATATTTTTATTTGAATTTCTGTTAAGGCATGATTTTTATATATTATTTCATTAAATTATACTTCATAAATTGGACCACAATATATTTTATATATTGTATTAACAGTACAAGTGTTCAGTCAGCGAAAAAAGTTTTCTTATTTTTGTCCAATTTTTTTTAACAATAGAACTAGAAGAAATTAATATATTTTATATTAAACCTTAAAATGTAGTTAAATTATTAAATGCGCAGTTGCAAAATTTAATGCCACTTCAACGCTATAGCGCATAACTTTACGGACTATAGTCCACTGATTTTGGCTCAGTTTTTAAAATTGATAAACCTTATATAATTAATGCTAGTTTCGTTGCACAAAACATCCAAAAGACGATAAAAATGGTGGTTTTGTCCCAAAAAGATATTTGGATCATTTTTGAGGATGTATTCCTAGTAAAAATATATTTTTCGTCCAAATTTCAGCTGTTTTTTTTTATTATTTTTAAATAAGTCAAACAAAATGAAAAATTTAGAAAACAATTTTTCTTCCAAAATGACGAACCAAGGTATGTAAAGATTATCTTCAAAAAACAAAATATGTAGCAGTTTTATTTTTTGATATAACTTTTTGGGACGATTTTTTGAAGTTATTATTTTTTCCTTTAGTACAATTTTAAAGTTTTTTATTTTACGTATCATTTGATGTTTGTAAAGTAACCTCCAAAGATTGTAAATTGATCACAGAGGTACGCCATATTGAAAAAAAAAGAAAACAACAAAAATCGATTTTTGGTATTAAGCTATATTTTTGTAGCGTAATGTTATTGATATTTTTTGGAATATTTATAATAATTTTAAAAATGTGTTATTGTTTTAAATATTTATTGTGGTTAACCTTATAAAATTGTTAAATGAGTAAGATTTTGGATATTTTAATGACCTAAATACAAACAAAATTCAATTTTAATACCAAAAATCGGGGTATATTTTTTTTTTCAAAATGACGTACTTCTTTGATTAATTTGTAATTTTGAGGAGTTACTTTACATCAAAAGAGGTATCAAATTACATAAGTTTCAAAATTGTTCAAAAATGTTATCATGAGAAAGTATAATATCTAAAAAAATCGTCTTTCGAGATTTAATGGTATAAATTAGACATTTTTTTTTGAGTACTACCATTATCTATCTTTCAAAATGTACCGAAATTTAATTCAAATCGGTTCAGCTGTTTCGGAAGAAAACAAAATGGCTGACCGATTTTTGGTATTTTATCCATTTATTCACAAATAAAAAGAGATAGAAAGCTGAATTTTTGAGGATGAATATATTTTAGTACCAAAAATTTTCATGAAACCGATTCATCTTAAAGTTGACTCAACAAGTTGAGCTTATATTCATTTTTGGAATTTCTCCAAAAGTTAGTCATTTCCAAAGCAATCAGCTGTTTTGGAAGAAAACAAAATGGCTGACCGAAATTTTTGGTGTTTTATTCATTTATTCATAAATAAAAAGAGATAGAAAGTTGAATTTTTGAGGATAAATATATTTTAGTACGAAAAATCTCCAAATATCTTCATGAAACCGATTCACCTTAAGGTTGACTCAACAAGTTGAGCTTATATCCATTTTTTGGAATTTCTCCAAAAATTAGTCATTTCGAAACCAACTTAAAAGTACTTTTAGTAGGTGATTCACCAAAATTTAATTCATCATCAATATTCCATGAGTAGTCTTAATTCTAGTGGCCAAAATAGTTATTTGGATTTTGGGGTTTTATAAAGCGGTTTAGTGATTTAGAAAAAATGTAGTTTCTAAGGTAGTTTATTATATTTCCACCAAAATTTGTGATGGTTCGTTAATTACTGCAGCAGAAACCTTCCAGAAGCAAGAGCAACCATTACTGACAATCATTCCAGAAGTACAGTTGAGGAAAGTTTTGGGAAACCTTGTTGCTTATACATTAAAAAAATAAGGGTTGATTGTTAGTAATGGCTCCTTTTGATCAAAATACATGAACTAGTATTCCATAATCATATGGAAACCCTGGTCCATTTGAAGTGATTTGGGTCACCTACAGAATAATTCAGTTAAACCCAGATTAAATGGCGAATTTTTGTACTTGATTTAACTGGATTATTTGGTGCTAAGTTGAAAACATTTTGGGACAATCAAACTGTTTTGTGTTTCTTTAAGTTTTAATAGTCTGTTTTTGATAATACTGTGGATGAATATAAGTGTTCTATAATGTAGATGCGGATGTGGAAGAAGAAGCTGAAGAGTCGAAATGGCAAGATCGTATTAGCTCGGGGTTCGATCGTCTCGTAGCTTTTGCCTCGACTGAATTAGATAAACGTCGTCGATCTACTGATGGAAATGAGTGCTGTAATACATCTCCCGACTCTGGAATCGGGCATGGTGATCCTCCAACTGTTGCTCCAATATCCACTTCGATTACCTTAACAGCAACCACGTGCATTTCTCCAAAAACTACGATGAATACATTCAAAACTCCGAACTTGAAAGGTCCGGCCTTCCACCATTCTCCGATTCCAGAACCTACGGATGATTCAACTGGACCTCCTCGAACTCCTTCTCCATCGGCGTCGCCTCCTAATCTCAACTCTGGTGGCGAAAAGGCAAACTACGCAAATAGTTCCCACTCGCAAAACCACGTTCCAAGTAGGTATCAAAGATTCGAGGCTGATCACCACTTTAAGAAGAAGTTCTACCACCATCGCGAACAATGGAACTCCACAAATTCTCCGTCCTCTAACCAATGGAACTCCAATTCCAGCAGTTCGGCTCATAAACAAGGTAAGTTTAAGCCGAAAGGCAAGGATTGGGACTGGTCCAACTCGGCAAATCCCCACGGAAATCCTCCAGGAAGCAATAATCAGTGGACATCGAACCGATATGCTTGGGATCACCATCGGGACTCTTTGCATTGACTATCGCACCCGCCTAATTATTTCTCCATCCTTAATTTTGATTAAATGGCAATCACTGCCCACTATTACAGCCAAATCATCGAAATTTTCTCAATTCATACTCTTAAATATTAAATCATTTTCCAAGGGTAAAAACACACATATTTTGTTCCCGAAAGTCTTGTCCACCTGTAAAAAATATCTCAGTTTCAAAATATTTAACTCCTAGCTATTAAGAATCATAGTTTATTCATAATTTGTACAGTATTTAAAGACAAATCTATAACCAATCAATTCGATCACAATTTATTTTACATATTTTATTCTCTGGGGATCTGGCGAATTAAAAACATACATTCTATGCAACCAGTGCGTTTTGCTAACTGAAAAACAAAATGTGATTGTTCATATTTGAAAGAAATTGATTGATCAAATCAATCAAATCACTGTTAGTTACGCTTTTTGATTAATTATGAATTAATCGTTTATAAATTAGTTGGTAATTTTAATATTTATTACTAATATTATTTAAATTATTAGTGAGTATTGATGGAACCAAAGTTATTTTCCGTAATCCTGCCGATTATTTAAAAAATTAGTTTATGCAAAACGCACTGCACTACCAATTCATGATACTAGTACAATCAGTTGAAATATTAATCAAGGACAAATATTTTTATGATTTCCAAAACAAAAAAACGATCGATTCCTAATAGTTTTTACGTAAAAATAACTGCCACATTTTATTTAATTTAGATTTTAATAATTCCTGTCAATTTATGTAATCCTCATAGAGCCAACGCTTTAATTTTATTCTATTTTTTAATGCGCAAGCGCGTTGGGCGTGGCTTATGCATGACGCTATTTGCTCGATGTGCTAAATCGGAATGGATTGAATCATCGAAACGTAATCGTTGATTATTTTTTTTTATTTTATGTGGAAAAACAATATTTTGTTGTCAGTACAAACCAAAAGCAATACAAATAAATAAAGCGTAGGTGTAGAGGACATGAATGGTTGTTTTCCGATTTTGGAATCGATTTTGAACATTTTTTCGAAACAATTCAATTAAAACAAAGCAATTTAGCGCTAGAAATAGTCGTAACAAGTATCCAAAATATGACCATAATAGTTCTAGTTAATTTATAGAGAAACATTTACAAATTAGCTGTTACCGATTTTGAAAAATAAGACAAAAAAAAATCGACAAAAAATTGCACTAACCGAAAAGACTGATATGAACTTTGGTTATGTAGTGTGTATAGTTCAAATTTAGCTAAACAAATCCGATATTTTCCACGGGAATCCCCTACGACAGAATATTGAAACGAAAATCGCTAATCTAGGTTGGTAACGCTCGACTGTTTTCCACAAGAATAGAAGATATACCTTTCTAGTAAAAGTATTTTCTATCTTTCTTTTTTTAAACCTGCCTATTACGGTGTAGTTATAACTATTGATTCAACTGACCATTGTTTAAGTTGACACGCATCAAGTTTAATAATTATTATTAATCATATTTACGAGAAATAGCATGTTGTTTGAGTATTCCTGTCACAATCTCCGAAATGAGATATCTACCTTCCCGTTACCGTGTTAAAAATTAAACGTACGATATCGTAATATGTATTTAGTACATTTGAAAATAAAATGTTTTAAATTCTGAATATTTGCAAATATTATTTCTACTGATCGCTATAAGTTAACCAGCCTACTGGCAGCCGAGTGGTCTAGGTGGCCGCTCCAAAATTAGTTGGTAGTAGTGCAAATGTTCAATATTTCTCGATAATGGATTTAATTAACCCTAGAGTCGCTAAAGGACCTTAGTAGTTATAAAGCACCAATATTTTTTTTAATAACAATTAAAAAAAAACTATAAGAAGGGTTAACAGTCGAGAATTACCACCCTACGGTTGTACTGTCAAAGGGTGAAGCACAAATATCGTCAGTCTCATTATCGAGGGTTTTTTTTTATTTCTTCTATCTTTGCCTGGAGTTTGTGTTCATTTTATTTTATTGGAAAAAAAGTTAATTATAATTTATTTTAATTAGTTAGAATAAAAGAACAAGAAAATAACTGTTGACTGAATCTTCTAGAATTGAAAGAAAATCAGGTGTACAATTTCATTCCGTTACTTTTGTTGTTTTTTTCTCCAAAATTTTTGGTCGAATATTTAAGTGTTTGTTCAACAATGAAAGTTGTAGAATTTACAAAAAAAAATATATATATATATTTGTTGAGTGGTGAGTTGATTTAGAGTAGTAAGTTAATGTATGATGGAAATATATTTAAGCGCTTAAAGTATGTAGTTACTATTTGGGTACTATTTAGGTACTATTTGGGTACTATTTGGATACTAATTTTGGAAGCAAATTGATGGAAAGTTGCTTAAATGTTATTTTCAAAAAAAAAATCGATGTGAATAGTTATTAATTATAAAATGTTGGATTGTAAACTGTTTACTGAAATTTAGGATAGTGTAACAACGCATGCGTGGTACGTGTGCTATATTTAACGTTGATTAAGTCATAGTTTCTAGAATTACAGTACTATTGATGATGTAATCGTTAAAATTCATAATTAGTAGTTTGAGTAACCGAGTTGTAACTTATTCTTCATTCTTTATCTACTCCGTTACTAAGTTTAAAAGCTTAATTAATGGCTTAATCAGTAAACAGAGGATTACAGTTGTACTCACCACTCAATTTCATTGTTAAAAAATCGAAATTAAAATTTCTATAATCTCTAAAAACGCCTTTCTTATTGATTGATAACCAATAACTGCCAAATAGAAAATTCAATTTCGATGTTTGAGTTTGTAGGAAATGTGTGAAATAAATTTTCACTACTGAAGAAAATAAATGGGATAGGTACTATGTTTTATTTTTTATTATATTTTGATTTTTTTTTTAAGTTTTCGTTTCATTTAATTTAATTTTTCACTAATTTTAAGAAAGTTTTGTTTAGTAATGTTTATTATATATTTTTTTTTTGAAATTAAAAAGATTACTTTTTGTTTTTAACTACAAAAATTTCTATTTAAATATTGTAACCACTAGCAAGTCTGATTAAAGTGATATGGATTCTTAGGAGAATGTTTGCTTTGGTTCTCAATTCTTTGGATTTATACAAATTTGTATACAAAAAGAATTGAGTCAAGTGAAACAATATGTAAAGACTTGTTCGTAAATTTTGGACAATTTTTTGTAAATGTAAACTTCATCTCGTTAAAACTGTTTGATTATTTATTTCCAAAAAATTTACCCTAAATACCCAACAATTTTCATTTTTCGGTTCATATTTTTAATATAAAAACCAAAATTTACAATTAAAACAATTTTTTTTGGTTAAATGATTACAAAATTTAATTTTGGTTTAGAACTTGACTATTAGTTGTTGATAACACCACGAGATGGAGTTCAACGAATCATTGAATTTGATTTTAATTGTTATCATGAAATCGTGACATTTTTCAAAGGCAAACCCTTTTATTTTAATACAGTTTTGTAAAAAAATCATTTTAAAATTTTGTGAAAATTTTATTTCCCGTTTTCCGTTGACTAAACTTGAGGCAAAAAACAATTATTGACTTATTACTTTGTTCATCTTGTTCTTATTGGAACTGTAAACAGTTCCTACTGTAAATCTTTTTTAATTATTCCGCTTTGAACCACTGAATTTTCCCGTCATCTGATTTTCCATTATGGAACTAACAATTTATGAGCGAATAAGTTAAATATATTATTTCAAATATATTAAAAGTATAAAAAAATAAATATATAACGTGTTCTCAGGAAAAACAGACGTGAAGCCGAAATATCGGTTTTAAACTGTAATAATTAATTTAGTCCACTAAGAATAATCGTAAATGTATAAGAAAACAGTTTAGTCAAAGGATAATTCATAAAACAAGTAGCAACAATATTCTTTCATAGAAATTATATTGTTCGAAAGATTTTACAAAAGTTCATACGACAAAAGCATTTCCAACATATTGGAAATATTTTTCATAAAAATTCCCATGTATATTTCAAAATCATAAAGTTTATATAAAATATTAACTGATAATAACTATAATAGAAGTTTTATTCTGTAAGTGGTGAACCTTTATACTAATGTGTAAAAACGTATTTAATATTATTGTACTGGAATTTTAACTTGCAAGCATTTAATAAACGTACTATAAAAAAAAATATTGATTTCTTCTTTTTAAATCCTTTACAAAAGCTTTGAAGTTTTATTAAAAATATAGATCATACAAAATATATTGTTGTTTTATTTATGTAATATGATTTTCAAATAAATAAATTTAAACAAATGTATTTTTACTGTATTGCCTCAGGTATGTATTTCGATTGCCAAGCAATCTTCTTCAGTGGTCATCACGCAGAGCTGCCAGAAAAAGATATCGTAGTTACGGAAAAACAGTGATTCTAAACCTTCTTAGAAATACTGGCCTTACCTATTAGCGCAAAGCTCATCAAAGCTTCACTTGAAATCTTGACTAATATCCCTCCTCTTAAAACCAGTCCATGGCTCCCTAAGGAGGCGCGCCTCCTACTTTGGAAAACGATGTTCAAAAACATATTTCATCTCATTGTGCTTGACCGCTCCCCCTATATTTATTTTTATGGTTCGGTGAGTACACAGCAGGACGCCACATATGGCACACATACATTAAAATCCTAGGTGTTTAATATTATTATTTTATTTGAAAACATTGTTTTAATTGTTATTTACCGTTGATTTATAACTACAATGGTCTTTAGCTAAAAAATCCGAAATCGATAAATATCAAAAATTTGCTCGATATGAGAATCGAACCCAACATCTACCGATTTTGGAGAGGTTACCTTGACCATTGGGCCACCAGTAGGCTTCTGGAAACATTTAAATTTAAACAAATCCATATGGACTTCCTTTTTGATCCATTGTTGATGAGATTATAGGATTTTTTGAATAGGAATTTGGTTTTATCCTGGCTGGAAAATTGGAAGAAATGCTTTGGTAGTAAAAATGAGCATTTTTTGAGTAGATTCTTCAATTATACTTCTTAATACTGCGATTGGTTTAATTGAATTATTGAAGTTTGATTTGGATTTTTTATTGATGTATTACTACGCTGAGGGACAGAATATCATTTATATACTTGGAAATTAAAAGTCAAAAACGTAAAATAATACAATTATTCATTGAGCATCTAGTTTATACGTTTGGTATACAAAAATGGCGGCACAAGCGACGCCATGACACTTCCAAGCGTTTTGGCGCGGATTTCAAATTTTAATGCTAAAATGCCAATTTTCTGTACTAAACCTGTAATTTCTGCAAAACAATATTTATATTTTCCCAAATATAGGATATAGATTTTCAAAATTAAAAAAATGACAATCGTTTAAAAAAATATCACTTTATTTTCACTTGATTATAAAATAAACTTTATTTCTCTTACAAAATAAGAATGTTCTAACCATAAGACTAGAGAAAATATTTTAAAATATTTTTTTTTTGAGATTCGAAATCCATTTTGCTTTCAATGTTCCCTCCACTTATACTTGCTATACAATTTTCTTAAAAACTACCAAGGCAAACAGTATAGAAACATTCCGCTTCATTATCCTTAACTAATTTATAAATCTAATAAACATCTATATAATAACTTATGAACATTTCAGTTTCTAATGGGAAAAACATCACATTTTTTAATATAAAAGAAAAATAATTAATTGAAAATAGCTTCAAGGCAAGGAATTAGAATACAATTGCACTTCTTGCACTCATTTTTTACAAAATAGATGGAATTCTTCGGATACTATTGCAGGTTCCTTTTGAAGGGAATACAACTGTAGTCCTGGTAACTGTAGTAGACATAAGACAACATTGGTTAATGAAAATAAAGTACAAAGTATTCCACAATACGGTTCTTCATATAGCAGTTATGGATAAATCCAATACTACTTGATTACCACTAAGGAAGGTTGCTTGGCAATCGAAATACGTATCTGGGCATTTGTTAATCAATGGGCTATATCAGTTGATTCGTATTCGATGAATTTTCGAAAAAAAAAACGTAGGTATGGAAATTTATTTATGAAAATCTATTTTAATTGTGGAATAGGCTAGAGAAGACTGGCTGTATTTTGCAGCGGAATGAAGGTAAGTGCAAGAAATGCAATGACATCAAAACTAATATGTTAAGAATATTAACTATTTGGTTAAGATATAAAACTGTAATTCAGTTTTAGACTTTGAAGAGCATTTAAATGAATTATGTTAGTAATTAAAATTGAGCACCCTGTTGATTTGAATGTATGGTTTTTCAGAGAAAATAAGTTTGTCAAATTGTCTAAATCGTTGATGGACATTGAGCAGTTCAACGGTAATTCGATCGCACTTTGGAATCAAGCAATTCAACGGACTGTACTTTCCCTCTGAATTCTAGTTTACAAATCGATTAAGTTGACATCTTTTCGTTGATTGTTTCCCGTTTGTTTGTCCTGAAAAGGACATTGCACCGGTGTATTGGAGTCGTTGTGTGGGTCCAAGTGGCAAGTAAATCCTGGTGAGATTCGGTTCCAAACTAGGGACTTTGCAGTCGCAAGCGACGATTTTGGGACGTTGAACTCCACATTTCTCATGGCTAGTTTCTTTTCAATGATTATTAGTTGAGTTCTTAGATATTCATAGCTCGATTGGTTTAGAATTGATACCCATTTGGAGACATCTTGCTCGGATCTGCACGAAAATAGATGCTTCTTCTGAGGTTCGTCTTGGAAACTAATTGAAAACGCAAAAGGGACGCGACGGGAACTTTCTGCTTGGACAATACAGGTTTCCAGGACGAAAACTCCAATAGGTTCCGAATAATTAATTGAGTCACCGTCGCCTAGTCGATAGTAGAATAGTAAGTTGGACACTAGTTTGAACCAACGATCCTTGAATTGAGATCCTTGGGACATCCAATCCGACCAGTCTTTGGTTGAGGGTTTTTGGTGAGCGAGCCGATCTTCAATTACTGATTTTCCACGTTCACTAATTGAAATCAGTTCTTTTTCGTTGAATTTCATATTTTTTTTTTTGAAAAAAATAATATTCACAATATACACTCAACTATAAATTCAACTATTTGGTAGATTGGATGACAGATCATATTGCGCGTGTGTGAAAACAGATGAGCATCGGCTCACGGAAAAATCGACCAAATAGTCGACTTCAAGTCGTGGAATTTGCGTTAACGACAATTTTGCTTTCCACAATTGTATTACTGGTATTTAATACAAAAAAAAAATTGACGGCTCAAATGTACTTTAGCACACCCACAATCTGGCAACGTTACATTTTCGACTTTGTTTTTAATTTAATTCGCGATATTTTTGTTAATTCAAT
Organism: Sisyra terminalis; assembly: GCA_958496175.1. NCBI lineage: Eukaryota > Metazoa > Arthropoda > Insecta > Neuroptera > Sisyridae > Sisyra > Sisyra terminalis. The sequence continues at coordinate 2,026,094 of OY292280.1, forward strand.
TCTAATATGGTTTAATTCTCTCTTTTGTAGCTAAATTTTCATTATGGACCTATTTAATCTCGAATTAAATTAAAAACCAAGTCGAAAATACAACGTTGCCAGATTGTGGGGATGCTAAAGTACACTTAAGCCTTTTTTTCAAACCAATTTTTTACTCTAATCGAGAGAATACTAGTGTCTAACCGAAACTAGTTTTTACGGCCGAAACTGAAACCGAATTTCGGCATCAGTCTCAGTTTCGGCCGAAACTTCCATATAACGTATTTTTTTCATAAAAAAAGTTAATACTAATTAGTCAATCTTTACTTTTAAATCCTATAGGTATTCATTAATCATTTAGTCCCTAATATTTGAACTAATCATTAACACAACATATTATTTTTAGTAGGATAGTGTACATGAAACGATATAGATCCATGTACAAATTATTAATTTTGCGACACGTTTCGGTTTTTTATTAGACCTTCATCAGGCTTCTAAAATCATACTAATATAATTAGTCGCTAAATTAATAACTCCACTATCCTACTAAAAATAAATAAAATTATGTAAATTATGGACACAACCAATTTATCGATAACATATTATTATCATCCCTTTTTTGAAATAAACAATTTCTTCTAAACTTTAATCAGTTTTCTTTCGAACTGAAAAAAAAATTTTAAAGATAATATTAAACAAATTTTTTATTGAACTGTTAGTTATCAGTATTCATAATTGAGGAATCAAATTATAAGTGAAAAACAAAAAAAAATTTAACATTTTTATCTATCGAATTCAGTTTCGGTCGTAGTTTCGGCTTGACGATAGCCGAAACCGAAACTAAGCCAAAACTCGCTTTTGGCCGAAACTAGGTCAAAACCGAAACCTAAATTTCAGTCGGACTACTGATTAATATTCGAAAATATTTACCATCTTCTAATTCTAACATTAAACAAAATTTCATCCACTTAAAAGATTCGAAAGTTTTCTTGTACTTTTTAAATGACGAAAATGATTGATTTCTCATACATTTTCATTCGCTCGGTGGCACATATGTTATGAGGAACCAATTTTAGGAAATTTTAAGAAAAATTCAAAAATTTTTGGGATAGTATAATCCTATTATAATAGATACTACATCGACTACCTGCTCCACCTGAATTCCTTAAGTTTATAGCTTAACTAGGGCAGTAATAACCAAGTCGACTTTTAGTCGATTCTTGGTCGATAGCTTAAAATCATGCTCCGTTTACATCTTGATAAGATTTTATTGAACATAGTAAAGCTCCGTAAGCTCTATGAACCTTCAATAGATAATATGGTAATACGTCAAAAAATACCACTTTTACAAGTGTTTAAGTGAGCTTTTTATAGTGTAAATAATTTTATTAAGTTCTGCTGCGATAAATTTGTACAGTAATTATGATGTAAACGGAACTATTTAAATTATTTAACCATTCGTCTCAGTGATATGGTTAAGTATCTCGGTTATCTGGTTACAAACATGAAAAAGTATAAATAATTGGTTTGTTGAAAACTGTAAAACAATTGACGAATTCTAAACAAATAAAACAAAAAACAAACGAAAATGGAGTCATCTCGGCAATTAGAAGAAGGCTTAAGTGTTAATATAAAGCGGACTGATGGTAAATATTAAGTTTCCAGGAACTTCAGGTTAATTTAACTGAATGGTTACAGGAAGAGTTCATTCGGCACTGATTTCCGGGATTAACTGGGATACGAACAGTGTAACGGTCGAATGGTTCGAACGTGGAGAAACAAAGGGCAAGGAAGTTGAAATCGTTGCCGTACTAGCCTTAAATCCCGACTTAGCAGCCGGAACTTCCCAGTTGATCAACCACCATTTACCACTCCACAATCCCAGCTTACAGGAATCCCGGATTGTCTCCCACAATTTGGTAAAAACACCACGTACAAAATAAATAAATAGGTCAGCTATTCGATCCCGTTTTCAGGACTCCTCGGAAGATTCAGAGGAAATATCAGCTGCTGATCAGGTCAACTGTTCCGAAGAGGACATAAACAGCAACTCTAATTTAGTGGCGACTGCTACCTTATCAGTGCGACCTCAAACTCGACCAGTAATAAATTTAAAAGCTTTTTTTTTACTAAACTGTACCGATTTTGTTGGTATCAATTAACCATTTTTTTAGTGTTTTCTTTGAGTAATTATAACTAACATATTTGTATTGTGTGACTTATTAATTAGATACTAACGAATGATCCTTACAGAGTACTTCCAGACCTGCGATACCGACAACCGGTAAAGGTAGGTCCTGGAAGATTGGCATCCTTATTTTCGTACTAAAATATCACAAGTCTTCTAACCGTCAATGTTATACTAAATTACCATTTAAAGTAATTTGCTTATTTGTGTAACGGTAACTAATAATTTTAACCAGGTATCCTAGGTGTTTGTGCCAATTTAGTAATTCAGAAATTATTTAAAATCCCTACTAAATCTAGTAAAATTATGAAATATTTTAGCAATTAACCGATTTGCTTGGACTTTAAAGTAAATGTACCACAGAATTTTAGTGGTTACAAGCAGAAGACTCTAGGAGTTATGAAAATCCGTAAACCGAAAACTATTTCAAAAATATCATGACAATTTGCTATGATACTCATCTCAAAGCAATTACATAGAAATCCAATACTACTTAATGTCCACCGATGAAGTTTGCTTGGCAATTGAAATACGTATTTGAAGTAATACATCCTACAAATATTTTTTTGTTATTTACTGTCGCTTTATAACTACCAAAGCCTTTAGCTACTTTAGAGTTAGTAAAAATCCGTAATTCGAGAAATATCGAAAATTTGCTTGATTCGCGATTCGAACAAACACTTACCAGTTTTTGAAGCGGCCACCTTAATCACTCGACCACCAATTGGTATAGAACAATTAAAAATTAACTTTTTGACAGAAAATTAAAGACAATTACGTATTTCGATTACCAAGCAACATTCTTAAGTGGACATTAAGCTTAAAATCTTCACATGACCGTTACAATTCAAAATTATTATTTGGTCTTCGTAGAAAATACCGACAAATGTAAAAAACAAGTGATAAAATTGTTAATTAACATTAATTTACCATTGAGAAGAGGATTTAATTCGTTTTTTCAAATGGGAAAATCAGTAGTTGTATTCTAAAAATTTTCGGAACGTTAATATATTGACTTGTGTTTTTTTTTTTTGGTACTAATAGGAAGGACAAATTCTTATGCACTTATTGGTGTACTTTTAGGTGCATCTCAAGGACAGAAAAAGAATTCCGGGATTACAGTTGTTAATAATGAAGGAACAAATCAAGCAAATGGAGCTGCAGCACGATCTACAACAACAGTAAGTTTGTAGTCCTTAGAAAGCAATTTTAATTTGCCGATTTCGTTACTGATGGACCATTTACTTTGAAATTTGGATATATTCTTTAAAAAAATCCTTTCCTAGTATAGTATAGTTTCCTATATAGATCCACATTTAATCATTTATCCCATGTGGTTTCCCACATTAATCCATTTGAATTTATCCCATGTGGTTTCCCACATTAATCCATTTGAATTTATCCCATGTGGTTTCCTACATTAATCCATTTGAATTTATTCCATGTGGTTTCCCACATTAATCCATTTAAATTTATAGTTTCCTACATAGGTCCACATTTAATAATTTATTCCATGTGGTTTCCCACATTATTACATTTGAATTTACAGTTTCCTACATAGATCCACATTTAATCATTTATCCCATGTGGTTTCCCACATTAATCCATTTGAATTTCTGTAAATTCTTTTGATAAGGTAATCATTTTCCTACAACTTAATTAGCGTCTGTCATTACATAATTCTATAGACTAAATGGAAAATTTTTTTTTATTTTATGAAGAGAAATTATAAAATCATCGAATGGAAGCACCTAATATATAAAATATAACGATTCCATAATTGAAATCATCTGGTCCTATTTTGGTAATTGGTAATTTTTTTACTTTGTAAAAAAATCATTCCCATTTGTTTTAGTATACTTTTATTTACAAAGAACGTTAGCATTTACAGCTTTAGTGAAAAATATCCAGAGTTTTCTATCGAAAGTTACAAATTGTCACTTCTTTTAACATTTTTTATGCCACGCTGACGAAGTAGAGCGTATCGCTTAGTAAATGTATACAAATTAAACGTTTGTCTATGTTTTTCAAATTTAATTTTAAACTCTGAATAAATTAGCTTATCAAGACTCAAAAATTAACATTTTTTTACCTCAAGAATTACTGAACCGATTTTGATGTGAGATTCTTACCAGATAAGCCTATAAAGATGGTTCAGTTCTCATATTGAACTATTTACTGCCCGTATGCATTTGGGGATAGAAATACTAATGACTCCTCTCTAAGATTTCACAGGAATTCAGGGATTAACACTCTTACTAAGTTAACAGTTTTGCTTTTTACAGAATGCTGTCAATGCAGCAAGTGGTGCAGTTGGAGGTCGGTCCGTAGCACCTCCGAGGCGAAGTAATGTGGTTAAAGAAGTGGAGCGATTGAAAAAAAATCGGGAAGAACGCCGTCTACGACAAGCTGAGGAGAAAGCCGAAAAGGAAGCCCTTATGAACCAGGATCCAGGAAATCCAAACTGGGAGTTTCTGTCCATGATACGGTTAGTATCTTTTGATTTATACTCGCAAATTCAGTAATCCAAAATACCAATTTTTAGGGAATATCAAGCAGGAATCGAATACAAACCCCTTCGAGGAAACGAGCCCCACGACGAATACCAAATCACAGTTTGTGTTCGTAAACGACCCCTAAATAAAAAGGAGGTTCACAAAAAAGAAGTGGACGTCATAAGTGTTCCCACTAAAGACTCAATTATAATCCACGAGCCGAAAAATAAACTGGACTTAACAAAATATCTGGAAAATCAACATTTCCGTTTTGATTACGTTTTCAACGAGTCCTGCACTAATGATTTGGTGTATAAGTAAGTTTGCCATTTTACTCCGTACTTCTTCAGGCAGTTATGCTTTTTTCCTGGGTCTTTTCGATTTAAGGGGTGTTCTTTGTAAAACATGCACCTTTAACTTCATAAAAAGGTTGGGGAGTTAGAACTGGAACCCGAAACCATGGAGTTGGAAGATTTAGAAATTTATACTGGGCTTCACCTCCTAGTAACCTTTTGTTGAAAGCAGTATAGTGAATCTTTAATACATTTTTTGAGCCTTGATGTTACTTAATTATTTAAGGAACCATCCATTAATTACGAAATATGAGATAGAATCTTACGTAAGAAAGGGGAGGAGTACGAGAAATCTTATGGATTCTTACATGGGGGTCAAAAGTCACCAAAATTCTCTCTGCGTAATTAATGAATTGCTCCTAAGGTGATCTATAAATTTGGTATTATCCAGAGGATCTAGGTATACAGCAAAACTTTTGGTGAAAACGATCTTCGAAGGTGGAATGGCTACGTGTTTTGCATATGACTAAACTGTATCCTGTGCTAATTCAGCACCCTGTAAAGATTTCTCGTAGTCCCCCTCCCTTTTCTTAAGTAAGATTCTATTTCATTCTACAAAATATAAAATTTTAGAAGCCTACTGGTGTATCCTTACCTGACATGTATTCTGCCATGTATCCTTACAGGGTACTAGGGGAGGTCAAAAGTCAGCACAATTCTCCTTTTGTAATTAATGAATGGCCCCTAAGATCTGTAGATTCGATGTTATCCAGAGAATCTCTTTTAGGTATACAGCAAAACCTTTGGTGAAAACGATTTTCGAAGGCGGAATGGCTACGTGTTTTGCTTATGGCCAAACTGGTTCCGGAAAAACCCATACCATGGGTGGTGCATCCAGCGGAAAACACCAAGATTGCAAAGATGGAATCTATGCAATGGTAGCTCGGGACGTGTTCGCTTTGTTAGGCCAGTCCAAATACAAACACTTAAATCTGATCGTTTCCGCCAGTTTCTTTGAAATCTATTCCGGAAAAGTGTTCGACCTACTTGCTGACAAAACCAAACTACGGGTTCTGGAAGATGGAAAAGGCCAAACCCAAATCGTTGGACTTACAGAGAAAGTGGTGGATACATGTAATGAAGTTTTAAAGCTAATTCAGCACGGAACCTTAGCTCGGACTTCTGGGCAAACTTCGGCCAACGTGAATTCATCACGATCGCATGCGATTTTCCAAATACTCCTACGTTGCTATGGACAGCAAAAAGTGCACGGAAAATTTTCACTTATTGATTTGGCAGGAAATGAACGTGGGGCAGATACTTCGTCATCTAACCGGCAAACTCGTACGATTACTGTTCCAATGATTCCAGGAAAATGTTTTAATCGTATTCTTTTTAGGGATGGAAGGTGCTGAAATCAACAAATCTTTGCTAGCCTTAAAAGAATGTATACGAGCTCTTGGTAAAAAGGGCACTCATCTTCCTTTTAGAGTCAGTAAACTGACCCAGGTTTTGCGAGATTCTTTTATCGGAGATAAATCCAGAACTTGCATGATAGCAATGGTATCTCCTGGAATGAGTTCCTGCGAAAACACTCTAAATACACTACGCTACGCTGATCGAGTTAAGGAACTAGCAGTTACTGATCTAGAAGCAAAATCTGAAAATAAGTTAAATGATTCCAAAATGTCGAGTTCTGATACTGGATTATCCGATAATTCGGATTTAGAACGCCTCCGATCACTTAATGTAAGTTTCCGGATTAATGGAGTAAAACAGGCTTCCATTTACCTCTGCTCCTGGAATACACCCTACCTGAAACTATCATATCGATTTAATAGCTCTACTTTCCAGGAAGGAGACATGACGGCAGATTTGTACATTTTCCACGAGGCTGTTTCCCAGTTACAACTAGCAGAAGATGAAGTTCTGGATAACCATAAAGCAATCGTTGAGTATTTGGATGAAACTTTAGTTCAGGCATCCGATTTGTATAACTTAACCAAGGATGTGGACTATGATCAAGATGGTAATCTTTGCTAATATTTTTGGGGGAACTAAGTTGGTTTTATGAAAATTCTTATTGTTTTACAGCTTATTCGCAACAATGGGAGGCTCTTTTGGCACAACAAATCAACGTGCTTTCACATGCTCGTAATTTAGTAACGGAATTTCGGTCTAAGTTGGTAAACGAAGAGCAGATGAGCCAGAAAATGAAAATCAATCAATTTTGAAATGGGAAATCGTGATAGTTTCGAATATTTGGCAAGAGTTCATACATTTACACTGAGGAACCAATAAAAAATTATTCAAAATTTTGGCAAAATTTACTGCCAAAATCAAGGAATTGGTTATCCGGGAGATAAGATACTGGGGCTCCAATAGTAAGACGAATTCGAGGAGTCCTACTTTTTATTTGTTATCTTTGATACAAAAAATCATATCATTAGGGAAAGTACTCAAATTTTAAATTGTTGTACCAAAAATTGGTTTTTGATACAAAAATTTGAGTACTCTCGCTAATTAAATGGTCTCCCACTGTACTACTGATGTGGAAAGTTACAAAACTGTAGAAATATAATAAATCTGAACTATTAGAAGTAAAAATTACAAACTGCAAAATTTTGCTAAATTGGTCTTTCATCAAATGTATCACTTTTGCCAATTGATTAAAAATTCTTAAGACTATTGAAAATTTGATGTAAAATACGGTTTCAGCAATACCACCATAAAAACTTATTAGTTTAGTACTTAAATATGAACATATCTTAAGAGACTCATACAGGATCAAACCAGTTGTGCAACAGTTTGCTTCACAAACGTGCAGTATAATCCACATCGTCTATTTTATTCTTCTCCTGTGATTCATACAAATAACGGGAAATAGATTAATTTCTTTCGTCCATTTAAGTGGGACTACTAAAAAAAAGCCTGACTTACATATAGTAGCCCTAGGAAAAAGATGCACAAAAATTCATAGGGATTTATGTGGGAAACCACTTGGGAAAAGGTTGATTTATAGAGGAAACCACATGGAACATGATGGATTTATGAAGGAAACCACTTGAGAAAGAATGGATTTTGGTAGGAATTCACATAGGAAAGCTTGAATTTATGTGGATTCATATGGGACGTAAAAAATGAGGAATAGAGATAATATCAGCAGCTTATTAAATAATCCACTTAAATCCTTATCCACATATAAATACATAAATTCATGTGATTTCAAACATATTGATTCATATGGATTTATATTGGATATGACATGGAAAAAAAGGATTTTTATGAATTTTATGTAGTAAACTCTTAAGAAAGGATAGGTTTATATAGGAAACCACATAGGAATTATTGGATTTATGTGGGAAATCATATATGTAAGTATGGATTTATTTGGATTCATATGGGAAATAAAGAGAGTGAGATGTAAAGACAATATTTGCAATCTATCAAAAAAATTCATCTAAATTCATTCGAACTTATGTAGGACTCTACATGGAAAAAGATAAATTTATGATGGAAACCACTTGACAAAGGATGGATAAATCGTTTAATTAACACTAGGGGGCAAACTTAATTTTACGATTCATATCAAAATATATTAAATTAAAAAAAACTAAAATGATTTTTTGCTGAGAAATTTATAGTGCTGTCCTATTCATTTTTAGGGAAAAAACTAAAAAAAAACATGTGGACATCGCTTGATATTCCTAAGTGGATTCCTATAGGAATCCATATTTCTATAGGAATTCTATAGGAATATAGGATCCTATAGGATTCCTATAGAAATCCACTTGGGAAACCACATAGTAATCCATCCGATAATACCACATTGGAATCCACATGGAGTCCTATATAGATTTTTTTGATAGGGAAAGTACTCTATTCGGAATCTCTATGGTTCGAGTATGTATGAGACTCTTTAAAGACAAAACAGAACATTTAAACAACATGAAATCGGGTGCCGCTTTTAAGAAACCGTATTTTACGTGGGAAAAAATTGAAATAATTATATAAATAGATTCGAGTGCAATATTATCTTCTCACGGACTTGTTAATAGGTATAAAAATGCAATAATTATCGCTTCAAAAATATTTTTACAAGCTTATAGTTAATCAACGAAAAGTTCAGTATTTATATTAATTTATTATAATAAATAGTGTTATTTATTTATTTATTTATTTATTGATTTATACGTTGTAAAAGAATATTTCATGGACTGAGTGGAAAATGATTGCAAATTATTGCACAATAAAAATAAATTATTATGTTATATGCGATGTTCTTAAAATTTTATTTTATAATTAAATGGTGTAGAACAGCTATTTGGGTTTCAATTCTTATTCCTACGTCATCAAAGTATGTGGAACTTAATGATCAAATTGTTGAGCGGAAAGGATACAAAATTTTTTTCTCTTAAATTGATTTTTTGTCAGATCTACTACATAAACCAGGGGTGGCCAACTCAAATTGTACTTGTTTACGTTATCTATATATAATTTTGGTTATTATAAAATACATAAATATATATTTTGAAATTGGCCACCCATGACAGACTTTTTTAGTTCCATATTGCGCAATTTATGTAGCACAGTTGCTCATATTTCCAACTCTAAATAAAATTAAATCAATTTTCTCAGGAACAGCCATGGTAAGTTCAATTTCAATTGCTTAAAAATAAATTGTTCGAAAAATTTGTTTTGGACTTGGCAAAATCCAGAAATTGGAACTTCAGCCTATTATTCGGAGATTGCATCGAATCTAAGATCCTAGAACCTTGGAGATGCTAAACAAAAATGATGAGCTGGATTATATCAGTGTGGCCCCGGCTCCAACTCCGGAGCCAATTTTTGACCCAATCTCCGATTTAAGTTATTATAACTTATAAGTTTTTACTAATGATGGTCCTAATTGGCAATGAAATTTCATAGCATTGCAATTTGACTCCATGAATAATGATCCAAAAAAGCTTTCTTTGTAATCTTAGTACTGTATTAAACATAAAATGGTAAGGAGCTGGAGTTTTCAATTGATAGCTCCAAAATTTAAAGCTCTAATTCAAGCTTTGTTAAAATATTATTTTGGCTCCAGCTCCTTCCAAATTTTCTGAATCTAGCTCCAGCTCTTCATCCCTGATGATAAAAGAGGAAAAATGTGACAACCAATCATGACTAGGATTCAGTAAATATCAATTAATAATCTTTGTAATGGTTAATTTTTCTTATTTTATTTCGGTATCCAGGTGCCCTTCAACGTTGAAGATTAGGAATCATGGCTACTTTAATTTTAGGTACTACAGCGCGAAGGTGCTATTGTTAAGCCTCCCGCGAAAGTTGCCTAGCTAAAATTTCCTGTTTCTCCTCAGAACTCTTCTCCCTTTAATTAGATTCTGGATGATGAGCTAAATCAGGTGGAATTTTTTGTTACTGTAGTAACTTTCTCTTCTTTACGGACTTTTGGATTAATGAAAATTTGTAAATCGAGAAATATACACTTTGATCACTCAGCTACCATTTAGCAGCGTACTTTATGTATAATCCATCATTTTTATTGGTTATTTACTGTTGCTTTTTAACTTCTAATGTTTTTAACGACTCAAGGGTTTGGGAAAATTTGTAAGCTGAGAAATTCCAATCTCTATCGGTTTTGGAACGGCCACCTTGACCACTCGATCACCGTTAAGCCCTAGTCTTGATTGCTTATCCCAATTTTTCTGCTTTGACACCAGAATTGTGGAGTTGGAACTAAAATTAGAAAATTTCGGGTGAATTGGTCACAAAATATTTTTAACGAAACTAGAATTGGAGCTATCAATCGAAACTTCGACTCCTAAGCTGTGTAGGCTGCGTACTTTATGTACCATCAATTCATATTACAGAAATAATTTATGGATCACTACCAGGAGTTTTAGAACCCTCTAGGGGGCTGCGCCCCCCAGGTTTAGAAGTACTGGTCTAGTTAGTACTCCTCACTACTCCAGTGATCTTTCTAAGGTATTTTCAGGATTTTGGGTACAAGTCCATCTTTCTATTCCGTAGGCAAAAGTACTTGACCGTTTTTATTCTTAAGTGTCCTAACATTTATTGTTATAAAATAATTTTCATAATAATTATCCACAAGGAAATATTTATTAGTTTTGGATCATTTTATGGTCTAAGAAAATGTTGTTTTAATTTGGATTCAGAAACTTCAAAAATCTTGATAAATCTATAAATAGGACTTAAATTGATGCTTTGATGTCTGTTTAGAATTTTGATCATCTATAATCCCCCTGGTTCCCTCTTCAAATGTCAACCTCTTCTCAGGTTGAAGGTCTTGATGTTATAAAATTTTCCTAGCTACGTTTTAAAAGAATTACAATTGCGTCGCTTTGCTAATCCCAGTTCCAATTGGCCAGATTTGATTCCAAGATTGAATATAGTAGGCAGCCAATTGGATCACTGTGGATATTTTCCATTTCACGGAAAGGTGGTCCTACGAATCGAATTTCCGTTTGGCAACCAAATAGAACGTGAAAAGTAGTTGCATCTTTTTTTACTGGTTTTTTTATGGGAAAAATTATTAAGATTTGATCCTTATGAAGTGGATTGGAAGTATGCAATTGATTGTTTTTTCAGGGGTTAAGAACCTTTTTGTCGTAGGTTCCTTTGTTGTTGAGAGCTTTTTAATTTTGTTAATGAGAAAAATAATTATATGGTTTGCATGTGAAAAATTATAATTTTTTTTCTCGTTTTTCATATATAATATTTAAGTGTGAAACACCTATTGATTTGTTTAGTGACAATATCAATAATTTTCCGTAAGCGTCAAAGCAATTTCTATAATTGAATCGCTAGTGGTATAATTATCGTATGATATCCAACAATATATAATTTTAATATTTATAAAATGAAATGAGAAAAAAAAATGTTCTTTTCCACAATTAATCAATAAAAATACGTATAAAATTAACGAGCCTTTGGAAAAGTTACCATCGCTCGATTTAACAAAGCTCACGACGGCGATTTACTGGCGTCGACCACAGATGGCGCTGTTGCGCGCCAATACGGAAAAGCACACTTTCCACATAGAACAAAGAAAAATTACGATTACCACAGTAGAATAGGTCATAAGCATAATGGGGCAAACGAACAAAAACACAATGCGACGCAGCTTATATGTAAAATTATTTGTTGGCAACTTGAAAAGCACAAAAAACCCACCCCACCACCCCCTAGAGCTTTTCACTTTTACTTCATCATCCGTCTTTGTCATTTCAACCGAAAAAAATCCAGCAATTTTGTCCAAATCCACCGACCAATCGAATTGATTTTCTTGGAGATATGATCAGTGATTTGCGTGATTTTCCCGAGATTTCATCACTAATTAATTTGTTGGCTGGAAAAAAAGGGAAAATAACCAGTTTTTCAATTATATTTTCGCCGTGCCTGTTGCATGTTTAACATACACGAGAGAATATATATAAATGAAAGAAATATGTACAGCATAATACATACAAAAACCACCCTAAACTGGACGACTACCCTATTATATTTGACTAGAACTATAACTATTCCTATTACTCACACCCCAACAATTCCAACCCCATTTAGTCTATCGAGTTATATTTTCGAGAAAAAAAAACCATACACATATACGACGAAATAAATAAGGGTGCAACTATAAAGACTAATGATACAAAATTCTAACTCGAAAAAAAAAATATTTCTCTTAAAATTCTAAATCAAATAAAAGCACAAAGCTTTCTTCTTCTATATGATTTAGCTACATATATATTTCTTACATACACATATAAATAGTTTTGTCAAGGGATTACACTACACACCCTATAACCAACCCCAAAACCGTGCCTATGAAATGAGATAGTAAAACAATAAACTAATACACCCCTACGTAACTTACCTACATTTTTCTACCCAAATTTTATTTACCGTTGCTTTATTACTACCAAGAACTTTAGCGACTCTAGGGTAAAAAAAAAACATAAATCGAAAAATATCGCATTGATTTCTCATATTAATTTTTAATCGCTTTATACGAAGGTCTATAACGATTTTAGAATCATTAAAAATCCGTTAATCGAAAATTTACTTGATACGAGATTCGAATTCAATATCTACCAGTTTTGGAGCGGCCATCTTGCCCACTCGCTCACCAATAAAATCCAAAATTTAATTTCAAAAATTTCTTATATTTGTCATTATTTATCGCCACTCTATAACTTCGAAGGTCTTTAGCGACTCTAGGATCAATAAAAAATCCGTAAATCGTTAAAAAGTATAATATTTACTCGATACGAGATTCGAATCCAATTGGCCACTCGGTCACCAGTTGGTCTAAAAATTTAGTTTTCTACAATAAAGTTTCCTTTTGATTTTTTTATATTTGTTCAATTGTTGTTAGCTATCACTTTGAAACTACAATAGTCTATAGCGACTCTAGAGTTAAAAAAAAAACGTAAATCAAGAAATATCGCATTGATTTCTCATATTAATTTTTATGGCTATTGACCATGGCTTTAAACGAAGGTCTGTAACGATTTTAGGATCATTAAAAATCCGTTAATTCGAATTCGTTAATTCCGTTAGTTCGAATCCAATACCTACCAGTTTTGAAGCGGCCATCTTGACCACTCGGTCACCAGTTAGTCTAATTTTTTTTTTACAATAACGTTTCCTTTTGATTTTTTATATTTATTCAATTGTTGTTAGCTATCACTTTGAAACTACAATAGTCTATAGCGACTCTAGAGTTAAAAAAAAAACGTAAATCAAGAAATATCGCATTGATTTCTCATATTATTTTTATGGCTATTTACCATCGCTTTATACGAAGGTCTGTAACGATTTTAGGATCATTAAAAATCCGTAAATCGAAAATTTCCTCGATACGAGATTCGAATTCAACTCCTACCAGTTTTGAAGCGGCCATTTTGATCACTCGGCGACAAATATCATAAATAATAAGTCAATACGATATATATCATGTTTCTGCAGAACTTGGAGGTTTATTAGGAAAAATTAAGATTTTACATTTCCTAAGCAAAAAACGCTTTGAAGTGTCATGGCGTGGTTTATGACGTCATGTTTGAGTATCAAACCAATACGCTAGGAAAATAACCTAAGTTCTACGTATTTTACATCCATATCCACCATTTGTTTTTGCAGACTAATTCCTCTGTGCCATCATTGCTATTCTCAACTAAAGCTGCCTAAATATTTTCCATTAGTTAAATATTTAACTCCTGCCTCTTTTAAACCCGTCATATTTGGCAACGTTGCATTTTCAACTGTGTTTTTTATTCTATTCGCAATTTTTTTAATAATTCCGCTTTAATATGGTTTAATTTTCTCTTTGGTAACTAAATTTTCATTATGGTCCGATTTATTCGCGAATTAAATTTAACACACAATAGAAAACGTAACGTTGCCAGTTTTGACATTTCTAAAAGGGACAATTTATACATCTAAATATTTATAAGGTTTACTACAATATTTTCATAGAAATGCCTCAACCATTGGCTCATGTGGCTTTTAGAACCGTCAAATCTGGCAACGTTGCATTGTCTACTTTGTTTTGTTTTTCAATTCAAGATTTTTTTGTTCATTTAATTCAAATATGGTATAATTTTCACTTTTGTGACTAAATTTTCATTATGGCGCGATTTAATCGCGAGTTAAATTGAAACAAAGTAGAAAATACGACTCAAGTGTACTTTAGCACACCCACAATCTGACAACGATGCATTTTCGACTTTGTTTTTAATTTAATTCGCGATTTAATCGGTTCATAATGAAAATTTAGCCACAAAAGAGAGAATTAAGCCATATTAGAATTGAATTAACAAAAATATCGCGAATTAAATTAAAAACAATGTCGAAAATGCATCGTTGCCGGATTGTGGGTGTGCTAAAGTACATTTGAGCCGAAAATACAACGTTGCCAGAATTTGAACAACCGAACAGGGATATTAGACGTATATAAAATCATGTAAATTGTCTTGTAAAACTCTTAAATGTTTTCGTGAACCCCAAGGGTTCCACGGTACCCATTTTAAAAAAAATCTACTATAGGCTTATGAATACTTAAATTGGATCGTTGGGGGGAGGGGGGGAAGTAAAGCGAAGAATCTAATCCCTACATTTTCCTTTAAGATGAATTCATTACCACAAAGAATTGAAAATTTCGTCATTCTTTTATTTCCTTATTAACTTTCAATTGTTATGGAAATAAGTCACCCCATCATTAGATTTATTTTTTGGATGATTTTTCTGATAAAATGCTAGGGGATGGTAAAACGAACGAGTTGTCTTTTGGGTTTTTTTGGTGTAAAGGGGTAGTTTTGGTTTGTGCAAAGCCAAACAACCGGAAGTGTTTTTTGTTTTTTTGTTTTTTAAGGGTTGTTCTAACGACTTATCGGTGACAAAAGGGCGCATTGAGCATTGAAAACAAATAAGGGATGAATGTCGGTGGCTAATATTTTCGAAATGACTGACAACGCAGCTATATACTTATGTACTTTCATTCTAGGCACCTTACTAATAACAAGTGCTACAGATCATCCCTTAACCGAGTTACACAGCCTATTTAGTTTTGACCAAAAAATCGATAAAATTCCGGGAAATTTTTCGATTTTCTTTCGAATCTATTGAAAGGGTTGTATTTTTGGGGTTTTCTGGGTTTTTTGATTTTTTTTTAATAGGAAATTTTTGGGTATTTTTTGTTGTTTTAGTGAAAAATTGATTTTTGTTTGGGGGTCGGGTGATTGGAAGATTGAGTCGATCGTTTGTTTTTTGTTTTATTTGTTTATTTTGCAATTGTTTTGACAATAGTGGAAATGAATCCAGGAAGTAAAAATTACAGATAGACAAACTATATCAATAGAGTATAATGCTGCATTTTGATTGGCTGGGTTCTTCCTGTTTTTCCAGAGTTACATTGATCATAGTAGGCTTCGTTTTCAATTGTTTTTGTAGCAAGTTTTCAATGAAAAACCCAAAATTTTCAGTTTTTAATGGTGTATAGGGATGATTGCGTTATTTTTTTGTGGGTTTCATTGATTATTTGTGGGGTTTGAAGTGGATGGAATGGTTTTAATGCGGTTTTTAAGTTTTTGAAAGCGTTTGGAGACGTGTTGATATGTATACGTAGTGAGGATACAGTATACTATATAGATCACTAGGTAGCCATTTTAGGTGTTATATATATGTATACAAAATCAGTTTACATTTCATTGCAGTAAAATTTGTAGTCGCTCAGAAAAGTCGAGCGAGAAAATTTGAACAAAAATGGACTAAAATTTTTGAAAAATATTCAATAAATTATGTAGTTTGTAATGAAATTAGTGATTTAGTGTAGTGCAAGTGTTTTCCACCTAAAACAAGTGAAAATCAAATGAGAAAATTATCAAATTCTTAAACACAAACACAAGAATACATTTTTCATTATTATTACCACTGATAATATATTTATTAGAGTAAAACGGGAAAAAAGGAAAACCGGGAAAATTAAAAAATACGTGTTTTTTTTTTGGTAATTGTTATTGCATTAAGTTTTTCTGGGATATACATATAGTTTTAATTTATTATTATTTTTATTAATTTTTCTTTTTCAAGTGCAGTGCGTTTGATTTTTTGGGAATTTTCCCTAAATAGGACCTGGAAAAGTTTACGCAAATAAATGATATCTCAATTGTGAAAATTTTTGCCAAAGATGAATGTGCGTAAAATTTTCTTTTTTTGTACTACTTCTTTGAACAAATTTTTTGTGTAGCGCAGAATTTTCCGCGTCCTTTTCATCCATTTGATCCCATGCGTAGGTGAAAATTGACACCACTTATATGGAAAATTGCACGGCCATGTGTGTGTATTAGATGTGTGTATTTGTGTTTTTCTTGAATTTTTCCTAAAATTAGTTCCAAAAGCCTAACATGCATGCGTGTGCTAGAAATTAAATGTTCAAAAATCGACCAAAAACTGTGACACAGTGACCGATATATTCGGCCCTATTTCCTAATAATGTAAACGCACTAAAATGTTCCTCCATATAGATTCAGATAGGTCAAAAGAAGAGGGGGGACGCGGCAAGAAAAGCCATACACAAGCGATCTCGATCAAAAATTTTCACGAGCTTTCAAGCTTGACAATTCCCCCAAAAATTTTGATCCAAATTTCCACCAAAAATCCCCAAAAATCAATTGAAAAACGCATCGAAACCTAATCAACGACCCCAAAAGGTCCCCCAAAAACATGATCCATCTAAAATTTTTCACATTGAGATATCGTCAAGACGAAAATCGACCATTTTCCAAAAAATATAAACAAAAGAATCACGCTTGCTTTTCATCCTCGTCGCTCGCACCTACTGACCTATTTACCATCTCGATTCAACGCGCCCGCTCCTTTGTTCCCATTTCACGCGACAAAATGTCCCACTACAACAATTGAAACTCGAAAAAAATGCCACTTGGAAAACAAATGCATCCTCCTCCACCATTTTTTTGATCACCCTTAAATCACGGGACTGAGGCATAAAAATAGATAATTTAATTTTGAAAATATCCGGGACCTACCAGCGGCAAACTTATGGAAATAAGTCACAAGTGAAAGCGATATCTTTCCTCGTTTCATTTCCCGCATTCTATTGTTTATTATTTTTTTTTTTTGGGGTTCTTGTTTTGTTTTACACAGCAATGCTCATTTTCCAAATTACTGCCATTTTGTCATGCGGCAAATGCGTAGGTTCTAATCTCGGCTTTCTTTTTGCTTCCTTTTTGACAGATAAAAACGAAACATAATTGAAATATTTAAAAAAAGGAACAATTAATTTTTGTGATAATATTTATTAATATAATGGTGCCATTTTTACATGTATAACTTAATAACCACTATGAACAATTATTTAATTCCTCAATCGACAACAAAAGGGATTTTACCAACTGGTCAACATATAGCGATCGTCAATTCTACTTTAGGTAACGAAACATCAAATTTTCATTGACTCGATCAAAAATTCATTTGTTTTTTAGAATTTTATTGAAAATTTTCTTTTAAACTTTTTGAATTTATTTTATAACCTCCAAGCAAAGTAAATACTAATTCTTTGTAACCAAGAACCTGGTACCTAAGATTTCAGGTACCTAATACTCGAATTCACGATTTAGCCATCTATTCCTGGCTTTATATAGTATACCAACTAAAATATAATGAACCATGAAACAAAATATATCTTTAGTCTCCTATAACTCTATACTGGATACCGGTGGTACCCAAAACCTGACTTATCCAATATTCGACAGTTAGTACCAAGATTTATCTCTCTCAAATATTCCAACTAGGAACCATAAATCTCCTACTGAAGGTTCCAATTAATTAAATGTTTATAATAATTTATCATAAAATGAAGAATCAATAGAAAAACGTAAATCGAGAAAATTGTACATTTGCTCGATTCCAGTATAGAACCTAGCACCTACTAGTTTTGAAGCAGCCCCTTTGTTCACTGGGTCACCATATTGAAATTTTTTCTTTAAACTTTAATTTTTTTTATAGTCTCAAAGTAAAGTAAATACTAATTCCTTGTAACCAAATGCCTGATACCTAAGATTCCGGGTACCTAATACTCGGCTTACCAACTTAGCCAACGATTCCTAGCTCTATATAGTATACCATCTTAAATGTAAAGTACCATGAAAAATAAAACACTTCATAAGTCTCCTATAAATGAATATAAAAGTTGCACTAGTTACTGGACATCGGATACAAAAAATTGGTACACAAAATCGGACATCCAATATTCAACTGTCAATACCAATATTTAACTTTCGGAAATATTACTACTCGGAACCTTAAATTTCCTATTGAAGGTTCCAATCAAGTAATATCAATCAAGACTAAATAAAGAACCGTAAATCGAGAAAATTTGCAATATTTCTCGATACGAGTATGGAACCTAGCACCTACCAGTTTTGAAGCGGCCTTTATCATCACTCGGCCACCATATTGAAAATTTTACTTCCAATTTTTCAATTGTTTCTTTTTTTTGTAAATTTAAAGTAAATACTAATTCCTTGTAACCAAATGCTTGGTACCTGGCTTCCTAAGAATCTGGTAACCTACTACTCAATTCCACTTAGCTTTCAATTCCTGGCGCTATATAGTATACCTAGTTATATGCAAAATACAAAGTTATAAAATATATCTTTCCAAACGATGGCCGAGTGGTCTAGGTGACCGCTCCAATACTGGTAGGTGTTAGGTTTGATCTTTTTATCGATTAAATTTTCGATATTTCTCGAATACTAACTCTAGAATAGCTAAAGGCCTTAGTTATAAGATAACTGTAAATATCAGTTAAAAAAATATATATCATCTATAATAAACCATAAAAGATGTACTAGTTACTGGATATCGGATACCAAAAATTGGTACCCAAAACCTGACATCCAATATTCGGCTGTCAGTAGCAATATTTAACTCGCCGAAATATTCCAAATAAGAACCCTAAATCTCCTACTTATATAGGATATGTCGTAGGATAAGTTAATTTCTTAAATTAATGGTTAATAATGAGAAACTATAGCGAATCTATAAACCGGCCATATTTGTCTTAGTCCTTGTTACTATTTTTTGATCAACTTGGTTAAATTTTCAACAGGAAAAATTATAAATTTTATATTCATAAGGCTTTTTTTAATTGAATTTTTTTATCAATTACCCAATGGGAATTATGAATAATATTTTGGCAATAATTTAGTTCAGTTGGGATATAATCGAGCCTGGTTTTAAATAATTAATGAAACAAAACTCAATTTATTTTACAATGATCCAATTCCCATAAAATTTCATTAATTATCCAATTCTTCCTCATTCCATTTTCATTTCTCTTTTGTTTTTTTTTTTTTGTTGATAAACTTTTTCGCCTAGTTGCTATGCTATTTATAGCTCCATCTACACGTCCATAATGGAATAAACAGTATATCTTTCGGTATCAAATTTAATTGCATTTTATGCAATTAATAATCCGAACTGATTCAGTTTCCTAATAAGATACAGGCATATTAAATTTTATAGTCAATAACATCTAAAAATACTTTTCCTTGAAGGAAATATTTACAAATAAATTCAGCAAAAAATTATATTATTTAGTTGACTAGTTTCGACTAAGAGATCATTTCATGAGCGTAACTAAAATTTTTATCATAGGCGACTGACCAAAAGAAAAGTTATAATTTCTGCTCTAAAAAAAAAATATAAAAAAATTACGTTTCAACGAATATTAATCCATTAATACCCAACAGGGATGGATATAGAGTGGGCGACCACCCGAGGCGCCAAATTGAAGGGGTGCCGATTTGAAAATAAAATTTTCTTTTCTTCCCGACTTTTCATTTAATTAGTAGCAAATTTGTATATTGTGATATAAATGGGATCCAATATTTGTTTTATTCGGGGCGTTCAAAACTCTAGAACTCTTAGGTTCCTCTTAGGAGCCCTAGGTCCTCTTATTTACTTTCCCTAAATGCCACTGGCCACTTTAGAATCCACTGAAGTACAGTTTTTCTTTGAAAAATTTTTCTCTTACTTTTAGAGATTTTTTAGAAAGTTTTCATTGTCTATAATTCTGGGTATAAAAGGCTTATAAAAGGATGTAGTCCCCCCTCTCCTTTTCACACCGGTTTAATTCCTTACCATTTCCACGGATTATTTAGATGGAATTCGAATAATTAAAGGGTAACATGAATAGTTTTGGAGTTTCCCACTTTTGCATTGCAAAAATCCAATGCCTTTGAAATTCCAATTAGTTATTTCCATAGAGTTATTATAAGAAAATAAGGTCGATAATTCAAGATTGACTAGCGAGTTGCTGCTAGAAAATTGTATCTGATATAAACTTTTTTGTATCTTCCTTAGTATTTAGTTAAGAATTTTTGATTATTTTCTTTTATAATATTGTTATGAAATGATTTACATATCATTTCCATGGTACCAACTTATCACTATCTCTATCTTTCTAAGTTGTCTCAGCTTACTTTGTAAGAGTCTTATGTCGTTCCTGCTCTATTTCCTTAATAGGAAGAAAAGAAAAGTCCCCCTACTTTCATCGTTAGTCAAGAAAATCGGTAAAAAGTTAAATACCTCTAAATTCTTTAACAATTAAAAATTTACTTTTCGTGCTTTTCTTTAAGCATTTTTTTATGGAATTATCAATGTCAATATGCCGCCCCATTTTATGTTCCGCCCGACACCCACTACGCTACGCTACTGTATGGAATAAAGAAGATTTCTGAAATTGGAAGAAAATAACGTTTATTATTTATCTAAACCCGAATTTAATGACCCAGAGGTATTTTAATCTTAGCAGTTCTTATTTGTAACCCAGGAAAACCCATTTGTGTATCCAAATTGTCAAAAAATTGTTCAAAAATGAAATGATATAAAGATTTCCCATGTACGGTAGGACCACTTTGATGATTAGTGGAAAAGGGGAGTAAGTTTTATGCTCTTGGTTAATTCCTACAGTTTTCAATACCCATCATGATTTGGTCAGTAGCGGGGCATATCCAACTAAAATAAGTTCATGAATTTTAGAACTTAAGGTTTTAAGGTTCGTGTGATCTTTTTCAATTAATTCGGTTTATAAATTAATTTGGTATAAATAATTCTTCTGAAAAATCGATTTGATATCAGGGGTATTATGGAATTCCGTAATCGGAACCAAAACTATCAGTTATCCGAAAGAAAAATCAATCAGAATCTGGTGAAAAAATTACTATTGATTTTGGAAAGGAATGAAAGCTAAATGAGATAATATCCAAACTTTTCCAACTCCTACAAAATCAAATCATAATTTTTGGAACTATCCAAAAGTAAAGAATAGTAAGAAATAGTTTAACCATAACCTGGTTCGGTTAACCTATTGGAGACCTTGGACTAAGCATAATGGAACCTCTATAACTTTGATAAAGTACTATTTTGTGAAAACGAAAATAATTATTCAACTATATTTTTTTACTTTTACTGTCAACCCGGAATCGTAGGTCTTTTAAAGTTTACAGGAAATCCATATTGATTGAAGAACCTTTCTATTAAGAGAGGTAAAACCAAAACCTATATCTTTGGGTATATCTCATTTTATGGACATCAACAATTTGGTCCATTTTCTTGAAGTATTGCATTTCAGAAAATGTGTTTTATATATAGTTTTCTTTCCAAAAATGGTATCTTCATGGAATTCATTTATAGGAGTTTCTATGAATCACGAGACCCTGGGCTCTTATCTAAAGTGCTCAATTAGAAAAAAGAATTCAACTGTAACGGATATCATTACTTAAGAGCGATTTCATTGAAATTTATACATGTGAAATGAGTCTATTAATCGCGAATCTCCTAAATCGCGAGTTCCTGGGCTCCTGAGCACTTGTCCATAGTGCTCAGTAGGAAATAGGAGTCCAACCGTAATGAATACCATCATGCTTAAGAACGATTTCAATACAATTTCTAGTTTGGGAATATTTGTCTTCAATATGGTTTTCTTTCAAAAGATGGTATATTCCAGCAATACTATTCATTTAATGGAGTCCCCATGAATCGCGAATCTCTGGAAACTTGTCCAGAGTGCCCAGTAGAAAGAAAAGGTGAATCCGTAACTAGGAATCCGTAAATGAGCATAATTTTTTGATGTTCTAATAGTTCTAAATCTGCCAGGTGAATAGATCCGATTAGAAGTATTTACGAAACTCAAATCATGATGGGTATTGAAAATAGTTGAAATCTTCTCTACTTCCACTAGAACTTTCTAAAAAATGATTTGCTACTAAAACATCCCTCGAAGATTTCGGTCGTTGTTGCTAAAAATTTAGTCAATGATTATTTATGTAGGTAAACAAAACTAGCTTTATTTTAAAGCACTTTCTTAGCTGCCACTGAATATGCTAACTTTCAGTTAATACCTTAGGTTACCTATTAGTTACTTCTACGTTTTATTTTGTACAGGTAGTTGAAATGATTTCACGATTTGTTAAATTAAAAAAAAAAACACTTTCGGTAGTTTAATTTGTGGTTTTGTTAGGTTTACACTTTAGTAGAGTGATAGTAGGAGAGATTACTGATTTTTTGGTGTGTGTTTTTTTTTTCCTTTAGCAAAACCTCCAGCTATGCAACCGTCGAATGCAAACGGTAACCCAGCATCGAATGGAAATGGGAGCACAATAACGAACTCAAATTCCAGCAGCAATCCAGGGGGAGGTGTCCTATCATCGACAACCCCTGCGACTAGTGTTGTCACCTCGGTGGTTGGAATTGCAAACGGAGTATCAAGCCAGTCGAGTACACCAACTCAAAGCATCACTCCTCCCGGAAATAATGCACCTAAATACGGTAGGTTCTTTCGCCTAAAAATCTGAACCATTTTCACGTGTTTTGATTGTTCCATGTAGGTACCCTAGTGCCTAATCGGGTGTTCGTTGGTGGTATTTCTGCCAATACCACGGAAATCGAATTGGCCCAATTGTTCAGCACATACGGTACTGTAAAAGCGACGAAAATTATATCGGACCGAGCCGGAGTTTCAAAGGGTTACGGATTTGTTACGTTTGAATCCGAGGAGGAAGCGAAGCGACTTCAACGCGAAGCTGATAACATCGTTTTACGTGAACGGAAATTGAATATTGCGCCTGCTATCAAAAAACAGGTATGGAATTTATGGGAATTTTAGAGAAATGGTTTGAAGTTTTTATTTTTTTTTTGGTAGCCATTTTCGCGGCCATTGGACGGAACGACTTCTGGGAGTCCTCCAGGATTGACAGCTTTGCCGACTTTATCAGGTGCGTTAGTTAACTGAGTGGAAGATCCTTTGAATATCGAGCAATTCTAATTGGTAGGGTCCCTTTTAGGTGCTGGACCAGCCGCGGCCAGTTTCGGGTACTTTCCATCGGCAGCAACTGCGAGTGCTGTGAATGCGGCAGCTGCTTTGAATAGTCCGTATTTCCAGAACGGTGGGGTCACTTATTATAATCCGGCGATTCCGGCGAATAGTGGTCCAGTAGATCCTACTAACAGTGTGTATCCGGGTGCTGCGCTGTATCCGGGTGGTGCAACTACGAGTCACTCAACTGGCCCGCCGGTAGCCGTAACTCAGCAGTCGGCGAGCTCGGCGGTTCAGCAGCAGGCGTGCGCTGCAACCGCGGCCGTCGTTCAGCAGAATATTGCCGCCCAAAACGCGGCTGCTATCGCAGCGGCTGCTGCTGGGTACCCTACTATGCTGTATCCTCCAATGTATATGCCAGCTGGAGCACATCCTCAACAATACGCTACATATCCGGGACATGTACCGGTAAGAATCAACCACCTTATCCAGCTAACCACGTTTCCTTTTGATATACAAAAGCATGTGCAAGACATCAGTAGTTATTGGAACGTTTTTTCTTAGTTGTTAATTTCATCCAAGTTGACAAAATTCGATTAAACAAACAAATCTTCTAATCGCCATTTTGGCGTTACGTTTTTGTTTTCTTTGGAATTATCCAGTTGTTTTTCTTTTGTTCTATTTCCATTTAGTCGAGCAATGGATTTTTGACGGCTGACGCCACAGGCATTCCATATTCTTTGGCGCCACAACCTACTTACGTCCTACTTGATACCATACAATATTGAGTATAGGTGATCAACAGGCGCAAATTTATTCCTTTCAAAAATAAAAATTGTGGTCGATACAAAGAGTTTTTGACACGGTAAGTACATTTGTCCATTATGGAAAGTCTTCTTCTTTCTTTTTCTATCCTATTTAGTTGTGGGAGACTAATTTGTTTGGCTTCTTAAGGATGTTATGGAGGTACAGTCGGAGACAAAAGTACATAAGAATAGAAATTCGTGTACAATGACGTCATATAGCATACCATGATAATAGGTCGATAAAATAGGTCGCAACTGACGAGTTTATTTATAGATTGTTTCTTAAGAACTGTTTAGTGTATTTAAATGAATTTACGCAAAATTAGTTTCCTTAAGTTTAAACTACATATTTTGAAAGTTTAGGATACCTAGTAGCATTTTTTTGCCAATAAAAATAAATTTAGTCTATTTGATCACCGAATCTCCATAAGATTACACCTGAAATCATAGTATTTTTAAATTGCAATAACTTTTAAACGACATAGTGAATCACTTTAAAATTTTTACAACTACTTAAGCATTAAATAAAAAATATTATACTAAATTTTCAGTTGTTTGTTACTATTTTAACATACCTCCATAACATCCTTAAACGAATATCATATTTAGTTTGGAATTGAATGTTTCTATCACAGTCGTCCACTAAAACTGTATATATGAGTATGTTGATCAAAGTGCACGCTTTAATAAGTATCTTTCAAACTATCCAATCAAATTACTTCCAATTACTAATTATTGGTCCAAGCGGTTACCGTTGCTAAACTGTAATCCTCAAATATCGGTACAAAAATCAACTTGACCAATACCAGGATATGACTTCCAAAAATAGAAACAATGCAATAGTTTATCATTGAACCATTTTTTTTTTCATAAAACCAAATCAAGGTTGGCACTAAGAAAATTAAAAAATGCGCATGCGTAAAAAGCGTATGGTGTCCTTCCTAGACTTCACTATCTTTACTTCCCATATGGTTTCCTATATACATCCACATAAGTAAATCCATCCTTACCCATATAGTTCCCCTACAAATTCGTATTTTCTGATAGGGAAAAGTACACTATACGCTTTTCACGCATGCGCAAATATTGGCTGAGGTAGAAGGAGTGAAAAATACTTCTTTTAACTGGAAAATAATGAAATTTTCTTTTATAATCTGCTAACGGGAGATATTGCCTCTGATTCTCTCTTTTTTCCCATATGGATCCATATAAATTCATCTTTTCTCAAATGGTTTTCTATATACACCCACATAAGTAAATTTATCCTTACCCATGTGGTTTCCTGCATAAATCCATATTTGATAAGGAAAAGTACACTTTCCTAACACAATAGAAGAATTTATGTGGGAAACCACTTGAAAAATGATCGATTTCTTTGGATTCATGAGGGAAATAAAAAAAGTTGAGGACTAGAGGCAATATCTCCAGTTTGAAGATTATATAAGACCGTGTTGTTATTTTCAAATTAAAAAAAATAATTTTCCACACTTTCTGTCTAAATCAACGTTTGCGTATGCGTGAAAAGCGTATTCCTATAGGAATCCACATGAGAAATCACATAGGAATCCACATGGGAAGTTATATAGGAGGCCACATAGGAAAGCACATAAGAAATCACATAAAATTTTGTAGTGAAAAATAAATTTCTTGAATTAAATTACACTTTATATCTAAGTTAGTTTTGATTGGACTTTTTTGATGATCCCGGAAATGTTTTTTCCAAAATATCTTATACCATCAATCTTCTTACATTCTATTGAAATTTTACAGTTTGAAGTTTCGAAATGGGGGGGGAGTTAAGAGAGGGGAGACTCATTTTTAATTTTCTACTAATCAAACTTCGTTGAATAAAAAACATTAATTTTTGGATATATCAATTTTATATAGCAGGAAAAAAATATCCAATCACAAATTTCCCAGTCGTTTATTGTTGGATTTATATTCAAAAATTGATGACAAATATTTTTGTACTGGTATTGAGTGGTTACTTTTTAGAAGAGGTCTAGAATACTGTTTGAACTATTGTATAATCATTTTACCCAATTATGATATTTTAACATACTATCTAAAGGTATCAGTTGGTGCAAAGACCAAAGACAATACCAAAGACAAAGACAGTATACCTTTGTTTAAAAAGGTTAATATAAAAATAATATACTTAATAAACGGTAATGATAGAACCTTAAACTATGCTACTTCAATACTATTTCAATGCTATTGCCAACTGAAGTCGGTCTTATAAAGACAGAAGACTTACCTATGTGTCTTATGGTCTGAAGACCTTTTTGATATTGTTTTTTTTGTAGACTATTGCACCATTTTCTCTTATTATTTAAATATTCCATATCATTTTTTTCAAAAATAAATTCAGTCGTAACTTAAAATTTGGTCTTTATACCTCAGTCTTTTGGTCTTTGCATGAACTGTCACTTGTACAATCGAAGTTTGCACTCTCAAACCTCTTCAACTTTTTTGTAAAAATACTATCGATTTGTTTTTTCCACAATCTTCAAATTTCACGCTTTCCAATATCAGGTTTTGCACTACTAAACCATTTCATTTTTTTTCTATTTTATTTTCATTGCCACATGGTCTCATTCGAGTTACGTATACTGCAATATACGTTTCTTTCAAATGTGCTAGTTATCCAATGCAACAAATCTAATACATTGAAAATATAACCTTGAAAGTTACGTATATTGGAGTATACGTAACTCGAATTTTTAATACGGAACTTGAAGTTTACCGGTATTATCAGAAGTATCCCAAAAAATTTTTGACATCCAATTAAAATTATAATAAATTCTCTTAAATATCACATAGTCAAGTCTTTTTTTTTTTGGTTTTTTCAATTGATGCAATAATTAATTTCATAGAAATATAATATCCAGTCGAATACAGGGTAAACCTTGAAAAATATAGGCTAAATTTTCAATTTTTGTATCTTATTTTTTCGGATATACTGTAGTAGCCGGTTTCTAAATTATACTATATCTCGAAAATGGGTGGTCTTATTGAAAAAAACAATTGAACTAAATTTGTAGACAATTTAAAAATCTATAACTTTTATAATAACAATTGAATACCTGTGATATGTCAGAAACGAGATATTTACAAAAAACTGATTTTTTAACCCTTAATGGTTTGCGCTTTTCTGGACTTTATACGATACATTTTTTAATTTTCTTTTGTTTTATCACAAAATGGCTGATCATTAAGCTCAATTTTTGAGAAAATATGACCAATCAAATTGAACTGAAACCCCACAAAAAAATGTTCTGTTTTGTCATACAACCATATAAAGCTATGCTTTTAGTTGTAATTTACCAATAATGTGAATTTTATGGAGCATTGAGATATATAAACTTGTTATTGATAATTGATAGTTCTTAAGGAAATTCTTTTCCTGAAGTATTTAATATTTAAGCAGTTAATTATCGGGTGGGTTTTTCCCAACCGTTTTTTTTTTACCACCCACTGTAATTATAGAGGGAATAATTTATTGCACCCATCTTTTGATAATTTTTTCTTCGCTAATTTTGCGACTGTCAATAATACAGGCATCGATCTTTAATGTCCAATGCTTCCTCCCTTTTAATTCTATTTTATATTCCTTGTATTTAGCACTCATTATAAATTAGGTTACAATAATTATATTCTTCTATATATAAGAATTTGATGAGGTAGAATTGAAAAGAAAAATATTAAATTATTGAAAAAAGTAAAAGTTTTTTTAGAAAAAATGGGTTTAAAGCCTTCATTTTAGATACATATTTCGATTGCCAAGCAATCTTCTCCAGTGGTCATCAAGTAGTTTGAATCATTCCGGTTGATTATTGGTTAATTTTTGGTGAATCATCACGAAACAGTCACGGAATGATCCAAACTACTTGATGACCACTGACGAAGATTGCTTGGCAATCGAAATACGTGTCTAAAATGAAGGCTTTAAGCCCATTTTTACTAAAAAAACTTTTACTCTTTTTCAATAATTTAATATTTTTTTTGACAAAACAGTCACGGAATGATTCAAACTACTTGATGACCGAGTAACCTCGGCAGCAACTTCGGTTTACGAATTTAAACGATGAACGTTGAGGCTAGAAATTCAACGGTTTTTCACCGTTTTTTTTTCTCCAAAATTTTTTTTGTTATTTGCGCAACTAAATATTCTTGCTTTTAGACACTTCGTAAACATCTAATTCTGTTCAAATGATTTCGATTTGCTTCCACGATACTTTTGCAGTTGATTTAATGTGATTTTTGTTTGTTTTTGATTTCAGCTTTTTGGACTCATCGCCTCTAGAAACAACAAATTCTGAGTTTTTATTTTTGGCCAATTCAACATCTGACTTGATTTCACTTAAAAACGAAAATAATTTCATTGGAACGTTGTTCACAAAAATATATTTCGCTGATTTGTCAATATCGGATTTGACAAAAATGAAGAAATACTGCAAAGACAAGTTGACTAAGTTGCGGTTGTTAGTTGTCGAAATTTTGAAATTAGACATTTTCTACGATTTTCTATTGTCGATTATATTGATATTTAATCCTATTTTTATGGTATCTTTTTTATTTTTCTTATGTTTTATTTATTATTTTTGTATGAAAGCTAAGAAAATTTGGTATATTGTCATTATTAAGCTAATGTTATGGATAGCGGTTAATTATATGATTCTAAATTTAACGTATATTTTACTAAAGTTGTGAAAAAGTCGAAAGATCTAGAAGAGAATCTTATTTGAATTTCATTTGTTGCAAATGGTGCATTCGGAATCGACTTTGTTTCATTGATGTACTAAATTCAAATATGGCTGACTTACGAACCAGTTCCCGAACTGGTTGGGAACTACTAGTCATTTATTCACGTACATCTACGTCAAAATCAAAATTTTGCAGTATGTAAATACAAACGCAAACAATCCAAAAATTATCCACTTTGTCTTGCCATTTTTTAAATATAAATGTAAAAAATATATTCAAACAATTTTTCGATATTTTTCAAACTATTTCTTGTGATAACAAAAAGTCAGTGTCAAGATATTGTCACTTAAAAAAAATTGTACAAATCAAGTAAGATTAGTTCTATCTAGTTTCACTTAAATTCTATTTATTTTAAGCGTCTACTAGTTGAAATTCTCCACACTAACGCAATAACATAAAAAACATAACCTAGTCAGTCGAACATAACCTCAATACTTAACCCTAACCTAAAAAAAAATAATTTCAATGTCAAAAAAAAGACGTAAAACCCATTAATCATCTTTTTTTTTTGTTTAATTTTTTTGGGAAAAGTACAAAATTTGTCAAGAAGTACTGACGTTAGATATTTGTTACACTTATAATTTGTTATTTGTTGTTTGTTATATTTTTAATTTATTGTTATTTATTGAAATTCAGATAAAAATGCAATTCTTAAGCCAATTTTTTCTTTTACAATCAAAATAATATTCTCCTCGTATTATAATGCAAGATATTTAAATTATGTATAAATTATCATGATTACCAGTAATATACTTAACAAATTACCATTTAAACAAATAGATAGATTTTGAATAATACTTAAAAAAGGAAAAAAAAGTATATATTAAAATTAAATTAAGAATATATTATGCTATAATTTTAAGATCATTTATAAAAATTATTATGAAGAACTCAAATCTTGTCGCGGATATTGATTTATAGAATTATTTCTTTCTTTTGTTTTTTTTTGGGATAATTATAAAATATGTAACAACGAATCTGAAATTAGTAAAAAATGTAATTATAATTACAAGAAAACGTCAAAGTTATCCAAATATTAAATTTGCACCAAAAAACTTTATTAATCCCTATATTTTTCACGGGAATCTATTCCTTTAAAATTCTATGCACCTCAATTCTAAAAGAAATCCAAACTATATTAGCTACTCGGGAATCAACAGTAAAAAACAGTATAGAAAAGTTATTAAAAAAAAAACGTGTTGGTAACTCTGAATGTCACTAGGGTTGCCAACATGGGAAAAATGTAAAACCAAAAAATTTTTTTTTTCAGAGTATAATCATTTTTAACTTAAAGGAATAATATGGCATTTTTATAAGTAATGTAGGAACTTAATTCCATGTCAGTCGATATTTTGGTGTTAAAATTAGTCCGATTTTAGTGCTTAATTGGACTTGAAAATTGTCTGTTCAGTTGGCAACCTTAGTTTTTGATGAGTTGTTTTTGTTTTACGTAAACAACTTGTTTTCAGCTATCAACCGATCGTGTTTTGTTTTGGAAGACAAACGTTTAACTACGCATGCGTTTTCGCACGATTCCAACCTAATAAACTGTAACTTTTTTTAATATTACTTGTCAATCTTATAAAATTCCATAAAATAGGAAAAACTGTTTTGAATTTGGATGATTTCAAAAAAATTTGAAAAAATTAAAAATAAATTTTTAATTTTCAAATTAACCTCAAAGAGCTAATTATGGTCTGAAAATCTTTAATTTAATTTAACAAATCGTTAACAATACTTACATTACAATATTTAAACCAGAGAAGATAGACTTATATAAAACTAAATAAGTGATCTAGTGTTTCTAAAATAAATCAACAGATGGCATTGTCAAGCAAAATATCACTTTTCACTGAATTGAGGCGGAGCCTCATCCCCTCTCTTCTTAAGAAAAACATTTATTTTGACTACAGAACTACAAAATAGTACCAAATATTAATACTTATAACAATTTAAATGCAATTGATGTTAGTTTTTTCTTATTACTATAATTTAATGATGAAATTAGAAATTCTTTTCAAACTTAAATTCCTTCCTTTATTTACGCATGCGCTATGCAACTTAAAACGTGGCCATACTTAACTTTGTACAACGCCATCTAGGTGTTGCCAAACAACGACAATTTTAACAGAAAATTGAAGTCTCTCTTCTTTGGCTTAAACTGTATAACTGTTCAAAGTTATCGAAAAAATTGTAATTTAATTTTAATAAGTAAGTATAGAATCATCGTAAGATCCTTGAAGAGCCGCATGCGGCTCCCATGTATGCTACCTTACAACAATAGTAACATTATTTCAAATTTGGATACTTTTATTCAATTGACAAAAATTATAAATAAATGACGTTTTCTTGTCAAAAAATTATAATTTTTTTTATAATTCTCATTCATTTTTGATATATTTTTTTTTAAATTTTGACAAAATCGAGCGTTCAAATATGAGTTCTTTACCTATTAACGGGTACACTTAAATGTAATGGATAACCAAAAAATTAAAAAAAAAAAATTAAAAATATATCGCATGTATTACTATATGCCATAGTGAATAAGCCACTTCATATTATATAATATATATGAATATATATAAAATATATTTAAAAAACAAAATAATAATAATAATAATAAATCAAAAAAACGAAACCTTGTAACCTTTAAAATAACTTTATTGTGGTAATTTTATTATTTATATATTATTCCTAGTTAGATATACATATACATATATGAAAACTTATATTATTTAAACCAAAACGTAATTCCATGCAACATGGATATATAATTTTGAAGAATATATCTCACAAGCGGTTTTCCTCGGTCGTTTTTATCCCACAATTCAAGTGATTTAGCATGGAGTGTACTTATACCGTGCCGAGCATGCGTACTGGGCACGTATAGTCCCCGTTGAAAGCTCGACCGCTTGTGCAGTAACATTATATTCAAAAGAAATACATTTAAAAAAAATTGAGTAAAAAAATACTTAATAGTGAGTAAAAAACAGTGAGATATTTCTGTAGAAATGTTAGTATACAAAATATAAAAAAAAAAACATAATATAAGATACAAATATATTAAACTAGTAGAAATGAAATAAAAATATAAATATTATAATTTCTAGAATATTTTACGTATATTTTTATTTTATTAACTACTCAGTCATTATGAAGACATCAATTATGATTAAGAAATTAGATATTAATCAGATTTATGATAATATTCACAATATTATAATAAGAATCATTGAATCACAGTATATTAAAAAAAAAAATGAAAAAAATAATAAAATCCCTTGTTAACAAAGAAATATATTAGCTAAAAATAGAGTTATTGAAAATAACGAAAAAAAAATCATAATAAATTGAAGTAATATTTAAATAATAACGTTCTGATTATTTTGATGACGTCACAATGATTTTGGTGTCTGAAGTATGTAGTTGGTATAAATTCGGCAATATTTACATCTAGATTTAGTATATAACTTATGGTTTATTAAATTTACGTTTGATAACGATGCCTTTAACTCTGCCTTCAGTCGTGTGTACTTTTTCAGCTACTGCACACAATACTTACTGCAATATCGCTGAATGTATGAATAATATTACAATAACATACTATATATACTGCCCCCTATTGATCATATTAAGTTCTAATCGTCAATTGTTTATAAAAAAAACAAAAGTTCAACGTAATCAGCAATAATTCAGAATTGTATAACAAGCCTTGGATCAGTACCTTTAGAAGAAAATATTATTCAAATAATCATGGAATCCAATGCTACTAAGTGTCTCGCTCATGGGAATCTCAGCACTATTAGGACAATCGTATTTGTATGAATAAAAGCAATAAGATAACAGGAGAGATTTACACCAATAATTGAGCATAGAGTGCTCTACTGTCGTTAGTATACAACAAGGTAATATACAAAAGATATTTCAATCCTACAATGCATAATGAGAAATATATCAAAATGGCGCTGCCACAAGTATCTCTAGAGTACTAACTTTGATGGGTAGTATAAAAGTACATAGTTTCGGTTAGTTAGTATTTTAGAAACACTTCGAGGTTGCGCCTCATCTTGACAAATTTCCCATCATGGATTGCAAGATTGGAATACTTTCTTTTATATTACCTAAATATACAAGTATGAATATAAGATGTGGCGCCGCCACAAGTCTATTCAGAGCACTAAATAAATATGGTAGTATAGATTAGTGTTCTAGACACACTTTCGACAGCGCCACTTATTTCCCATCATGCATTGCATGATTGAAGTACTTTCGTAAATATTATCATAAAGTTTCTCCGCGACAATGCGCTGCTAGTGGCCGAAAAAATAACTAAGTCATCGTTCGTTTTCTTGGTATTGATTCTTCGTAGTTTTTAATACTAACTTGATAGCTTTGGAAAAGGTATTGCGTGTGCGCAATGCGCAGTATGCGTAAAAACAAATTAGCATCGTGTATCAAAATTCTTCAAAATGTACGAAATCTTAGCCCTATTAGGACAATCGTATTTGTATGGATAAAAGCAATAAGATAACGGGAAAGATTTTCTCCAATCAATGCGTGTAGTTTAACATTTATAGTTTTAGCAAACTGAAGTTAATTTTTTTTTGCATTCCTCAGTCAATTAACAAAAGACTGTCAACTATCAACAAATGCATTGCATTTGGATTTTTGACGTTTTTCGATTACAATTTTTGAATAGTACATGCGTAGATCGAGAAAAAGTAAAGGTGGAAGACAATGCATACTTCTTTGTGTGATTTTTTTATTAAGCTGGGCTTTCCAGAATTAGGTTAATTAAGCTTCAAAACTACAACTTCAAAGCTTTTTGTATTTCCCAGACCCCCATTTCACCCATTTACGACCGAGTAGCTGGGCGAATCACAGAAAATTCAGCTCCAGACCATGATATCCCCAGGTCTTCTTATCTCTATTTATTCTGGGTACCACATCTCCAGTTTCGTACTTTCCCTGGCAGAATTTGCAATTGGGGTCATCCACAAATAATCTCATAGTATGCGGGTGCTTCCTCTTTCCACAGTGCCCGATTATAGATCCCTTACCACTCTAATCTGCATTCTTGTAAGACCCAATACTTGAGTAGTTAGTTTCAGAATTGGTTCACCCATAATTCTTTTACTGGGCTTTTGCCAGGAAGTGTTCCTCCATGTCTTGCAGTGATTTTTATTAGCCCATTCTTTAATGGTCTTTTTCATAAATCAATAGGTTATGGGTCTACAAATAATATTCGGGACCCATTCCGGAAAGAAAATTCACCCTTTCATTACCTTTAATACTCTAATAGGTCGGCACCTATCCCAAGTAGACCTAGTTTTTTTGCGTGATACTAACTGCAGAAAGTTCGAGCGAATTTGGTCGAAATTGAAGTCGAAAAATTTATAATTCTAACAAAAATATTCTTAATTGTTTCAGTAAATATGTGACACTCCGAAAATGGAAGCCACTTGATTTAAATCTTACGAGTAAGTAGTCCAATCGCTATCGGTTTACCGATTTTTACTAACGCTAGAGTCGACGCAAGTGACAGCGAAAGAAAATATATCGTAGTTATCGTCAGATCAGAGACTAAAAACCCTAAAATCTCCATCAAAAAAAAATTGTTTTAACAACCTGCTCCACTCTAAGGGACCATCCATATTAGGGATTCATTTTTAAAATTTTATGATTTGTCGATTCAAATAACAGCAGTTTCAAATTTTTGATTTCCCTTGGCCCTTGTGACACGATGTTTCATTTCGTTGACTTTCTCCCCCTTTCGAATGTGTAACGTAATTTATGGATGGCCCCTAAGGGAGCACCCGTAATCCGCGTGGCTCGGTCCAGAGTGGACCATGGGTCGGTTATGGACGTTCCCTAATTAAGTCATCTTTTTGATTTAATGGCCAATTTAAAATTCCGGCTTCGGTCGAAAATCCGCCTTTTTTTCCTTTAACAAAGCAAGGAGATGTATTTATCTTTTTTCTAAATCCATTCCGCCATTTAAACGTATCAAATTACGTGTAACTGTATTTGTCTTGAAAAAACACAAACTACTGCTTTAGTTACAGTATACTATAGCATACTGTTACAATATATACAAGTTTAGACTCCAAAAATCAAATACTTTGTTCAATTTTTTAATCGAAAATATTGGAGATTTAATTTTTGACGAAGAATGCTAGAAATTAATGCCGAATTAATGCCTTATTATTGATTAACTTTACAGTTTATATTAACCAGTGTGCAGTAGCATCGCGAAAATGAGTAATAATAAATTACAAACACTAAACAATGAAGTTATACTCCGTTTATGTCGACTAGTTTTAAAAATAAAGTAGTGGCTGGTTGGTATGTTATGCCGCCATCTTACCTGCGTGCGCATGTGAAAAGCTGTGTCAAAAGCTTTTGCGACTTATCTACTTTTAGTTACGCATTTCACCGTAACATTTTCATTTGTAGAAGTGGAATGTACCTAAAACGTAGATAAATCGCAAGAATTTACTTTTTAGAAAGTAACTAACCACTTATTTTTAATAAAACAGTACAAAAAATGATTTAGAAACGGGAAGAAAATGCAAAAAGTTCTAAAATTTCTGGACTTTCAATGGTGGGAAATCACATTTTTTTCCATGTCAAGAATGGAAAAACAATTAAGTTCAATCCCACAAAATGTAATTACAACTGCTGGATTTTCCACTTGATTGATGGAGAGGGGGAAGAGTCATCCCCTCCAACTTTAAATTAAACTGAAAAACCTTTGAATGGATTTTTTTAGGCTAAAACAATGAACATACAAATTTGTGCAATAAATTTACATTCCTTAAATTATGTATGATAAAATCAAATTCTGTCTACTGGTGGCCGAGTAGTCAAGGTGGCCGTTCTTTTCGCAAATTTTCGATATTTCTCGATTAAGAATTTTTATTAATCCTAGAGTCACAAACGACCTTAGTAGTAGTAACGTGACGGTAAAAAAAAGCAAATTCAAAAAATGATTAGGTAATTGGGTCCCGAGATTTTAAGGGCCCCAAGATGTTTGCCTTAGGGCTCTCATCTTGTTTAATCCAGCACTGAACCCCAAAATCTACAATTTCATTTTTTAAAAAAAAAAATTGAAGTTTCCTATAGTTTTCCGTTGAGTTCTATTCGGTGTCAGTCTAGTAACAAGGGATCCACGAAAACTTTCGCTGTGAAAATTTTTCCAGTGCTGGATGTTTCACTAAAACTAAGTGACTAGTTACTGTTTTGTTCTGAGATAGTGATTGAAAGCAATTCTAAATCAAAAATCAATATTTTTATGTGATAAATTCTTTCCAAAAAAAAAATAACTACTTTGTGCTTACCAAAGTTAGTAATAAATTAGTAAAACTAGCAATATTCGAGTGAAAAAAATAGTTTGTTATTTTTTTACAAACGTACAAAAAATAATAAAAAAATAATAGACAAATTAAATGTGACTAGATTAAGAATTTAAAAAAAAACAGACATTCATTTTTTTAACGGTAAACAACTAGATTGTAACGAAATGAGTACCTTTCTTGTGGAATGTGAATAGTTAGGGGTACTAAAATTATTTAAATTTTTCTCGGAAGTTTCCAATTTTTAAAAATTCCAAACAGCACTCCAAACAATTGGGGTGGTTTAAGCTTTTTTTACAATTTGGGTACCCTAATTTGGGTACCCCATTTTGGGTCACCCGGTGATATTTTGCATTAATAAACGATATCCTATTAATTTAGTGGGTTATGCAATGGGGATACTGAATTTTCTTCGATAGGGGTAATTTCATTTTACCTATCTACCAGATAGCTTGATTTTGGGGATAAAAATTAAAGTAATTCGATTTTTGTAGATGATTTTTATTTTTACACCCCTAACTTTCCTGCTGGATCTGTTTTTGTTTCGGTTTTTGATGTGAGGCTTAAGTCGGTGATAAAACGTGTAATATAATGGAAAAATTAAAGCAATTGAAT
The DNA here is from genome assembly GCA_958496175.1 of Sisyra terminalis. Taxonomy (NCBI): domain Eukaryota; kingdom Metazoa; phylum Arthropoda; class Insecta; order Neuroptera; family Sisyridae; genus Sisyra; species Sisyra terminalis. The sequence goes on from OY292280.1 coordinate 2,063,457, forward strand.
TAAAAGTATAATTTTTGATATAGTTTTCTAGTTTTATTTAAATTTATAACTAGCAATATTAAAGATAAGATTTTTTTACATCATTTTCATGAATCAACACCGTTGTTCCATATAAATCCATCGCTGGATTAGTATCGTATCGGCTTTTGCTGAGATTAGTATTTTAAGAGCGTTACGGACAGACTTACTTAAATGAATGATAGAACAGCAATAATTATAATCGTCAATACTTCATTGTGGTATTTAATATTGATCCAAATATACCTTCAATGTCTATATAGCAAATACCGACCCCTTGGAAGGCGCCATTGTCTAGTGAGACGGGGGTGTGTGATATCGTTCTTGTTGGGAACCACTGGTTTAGACTAAAAATATATACTTTCCATTGAACAATTGCATAAATCAGACACCAAAACGAATATTTTTTGTGGCTTACAGTGAGAATATAAAAAAGAAGTGTTCATTTTTGAAAAAAAAAATAAATAATTACTAGAGAACGGAGAATTTTAAAAATTAATATTATATTTAAATATTTGATAAATATTACATAGATTTTCCTGAAAAAATCGGATTAGTATATATATTTTGGATGATAAATTTATATATGGTACGTGATTTTACTTAAAACCCCAAAGAAAAAAATTATAACATAAAATAGATTTTTAACGATTTAAAAAAAAATATTAAAAAAAAAACATTTTTTTCGCTCGTACATTTGAAATATATCAATTTTGATGTCATTTTTGGATAAATGATCGTTAAATCGTCGAAATATCGTACCTGTATATTGAATTACATTGACTCTTTTGCAGAATCAAAAGTCAGATTTTCTCACTATATTTTCCTGGATATTTTCGGGGGAAATCATTGATACTTTATCTTGTTATTGATTTAAATATTTATTGAATCGGTACGAATATATAGGCATACGATTAGAAATGATTCATTTTGGATATTTGATATAAATGTAACGGTTAAAGATTTGAAAATCAGTAAAAAAAAACTATAAGTTATAGTCGGTTTTCTTCCTTGATATAGCACTTGCTTAATGAATCATTATACATTTATCCTTCGATTTACGCGGTATCCGTTTTACGCGGTTTCACTTTTACGCGGTTTCACTTTTACGCGGTTTCACTTTTACGCTGTTTCACTTTTACGCGGTTAGATTTTTTTTTAAAAAAAATATCATATGTATTTTGTGGCACGTGCCACAAATGCATAGGCGCAAAAGATTACTCCCACTTCTTGGGCCGGATGTCTGTAACCCCCTCCATTGCGTATTACGCATTACGTCAAGTGTTATTGTGCGGTGCAGGTGTTTCGCTCAAGATTTTGCTTGTTTATAATGTAATTTAAAGAAATAATAAAAAGTATGTACATTTGAAAACTATTCAATCAATTTACTACGATTTGTATCTTCTTTATGTCGTAAATAAATCGAAGTCTCGATTTACGCGGTTTCGATTTACGCGATTATCCTGGGAACGTATCTACCGCGTAAATTGAGGAATGAGTGAACTCGGAAACTACACACTTTAATAAAAGGATAGGAATTACAGGAATTGTAGCCAATTTGGATGTCAAGCAAACGATTTATTAATGAAAAATGTTTCGTAGGTTATTTGTCAACTTCTTCAGATAAATTTTATGATAATTATCACAAAATTTTATCAATCAATCTATAAGATCAATAAACTTTTACGTTTACATAATTAGTTGGTAAAACAGAAATTGTTTGATTGGCCAGCAATGTTTCAACCCCCTCGCCAATTTTTTTTACCAAGCTAATGGCTAGTACACAAGAATAATTTTTCAAATCCCGTTAGCAAGGTACCCCCGGTACCCAAAGTTCCCTATTCTGGCCAATTGTTCTAGTTTGATCTTTTCAATTACAGGAAATTGTAAGCCAGAAGTGATACTTAATTTGCTATCCTAGAATTAGTCGCAAATATTCTGGGAAAAGCGATGTTTAACGGAAGTTTAACGTTTTTCTTATCTGTCGAATAACTCAGTGATTGAAGTTTGATAATATTTTTGGGAGGTCAAATTATCAACGGGGATGAAAAGTTAACAACTAAAAAATGACACAAAAATCAATTTAATTTGGTGTCATGAATTTGGGATCGTTCCGAACTGTTTGTCATTGGTTGTAATCACGATTTGCACCCTATTTTGAGAATGATTAATTATTATTGAAAATCTTAACATATAAAAAGACTGGTCCCAAAAAAAGTAGTTGATCCTGAATAGTTCCTCTCCTTTTAAAAATGGCGTATAAATTTTGGGTATCTTGATTTTTGACAAAAATTCAACTATAAACCTATAGGACGATAGAATAGGGAATCGAGCCAAAAATATATTTGAATCATTTTTAAGGGAAAAATCGAATTTGAAAATTTTAGTTTCATCTCTTTTTATTTAGAAATAAATCACCAAAAAGACATTTTTTGTCAAAAATCGCTGAACCGATTTGAATGAAACAAAAGGGCAAACTATACTAGAGGTGTTAATAGGATATATTCAGAAAAAAATAATTGTCGTTAATCTTTGGTTTAACTATTGGAAACAAATGATTGTTATTTTTTGTTTTGTTAATTTTGAATAAATTTTGGATATCTTTTAGAAAATTTTAACAAAAAATGTGTTCACTTTAACGTTTAAAATTTTTTTTGTTATTTATCTTTAAAAAAAATAATAAACAAATGAACTTCGTTTTTGTAATTTTAATGGTACAAATACAGGTATGAAACGATTTTAGTACCAAAAATCGGTTTTAATTGTCCTTTTCAATATGACGTAGTTCTTCGATTAATTTGAAATTTTGGGAAGATATCAAACATAAAAAAAAGCATCAAATAAAATAAATTTCAAAATTGTACAAATTTTTTTTCGGAAGAAAAACTTAATTTTCTAAAATAATCGTCTACATCAAATAGTTAACAAAGATGAAAACCTATAAATTTTTCTGGGTATAGCCTTTATAAACTTCAATAATATACCTACCTACATTTTATTCAAATCGGGTCAGCCATTTTGTAGAAAAAACATTTTTTTTGGTTATATTGTATCAAACAAAAAGAGAAAGAAAACTGAAACTTGGAAGGGGAACGTATCTTAGTAGTACCAACCTACTATTCAAAAATGGTCCAAACAACACCGATTTATTATTTTAGCATTCAAAAGATCTCCTGCTATCTCCCACTCCTCGAATTTTCGTGTCTTTGAGTTTTGGTCATGCGCGTTAGTTTATTTTTGTGTGCAATTGATAGTAAGAAAGTTGGGATTAACTAATTTTCAAATCTGGGATACGTTATAAATTTTTCAGTGTATTTATAAAGGACAAAAGAAGGAAAATGAACAAATAGTATATAAAATAATTAGATAGTCAATTTACAATTATATACATATTAATATATAATTTTTAGTCAATAAGAACTTTGAATAATCAATAAAAAAATGATTTGATACAAATAAGGCACAAAATATATAATATTATGATTATAATTATAATTAATCTAATCAATATTGATACTAGTCGATTAATAATTATCAAATATATTTATAAATCGTTTTGCCATGCAATAATTCACATTGACAATGAAGAACTAAAGAAAATCTGCATTGTCTTAAAAAATATATATAAATACAATTCCTTATATACCAATTGTATTGCCATAGACTTTTCATTTGTCCTTCTCGATTTTCTAGTGAGAAAACATTCATTTGTGAGGAGAAAAATAATTTTTAAAGAAAAGGAAAATGTGATAACGTTATTTTTTTATTTGAGATTAAACTAGGCCCGTAGTACCAATGAACGCTTACGAAATTGGACCACTTTTCCACACTGTATATCCAACGGTTTACCTTATTCTCCCGATAAACTCCAGTTAACTGTTAACCTACTGGCAATTTTCTTTACTCTGGAAAAAACCAACCCGTTTTATTTTGGGTCGGTATTTTCACATTTAGATAGCGATATTTATCTACCGGATAAAATTTTATCCGGTGGATAAAGAATGCGTGTTAAACTAAGATTCGTGATATGTGCAGGATTTATCTAACGTATAAATTCTAGTTATTCGTAAGTGAAAATACCGATTCTAGATAAAATTAAAAGTTATCAAATATGAGACACTTATGGGTTATTTAATTGATAAATCACATTTGGTAGAGATAAAAGGGTAAACTAAAGGGATGGGTTTTATAACCGATGATGTTAACTATTCATATAAAATATTTTGAATAAGAATGAAAATTATATAGTAATAAAACAAAGGAATAAGAGACGACTCGAAAAAGTCCTTAAACCACGTGATGTATAATTGGTATACATAAAATGGGCATTCGCCAAAATTCGGACACGTTGGTTCTTTCTCGGGTCCGATCGCCACGTTTCGTTAGCGTTCGTCCATTGTCGGCCTTATATGTTTTCCCAAATATAACGTAACTTGCGAAAAATCATATGGTTTTCCTCAAGTTTTTCCATACATTCTTTTCTCATAACTGGTAAGACTATGTGATGATTCCTGATTACGGGTCACAAACACAAAATATCTATTGTCAATATGCAAGTGGGAAAATTTATTTTTTAATTAGAAAATCTAAACGAAAAACAAACGTAGTTGTAAATGGCATAAGTATGTAATAACAAATAAAGGTAATTAACGATAGTACAAGATATGTTATTGTAATCTATATACGTCATCTCGATTCCATCGGTTTATCGTTAATTTTTCTTTATTCTAATATTAGACAGTACAAGCAAGTAGAATTAGTACAGTAAATGAAAATTTTCTCATTATTTGTGAAAATGCATAAATTTTCTATAAACATAACCTCTTTATATTTATTCCTACTAATAAACCGGCAATTAGCACGAAATTCCAAATAGTCCAAGTACCAAATATTTGGCAAAGGAGTGGATGTGGGGTGGGGTGGGGTGAAATTAATGTTTGTAACTCTATACCTTTATAACATCCCCAGTGAACTACTTTGGGGTTCTCAAATTCTTCATATCCCAGTGAATCGAAAAAATATTTACCTTTTCTCATCCCCAGATATCCCCAGAACCTATCCCAGAATCTACTATTTTAACTGCTCAAATATTCTTCTCATCCTTCGACACCGGCTCAACCCTCATATCAAAAGAGTTAAAATAAACTTTTTTTGGAAGAATCTGCTACCAAATGTACCAAATCGTTGTTGTTCCAGAAAAAAGATCTGTTCAATTCCGTTGAACTGCTTAGCGGTCATTATGGACGTAAGACACCAGTTCACGGATTGGGATTCGTTTCTGGGAGTTCCCAGCATCCAGTTTGCACCTCCCAGTAGTACCAAATTCCTATATTTGGGAACCCTTGTTCCGATAACTTTGCTAACTTTGTTCTGATTTGTCAAAAAATCGTTATTATTCACCAAATTCATGATTGAAATTTCGGAAGTCACTCTAAATGAGGGAATCTAAGCTTATAGCCAGAAGGAGCCGATTTAAAAAAGAATTCATTTAAAGTACTAAGCGTACTTATCAAATCCAAAAAAAAATATTTGGAATATTTCAAACCAAAAACAATGGCTTTTGGTAAAGGAAAGGGGGGGGGTAGGTGGAATATAAATATCCTTAAGGATCATTCATAGAAAACGTCCTTTCCCTTTCTATAGTTACGCTACTTCAAATTTTCTGGGTCCCCCCCTTACAAATATAACGTCACAAAACTGTACATGATACCAAAATATATAAGTAAAATATTTAATTATCAATAAATATAAACCTAATGATTTTCTATTGTAATAGAAAGATGAAATAATCTTGTCTAATAATCATGTTTCTTTAGACCTTTCACCCCCCCTCTTGTCACACTAAGTAACACTCCACCATCCCTTTAGTAGGCGAGCATATTTTTTGAACAGAATTTAGCGGAAAATTGACGGAGTATCTGGGAAAATTTAAAAAAATCCCGTTACGTAATTTAGGGATAGTGAGGAAAAATTTGGTTGAAATTGGACCTGGATTTGCTGGAAATTGTACGTTTCGGCAACTAGTTGCCAACTTTGGACATTAGAACTGCAAAACTGGTATGAATTTTGGTATTTGGTACTTGGGACCTTTAAGTATTCCGTGGAAGTGCTAAGCATTTCAAGGAAAAGTATAATACTAAATTTATTGAATTAAGCAGGTCATTCACGCTCCGACTTGCAGTCCAACTAGTCGGACTACTAGTTGGATCTTCTATGGATCGCCTAAATGATCCGACTAGTCCGAGTAGACATCCAACTTCCAATAGCATTCACAGTCCGATTTTGGATCTAACTTCGAAAGTCGGATCATAAGTTGGACTGCAAGTCGGAGCTTGAATAGCCTGCTTTAGACTACGAGTGGTGAAGGTGGCCACTCCAAAACTAGTAGCTGCTGGGCTCGATTCGAGTATCGAGGAAATTTTCTGAACCGATTTCGTGTTTTTTTGCCGATTGAAATATATAAAAGGAAGTATCAAAACTATAAAAAAAGGATAATCAGATCATAGTATTGTAAAATTTAAGACGTGCGACAAACATTGCATTGAATTATTAAATATTTACATGAAAAATACTTCATGAATATTATAATGAAAGTAATATTTAATGGAATACGCAAGTTCCCCCATTTATATTAATTAATTTTATTATATAGTAATAATTTATGTTTAAGAGTGCTGATTGTAGCTAGAAGAAAATAATAGTAATATTAATTTTAAATTAAAGAAAAAAAAATATATAAGAAAAATCAGCATGCCAATTTTTAAATATGTGATAAATCTAATAAGAAAAATATGAAATTATTAAAAAAAAAATAATAATCTTTCTAGCTCACAGAGATTTAAAACCTAGCTCTAATATAACAAATATAATCTATATTGTGGTGTAACATGGAATATAATATACAATGAAAGTTTCATTTACCTTACACAAATTACACAAGAGAATCATAAATTTTGAATCATTTACAAAATAAGAGAAAATATAAATATTTCGCTAAATGATTTTTTATTGAATCGAAAAAAATTTTCATTGTATAAGTATCAAAATATATATAAATATATAAAAAAAATATATCAATACCTATACAACAAAAATAATATATTACAGATACATTCAAGTGCATAATTAAAAATTATATTATATTAGTCAAATAATATTCAAATTAAAGTAAAATAATGATAAAAGAAAAAATGTATAACAAAAATAATAGAATATTACAAAATGAAAATGAAATTACACAAAAATATAACCTTTATATGGGTTGATAATTTAAAAATATGAAAAAAATAGAAATATAATAAAATAAGTAGATATTAAGATAATATATAATGTATAATATAAATTAACGATAATGATAAATTATATCTAAAACACAAGAATAAATAAAAACTTGAACCGATAATATATCGTTTTTCTTCTTTACTCTCCTTTTATATATATAGCAATTTTATAACGTTATTCTTCATTCACTGATCTGGGGATCTCTCCAGGAAAACGGGACCTCCAGGACCTCTCCAATAACAGGAAAACGAACACTTCATTGCAAAGTCATCCCAAAATTGAGGATATAATTCAGAGGCTTCTAGTCTTAGTAATACACCAAATAATATTCCTGATGAAACTCCCAGCAAAGGCTGTTTTGTCCCAGAAAAAAAAACCTGTTCAACTCCGTTGAACTGCTTAGAATTCCATATGAACGTAAAACATCAATTCATGGATGCAAATTATTTTCTGGGAGCCCCGGTTCCAGCTTAAATCTTCCAGTGGTACAAAATTCTTATGTTTGGGATCTCTTGATAAAATGGATTAACACTAGACTAATGACTACGAAATGAGACTAAATGAGGACACAATGCAGAGGTTTTTAGTGTCAGTATTATGCCAAGTAATATTCCCGATGAAATTCCTCGTAAAGGCCGTTGTTGTCCCAGAAACAAAAATCTGTTCTTACTACTACTTAGACTTCCTTATGGACGTAAAATATCAATTCTCGGGCTTAAATTTTTTCTGGGAACTCCCGATTCCAGCTTGAATCTTTCAGTACTACTGCTTCCCAGCGGTACCAAATTCTTATATTTGGGAACTCTTGATAAAATGAGACTCATAAATGAGGCTAAATAAAGACACAATGTAGAGGGTTCTAGTATCAGTAATACACCAATTTTACAGGGAAAAAATATTTTCATATAATTTACAAAGGATTTATATCTAATTGAATTTTTTCGCTGATTTTGAAAAGAAAATTAATGTTACATTAGTAACATTAGTGTTAATGTTTAAAAAAAAGAGAAGATTTGAAATATCATTGGAAAATAATGATTTATTGGCTATTAACTTGTAAAAATACATTGATAGACTAATAAAATTCCAAAAAATTAAGTCATTTTATAAGATATTATAATAAAAAGGGTTATTTTTTAAACAGGAAAACCTATAATCACTATCCGGCTTCGGTAAAAAAATCACCAAAACGAATTTTTAGGAAAGGAAAATCGATGTTTATGTATATATAATCAAAAAGAGAAGAATTGAAAATTTATAGGAAAATTATGATTTATTGGCTATTCTTTTGTAAATGAACATTGATAGACAAATTAAATTCCAAAAATTAAATCATTTTTTGAGGTATTATAACAAAAAGGGTTATTTAATAAAAAGAAAAACCTAATCACTATTCGACTTCGGTAAAAAAATCACCGAAATGATATTTAGGAAAAAGAAAAGAGAAGAATTATAACTTTAAATGTAACGTAAAACTTAGTTTTTGTAGTTCCAAAAATCATTAAGTTCCAAAAATTCGATTTTGGTATCATTTTTAATGTTAGTTGATTATATTAACGAAATAGTTCGATTTGAAATTGGCGCAATTTGTACTAATTGGTTAGATATGGATTTGTAACATAAACGTAACCAAGTTTATCGCTGATTTTATGCATTAGTGATATCTGCAACAGTATGAAACAGAAAATATATATCGGCTCGTTAAAAGTACGTTCTAGAGCGTACATATCTGACCTAATGCGCATACTCTGCATTCATATATTTGTGTTGGTGAATATATGTGCAATGCAAATTTGTGGATGTGATACAAAATTTCTTGCAAAACTTACTGCGCATGAGTACAATGCGCGGTAATAGAAGATAGCGATTGTTTTCGCGCTCGCTATGTTTCCGACATTTTGTGGTACTAAGATAGGAGAGAATTTGTATTATGTATACATATGTTATATATATGGGATTTGTAGGAAACAAAATGTGGTGAATATATTTTAGTTCCCACTTTTTCCACTAGTTTATAAACTAAAATGGCTGATTGTGAAGTGGATTGGAGCAAGTGAAGTAAATGGTTTTTAAAAATATTTTATTTTTGTTTTTTTTATGTGAAATTTAGCGATAATTACATTAGAAATGTAATTGTTTGATATTGAAATGATTGTTTTTTACGATCGGATCGATAAAAGTTGCCGTTTATTTCATATTTTTGGACAAAAATGAATGATATTTTTCAAACAAAAATGTCAGCATCAGCTTATGTTTACAAATGCAATTACTGTGAACTAATGGAGAATTGCTACGTTTTTTGTGTAACATATACTTGATTTGAGCGGGACAGTTAGTGTGGTTCGGTTTTTCGGCTATTTTCTCGGCGTTTTTGTTGAATTTTTCGGTAATTTACTTGGTTCCATCTATCGAAATTTACCCAGTGGTGTGACAAAGGCAAAAATATTCATTCGAATAAAACGTTTTCCGAATTGTCTAATGTTGCAGCAGTGATGCAAATGGTACTTTCCGAATAAATTGCATAGTATGATGGCTACTTCTGCTCAAAACGAACTCAGAGTAGGAACAAATAATCATCCCATTAAGGATATATACGTAAGGATTACTGGGATATCACCACCTACTGGATTCATCATTCAATACTTTTCAGGCTTGTTTACCGGAGTGTAGAACTGGTCCCCGACCACCCTCAACGACACCACCACCCCAAGATCCCAATCAACCCTATAATATAATCGAATCGTCCTGTGAAGAATTACGATGGGTACCATCAATCGCTGTGGATTCCGATTTACTCATGTATCTGCGTGCAGCCCGCAGTATGGCTGCATTTGCTGGTAACTACCGAAAAAATCATCCCTTACCAATCCCACTACCACCCCATAAGGTCCTCTCATCAAAACTTAACGCCAAAAGACGCACTTCAACGCCAACTCGTCTTTACAACCGAAGCCGACTTGTTTATATAGTATACACAACTGTCAAAGATACTTTGAAAAAGCATCCAGCTACTAGATAAGTTACTCCTTTATAAAGTATCCGAAGTTACTTCGAGTATCTAGAAAAAAGAGCTAATAAAACAAACTTAAATACTTATCTTAAGTTACATTTTAAGATACTTTTTCGGTTACTTTGTATACCAAGAATATTTTAAATAATTTTTTTGGTAAATTTCAAATCTTTTATTTGAAAATAGATACTAAAAACTCAAAACATATATTACAGATTCCCAAATCCTTCTTTCTTTGTATACCTAATTTGTATATGTTTTAAGTTTAACCCATTTTTTGAAGTCGATCACGAATAAATATTCGTTTTTAATTATTGTCGATCTTGCCAGTATTAAATTTGTCCACCCCTGTTGTATACCACGTATGTACTAAGTTTCAAAAGGTAATAGATAAAATTGTTCGATAATCAGATGATAGGCTCATGTCCCTTTTAGGTCGGTAAAATCTGGCAACATGGCATTTTCTATTTTATTTTTAAATCAATTCGCGAATTAATCGGGTCAAAATGAAAATGTTGTCTCAAAAAAGAAAATTATACCATATTTGAATTGAGTTAATGGCTCAAGTGTACTTTAGCACATCCACAATCTGGCAACGTTGCATTTTCGACTTTGTTTTTAATTTAATTCGCAATATTTTCATTAATTCATATTAATATGATATAATTCTCTCTGTTGTGGCTAAATTTTCATTATGGACCGATTTAATCGCGAATTAAATTAAAAACAAAGTCGAAAATGCAACGTTGCCAGATTGTGGATGTGCTAAAGTTCACTTGAGCCAAAGTTTTTGTTATGAATTCAATACGAAAGAATTCGAATATTTAGTCAGTGAAAGTGGTGGTTTGGTTGTCCACTAAAATCGATTTGCTCATTGAGTTTCATGTAGATACTTGAAGAATCATTCCATGTAAATTTGGTTGCCTATACACAAGCATATGGTACTTTTTTTGACCCTTAAGTTTCAACATTACTAACCTTACATCTTGATCAAAAAGTATGCAACTTACGTATTATGCTGTTCTATTTTGACTGGACTTCTATGTTAGTACAAGGATATCAGTTATGGAAATCCAATAAAAACATAAGGGGCCATCCATAAATTATGTCATACGTTCGGGAAAAGAACGAAGTCAGAAGCTTTGTAACAAAAAATTTGAATCTGTTGTTATTTGAATTATTTTTTTTTTAAATTATTGTCGTTTTATAATTATTAAGATCTTTAGTGACTCTAGAGTTAATAACAATCCGTGTATCAAGAAATATTAAAAATTTGCTCGATTCGAGATTCAAACCCACCACCTCTCTGTTTTGGAGCGGTCACTTTGACCCCTCATCCACTAAGGCTTATATCAATTGACGTCACATCCAAGGGGGGGTTCAAAAATTGTGACCCCTTGTGACTAGGATGGTGAGGGTTTAAAAAGTCGTAAAATTGTTTGTGTCGTAATCAATGAATGGCCCCTGATAAATGGTTTACAGTTTTATGGGGATGTTTAACCGGTCGGCTATTTTAATTTTGGTATTGCTTCAGGTATGTGTGATGGTGGAAGTCCTGAAGACGGATGTGCAGCAGCAAGTCGAGATCATACCACATTAAACGCTCTACAAGTTGTAAGTGATCCTAAAGCCCCACTTGAAAGCTTTATATAGTGGATCTTCACAAAGCGGTCCTCATCCACTGGCCGATCACAAAAATTAAAAGTTTGTTAAATATTTCTGGTGTATGGTGCAAATATGTTTCGATAATTCCTTGAATTCCTCAATTTGGTGCTTCATTTTGAATTATCGTTGTAAAAATGGGAGAAAGCTCCATAGAAAATTCGATAATTTAACGGTTTTGTAGACCTGGAATTTGAATAGTAAATTGTCATTTCTTTTATGTTTTTGTTATAATTTATAAGAAAATAGGTGATGATCCACCTGTCATCTTAGTGCCATATGGTTTAGTTGTTTATTTAAATGGTAATTTTGTGGGAAATCTGTCATTTTAGTTGCACGATTCTAACTACGATCCAACTAAAGCTTTGCAAGCTCTAGTTAAGTGTCCGGTGCCGAAATCTATTGATAAGAAATGGTCAGAAGAGGAAATCAAACGTTTTGTAAAAGGATTACGCCAGTATGGAAAGAACTTTTTTCGAATAAGAAAAGATTTACTACCCCATAAAGATACGGTAAAAAAGTTGATCAAATTGTCCCAACCGATGACTGTATTCGAGTTTACTTTGTAGCCTGAATTGGTTGAATTCTACTACTTGTGGAAGAAAACGCCTGGTGCTAATAATTCGCGACCGGCAGGACTATACCGTCGATCCAGTAACGTAAATCGGCGACAGAACCAACAAGCCGCATCGTTGCGACGAATTCGCAACACGAGAAACACCCGAAACGCTGCCGCTGGTTAGTATCCAAACAGTCACCAAGTGATCACTTACTAGTAACCACTTTCAGGGACAACCGTGGCGGCCAACGGGAACGAAAGTGGCGGTGATTCATCATCGACGAGCAGCGGAGCTCTTAATACTACGAGTGGAGGCAGTTCATCGAGCAAAGATAAATCACCGGCCATTGGAAACGGAAATTCAATCAAAGATGAAAAAGAAACACAACTCACCACCAATTCCGATAACGAGGATCCTAATAATTCCGACGACGAAAGTGACACCCAAAGTAAAAGTGGCAATAAAGGTAGAACTTTCTAACGACCTATCCGGAAACCTTGAAATTCAATTTCGTTATTTTTTTGCTAGCTTCAATTGTGTCAGCTGATACAACCGACGGAAACGAGGGTGAAGAAACGGAAGAACAAGACAATTCTGGGTCTGGTCGGGTTATGCGGACCCGCAAGTCGGTTAAAGAGCAGGTTGGTTCCCTAAAAGACAATCCACACGAAACCATCAATTCTGTAACTTTAACTTTATGAAAACATCCTCAGAACCCTCAATTTATTTCCCTACTTCCTCTACTGTTAAAAGTTTGGACTGTTAACCTATTGGAATATCCTATTTGGATGTACCAAAATTAACTGATTCAGAACTCTGGGGGCCTTGTATACAAATTCTTTGATCCATTCTAGAAAGGTTTGCATGCCTCATAACTATTCCTGGTTCTAATTGTTCAAATCTATTTCTGAGGTAATTTTTAACTAGAGTCCATTCCAACTTATATCCAGGGATTAGAAGCGCAACTAAGTTCTCGATGTTTTTTTTTTCTTGAAAAAGATGCAACTCTTTACCACGACATCGATTGGCAATTATTCCCTGAACATTAAGTAAATGGGATGAAAGAACAAATAGAGGTATCTTAAGAGAATAAAGGGTCTCAGAATGGTAGCTTCAGGAGTCTCAGTCTTTAACGGTAGCTTTAAATACCCAGAAAATGAACACCCAGATAGTTGGGGTGATCTTCCAATCTATTCCGCTATTTTTCACGGTATCCAGCTATCTTCCTTCATAGCAATTTTGGGATCTCTTGAGTTATGTACCAAAGGACGTCAGAGATTGACCCCATGTCCAGATGCAGCTTGATAGCGAAAAAATTACTACAAATGTATCATTCAAAGTATTGCCCTGGTTTCTTTTCCAGCTATAAAACCAGGTATAAAAGGCGCAACTGTTTTGTTTGAAGAAAATGCATTTTTTTGCCGCAAAATCGATTGGCAATTCTATTGACCAACAATAGGAATTTAGTTGTGCTCCTAATTGTTCTGGAAAATAAGATGGTTGCATACCAGTTTCCGTCTATATTCGATTCAGAATTTCCCCAGAGTGAGGAGATGTTTCTGAAGATAACAATACCCTTTGTTATACAATGTTGTTTTGTGGGTTTTCATAAAGTTTGGTGGTTTCCAAAGGATTGATTCGTTGATCCTATTCAACTACTAACTCCCATTTCTTTTTTCAGACTGTTCAGCAAAGATCACGTCCTAAACGAGGTGGAACTGAAACTCCTGAACAACAAGATGATGGTAAAAATAATCAAAAACCTACTTCCAAACAACTTAATAATAACAGATCCAATTCAAATTCTCCCGCTGATAAAACTGGTAAAAATATACTCCTTAGTACAAAAACAGAACGTTGATTATCTGAACACATATTGGCCATCAAATTCAGATAATTATATGTTAACACTTTCTTTTTCAAAGGCATTTACTGTTATCTTCCTTTAATACTCTATTGCATGATCTACAGTGGTTTTGTTTTACCTTTTCAGGAAACCAAAGTTTAAATCAGAAACGAAAGTCAATTACACCGAGCACTAAAGCGGAAACGCCGAATAAAGGACGGAAACGTAACCAGGAAAGTGCTAACAAATTAGATTTAAATAGTGAAAGTAATAGCACCGATAATACCGATAAAGAGACGAGTTCTAACTCTTCGAAAAAACGTCGTTCCAATGCGGAACGTTCAGAGGTAAAACTATTCAAATTTGGTAAGCTTCCGTTTCTGATTCTAGAGTTATCTTGTAGAGTCCTTCTGAGAATTTAACAAATGAATCATTTTTGGCAATCGAGGAATCTGATCAAACTGTGGATTCGAACACCAATGAAGCCCCAACCGATTCTATACTTATAGACCCTCTTAGTGGTTCTGTAAATGTAAATGCTGAACCCGAAAGTGAAACCGACCAGGCGAATCTATCGCTAAACGTATCAATAAATCTGACGGAGGATTTGAACAAAGTTCGTAAAAACTTAACAGATTTCGAAACGTTCAACAAACGGGAGAACCCACCGAAACTGGAAATCAATCCACCTGTCACTGGAATTAAAACGGAAACCACTTCCACTAAGAGTGAAAAGCCTGCAGCTGCTATTAAAGTCAAAACTGAGAAGACCCAAAACGCGATTCCGTTGCAAGGTATCAGCTTAGAACCGGTTATCAAAACCGAAATCAAAAAGGAACCACAGGTATCCCCGAATTCCTCTTCTAAAATCGAATCTCAATTCAACAAGTTTTCACCGGGTGACCCCACCAAACCGGAAGAAATCTTCAAAAATCAACCGAATCAAAACTCGACGGTTCCCTTAATCCCCAGTACCACTGAACTGATAATCCCGAACATTCAAAGTCTTCAAAAAGAAAAAGACGTTAACATTTCATCGAGATACACAAACATCTCTCCAACTCCTTCCAACATCTCTCCAACCAATCTAATTAGTTCCGGTCCAATTTCGAAAGATTCCTCCAAAATGGGTCTCAATCTAAACATTAAACCTCCCACTTCCGAACCGTCAAACATTTCAATATCTTGCAGTATTTTCAATCCGTACAGCCAAAGTCCTTTTACAAATGTGCTAAGTCCGATCCAGTCGCAAGGGTTTCGACAAAATAATAATTTCAGTGGTCCTCCACCGACGCCTGTTATTAAATTAGAACCACGCGAATTAACGGTGCGAGAACCTCGTGATATCAATCGAGATTCTCGAGAAATGGGACCCAATGGACGACCGGTTGATTCCCGTTCAGATATGCGCACCGAATTATTACTGCGGGAATCTCGGGGAATTGATGTTGAACGGGAACATCAACGAGAACCGAATCACAACATGAATTTAAATAGTCCCCGGGATATGAACCGACAAATGCTGGATTCCCATCGGGAGCCAACTCCTGGACGGGGTCCTTCGGATATTTCTCGTGGTTCTGACTCCCGAGATAGTATTGATTCCTCTCCGTACAGTAGAAGTATGGATGCAACAATATACTCGAACTTACCACCCAGTACTCAACCACCATTACTTAATATTCCGTCATTAACTGGAAGAAACATTGAAATTCCTGTATCAGCATCGGTGATAAAACTAGAAACTCCTGAAGTTCCGATTTCAACTTCGAGTAGTTCCACCCATTCGAAAGAAGCTAACGGGAATTCAGCAGCAGCTCCTCCGCCTCCACCACCTCCACCTCCTCCTCCCATTGTTGGAGGTCAACCTCCTTTGCCCAGTCTAATGACAACAGGAAACCTAGTAACAATTGGAGGACCTAGCAGCCAATATGCTTATTCTCCATACGGACCAGTTCATAGTCCAAAAGGTGAATTTTCCTACAAAGGGTGACTTTCCTATAGTAATCTCTTACTGAAATTTCAGGAATTCCGCACATATCTCAACAAAATGAACCTCAAAATTTGAAAGTTAAACAAGAAATTACCGACCCACCAACTTTAGGATCAGATCCTTTACAAAGTTTGAAAGAAGTAAAAATTCCTGGATATAATCCTTCAAATGAACGTCCTCCATCTAGTAGTAACTATCTCAAATTAGTTTCAATGGGAGTTTTGATTGATGACTTCTTTTCTCCTTTAGGTTTACACACTCATGTATCATCTGCGTCTGGAGGAAACAATGGTCACTTGTCAGCATCGGGAAGTGATCATGATGGACACACAAGGCAGTCACCTCGAATTCAACAAGAAGTTAAACAAGAGTATCCTTCAAACCAGTCCCCAGTTTCCCGAGTTCTTACTAGTTCCGAACTACCACCTTCAAGATTAGATCCATCTCGTGAAAATGATCACTTTTTGTCCCGATCCGAGAATATTTCTCCAGGTAAAATAACGAGCAACATTTCGTGGGTTTCCAGTAATGAATATTTTCTTTTAGGTCGCCATGAAAGAAATTCCCAGTATGGACATTCGGCAATAAATTTAATAAGTCCTTCTTCATCATCGAAGGAATCTTCTATTAAAGACGTTGCCATCAAATCTGAAACTGCTACGTCGTCGTCTGCGGCTATGGTGAAATCGGAATCAAATCCAATGATTTCATCGGCAAATATGGGAATGTCATCTTCGTGTGTTCCTGTTATATCGACACCAACGTCCATTCCTGGCCCCTTGATGCATGTGTCGACCCAACAAAGTCCACTTGGTGGTCCTGGTCCGGGATCCATGTTTGGACCGCCACCTGGCTCTCATTTGGCAGCTCATCATATGGCTGCTGCTGCAGCGGCTTCACACCCAGGTTTAATTCATCCTGGTTTATTTGCAGCCGTGGCACAACATCACCACAACCCTTTTGCAGGTTACCCAGGTAACTAATCTAACTTTAATTAGTAACCTCCAATCTATTTGACTTTTAAATGTTTAGGATACCCAGCAAATTTACCGTATCACACACCATTTGGATACTCTCCTTATGGTCCTCCTCCTGGAATGGCATCTGGACATCCTCATTCCATTCCGGGGCATCCTGGAGCATTGTTACCGCCGCATTCACAACCATCATCTCGTCCTCCATATGAAGCAGTGCTGGCATCAAAATCTCAAGGAACTGAACCAACCACGAGTATTACTAGTACAATGCTATCATCTCACCACAGTTCTAGTACTTCGGTTACTACTCGTCGAGATATGATAGAAGATTCAGAAAATAATCGTCAACATACCAGTGAAACTATTTTAACTAATCACCATACTACGAGTCATCATAGTTCTGTGCATTCAACGAAAGGTGATCAACAAGCTGGGTATGGTCCAGGATTAACGATTTCCCATAGCACTTCCCAAAGTTCTTCTGCGAGTTTACAGCACAAAGTAAATACAACACAAAAATCGGTAATTTCAAGTGGGATAAAAGGGGATAGAAAAGATTGTTATCGTTGTGGTTTTAGGTTCGGACGAGTTCTCCGCATACCCTTAGTCAAAGTTCTATAAGTCAACAAACTACTAGTAATTCCACTCATCAGCATATGCATCATCATTCTCAATTGCATCATCATGAAAGACTGAGTCCTGCACACGCAAATATGATGTCCATGCAACAGCATCGTCAACATATTAGTAAATCCCAGTCGACCCCTAATGCGTCTGCGCAACATCCCTTGATGATTCAACCACCTAGTTTAGGTGGTCACAATTTAAGTTCAATGAACCTAGGTCCTTCGTCAAGTTCATTGGAAGCCCTTCGGGCTCATGCTGCCCAAGCAGTCCAGCAACAACAAAGCCAAATGTTACCACCACCTAATTCCCCAGTTGGTCAATCCTGTAAGTTATCTTCTACTTGTAAACTTTATCCGTAGTATAAATCTTCCTTTCTCTTTCTTCGTTGTAAAGAGATTTGGCAGACTTTCGCATTAATAATTTATAGACTAGTGACCCGTTAGGTTTCATCCTAAGGGAAAGTATTACGGAAAATGATCAACAGCTTTAACTTCAACGAAGATTTGTTTTTTTCAGCCCATCATCGTCATCATGATGAAATAAAACAAGAACCTAGTGGAAGGTCATCCCTTTCCCTACTGAATAGTTCTACTGATTCGGAGGCAAGTTTTCAACCCTCCGATGTACAGCAAATCGAGGATGAAATTCCGTCACCCAATCAAATGATTCCCCGAGGACCATCACCCGAACCGAAAATTGAGGACACCGAATGCCACCGAAGTCAAAGCGCAATGTAAAACCCAATTCCCCTATAAAATTATTTTCAGCTACTAATTACGTGAAATAATTGGTATTTTTAGATTTTTGAGACATTGGAATCGAGGAGACTTTAATTCGTGTACAAGAACCGACTTGACGTTCAAGCCCGTTCCAGATTCGAAATTGGCACGAAAACGGGATGAAAGACTGCGCAAACAAGCGGAAAAAGAACGGGAAGAACGGGAAAAACAGGTGCTTCACCACTCCCAACAAGTAATTTTATACTATGTAATTTTGTGTAGAAGGGAAAATTTCCGAAGAAATTGGGGTTACTTTTTTGCTCTAACGCAGAGGTTTCCAAACTTAATTTTACCACGGGACCCATAAAAATATTTGGTCATTTTTATACTCAAGAAAAAACTAATATGCTGGCGTCGTTTTATCGTCCATTGGTAGGAGAAACGAACCGATTCGAAATTTAAAAGTTAGAGTAAGATAACAGCAATTTTCGAAAGTGGTTGGCTTCGGGTCCCCGGTTTCGGTCGAACCCTAATAACAATGTTTATTGTTGCTTAATTAGAAGGATGTGCTTATTAATTAGCGTAAATTTTATCAAATCTCTTCCCACCTACTGGTGACCTAGTAGTCATGATGACCGCTTTAAAACTGACAGGTGCTAAATTCGATTCTCATATCGAGCAAATTTCAATATTTCTCGATTTAAGGATTTTTATTAACCCTAGAGTCGCTAAAGACCATAGTAGTCCATGATTAAGAGAATTTTTTTATTAATGGATAATAATATATGTCTTTTGACTTAATTTCTTCTTTATTACATAAGGGGATATTCTAGTCTAGAGACCCGAATTTCGAGCGTTTTTTGATAATTTATAAAAAAGAAGCATTTTATATTTTTACGAGCCATTTCTTTGTCATTTGTTTATTGATGCTTGAAGAATATACAAAATTAATTTCAAAAAAAAAAAAAAAATCGTGGAGTTATGCATCTAGAAGTAGAGGGAGAAAAAAAAAAGACCGTGTCCTGGTTGTCATGATTTCAACCCCTGTAGTCATCTGAAAAATAAAAGAAGAGTGAATTCTTAATCTGTATGAATGTAGCTATCTTCCGAACTGGCGAATCCAAAAACAAAAAAAAATTTCCATAAAATGGCGGCTACTCAAAAACTAGGTCGATTTTTTCACTGATTTTTTGACTTTATCAAATTTTTTAAAAATATTAGAAATTAGAAATTTAATTTTTTGCTGGTTCCAAAGATAAACAAATATTCAAGGAATATTCATGCCTAATTTCAAGAGAATCGGCTGGTTAGAACTTGAGATATCTTGACAACCCTGTCGAAAAAAGTAGTTTCGAGAAAAACGCGTTTAAAGTTCCAGTCGTACGCTCAACCGGTCTGCTTGCCACGTCACGAAAACGGCTATAACTAAGAAAATAATTCGAATTTGAAAAAATCATTTTAGGGAGACATTTTTGAATATCTAAACTATCGAATAATGAAAAAAAAAATTTTCGATTTTTTCGAATTTCTAGACTAGAATATCCCCATAAGACGTATATTATTATCCATTAATTTATTGTGACTCGGAAATAAAATACTTATTAATGTTATTTTTTTAATATTTTTATTAAAATTGCTTCCTGTACAACTACATACAACTGACAATGTGATATGATAAGATAATAAAAGAACGTTCCAAATGTTCTGCACTTAAAAGTCACTTTAAACGAGAAATACTCAGCTTACTTTGTACAAATCAAGGCACTGTAGTTATGTGAATGGCGCAGATGCATGGGCCAATCATAGCGCACCGCGGAAAGCTCAATCTTATGTTCGACCAATCAGAGACCTTGTTACTAAAACTTTATAAATTTTAACCAATGAGATGATTCTATTGGGAAACTAACTAATAATAACATTAATTAATGGATTTAATTAATGATATGTTCATTGCAAGCGATGGTAAGCGACTATAATCTATTCTTATATATATAAGGATATTTTAGAACGCCGGTTGGGCGGTGGGCGCCATTTATTTTTTAAAGATTTATTTACTATTAGGTATTTCAAATGATACATACACATAATACACCAAAAATATAAAATTTCTGGTAATTAGGTCGAATTCGGAAAACGCATTACTAGAAGGCGTTATTGCGGAGACGGAAATAAAGAAGACTGTACCAAGAAGATACTATTTCTACCGAAATTATAACGATGTAAAATATTTTCTCTTATTTCTTTATTTAATTACTGAATAGAACAAACAAAATAGAAAATCTAGCAACGTTATTTTGACCCTCCTAAAAGGCCCATTGTTGTATCCTAACGGTTAAATGTTATATTCGAGTTGAAATTTTGGGCAATAATGATATATGGTTATGGGTGAATCTAACGTCTGACAACCTAAAAAAAATATTTTTAAACTGTTATTTGCCGTTGCTTTATAACTACTAAGGTCTTTAGCGACTGTAGGTTTTAATAAAAATCCGTATAGGAGAAATATCGAAAATTTGCTCGAATCCAGAATCGAACCCAACACCTCTACTGCTTTTGAAGCGGTCACCTTGACCACTCGGCCACCAGTAGGGCCACAATTATTATAACAGTTCAATTTCGAATTACGTATGTATTACTACGATTCATGGACCTCTTGAATTCCGACGAATTGAAAAAATACCTGCCAGAAAATGGTCTGCTGTATCTCTTGGATTGGCCACTGATTGCCGATTATATACCAAATTTTTAAATATTAAAACTTTAAGCTTTATTATTTTACTATTTTCTCAATGAGTAACGTTTTGGGTACCATTAGCCACAATTTTGAAGATAAATATAGCAGGAATATGTAGGAATGTGTGGTTTTATTTATATAGATAGATAATATGGGAGTTAATATCGTATAGGTATCATGAAAATTTGAATTTTTTCGTTAAAGTACAACGAATAACATTTTATGGTTTTAAAGGGGTAACATCTGGATTACTATTTAACCGATTTGATTCCGAATTTATTTGTTGCAGCGAAAAATCATGACTCCGGATAATAAAAATGATGTGAAACCTCCTAGTCGAGGACCTATTGAGACAATCACGTCTCCTTATGAAAGGTTTTCTCGGCAAGCTGCAGCTTTTGCTGACACTCCAGCATTGAGGTAATTTGGGAATCTCTATTCATCCTATTTTTTTTTAAATAATAGTATGTTTAGGCAATTATCTGAGTATGCCAGGCCTCATCACGCTAGTGCCTACGGAAGAAGTGGAGGTCCTCCAGGATTAGCACCTACTCATTGTCTTGATCCCATGTTGCATCATTACCAACTGGGAAATATGTATGCCGGTATCGCTCGAGATCGTATGGAATTGGAGCAAATGGAGCGTGATAAACGGGAACGGGAAATTCGGGAACTTCGCGAGCGGGAGTTGAACGATCGGTTGAAAGAAGAAATAATGAAATCGGCATCGATGGCAGCGGGACGTCCTCCAGCTGGATCACTCGGATCGGGTGGACCTCATTCAGGTGGTCCTGGAGGCCCTCCACCAGGAAGTCTACCTCCCGGTCCTGGAGGACTTGATCCCCATACTTCGCATTGGATAGATATGCAACGAAGGTATATTATTCCATATTTTTTCGTTATTTATTACATTTCATTCAAAATTTCTTCTATTTGCTCAATTTTGACGTCATTCATGGATGTTACCGAGTATGTGATACAATTCACACTTGAGACGCAATTAGAAGCAAATTTTGATGATTCGTTTAATGATTTTACTTTTGAAATAAGAAATTTTGTAACGATTTTAATCAATTTTTTTTTTATTTCTGATTTAATTTAGATATGCAACTTTTTCCAGGTATGCGGCTGCAAGTTTATCCGCAGGACCTCATCCTGGTTCAATTCCTCTAGGTGCTCCCCATCACTATAGTCCTGGTTTAACTGCGGGATTATATTCTCCAGCTGTTGTAGCTGCACACCATGCATTGACTGATCGTCTAGAAAGGCTAGTCATTCCTCCTCCTTCTCAGGGACCTCCACATGGTATGCAAACGGAAAATGAATCTGGGAATTTCTTTTAATTGATATATTTTTTTAGGAGTTCCACCTGGTGGACTTGCACCGCCGGTGTCCAGTGCTGGACCTAGTGGAGGACCAAGTCAAGCAGCTTTGGAAGCTGAACGACTAGCTTTGGCTACTGATCCAATGGTAAATTCATTTATTTAACTAAGTACACCTAGTTTTAAATATTATGGTAGCTTCTTGGTTTAAAATAGGGACTTAGGAAACAATCCTTAAGGTTGTCGGGTTGAGGCTCAATTAACCTCTTTCTGGAGAACCCATATTAATATTAACGACTGTAGGGTTAATAAAAATTTGTAAATCCAAAAATATTCCAGGAGTCTAGGATTTCTGGGCGATCACTGAATCCTTAGGTTTTTTGTCGATATTTCTAGTCATTGATACAAAAAATGTTGCAAATACCATAATGAGAGGAGTTTAAAGCCTACCTGGAAGTTCTTTTTGAAGAAATTTATTTTGTTTGTTCTTTTTTAAGGTGCGATTACAAATGGCGGGTATTTCACCAGAATATCATGCCCACACTCATGCTCATTCTCATACACATCTTCATTTGCACAACCAATCGGGAGGTAATGGCGGCTCGGGACCTGGAGGGGTACCTAGTGGTGGACCTCAAGGAGGTCCTCCTGGACCTGGCCAAAATCCTGACATGCCCCGTTCGGGCTCAGCTACAGGATTCCCACTTCCACGTAAGTTTTGACTATATCTTCCGAAATATCCAAACTAATTGGGAAATAAATTAATAGCGTCAGGAAATCCATATCCTCGTCCATCTTTAATACCCAGTCGTGAGGCTCTTGCTTTGCACCACCCAGATTTACTGGGTCGACCATACGCGGATCAATTGGCCCACCAGGCGGCCGCCCACGAACAATTGCAGAGACAAATTCTTCTGGAACGGGATCGATTTCCGCACGCATCAATGGTTGCACAACACGAAGAATATTTAAGGTAGTTCACCTAACGTTCCTTTGGTTGGCATCACTGAAAATTTAATTTGTTTTAGGCAACGGGAACGGGAGTTGAATGTACGAGCCTTGGAAGAAGCAGCCCGCGGTTCTAGACCTTAAGTATCCATTTCTTGATTTTGTCCCAGTTTTTTTAACATTTGTTTAAAAAAGCCGCAATAATTAAAAGGTAGTGATATTTTGCTGGCCCCTTTACAGCCGTTTTTTTCCTTCATTAGAAATACAAAATCGAAAGAAAAGCAATTTCTATACAATCGTGTTTAGTCTCACTTCTTTTTAATCGGGCAATAATTAACCTCAAAATTTAATTTCTATATATATATATGCATATATAGAGACCACAATTTCAAAAATTTGCAAAGACAAACGTATTCCCATTGTATATTTGATTTCAATCATTAAATACCCCATGTTTGTCTTATTTGTAATATTGAAATTGTCTAACTATGACGTCATTGTACATACACTTTAATTGCAAATTTTTCTAGTCCCAATTGAGACTTGAAAAATTACACATCAAAAAACATTGACCAAATGTTCAGAAACCGAAGCGAGAATGACGCTATGTTTCCTTTTTATCCTAGTCTTAATTTATTTAGTTAATTATAACACAACGTAATAGTTGTGCGTGGTGTAATTACAATGGAATTCTAAAAAAAACCATTAGCTTTATTAAATTTTTATATTGTCCCAATTAAAGGCGTTTGATATGTAAATCTAGTTGAGTCAAATCCCTAGCGGTTTTGAGGACTTGGCGTGGAACTACTGCAGAATATTGACAGTGTTTGAACAGGGATGCCAACCGGCCGAATTTTTTTCCTCCATATCTATTTTAAAATACCCTAATTTAGTGATATTCTATTGTTTATAACATTATGATTTTAGTAGATGAAATATACAATAGTAAAACCAAGTTAAACAGTTGTACCATAGAGGGCGACAAGGTATTTTTTATTAGAACTAAGCCTTTTAAAATATGTTTAAATTTTTTTCTTGAAACTTCTTGGATCGATTAGGCAAAAAATTCGGATTGAAACAAATGATTCATTTTCTCCCTAAAAACATTTTTCCTCAACAAATCTCCCTTGTCAATTTTCCCCCCTAAATTTAGGGGAAAACCCTCAAGTTGGCATCACTGTTTTGAATGGTGTAAATACGGAGTATTTACGGCAATTTATCAGACGGTATTCCATTCTATAAATACATTTTCGCCGCCACTGGTATGTCTGGAGTACTTACTTTAACCGTTAGCCTAAAAGTACGTAAAGTTAGTATTCTAAAAACATTTGTGGCGGCGCCACATATTGACACATTTTCCGTAATGCATCGCAAAGTTGGAACACCTTTTTAAACATTACTATAGGCAGAGAAGGGAGGCTTATATAGAAGTTCAATTTTGTGTTAAAAATATGGACGAAATTTGGGCTAACCAATTGGTAGTTATCTGAGATTTGACTAAGTTTAATTTTGTACAGCGACAACTAGTGATCGGCTAACAGAAGCTTTGATATATACCGATAGGTTACTTCTAATATAAGTCTTTCTTCCCTACTTTAAGAGTATTGTGTACAGTGGCGACACGAGATTTCTACGGTGTTTTATCGAAGTTACCATGAAGTTTTGTTACTGTAGTATACTGGTTTATTCGAAGAGTATCCGTAGAACTTTACTGGAGTTAACGCTAGTAGAAATTTCGATTAAACGTTGTAGTAATTCCGTATTGAAACTACTGTAATACTCCGCTGAAATACTACCAAAACTGGAAGTTTCTAGAGTGGCAACAAAACCGCTAGGAAACGCAAAATCATCAGGAAACCCTTAATAGTCAGGAAAAAAAATAATATCTAAGATATTTCACATGAATTCATAACAGGTTTCGATTTTGATGAGTCCCTTTTCTAAATTCAGGAATTTCTGGTATTATTTGAGGTATAAATTTACTTTTTCTGGAAAGATTTTTCCAGAGTTTTCCTCTTGCTTAATCGTAATTTCCATAATTTCTAAATATATCTTCAGTGATCGGTGTTTCCCTTCTATAATGTTAAAAAGTGGGTACCTTTGAGTATGGGAGACTCCTTAGTGCTGATTTTTGTTTCCCCGAACAAGTTTAGTTCCGGGAGACAAGTACTGATGGCACTAGTGTAGCATATGAATAATGAAGTCAAGAATGAAAATTTATTTACAAAAATGAAAAGCAAAACATATTCTTATTGAATATTGTTAAACATAAATAATAAAAAAAATATATTCAACACAGGAAACTGGACTATGATTCAGATAATAATTAATTCCAAGTTATTCATAACAAATTTATCATTGCTCAACTACTTATATTTAAAATAAATTACAGACATTTTAAACTATACTAAAAGAATAGCGTTAATTGAAAGATAACATTTTCCTGGATTCAGGAAAATGTAGTTTTTGATCATAATGAATTGAACTGCCTAGAAAATTCGTCAAATCTTTGCTAAAATTCATTTAAAAAAACCAGTCATTAAAATTCCAATGAGAGTAATTAGTAAATTCCAAAATTTGGGCTCCTTATTAAAAAGTGCGTACCTCCTAATAAATAAATAAGTTAATACAGGTGACCCAAAAGTCACGAAGGCGCTTTAATCAGTCGCCAAAAGTTTGCTGTTTAATTGTCTTCCATTTTCGAATTCTTTCGATAACATGGTTCATTACAGTTCTTAACGTTTCCGGCTCTACTGCTCTAAATTTTACACGAATATTTTCCTTGATAACCGGAATCGTCCGACGTTTAATTACAAAAAATTTTCCCCATAAAAAAATAAGGATTCGTGAAATCTGGAGATCATGACGGATAACCCACGGTACATCTTCTCATGATAATTCGGTCGCCAAAAACAGCCTTTATAACTACCAAAGTAGCACCATCTTGTTGAAACCACATTTCTGGACTACGTTCCCCGCAAGTCTCTCCATTTACAATTACTGTATTCTCATTGTCATTTTAGAAAAAAAAAACCGTCCGATTATGTTTTGGGATGTTATCCCACATTAAACTATGCATTTAACAGAGTGCAATTCAGGGATGTAGGGATACAAATACAAGGATACCTTTCTAGGATTTTTAGTACCCAAAAACCTAGAGTTTTCCTTATTAATCTTCCCTTTTAGGGGGAAAAAGCTTCGCCGGTCATTATCAAACGTTCCATAAAGGTATCCTTGAAGTCTGAGTGCACAGTTTAGCACTCGTGTAATTTGTATATCATTGGAATAAGATTTCTATACCACGGATAAAGATGTAAACCATATAAAATCTGCTGTAGTGAGGTTCAACGGATGCTTAGTTGAGTAGCTCGCCTCCGAGTCGACGTTCCTGGATCTCCGATACTACTGCCCATAAGATCCACATTTTCTTCTATCTTAACTATTCATGGTCTCCCGGAATGTGGAAAGTTACCTACAGAACCTGTTGCTCAAAATGATCCATTAAGCGTCGAATCATTGCCCTTCTTACTCTTGTGGCTTTTGGGAATATCTGTATATACTGTTATAAACATGTAGCCCATGATAGATAGCCAAAGGGATCGCAATTTCAAATAATTCAGAAGTACCAACTTCTTTACCCAAGTTCTGTATGGCGTGTCATCTCTATTTGATCCCAAAAAGTTAAACTTTAGGGAGTCAAGTGTGCTATAAGAGTGACCCTCAAACCTCTGGGAGTATACGTATCACGTTCTATTGGAATAGCACAGGTGAAAAACTGAAGATATTTGGGAATTTTGATATTCGATTGCGTTAGTATTAGCAAAACTGATCTAACATAGAAAATAAATCATTTTTAAATGGAGTTACAAATTTGGTGTGATTTTGGGTTTCCTGATGGCTGCGAATTAAAAATGTACCAAGATATACTAGATGCGAAGGGAGAACCCCCGCGAATACATTTTGTACTTGATTTTTTGGGCTTATCCTCCAAATTTGGCTTGACTAGATTGTTGAATTCCAAATTTTTTAGTTATTTTTCATGTACAAAACACTATATCAAAAGCACTATGGTATTAGGCGTCCATCTTGAATGACCCTTTTAGAGTAAATTTCTTTTTGATTCTTAATCGCTTGTATTTGTAATCGATATGTACATATGTGTTTTTAATTTTTAAGCAATTGTTTACAAGAAAAATCATATTTTCTAAGCATTTTATTTTATGAACAAGGTTGAGGTTATTCTATTTTACTTAATATAATAATATCAAATAGCTATTCGACCTTCAGATAAATTATTGAGTACAAAAACCAGTATTTATAATTGTATTATTTATAAAACACACATACACCCACACCTAATATGGACACCGTGTACTTATCTAAGTATTTTTTTTAGTGAGTTTATGGGATTTATGGACTTATAAATCAAATTCGTTCTTAACGATTTATTTTTAGTTTAATTTATATTTTTAATTAATGTATGCGAACGGATAATTAAGTGAAAATGCGGAAATTATAATTAAAATATAGGTTTAGAAAAGTCTGAGTTAATATATACTTTAACGTATCGGTACCCAACGTTTTTGGGAACCTTTACATCTATTACGATGGAAAAAAATCAAATGCCTCCCCCTCCACAATTCTCTTATACTCCATTTGCTAAACAAGAACACCACTACTAATCCATTTAATCGTGTAGTCCTTAGAAAGTTCCAGCGCTTACAAAGGGGGGAGGATATATCACCTTCGTTGGTATTAACTACTTTAAAAGTGTTATCCATAACTTGTACAGCGCTAAGGACGAATTTATTGACATATTAGACAACGCCAAAAATGGATTCTGCGCGTTTGTTGAACATTTTTTTCGCGGGAAATATAAAAATTCATAATATAAACACACAAATATTTGTTTGAATTTATGTTTAAGGCGTGAATCATCAAACAAATAACAAATCGAGGACAGGATTTAATTATATTTTTTTCTATCAACAATAAATTCCAAGATTTTCTGAATTTTTTTTTGTAAAGTAATTATAATGCGAGTCTAGATATATTAGTCGTTAGGTAAAAAAAAATGCGAAAATTTATAATAATTTAATTTAAATGTATTTTCATGTTTTGTAAATGTAAAAAGAAACTATAATAAGAAAAAAAATAGTAGATAATATTAATACATAAAACTATGATAATTATTTGTACACATAACTATAAGATTAATTATTAATACAAAAAATATAAATAAATATTATTATGTAAATATTCAGTGTTTATTAATTGATAATCACTTTACTTTTATCGATTTTTATAACGTCTCAATTACAAAACTCATTCATATTTTTACTGAAACAAAAATTACATAACAATTATATACATTACTTGATATTCCTACTTGTAATTGTTGGAATAGAATTTGTATAGTGCTTTACTTGCTAATATTAGCTAGTACCTAATGCTAACTATATATGATTCATGGGGATAGATATTGTTAAAAGATAGTATAGCAGATTAACCAAATCGGAGAAGGTATAATCCCTTTCTTTTATGCCAAAAAGTTATTCTCAAAAATCCGGGAAAATCGTATTTCAAGTCGCTTGAAATCCGAGACCATCACGATTCTGGTGATCTCTATTCCCCACGATTGTGGCAAAATTAGTGAATATTTGAACCAAAAATTTCATTTTCGATACTTTAATTTTGTATCCAGTGACCAGATTATCAGAAAGTAGTGTTTAGAAACTGTTAACTTTTGCATCAACAATCCTAAATTTTGGTATCAAAAGTTTACTGATCGGTGACTAGATTATTAGGAAACAGTATTCAATAATGGGAAAGTTTTGTCTCCAAATTTGTTTTTTTATACCCAATTCTATATCCAGGGACCGAGGAGTTGATTATTGGGAAATGGTACTTAAAATTTGTATATTTTTGCATCAAAACAGCTAAATTTTTGTATTAAAAAGTTAATTTTGGAAATACAATATTGTATTCAGTTTCCAGATTATCAGAAAATAGTTCAAAAATTTTAAATTTTTGATACACAACTTTACAATTTTTGAGTACTATTTCCAAATAATCTGGTAATCGACTACAAAAAAATATTCAGTTCGATTTTCGAATGTTATTTTTATGTTTCTATTTCAGTAGATTCAGCAAATTTGAAAAAAAATCGCTTTTGGAAATAAGAATTTTATTATATTTTTTCCAAAAGTATTTGATTTTTTTTCACAGTAAAAGTAATTAATTATGGAATTATCAGGGTTGATAATTCGACAGAATATTTGCCACAAAAGTTTTTGTCAGCAAATTACCTCCAAACCGACAATGTTATCATTTCGATAGAATTTAATGAATAAGTTTCGAAGAAATTATCAATTTAATTATTTTTAATGGAAATTATTTATATTTATTTTTCGCCTAAAGAGATTTTGAAGAAAATTGCCTTTAGAGATCATACTTTATGGGTAATCATAAAAGGGCAATCGCTATTTTTGTTGAGTCACCAAATAGTGAACATGTTTATCAATTAATTTTGTATTGAGTAATGGAAAGGAAATTGGAATGTTTTTAATTTACTTAAAATTTTTGATTATTTTAATGGTCTATCACTAGTCCTTTAATTGTCTTATTGCAAAAGCATAAACAATCAAATATATCATCCGGGGGATGAAAGATAACGAAAACATATAAATAGTGAATCCAAAGCATTTTATTTTCATTCTTCAAAGTTCTATAAATCGTGAAACAAGTTTTTCCCTAAAACATTTGCACATCGAATTAAACAGTTGACGTTCAGCTATCGAAGTGTTCTGATAGGTGACCTCTTGGAAGTTAGACCAATTGAATTACTAAATCACTTGATCATGGATCGTGAATCCTTCCAAATGGCTGATCCTACTAAAAAAGAAATTACCAAATTAATTTTTGGGCGGTAAGTATTCCATTAAAAAAAATAGTCGATTTTTGGATCTAATACTTTTGTGATTTTAGAATGAAGAAAGAAAAGGTGGTTTCCAACACTGGACAAGTCTCATGGATTGTACCAATTTCTGGTCCAAGTTCTAAGAAATTAGGTACAAATTCAGATGAAAAGAAAAATGATGGTGGTTCCACTAGCCGAAATGGGGGAACGAAGAGCTGTGAAGGAACTTCCAATCATCCAAAACAGTAATTTTTTTCTGGCTACTTTAAATAAGGGGTGTTCGATTTTGAGTGACCCAAGGGTCACTATAAATAACAATTTGGGTTTTGGGGGCCAAGCAATGAGTTTATAATTTTTTCAACAACGCAATTCACAACAATGACTCACTAATGTACATTTTTCTTACCGGATATTATTTATGAGCTTTCTGAATCACTTTTTGAATCATTTTTTGAATCACTTTTTGAATCATTTTTGGAACTTTTTTTGGAATCACTTTTTGAATCATTTTTGGAATCATTTTTGGAATCACTTTTGGAATCATTTTTGGAATCACTTTTGGAATCACTTTTTGAATCATTTTTGAAATCACTTTTGGAATCATTTTTGAAATCATTTTTTGAATCACTTTTGGAATCACTTTTGGAATCATTTTTGGAATCACTTTTTGAATCATTTTTGGAATCACTTTTGGAATAATTTATGAAGCACTTTTTGAATCATTTTTGGAATCACTTTTTGAGTCACTTTTAAAGTTATTTTTTTTAATTTTTCGAGCCTCATTTAAACATAATTACTATATCTATTACATTTTCATAACTTTTGAACATGATAGTGCTATTTTTTGTTATAGAAAATTGAAGGAAACCCCCTTAAGCTCCCCAAAAGGACATCACTCTGGTCCTAGTACATCCCGCGCATCTACTGCTAGAAACTCTCGGAAGACTTTCTACAAATGTGAGATGAAGTCCGAAACAAAACTGCTTTTTACTAGAATCAATAAGCAAAAACCCAAAGCGAATTCTCGCGTTCAGAAGAAAGTATCTAGGCGACGATCTAAAGAAAAATTACATGCCGAATCAAAAAAAATTGTTCAAAATTTGGAAACTTCCACCCGCGTTTTACGATCACAAGTCCCAGTGGCCAAAAAGGTAGATGCATCCAAAGAAAAAATCACCTATCCAAAAGTCGTGCCGAATGACGAACATCGATTAGCAACCGATAACAGCCGTAATCCAGCTGTTAGAGTAACGAGAAAATTTGTCAACTCAACTTTCTATTCCTTAATCTATTTGAATATCAATGGCAATGATTCCGATGCATTAAAAATGGAAATTTGGCGACGAATCAAATTTTCAGACCCAAAAAAGAATGAGGGTCAGTAATTTTCTCCAAAATTTAGTCCAATTTTCAAAAGCCTCTTGAAATATACATTTTTCATCAATAACATTGAAGAGTTGCGCATCGAACTTGTTTGCTTCTTCTGTTTTTTTTTTTTTTGGAACTCGAATATTTTTGTTTGAAATTGAGGGGTTTGCCCCCCCCCCATCGCAGTTTTTCCACTGGACTCCTTATGTTTAGTTCTTTGAGATACCAATTTTTAAGAAGATGAAGTGAAAATAACTAATAATGAAGGAAACGATTGCATTTGGGTGCTTTTTAAAAAAAAATTGGTAAACAGTAATCGAAGGATCAATTGTCGGGGATATTTTGTCATAGAGAGATTTTTTTTAAATGTTATTTTCCGTCGCTATATAACTGCTAAGATCTTTAACGACCCTAGGGTAAATAAAAATCCGTATTCGAGGAGTAAATATCGACAGTTTCCTCGATTCAAGGATCGAATCCAACACCAACCGGTTTGGTTTGGTTTAAATTTTCTGGTGCAATTTTGGTCATTTTTTTTTTTAAAAAGTCGAAGAAAAAATATTTTCATTGGTTTTGATAACAAATGTAATTGCAGTTTCAGGAAAAAATGACGATAAAGCTGGAATTTTCCACCATTAAAGGGTGAAACAAAGGGTTAATTTATTTCCCTAATTTTCATTTCTTCACGAGAAAATTTTAACTTTAACATATTTTTTTATTTTTCGACAGTCATTAAGTTTGTCAACAAGGGACTCTAGGGTTAATAAAAATTCGTAAATTGAGAAATATCAAAAATTTGCTCGATACCAGAATTGAACCAAAAACCTACCGATTTTAGAGCGGCCACCTTGACCACTCGACCACCTGTAGTCTGTTAAGGTTTTCTGGTTCTACAATATATATATATATATATATATATATATATATATATATATATATATATATATAAACACATTTTTATAGAACACATCCATGAATAATTGTGAAAAAAACAATGGAAGAAGCAAAAACAAACGCGATGCGCTTACCTATGTTCAAATAAAAATGTAAACCCCGGCGAATAAAAAAAAACAATTTATAAAAGACTAATAATTGAACAGTATTTTTATATATCCATTTGTATTATATTATACGAAAGTACCTGAAAAATATAATTTTTAATATAGTTTTAAGTTGTTGCTAACATTTTAATATCAATTCAAATTGTTACTAACTAAAATTTTTATGATTATACTAAAAATAAATGTATGAAAAGTTTAAGGTTTCATTTGTTTTTTCGTTCCTTTTCCTATAGGCTCATGCAACTATATTATAATCTCTAGATGGAGAAGGGATTGCAAAATTTGGGGTAGTTACCCATATCGCAGGGGACCGGCAAAAGTGACCCTTAATATTTAGGGAAATTTTCATGTTTTGAAATGATCATTTAAAAATCGCTGGTTTTTTGTATGTGTTAGCATGTATAGACCAGTGAGGATCTACCTCCTCCTCTTCCCAGGGGACTCCATAAATTTTGGATATTACTAAAAGAAGTTACAATTGAAGATTAATGCCCATCCGTTTGACAAAAATTTTTGGAGGCGCCTATGATTGTCCTATCGGTATTATATCAGTAGCGTTATTATTTAGGGAAGAAATTTTGAGCATTGTTTTATAAACACAATAAATATTAGCTGTAGAAATAATAATTTATCAGAGAAATCGGCGAAAGCGATAACGAATAGTCAAAACAGTAATTTGATACATTTGAATCATGTTCGTGTAAATTTAGATTAAATGTTTTTTTTTGTGTACACATTTTTATCGGAATTGCAAAATTTTCTGGGAATTGTTTATTTTCATTAACAAATTAGTAAACATTGTGTTAAAAATTACATATTTGCCACTGGTTTATCGTTGACTACTTTAGTTAGCAGTTCTTCGTGTCCTTTAAAAACAGCAACTTCATCTTTTGTTTTTGTAAGTCTTTTGTATGGCAAAAATTTTTGAGACATCAAAAATTTGTGAAGAAATTATTCGAGTTCTATATTTTTAGTGGTAACTGCGTTCCAATGGGTGATACTAAGGCGATTTTGGCTCAAATTAAAATCGGGTACATAATTCCGATTCGTGTTTGGGATCCACCTGGATTGATCACTGGTATAGTAGTTGATATCAAAGAGCATAAATTCACCCCCAAATTCTTATGTAGCATTGAGGACCATGAGCAATTTGTGTGGGTAAATGCTACAGATATTGACCTAAAAAAAATGAACACCAAACAATCCCCATTCGAGTGGTACGATTCGGATACTCCCGACTCCGAGGAAGAAACGGAAGGTGCCTGCAGTTTAGTGATCCTGGAAGAGCGCCAAAAACGCAAAAGAGCACGAAAACAAGTGGTACAAAATTCCGAAATAGAATGGGATTTTCCACTCACTGATGAAATGGAGGATATGGACAAAACAGAAAAAAAATACTCTGGACATCTAAAACAGTCGACTGCTCAACCAAACATCACTACGGTCCACGAAACCGAAAAAACAGAAAACCTCGATTATATCTGTGATAAAATTAATATTACCAAACTTTAATAGATTTTCTCTTGTCCATCTATTTTCTGCGCTGCTAAAATGGTCTAACCAAATAAGCATACTAAACATGAGGATGAAAATACTAAGTATCCAAGTTATTAATTGTCGATCCTGTTTTATCATAAATCCTCTCTTATCTGGTTAAACTCTTTAAATAAGGGCACATTAAGGCCTAGACCCGTAATTTTTGGAGCCCGAAAATTAGATTTTTAATTTTTTTATTTTTATTTAACAGAAACAATAAATACTCATACTAACTAAAAATAAGCCCGGAATTACAATATTGCTTAGGGCCCGCTTTAGTCTTAGTCCGCCACTGCCTTTAAATAAGATATTCATTGATTGACAATAAGATAAACGTAGGTATTTCAGCAAAAATAAGGAATCACATATATGTGAGGTGGATACAAAATTCAATAATCATTATCACAAATTTAAACTAACTGATTATTGTCATTTGTTTTAACTGACATTTGTCAGTTGTGTCTAGTGTTACCACTATTTTTATTGTGTGAATAAAGTATATTGGTTATTTAAGCTA
This sequence comes from Sisyra terminalis, assembly GCA_958496175.1. Taxonomy (NCBI): domain Eukaryota; kingdom Metazoa; phylum Arthropoda; class Insecta; order Neuroptera; family Sisyridae; genus Sisyra; species Sisyra terminalis. The sequence continues at coordinate 2,098,555 of OY292280.1, forward strand.
CAAAAATACTAAATTGTGTCAAAATAAAGTACGATTTATTTGCTATAAAACTTGTTATCGGTTTCTGACTTCTTCAGGTGCTGATACCATTCTTTATAACACAATTTAAAGAAAAAGAGAATCAAAATATTTATTATCACTGTTAAACATATTTCTACAGTCTATATTAAAATTACATTTCTATTGTACACAAAATTTCATAAAACCAACCTTTTTTGTATATTTATATATTTTTTTAATTTATGGAGATGAAACAATAAAAACAATTGGAAATAAAATTTTATTAAGTGATTTTTTACTCCCAAAACTAAAAGATATTATTTTAAAATTAATCATATATATTTATTATTAATCCCGATCCGGTAATTTATTTTCAATTTAATATCTTTGGATTGAAGGATTTGAGGATCTTTTTTTATTTTAAAGAATTGCCATTTTGTTTTTTGTTATAACTAGCTTCCTATAATTCCTTATATTACGTAAAATAATTTAAATTTACCAAAAGTACCACAGTAATTCAATGTTATATCAATATAAATGCCACTGCTATAACTTTTCTTTATAGCCACATATTGTTATTTATAATCATTTGGAAAAGCAGTAACAGAATACGAAACGTTGCAAAAAATATAAAAGATCCTCAAATTCTCAGAAACACATTAAATTTTATAATATTAATTATATAATTTGTCGTATAATACATTAAATTAATGCATCATAAGAAAATAATCTAAAAACGTTATTGGCGTATCATGGAGTACTGCAAAAAATGTCATCCCTTGGATTTTTTCCCCCAAAAATTAGCAAAATCCCTTAGATGATTTTCTTTTTTTGATTCAAACTTCGGTGTTTTTCGTCATAGTCTTCAGAAAATTGAAATTTGTAGAACATAAATTTGGTATATTACTAAAATATAACTTTTTTTTTGAATTTTTGCGCCAAATTGAAATCTGGTATGAGTATTTGAAGTTTAAGCATAGAAATTTCGGGAAATTGATAAAAAATATTGATTTTTCTCGTATTTTAAATCCGGGAAAAGACAACAATCGAATTCAATTGTTTATTGTGTCATTCGGTCAAAAAATGTAATCAAGTCGACCGATATAAAATTTAATCTTCCGCTTAAATTGTATTTGAAATAAACTTTATTTTTAAAGACTAAGTGTTGAAAAAATTCAAAAAGTGGACAATAATCAAAATAAAATAAATTATCACATAAAATTTCAAGGGTTTCAAACAATTTTTGTTTGATTGAAGTGAAATACGATCGAAACACGGAATCAAGTTGATCGAATTTGAAATTTAATTTGGCGCTTAATTGTTACTTTAATTTGTTTATTACACTGTGTAATACACAAAAATATGTTACAGTAATAATATAAGTACAATATAGTAACATAATATAGCAATATAATATAGTAATAATATATGTAGTATAAATATGGTATTATATATATATATGATGTATAAAATTGTATTTTATATAAGCTTTTTTTATAATTGCCCCGTTTTTCGGGATTTATATGCTTCTAATGTTTCTACCAGATTTGCGGAAAAATTCAAAGAAATAATCAATATCAAATATTGAAATTTTGCATCGATGTTTATCGATATATCGCATACAAACATCGAAAAATTTACACAATAATTTCTGCGTAAAAAGGCAGAAAATAAATATTAAAGTCTTAATTTGTCGAACACAACTTTATTAATTTTCGAAATTTGTTGATTTACGGATTTTTATTAACCCTATAGTCGCTCAAAACCTTTGTACTTATAAAACGACGGTAAATAGCAACTAAAAAAAGTGAATTAAATCGTATTCCTTTCCCTCTATTGGTTCCTTATTTCCTATTCCTTTTCCTATGCTGGTGGACTATTTGAGCAACCTATGAAAATAAGCATTCGCATGGACCCAAAGTTCCAATAGTAAAAAAAAAACAATAGAAAATGTAACGTTGCCAAAGTTTGACTAATCTAAAAAGATTATGAGCCATTTTTTTGAAATGAAATAATACTTCGAAAATCGATTCAAGGATATATGAAAATCAAATACCGGCGCATATATCTTTTAAAACCGTCAAATCTGGCAACATTGCATTTTCTACTTTGTTTTATTCTTATGTTCACAATTTTTTTGTTAATTCAATTCTAATATGGTAGAATTTTCTATTTTGTGACCAAATTTTCATTAGGGATCGATTTATTCGCGAATTAAATGAAAACCCAAGTATAAAATGCAGCGTTACCTGATTTGACGGTTCTAAAAGGGACATGAGCCCAAATAAGTATATTTTTTTTTACTCCTTTTATTGGTTTTCTAGTCCAAAACTCTAAACGCAAATTTTTTTTCAATTTAAACTTTTCACTGTCTTTGAAAGAGATTGCTTGGCAATCGAAATACGTGTATGGGCGTCAAAAATTCATTTGTATGAATTGTATATATTTTATAAACAGCAAAAATGTTAGTTTTGAGGAACGGCTTGAGAAAATGTAATCTTTTTTTTATAGAAGTGGAATTTTATTAAGCTGTCTAATATTGTACAAAAGTGATATAATTTTAATGATTTCTTCATATTTTAGGCACCCAATTGTTTGTAGAGTAGTGGAACGTAGTCATCGTACTCAGCTTGATAAAAATTGCCAGCGATTGGATGTCCTAGTTTGTATTTTTCAGCGAATTTTCGAATGGAAAATTGAGCTCTATTATCGGCCGAACTGGAAAAATACAGGATTAGTGATAAATTTGGGATGAACGGTTTATGATAGTTACGTGTTGGTTAGCCGAGGTTCGTCAAAATTAATTTTTCCAGGTTGTTCATAGATGAGGAAAACGTAACGGTGGAGTCCCGTGTTAGGTGGGGGTCCAGATCCTACGTAGTCGGAGAGGACTTCTCCAGAAGCTACATTACTCCCGGATATATTTCCTACTAACCAATGGTGCCATTCCCGAAATTTAGGATCCGCACGACTAGGAGCATCAGGATCTGAAAAATCAGTAACTTTTAGCAAAAAAAAGAAGCAAATGAGAAGAAATAAATTAATGGAGTTCGACTAAACTTTCGGTTTAGTCAAATTTTGGTACTAAATTAACAGTTTTGGTATCAACAAAAAAAAATGCTGAAACAACGATTAGTGAACTCTGGTCCTGCTTTCCAAAGTAATTAATGTTTTACTAAATTACTAATTATGCAATATTTTAATTATTCCAGTGAATAAACCATAATTTGAACTTCCTGTAAAAAAAACCATGGTATAGTTATTAAAGGCGTTTTAAATATAATGATTTAAAATGCCTTTAATAACTTTAAATAAATTCTAATAGGTTTTTGGAACTTTTAAAGTTCCTTAATGAACAAAAATTGTTACCAAAGTCAGTAAAAGTTTCGACTAAAACTAAAGGGGATTAAGATGATTGTAAAAATTTATAGTTGCATCTCTTCGTAGCTATTTTTGTTTGAACTTCTGTTCAAGTTTATATTTATGGTATGATTTTTATATATTATTATATTAAATTATACTACATAAATTGGGCCGCAATATATTCTATATTTTGTATACACAGAATTGGGAATACTTTCCGATTTTACTTAGGAAAAACTATAATAGTAGGTACTTTAGGAAAACTGTAATACAAACCAGTCATGCATAGAAGGTAAACACCGCTTTCTTTGGCATTCCACTTAACCTCCGGTTTGTCTTTTACTTGAGTTGGAGTCAAAACATCTCCTTGATTAACAGTAGCACCACTTGGATACGAAATCTTAAATAAACAATATTATCATTAGTCTACAACTGATAAGAATTCATGAAGACCTTGACGACACCCGGTACAATGATTGTGGTTAAATAACTAATGCAATTAGTACAGGAAAAAAACATCTAAAACCATAAATACCTGTGCTACTTCTACCGGAGCTTTATCAATAACATCCGGAACAACTTCGTGCTTTTCCATAGTTTTTCCAATTTTCGATACGAGAGTTCTACTGCAATTGATTAAGGCACTCGAAGAACGAACACTGAAAATGGTTTTCGTTGCCGACAACATAATGTTACTAGGTAATTTAGGAAAGTGAAGTCAGTAGAGTATATTAGTGGGGTATTACCATAGAGCTATAGTATAGAGTGTTTTCATAAAATGACTTTCCATTTCTCTCCTTCACTGGCGTCTCATTGCCATGGTCAAAGCGTGGTGTATTTGAAAATATATCAGTTGAAAAATAGTCACCGGAAAATTGTTATTTTTCCTACTATAGCTCTTATTTTCCATCCATGATTTTTTAAGTAAAAATATGATGAATTTTCGGCTCTAGTCCCTTTTAGTTCGGTCAATATCTGGCAACGTTGCATTTTCAATTTAATTTTTTATGTTAATTTAGTTCTAATATTGCATATTTTTCTCTTTTAGGGCTAAATTTTCATTATAAGCTGATTTATTTGGGAATTAAATTAAAAACAAAGTAGAAAATTTCTACAATTTCTAAAATATTTAGTCTATGCATGTTGTATTCAAAAAAATTACATCCTATTTAAATATATTATTACCCGTTATAACCTAATTTTAAATAATAAATATAAAAATGCAACGTTACCAGATATTGACCGAAGGTTTATAAATTACACAGGTTGCCCCATTAGAAAAAAAAATATGACGTCATACGAAGAATTGTGAAATTTTAATCAGTCTGAACGAATGTACGAATTTCTTCTGGATACGTCACGTAGCGCATGAGGCCACCTGTGTATTTTATAAACCTTGCCAAAAAGGGACCTCAGCCGAATTTTCAATGGCTCATGTGTACTTTAGCACACCCACAATCTGGCAACGTTGCATTTTTGACTTTGTTTTTAATTTAATTCGCGATTAAATCGGTCCATAATGAAAATTTAGCTACAAAAGAGAGAATCATACCATATTAGAATTGAATAAACAAAAATATCGCGAATTAAATTAAAGACAAAGTCGAAAATGCAACATTGCCAGATTATGGGTGTGCTAAAGTACACTTGAGCCTTTTCAATCATTGTTTCCTGATAGGGAATCAAGTAAAAATTGTATTTTTGCAATGGGTGCTTTTTGAACCATAAACTTTTGGCACATGCCCCTTTTATAACCATCAAATTTGGCAACGTTGCAATTTCTACTTTGTTCATAGTTGAATTCGCAAATAAATCGGTCTATAATGAAAATTTAGCCACTAAGGAGAAAAATTAAACCTTATTAGAATTGATTTAAAAAAAATCGTAAATAGACCAAAAAAAATAGAAACAAAATAGAAAATGCAACGTTGCCTGATATTGAGCCATGAGCCAATGCAATGTTGCCAGATTTGAGGGTTCTAAAGGGACTTGAGTCAAATTTTTTTGGGGAAACCATTTACATTTGATGTAGAAGGGTAACGGGAAGGCTTCTTGAAAAAAATAAATTGAAATCCGAAGATTACTAAAAACAGAAAAATACTTATAGTAAAGATACTCACCACGAATTTTAATGCTATTGGAAGGAAAAATTCAACCATGCGGGACACTCAACCTGTCGTTCGGCAGTAAATAGGAAATGTTATCTTTATTTTATTGTTTCATTAAATTTAGGAGATAAAAAAAACAATGGTTCAAAATTATAAAATTTGGTCAATTTTGGAGATATTTAGTAGCTTAGTCCCCCCCTCCCCTTCTAACGAAGCTAGGTAGGAAGTAGAATTTTCTTCAAGAAGGATTTAAATTAACCTCATTTTATAAAAATATTCTTCCTACTTTGCAGAATATTTTGGATTTTACTTACTGTTTATTTATAGTATCAATCGGGACTTCAAACACTATTTTTATAGGGAGGAAAGAATTCATACTTTATGCTGTAGAATGGAAAATGGAATGACCCAAGAAAAGAGTAAGAATACGAATGACGATCTTAGTTTTTTCATACGGGGAATGGACTACTAATGGTAATTGGTAGACTTCAATGGACATTTGAGGTATTTCGCCGGGGATAGACGAAGACTAAGGGAATAATTCAACCACGCGGGAAACTCAACTAGCCGTAAGACAGTAAACGAAATACAATGTTGATTAGATTTATTTTTTCTCAATTAATTTCATTTATTCAATACATTTAAAAATTTTGGAAACATTTGGCCGAAATAATAGGGACAAAATACAAACTCAATTAGTATCTATTTTATATTTTCGAAAATCATTGAGTGTACAGGTTCTATTGCAAAATTTATATAAAATATTTTCAAACAGTTTCAAACAATTTTGAAAAAGTTGTATAAAAGGTGATTGTGAAAAACAAAATAAATTAATGCAACGAAACTATTATCGCCATCTGGTGAATTTAAAAAAAAAACAACACAATTTGTATGAAGGAGGAGTCATGAAACCAGCTGGGTTATAAACCGCATCAAAATACAAATTCAATCGAGACCTCTTTCTAAATCTTAAAATATTATTAATATATATTATCAATTGTAAGCGGTTTTTAGCTAATTGATTCTTAATTTCGTTGTTATTTGCAGATACATTTACAAAAATGTATTTTGGGGGTTGTAGCAAAATAAAAATGACTTCAATAAATGCTATGAAGTATAATAGGATATATGGAAACGTATATAAGCGAATAGTAAAAAAATTACACCTATTGCGTAGCATTTCGTAGCATGCCTGATCACCGGCCATTTTTATGTATTTGTCCTTTTTTATTACATGCATATCAGCTTTTCTATCAGCCTTGTTAGTATGCAACTAAGTTATTAAAGGCATTTAAAAACATTTAAATTTTAAGTGCTATTTTTAAAGCGGGATAATCCCGAAGGAAGACTCAACAATGGAGATATTTTTGACCAAAGTTGAAAATGGGTACTCGGGTGTCCAGATTGTAATAAGAAGTTCCCTTATTACGATTATTCGCTTGGGAATATAATATGTCAATTTCTAATTACAAATAAATGGCGTCCTTTTTCCCATTTTCCCAAAGTTTATTACAAAAAGGGATTAAATAATGAAGTTCATCGAAATGAAAACGTTTTTTTCTTCGGGAAAGTTTGACTGAGGAAAATTTGTTATTTTTATTGATGAAACGGAATCGAAGAAATCGCGTAGGAGCATTAATTTTCTCGGGTGCTTTTTTAAATCATTTTCACCAAGTATGACGTCAGTGGTTGTGCTTTGCTTTTCAGCAAATATACGTGGGATTCATACATTGGCATGTCTGACAAAGACGAATATATTCCACCACGATCTTCTTTATCTAAATAACAGGAACATATTTTACAGGGTTTTAAAATAAGAGGGTTGATTTTGGGTATTTTGGGGTAGTTTTTCAATGGTATGACGGCCAATTTATCGGTGGATTTTTTGGTGGTGTTAATTGTTTTTGGTGAGGAGGAAAATTGGTGATTTTCCATGTAGTATGGGGAGCATGCGTGGGAGAAACTTAGGGGAGATGTTGGGTATCTTTGTCATTCCAAAGTTATCTCCATTCAGTAGCTTCCACTTGATGTAATTTATTAGTGACAGATAGTGTGGAGGTAGAAATGACATTTACTGGATCGTGTGGTACGGTGAAGTTAAACAATTTTTGAACAGCATTTTTGAAGAATTTTGAAGAAAATTGGCGTTGATTTTCGGATGAATCAAGCTTTTTACGTGGAACCCAAAGTATACTAAACAGGGATTCAATTCGATTGGGTCCTCGTTAGGAAAAGCGTCGTACAATTTTCCAGCGTGACCATGAAAACTATACTATCGAAATTCGGTTATTTGCTACTGTTTGTCATTTTCCATCTGGCTGTGTCGCACGATATCGAAAAATATGCGTTACTAATGCCCAATGTTATCCCTTTCCGGGTAAGTCACCAATTTCCAAACACCATATGGTTTTTCCAAACATAAGCTTCACCCACTTTTCCACCAAAATCCTCAGATCCAAAAACATATCAAAACACTTCCCAAATAAAATTTGCTCATTTTTTTTCCAGCCTGAACTATACTTATGTACTCCAAGAAAAGTGGATACTTTCGGAAGTTACTATATAGGTAACCACTATAAATTATTGCCCAAATTTCCCAATAAGTAACCCTCAAATTATTTCAGTTGGATTCGAACCGAATTCAACGATGGAAACTGCCCACCACATGCTACTGTACGGATGTGAAAAACCAGGAAGTGATTTACCAGTATGGTAAGCAAAAGATTCCTAATTTTCTTCCGTTTTTTTTTTAATTATTCTTTCGGTAACTTTCAGGAATTGTGGAGAAATGTCAGAAGAAGGGTATAACGAAGAGACTGCCAGTCCTTGTGGAGAAGGATCTCAGGTATTTATCTAATAGAAAAAAGAATCCCAAACGTATTGATTGCTAAATTGGGGAGCCACAAGGTTTATAAATTACACAGATTACCCCATTAGAAAAAAAAATGACGTCATACGAAGAATTTTGAAATTTGAATCAGTCTGAAGATATGTACAAATTTCTTCTGGATACGTCATGTAGCGCATGAGGCCACCTGTGTATTTTATAAACCTTGGGGGAGCCAGACCCGGAGTTGGCTTCATCAAAATTTATACTAACTCCAGCTCCTATGAATCCTATGTTTAATTTAGAACCTTAATTAGCGAAATACTAGTTCTACAACTTGGTAATTGATAGTTGGGAATTCTAATAACGAATATCAACTCTTAAATTATAAAAATCAAGAGTGAAAAGCTGGACTTAACTAGTGAAGACTCCGGTTTTGGCTCCAGCTCCAATTTCAAAGTCAATGCTTTTTTCAAATTATTTATACCTATTTATTACTACCAAGATTTTTAGCGACTCTAGGATAAATAAACATCCGTAAGAGCCTTAGTTAGCAAAATCCTAATACTATATCTTGATAACTGATAGCAGAAAAATTGACCCCGGATTTGGAGTTGGAGCTTTTGTTTAAAAAAATAGCTCCATAGTTTTAGTTCAGTTTCTCATACCTGATATAGAAGACATTAATTTCCTCAAAATTCTGGTCCATAATTTTCCAATATTTCACCATTTTAAGCGTTTCTCTTCAACATACTTCTCCTTTTTAAATATTACGTCACTATTATGACGGAAATATAGATTAAAATATTTAATAATATAAAACTAATCTGAAGATGAAGTTAAAAATTTGAGAAAAAAGTTAAAAAAATTTTTTTGAGATACTGCGATCGTCACGTTTTTGTAGACCCCCCACTCCCCGATCCACCTTATTACCCTAAGTATTTCCCTCTCCACCCCTTTTATTTTGGATTATTCCCTTTTTATTGTGTTTTCTACTTTGTTTTGTTATTCGATTCGCATTTTTTTGTTTATTAAATTCTCATAAGGTATAATTCCCGTTTTGGGATAAATTTTCATTATGGGCCGATTTATTTGCGAATTAACTTAAAAACAGTAGAAAATGCAACGTTGCCGGATTTTGACCATTCTTAAGGGGATGTGAGCCAAAAAAAATGCTTGAAAAAAAAAATGGGTCAAAGAAATATTTTGACAAAAACATCGGGTCATTAAAAACATATATTTTTTGTTAGCCATACTGAATGATTTTATGTTAGTCCACCCCTGTTCCCAGTTATGGATTTTTGTTGAGAAAACAATCTGCATTTGGCCATGACCTTGGTGACACAAAGTCGTATTCGAAGTTTCTTTTACCTGCTTTCTAATTCTTTAGAATTGAGTATTCAGCCCCTTTCTACCCTTACCTCCTTTATTTGCTGCTCTTGTTCCCATTAATACAATATGGGTTACTTTTGAAATATTTAAAATGTGGGAATTTGGTTTTTTTTTAGATCATTTACGCTTGGGCTCGTGATGCCCCTATGCTAAAACTACCCGACGGGGTTGGCTTTAAAGTTGGGGGAAAATCAAAAATCAAATATTTAGTTCTCCAAGTCCACTACGCTCATATCGATAAATTTCGAGGTAAGCTGTAAAAATAATTGTTTTTTTTTAAACGAATAATGTGGATCCCCAAATTTTAGATGGATCCAGTGATGATTCCGGGATATTTCTGTACTATACAAAACGAACGTAAGTTAATGAAATTAAGGGGTAAGTATAAAAATTAATGTACTTTGTCGTATGTTTAGGCAAGAGAAGTTGGCTGGTGTTATTTTATTGGGGACCGCAGGGGTAATAAAGCCGATGGGTATAACTCATATGGAAACGATGTGCCAAATTAAGGAAAATAAAACCATCCACCCGTTTGCATATCGCACCCATACCCATAGTCTTGGGAAAGTCGTTTCGGGATATCGAGTCCGGAATAACTATAAGGGTGAAGACGAGTGGACTCTTCTGGGAAAACGGGACCCGCTTACCCCGCAAATGTTTTATCCGGTGGAAAGCACCGATGCTATCCTTCCGGGTGATCGTTTGGTAAGAATTGTTAGACCCTATTTTTCTTTTTTCATCAGTGGATTTTATAGGATAAACTTTATATATTATTTTGGATATAATCTTCATTAGTCAAAGTCAAACTTTGACCATTAATAACTCTGCAACAAGTAGATTTATCAAAAAATGCTAAAAGACTTTTTTTGTAGAACGTTCAATTTCCTTTAGTAATTTATAAAAAAATATTATTTCTGAATAGCAATTCGTTCAGGAGTTACAAATTTCCAAAGTTAAAAAATCAAACCCTAAAAACAAATCAATGTCAAGGCTCGATTATAAAGAAACGGTTGGTTTCACAAAAATTTACTATCAAACCTTTTTTGTAGAGCATTAAATTTCCTATAAGTACATATTTATTTTTTAAATCCTTTCGTACGGTGGTTCAAAATTTTTGAGGATAAAACTACGCTTTGGATTGAAAAATTCAAAATTAAAACTTTTTGCTCTAATCAAATAAATTTTTTTTCGCTGATTTTGAACAGTTATATTGTTTATACAACATATAGAATATATTGTGGTCCAATTTATGTAGTATAATTCACTATAATAACATATAAAAATCATACCATAAACATAAATTTGAAGAGATACGTATTTCGATTGCCAAGAAATCTTTCTCAGTAGTCATCAAGTAGTTTGGACAACTCCGTAACTGTTTTGTGATGATTCACAATGCACTGGAATCATCATATTCTATATATTGTATAAACTTTTTGTCCTTTTTTAATATTTTTGATATATCTTTTCAAAAAATAAATAAATAGATTTTATGGTTTAGCCTACCTTCATAATAGTTATCAATTTTTGGCTTATTTTAGAAATATAGTTTAATATCATCTTGAATTTATTTTTTTAGGCGGCAAGATGTACTATGTTGAGTCGAAGAAAAACGGTGACGAAAATTGGGTGAGTTATCTAATGAAAAGTTAGACCAGTGGTTCTTAATCAGGGTTCAATTGAACTCCAGGAGTTCGGTGAGTCAGTCTCGCGGATTTGGTGTTTTGTTCATTTTATGCACCAATTAATTAATATTTGCGTTCGGCGAAGGCGCATATGAAACTGGTGGGGGTCACCAACAAGGTACCTCCAACATGATTAAGAACCACTGGGTTTGACTTTATACAATATATAAACTATTCATAGAGTGAAAATAATTCAAATTTTTATAGATCACCTCCTTAGAGCAAGTGATAACTATATGACGTCATTGTTATTGCTTCTATGTTTGGCCCATAATTGGCGAGCTTAAAAGTGCTTTTTAGCTTTACTATTTGCTTTTTTAAGCTTTATTGTAGTCTACAAACGTATATTTAAAATTTAAGTGTTTTTATGATGTATTGACCAAATCAGAGGTGGATTAGATGTCGATAATTTTGACTTTAGTACCTAGTAGTAAATATTGATGACTATAAATTGCATTAATACATATGTTACTCCTAGTTGGAGTAAGCATTTTTTTACTCCAACTTGTAGTAACCCCAACTACCGCTGATACCTAATATAAGTATAGAGTTAATGTTTTTTTTTTCTACTCACTTCGCTCCCCTTTGAAACCTCACGCCTCTGGGCATATGCCCAGTTTGCCTTACGAATAATCTATTTCTGGCCTAGATATTTATTTTTATAATTTGAAGATTCCTTGGCAATCGAAAAATGTATCGCAAAACGTCCTAAATACACTTTGGTTCAAGATTCATATTTATTGACCAATATATTTAGAAGTATTTCCCAGACTATAAATGGATTTTATATCGATAATTTTAAGTAGTATGAGTACCTTGCAGTAAGCATTGATCACTGTAGTTGGCGTTAATACATAAGTTACTCCAACTGGGAGTTAGCATATCTTGATTTCAACCTAAACTACAGGCGATACCTAATATTAGGTAATAATGGTGCAAGGTATAAAGATAAGCTCCCCTTGGTAACTTCGCGCCTCTGGGCATATGCCCAGTTTGCTTTACGGATTCCCTACTTCTGAGTTAGACACAATTTACGGTTGCGAAGCAATCATCTAGTAGTTTTAGATCTCTCCAAGTCGACTCATCACATATCAGTTACTGAGATCCAATACTATTTGAAGATTGTCTGGCAATCGAAATACGTCATAATTGAAAAATGCGTATTTGTAGACTCTAGTTTTATATATTGTTTATACTGTAAATCTAATTGTTATAACCTTTATTTCAGAGCTACAAATAATGATGAGATGTGCAATTTTTATTTGATGTACTGGGTGGATAATGGATCAACTTTGGACATGAAATACTGCTTCACGCGTGGGCCTACTGACTATTACTGGCGTCTTACTCCCGGAATTCACCACATTCCCAAGGATGCTTCCAGTTTAATCTAAGAACAACACCGGAACCATTTGGAAAAGATAAACTTTCCTCTATATACATCTCAGTCATTCCAGAAGTAAATTGTTTTAGAAATAAATCTCCATGCTATACTATTAGGTCAAATATCCACAAAGACAGTCCCGTTTGCTAATTTTTAATTGTATTCCTTCCAGTAATAAGTTATCTTACCTATTAGATTGTTAACTACTAAACAGATATCTTATCCGTTAGATTAAGTAATCTGTTAAATAATCCTCGTAGATTGTTACATTTTACTGAAGAGATTCCCCGAATTTGGTATTGGTAGCACTGTAAGTATTGATTAAAGGTAAGACACTTTTGGTACCAACAAGCGCAGTGTTCGCAGTATACTCCGGAATACCTTATTTAGTAATTTAACTTTTCAGAAAAGTTTTTAGTGATAACTTTATTTTAGATACTGGACGGAATTGATCAATAAGCGTATGCCATTTTTTGATCTAAAAAAAAGTATACCTGTCAATGTGGAATTATGACTATACTTCTTCATTTCAATGAAAAAAAAAACAAATCTTTCCACTTCTCCTCCCTTTATAAATTAGGGAAAATGACTTGTATTTGGCATAATTGAAAACTTAATTCTTATTTAAAAATAAATACTAAGATTTAAAATGATCTTGAGACTTGTGATCTTGCTAGAATTCAATGGTTTTTGCAACTAATTTCGTTTATAGTTCAAATAATTTCATAAGGAACAGATTTATAACAGCTAACGAAGGCAATACTAAAAAAAATATTTTATTCCACAAAGGTCAAAAGTCTCAAGGTCATTTTACAAAGAGCTAAATTGAGCTTTTTTATTATTGGTTAAGCAAAATTGAACAAAAGAATCTCTAATATGCCAAATACAAAAAGTATCTAGTCATATTTATAAATATTGTACGTAAATTTTTTTGGTTACTTAATCGAAGGGTGTAGAAAGATTTAAATCAAGCAAGTCACTATTTGCTAAATTGATCACCTGTCTAAATTGAACGAAATCCTGTAAGACTTGTTTCACATCAATCAATTTTTATTCGATGCATTTGTTTTCAACATTGAAAATTTGCACCGAAACAAAATTTGTGGACAGTGAACCATGAAATGCATATCAACAGGTTTTTGGTACTGGTCCACTTTAGACAGGTAAAATTCGGAAATGCCTCATTTTCAATTTTATTGTTAAACATAGATCAATTAATTATGGCTAAATTCATTTTGGGCGATTTATTCACGGAGTTGACTTGAAAACAAAATAAGTGAAACATTGCCAGATTTTACCTGTCTAACGTGTACCAGTCGTTTTTTTTAAGTGGAAAATATTTTAATGCACTTTAAAATAATTTTTACTTTCTGGGATAACCATGAAATTGTCCATTAAATTATCATAATTTTGACGCATATTACAGAGGTGGTCAATATACAAAGGTTATATGGTTAATTTTATGCCTATTTCTTGTATTCCTTGTATTGACGAGTGTATAACAAATTTGAATTGATTTTTGGGAAAATTTTTGAAGTGTAACAAAGTAATCAACATTAGTTGGTTAAAAAATTGCGCAACTTATTGCACAACGTCTATATACTCGTCAAACTTATTTTGATTGTGATATGTTTGAAACATCACATTGAACATTCCATTTTTTTTTTGTTAACATCAACTTTGAATTGATCTACCTCCGATCAGGCAATAGGGCGACATCTGTGACTATCGCATGGTAGTATATATACTAATAAATTCAATACATACTATCAAGTCATGCACTTACGCCTTGCTATCATTTTCCATTGTTAAGATTTTGACAATCATTTTGTTTTTCTGAACAAATATACACATTTTGCTGGTCAAAATATGTGATGGAATTATTTTTTTTTAAATTTTTTACAAACGTATTTATTATTTTATTTAGAAATAAAAAAAAAAAAACAAAAGAAAACTCAACAATTACGTCTATCTATTTAGTTGCTCAAATAAAAGAAAACTTTGCAATCTTGAATTAGTGAAAATTGGAATTTTCTTCCCTCTCATTTATCATATCATACTCTAGTTAGTTTGTCATTTGTTTCCTGAAATGTTCAATTGTTAATTAAACTTTATTGTCCTTCAATTGTTCTCATCTGTCATTCTTTTGCTTACATTGATTAAGTCTAATATAATTTTTTTCAAGTCATACAAAAAAAAAACAACGCGGCTATACTTCCCAATATAAAAATAAAAAAATGGCGATAAAGATAGAGAACAATGAATGTAAACACATAATTGTGAGTGAAAACCAAACAATAATCATTATCTCAAATTTGAACTGTGATTGTCATTTGTTTCAACTGTCATTTCGATTTCATTCAATTGCCTACTTTTGCTGTTTGTCAGTTGGGCTGTGAATATTTTACGGGTAGTTACTAGTAAGAATATAGTATCCTAAATCCTTATACTATATGTCACACTTATAAACTATTTTTCTTCTTTGGTCATTATTTCATTACAGAGAACTATGGTCATACTTCTTTTTCATTGTACTGGGGACCTCTTCTAAGAGTTCTTCTGTGCTGCATTTGAAAAGAACTATTATAATCCTGCTTTATTTCTAGTTCTATTTGGCCTGGTCTGCTGCTGAGATATATCTCAGCAGATAAAACCATATTAAAATAATCCATATAGGAATCAAGTTGATTCTCATGTGGATTCCTATAGGAATCCATATAGGAACCCCCATACCTATCACTAGTTTCAACTGGTCAGATATGCTTCTAAGATAAATTACAACAAATAGCCAATTGAATCTTTGTTTCCCAGTTCATGCCCAGGTTACTCCATAGAGTTGAGACGACTTGGGATTATAGCTGGGCAGTAGGGTGGTGCAAGAAACCGATAATATTTTCTAGACTCTAATAGAAATGTGATAATTTATCGTGTTTTATGATCTCTTTTAAGATTATGTTCTAAAAAAATTGAATTTTGACCTTTTCTTTTGAATCTGAGCATTCCTTCGGGATGATGAGCGCCCTCTAGGTTTTCGTCCCTCCACGTTTCCCAGAACTATCAGGACTATCTTCAAATTGTCATTCCTTTGTACAATGTACCCAAAAAACTTTAGAATACCGACAAGTGACAATAAAATATTACTTGTTTACACCAATTTTTTCCTCTTACAAAAAAGCAAACAAATGACAATAAAAGAAACAGTTGAAAAAACAATTGACATACGATTTTTTGACATAATCATACCTAATGCATTGTCAGTAAAAATTAAATAATCTTATCTTAAAAACAAGTCATTTCGGGTCAAAACTCGTAAAACGTAAAACGTACTTTTATTGCCAACGTTGCAAAATTCATTGATTGATTTTTAGCGACGTCAGCCGAAAAACAAGTGAATAACCTTTTTCGGGTTCAATTTTGATGATTTGACTAATTTTTTTATTATTTTCTTTCGTATAAATCTCCCAAAGAGTTTTAGCTTCCATTAAAAAAAAGAACTCTAATGGAACCATTTCATTGTACTCCCATGGTTACCAACCTTACGGGTTAGTAAGGAATATTTTGCTCCGGGTCTTCCAATCCCTTCTGTTCACCATTCTTTTCATGTCCGTTTAGTGGAAGTCCCTGATTTTTGAACTCGAATCGTGGATCTAATAAAGATTTTCGAATGGCTCCCATTCAGTAATCCGAACGAGAAAAGCTGGAATTTTTACCAAAAGAATCATTCATCTTCGATTCTAGAATTCTTTCTTAGTCTTCGGGGATTGTTTCTCAATCTCAGGATAAAAGAGGGCTCTGCCTACTATTGACTGTATTACTCGCTTATCCCACCTTACTCGGTTCCCTGAAATATACAGACCATAGATATTTAGTATAGAGGACTCAATTTTAACTTTTTTTGTTCTCGTAATTGATTCGGAAGTTCTATATTTCTTTCTCGAAGAATCTCCGAAATTTGTGATAATTTGTGGAGCCATGAAGAAAGCATTGATTTTATTTACGCAATGAGCACTCTATACTACATCGCTGTAATACAGATTAGGGCAGTGGTTCTTAATCTTGTTGGAGTTACTGACCTTCACCAGTTTCATAAGAGTATTCACTGATCTTTAATTGGAAAAAACAAACATTATAAATTCAATATAGATGCATAAAATGAACATAACTACTCGGAATTCGTCGAACCTGCGAGACTGACTCACCAATTCCCCGAGGTTTGAGTATACCTAGGTTAAAAGCTACTGACCTTGAGAGTTTAATGTTCTTAGCTTTTTTAGAAGATTATTGGTTGGATTACACAAGTATACGAACATTATAATTCGCTGGGGTTTAAATATAGGCTAATTTGAAATAAAAAACTCTATAAACGTTTCCAGATGTTAGTAACAAAAAATATTTTCTTGAAGCTCCAAAAATAATGAAATTACTGAAAAATTGCACCCATTTTTGAAGATATTTTTGGAAAAAACATTTCGAAATTTTTGAAAAAATTATAATAAAATATTATGTTCCAGGAAAATATATCCACAAGTCAAAATTTACTAATCAGGATACATTTCTTACAGTAAATGTGCAAATCCAGAACGGTTTATGAATCGTTTCCCGTTTTAACCGCATTTTATTTTATACTACGCACAATTTTCTGGCTGTTATTCTGGAGTTATTCTGGTAAATTTTCATTTGAAATAATGAAAATTCCCGGTTTTAATCTGATCGGATATCTTGGCGAAACATAAAAAGCTCTATAAACGACCCAGAAGTTCCAAAAATTAATAAATTATTAAAAAATTGCACACATTTTTGGAAAAAAAACCAAAAATATGCCAATCTGGATTGGCTATCCCAATGTCTAACAGTAAAAAATTTAAATCCCAAACAGTTTACGAATCGTTCCCCTTTTTATTTTCTACCAAACCCAATTTTTGAAATACAAATTTCCAATCCAATCGAAAAATTGTTTTCCCAGATTTGTCTGGCCATTTGAAAAAATAATGATAATTCACAGTTTTAATCTGATCGGATATCTTGGCGAAACATAAAAAGTTCTCTAAACGACCCTGAAGTTCCAAAAATCAATAAATTATTAGAAAATTGCACAAACTTTTGGAAAAAATAAACTCCAAAAATATGCCATGTGGATTGATAATTCAAATTTTTAATTGTTAAAATTTTAAATCCTAAACAGTTTACCAACCGTTCCCTTTTTTATATTCTACCAAATCCAATTTTCGAAATTACAAATTTCCAATCCTATGGGAAAAGTTGTTTTTGCAGATTTTTCTGGCCAATTGAAAAAGTAATGAAAATTTCCAGTCTTAATCAAATCGCTTAATTTTCCGCGATAGTGTCTTAATAATTTGAGTTTTCTTTTCTTTTTTTGAATTTATTTATAAATTTTCTTCCAAGTACCTGCACAAGTTATCTCAATAAAATTTCCGCTTGTTACTAACAAATAATGCACGATTTCAATGTTTCATATTAACATAGATACATGTCGGAAATTAATTGGTGTTATATTTATTTTTAATAAATTTTATTTATTCATTATGAAGTATTGTATCGACACGAGAATACGCTAACATTGAATGGCGTTTTGATTCGTTGGGGAAGCTGGCGAATTAAAAATGTTGGGATCTGATGTTGCGTGCTTTTATGGCGGATACTTTTTCAATATATGAATATGTCTAGTTGAGTATTATTTAAATGATGTAGTTATTGAAATATAAAGAAAATGTTTATTTATATAAGAAGATATATTTTATTGCACAATATATTATAAATATTATATATACATATATGTAAACATGAAAATATATTTAAATGAAAGTGTCTAAGATTTCAATAAAAATTCTTAAAAAAGATTTTTCGGGAGTGAAATTGAATAATATTATTGAGATGATTATTTCCAGTGTTATCACTTTCTTGCAAAATGACAATTTATTGTTTAAGTCTGTTGCGTTTGATGTTATGGCTTATCTCAAGTTCAAGATTAAGGTCAAAGCCAGAGTTGACTTTTCAGTTGGGAGATTTGGACCGATTCGAATTGGTGATTTCCTTGGCGAAAATCAATGTTAATTTTTTTTCCAGAGGCCGTGCGCTTGTTGTTGTCTTTTCCGATGGAAAATTATGTGAAAATGTAGTATGTGGTTGGGTGAGAATTGGTTTTGGTGGATGTGGAGGAAGGGAGACGAATAAATTATGTGGTCTGGTATATAGGTAGGAGTTATGTGATGAGATATCAGAGTAAGAAATTTGGCGGATGATAATCGGGCGACTCAATTGCAACGCCTTTTCCACCGGTTTTCAACGGTTGCGGTCTCCGCTTTGTGCCGTTTTTCCCATTGTGCAACCGAAACATTTTGAATTCGCGCCACCGCCACATGAAACGCGCAAATACGTGCGTCGTAGTTGGGAACCGCTTCTGGGTAATTATCAACCTAACCAACAAATTTTCACTTTTCCATCCCCCTTACCAACACCGCGTGAAAAGCGGAAAATTTCATGTCGAATATGTCTACCACACAAATTCTGCTATTCTTTTTTTCGCTTCAACTCTTCCTTTCCATATGTAGATTTTCGTCAATATATAAACATTTTATGTACAAAAAGCATATATATCTACTGTATATAATCGACTGGAAATTGTTGATATGAAATCATATGAAATAAGCGTATATAATTTTAAGCACTCTATATTGATACATTATATTTACTGGAGACAAAACATTGCCATTTCAATGTAAACAAGAGAGAGGTAAACAAATTTTTCATATAATCCGTATGAGGTCACTAGCGGTTCAGATACGCCAACTTGATTATATATATATATATAATATATAGATATATATTTGCTTGCATATAGAAGTAAGTATATAGCATATGAACATAACACCCCCCATTCACCCCACTTCATCTCATCAATTCCCACTCTTATATTATCTTCTTGTACTTTTGTAAAATTCATATGTTTACCTCCTAATAAAATTGTGATTGTGAGAGGGCGATAGTGCGTGGTGATGATGATGATAAATTTATAACATGATGGATCAAGTAGTATGCGAAGGAAAATTCCAGCAAAAGTGTTAAAATTAATGGGATTTTCATCAGTTTAAACGTGGTGCCAATTAGGGATGTCTTTCTGAGCGAAACGACCCCGGGGAATACAAAGTGTTGTGTAGAAAACGAAACGCAATTGACGAGGTATTTTTGCAGGCAAACTTTGCGAACAATTTGTGGTGGCATTTTGCAACGAAAGAAAATTCATAATCAACCACCTGCATTAAACACATGTTCAAAGAAAATCCCACCACGGAACCGTACTAGTTTTGGTAAGTCGATTCACGGATTTTCCGAGAAACAACCCCTAAATTGTGGTGGTGGCTGAATGTCATATCGGCCCGCCGTATTCGGCCATTGCAAATCGGATAATTTCCCCGATAAAATGTCATCCCGAAAAGAAATAATGGAATTTTCAAACGAAATGAAGGTCATTTCAGCAGGTTACCACGCCAGAATTTGCTCCGTTAAATTTCCCTCCGAAAAACAATTGCCAAACAAAATCGCATCAATTTCTGGTGCCATTTTATGAAATCAATAGGAAATCCCTATTGCAATTGAATGATACGAAAAGTTTTTCAAATCTTTTTTTTTTTCAAAAAAAAAAAAAAAAAACTCAAGATCGTTACGTTGCAGCATCACTCACTAGATGGCGCACGTTTTGCGGGAATTTTTGAATTAGCCAAAGTGACAAACCGATACGCATACGGTAAACACAGACGATGCGGCTAGCGATTTGAATTTTGACGGAAAAAATTTGAAAGTTTTCAACCAACTGATTAATTTATGCGCTAATTAAAACGATGGGACCAGTTTTGACCTAAAAAAAATGCATTTTCCCCAAAAAAAAAGCCAAAAATTCAAGGATAACAAGTATAAATTTCATATGCAAAATGCATTGCATTTGGTTTATTTAACTTCAATTTTGGAACTTAGGAAAATCGATTGGCCACACTACTTAAATTTCGTAATCAGTAACTGATATACTCACACCAAACGTTATCAATTGATAAAAAAAATCGATTCTTTTGAAAAAAAACCAAGCAAGTATTGTTCGATTAAATCGATCCGATTTGACATTTGTACATTCCAATATGTGTTTCGAATCCATAATATTTAATTATCATAATTAATTTTTGAATAAAATTTTCGTCGAACCTTGGAGTTTAAACATTGATATTTTTTCGGCCGAGCAAAAATTTTTTTTTCCAAAAATCCCTTCGTGTCTGTGTCCGATTGAAAATCAGAGACGAAACTCGTTTTTGGGAATGTCTTCGGCTTGATTTGACCACCATGGCCTTTGGGCCATTCAAATCCGCTTTCTCTGTACGAATAAATTATCAATTATTAATTGAAACTAATGGCAAGTCTCAAAGAAAAAGAAAAAGAAACCGAGAACACACGACTGTGGACACTATAGAAGGGGATTTTTGGAGAAAAAAACAAATGGTTGACCGTCAAATTTCCAAAAAAACCACAATCAACCGATATAGAGAGTAGCAAATTTAATTACAACAACAATTTTCCCATTTTCAGATTGCTCACTTTTCCAAAATGGCGGATTCGATTAAGAAAAAACGTAAGTTTTCAGCAATTTTTTGTACCAAAAATCATAATCAAAAATCACGTTCATTTTGAACCAATCATTCCAAATTTTAAACCACCAAGTAAAATTAAAACTTATTTCTTCCATAAAATTAAATGAAAAATATTAAATCTTCAAAATCATCAATTTTTGAGTTCCGTATAATAAAACTAATATCAAAAAATGCAATATTTTCGAATTTTAAATATATTTTTTGATGTTCAAACTTTCTTCATTGTTGTACCAACAATCAAAGTTAGCACTTATTTCTTCCATATAAGTAAATGGAAATTATTGAAAATTCAAATTCATAAATTTTTGGAGTTCCTTATAATGACACTAGTTCCAAAAATGCAATATTCAAAGCAGTGGAATAGTGCTACTATTTGTAACACTTATTTCTTCCATAAAAATAAATGGAAATTTTGAAAACTTCAAATTCAAAATTTTTTGTACTTCTTTTTAACGAGACTAGTACCAAAAATGTAATATTCCCAAATTTTAAATATATTTTTTGATGTTCAAACTTTCTTCATTGTTGTATCAATAATCAAAGTTAACACTTATTTCGTCTATAAAAGTAAATGGAAATTATTAAAAATTGAAATCGATAAATTTTTGGGGTTTCTTATAACGAAGCTAGTACCAGAAATGCAATATTCAAAGCAGTGGAGTAGAGTGCGGCTTTGCCGCCCGGGGCCAACCGGAAATTCGCTGCCCCCTTATTTTCATTATTAGTTATGGAAATTGTTATAAACTTAAATACCTTTAAATTCTGAACCAAAAATCGAAGTTAAAACTTACTTTTCCCATGAAAATAAATGGAAAACTTTTAAAACTTCAAACGAAGTTTATATAGAAAAATAATGTTTTGTTCACTCGTTATGATTATTTGTAATTGTACGGTTGGCAAAATTGATGAAAAGCGGTAGACATTGAGTCTTTAATTCAATTTATCATAAAATGATTTGATTTTTGTTTCCACCAATAGATGACGCAGTGTATGGGCTTAAAAGCTTGTAAAGAAAAAGTATTTTTAAACTGTTGGAAAAAGTTTCATTACAAAAGGAAATAAAAAACGTGAATGTTTTCTATTGTTCGCAAAAAATATGAAATTTAAACAAAAATTATTGTATAGGTGTAATTATTTAATAATACTAAAATTTGAAAACATTTTCAGTAGAATATTTCCTCTATTGATAAATCTAATAGGAATCTAAAAGATAGAAGCATTTTCTACGAAGTTCTCTAAGAAAAAACTATTGCATCTCAACGTTATATCAGTTCCCTTGAATTGTTCCTAGTTTATGTGCAGGAGGTACTCGAAAAAAATTCGACTTCGATTCATTTGATAAGATTGTTGTGTATTCATAAAATTGGAGAAGATTCAGATAAATGGACAGTCAATTATTAAAAATCAAAATTTTTTAGTTAGTTAAGTAGATCATCAAAATTAGATTCTTTTCTTTGTATGCTTCGCTGAGAGACTCATCACATTGCAGTTACGAAGTGAACCAATACTGTTTGGTGACCATCGGGGAAGATTGCTTAGCAATCGAAATACGTATCTGAGAAATACGTCATAATTACTTAAGTTGAACTTTTGTTTAAACTTATGCTTGTAGTATACTTTTGTAGATTATATTACATAAATCAGACCACAATATATTTTATACATTGTTTAAATAGATAAATCACCTTTTATTTATTTAAAGTTAGCCAAAACATGATATTACCATTTGTCTAAATATTTTAACTTCCAATGAAACTAAAGAATGAAGTGAAATGTGAGGAAATTGATTCAGTCTTTTAATTTACGTTAAACATAAATATTAATCGATGCATTTTTGAATAGCAAAAACTATATGTACGTTACCGTGGAGTAAGTGATGTCTGAGACACACAACGTGCTCACTTACTAGTCGTAGACATTGTATGGGGAAAATATTACGCGCGTATCTGTGGACTTGATAGCATATATCCCACACAAACAACAAAAACTAATGCCCATTATTGTTCTTGTACAAAACATGGTTTACGGTTATTTATAAGTGTAGACGTGTATATGGTATGCACAAAGTATTCTCTATTAAGGACCATCAAATAATTTTAGTTTTAATATTTGGAATCTAATAGCTGGAATTTTTTTTTATGAATTTCTCTAAAAAAAAATTGCATCTCAACTTTTTATGGGTGCATATGAATATTTTCCTAGTTTATGTTCATGTGGTGCTAGAAAATTAATGTCATTACCTTTCTTTTAATAAGGAATGTGTGTAAACATAGAATAGGACAAAATTTCGATAAATGGACAGTCAATTAATAAAACTCGATATTTTTGAGTAAAGCCTGAAATTGAATATCAAATTTGATATTTGTTTCGTTGTATGCATCGGTGAGTGACTCATCAAAAAAACAGGTACGAAGCGATCCAATACTACTTGATGACCACTAAAGAAGGTTGCTTGGCACTAGAAATACGTATCAAGGCAACACGCCTTTATTACTTTGGTTGAACTTTACTTCAGATTTATGTTTATAGTATATTTTTATTGATTATATTAAATGATAAGATAATATATTTTATATAATGTTTAAATAGATAAATCACTTTTCATTCATTTTAAGTTAAGCAGAGCCTAAAATTGCCACATGTCTAATTGTGTTCATTTCTAAAGGAATTAAAGGATAAAGTGACCAGAGACGAAATTGATATATTCTCAAAATTTACGCTTTATATATACAAAAACATCAATCGAAACATTTTTAGATCCGCAAAAACTTTATGCACGTTACCGTGGAGTAAGTGATGTCTGAGCCACACAATGTACTCACTCTCTATTCGTATACATTGTATAGGGTAAATATTACGCGTGTCTCTGTGGACTAGATAGCATATAACCCACACAAAAAAACAAAAACTATTGCCCATTATTGTCAATCTACAAAACATGGTTTACGGTTATTTATGAGAATGTATATACGTTTATACGCTATGTACAAAGTATACTCTATTAAGGAGCTCCAGATAATTGAAGTTTTCCTTAAATTTTAATATTTCGAATATAATAGATAGAACATTATCCTGCAAAATTCTCTAAGAAAATCTATTGCATCTTAGCATTATATGAATCTCCAAGAATATTTGCTAGCTTTTGTGCAGGTGGTGTTAGAAAACTAATGCGACTACCATTCTTTTGATAAGGATGTTGTGTATACATAGATTAGGACAATAGGACAACATTTCGATAAATGGACAGTCAATTAATAAAAATCGATATTTATTAGTCATGATTTAAAAGGATCACCAAATTAGATTTTTTTCTTTGTATGCCTTGCTGAGAGGCTCATCACCTAGCAGTTATGGAACGATCCAATACTGCATGATAATCACCGAGGAAGATTGCTTAGCAATCGAAATACGTATCTGGGAAACACGTCATAATTACTTTGGTTGAACTTTTGTTCAAATTAATGTTTGTAGTATACTTTTGTAGATTATATTACATAAATCAGACAACAATATATTTTATACATTGTTTAAATAGATAAATCACCTTTTATTTAATTTAAGTTAGCCAAAACCTAATAAAACTGCTTGTTTAAGTATTTTAACTTCAATTGAAACTAAAGGATGAAGTAAAATCTGAGGAAATTGATTCAGTCTCAAAATTTACGCTAAACATAAATATTAATCGATGCATTTTTAAATTGCGAAAATTATATGTACGTTACCGTGGAGTAAGTGATGTCTGAGCCACACAACGTGCTCACTTATTAGTCGTATACATTGTATGGGGAAAATATTACGCACGTATCTGTGGACTTGATAGCATATATCCCACACAAACTACAAAAACTAATGCCCATTATTGTCATTGTACAAAACATGATTTATGGTATTTATATGATTGTGTAGATGATTATACGCTACGTATAAAGTATATTCTAATAATAATAATAATAATAATAATTGCGTAGGTAATATTTTCATACGTACAAACTATACATGATACATTTTAAAATAGTGAATTTATTTATATAGCATAACAAAACATGACAAAACAGAACAAAGATAAAACAAAGGAGTGGGTTTTTAAAATACAAGCTTATAAAGGAAAAGTGTATTTGAAATGTTGGAAAAACTTTTATTACAAAGGGAAAAAAAACGAGGGTGATTTCTTTTATTCACAATTGTTACGAAATTTACAAAAAAATATTGTATAGGTGTTATAATACCACGCAGAAAAAGTTTCAAACAAATTTTTCCTATTGATTTTTATATATTTAATTAAAATGATACCAACATTTTTGTTTACAGAATATAATATTACGTAGGCAATATTTAAGTTTAATATTTATCATTGAATTTTGGAATAACTTATCATCCCTTAAACTGGGGAACGATTGTAAAATTTCATTTAATCCAATTTAAGTATCACACATATTAAGAATTCGAAAAAAGGGGTCTTTTTTTCTATTTTTTACCAATGGGCAAAAAACACTGTTCGGTTCCCCGCGTGGTTGAATTCGATTTATCAAATGGCAATAGTTTATTCCTCGTTTCAAAGAAAACAGGATTTCAAACCGTCTTCTTCCTCTTTTCTTGAAATCTTCCTTTTTGTCTTCAATAACATCCATTTAGGTATTTCCCTTACCTCTTTTCATTCCATCCATCCATTATATTATCCTTTCTTCTTTTTTTCGGGTCTCAGTTTCCGATATATATAAAATTCTATTCCATACCCTTCATTTTGGCGATTCCATAAAAATATTCTTTAGACTTAAATTATTTCAATGAATTTTGATTTGAATATAATATATTAAGCATTTTTATATAAACTGATCGATAAAGTCTTTTTAAAATTATTTTCAATGATATATAACAAAAACTTTTTTCATTGGATAAATTGAACTAAAGTTATAACAATGGTTACATAATGCGTACATAATAATTTCTTTTATTGGCAACAATGTGACAGAGAGGGGAACCTGAAGTTTATATAGAAAACAATATGTTTTTCTCACTTGTTATGATTATTTTTAATTGTAAGGTTGGCAAAATTGATGAAAAGAGACAGACAATGTGTCTTTAGTTAAATTTATGATAAAGAAATTCGATTTTTGTTTACACCAATAGGTGGCGCTGTAAAGGGTCTTAAAAGCTTATAAAGAAAAAGTATTTTTAAGCTGTCGGAAAAAGTTTCATTACAACAGGAAAAAAAACGTGAATGTTTTCTTTTGTTCGCAAATAATACGAAATTTAAACAAAAATTATTGTATAGGTGACATAATACCACGCAGAAAAAGTTTCAAACAAATTTTTCATATTGATATTTTATTTATTTTAACTGCATGATACCAACATCATCGTTTACAAAACATTAAATTGTGTAGGTAATATTTTTATAAGTAAAAACTATACATAATGCTATTTAAAATAGTTAATTTGTTTGTATGACAAAACAAAACAAGACAAAACAGAACAATAACAAAACAAAAATGTTGGATTTTATATAAAATTTAAAGAAGAAACTATAGTTACTAAAGTAAACTAAATTGAGTTATAGTTTTTTCGCAGACTTTACAAACTGCATTTTAAACTTTCTAGTGAACATAAAACTAGATGTTTTTGTTTCCTCATTGCACACCTTTTCTTTCGAGGTTTACAACCTGATCATTTAAAATGTTTTTTAGGTAATTCTATAGATTTGTTCTTCGGAAATAGAATGGAATTTTTTCGACTTATGATCAAATTTTTTGGTTCATGCTTAAATATGGGTGAAAGAAAGAACTGACCTCGAATAACTTTTGAAGGAATAAATATATCAAAAACTTGTTAAAGGCCTTTTTTGTAGATCGTTCAGTTTTCTACAAGAATATATCTTGGTCATTCCGAAATATTGTCACCAACGTGAGCTATAAAATTCCAAAGTGCAAGAGAATATTGTTCCCATGTTATTTAAATGGAAAATCGAAATTTGCGATGCGACACCTCTTAATATTAATATTAAGAGCTTAAACTTTCACAAGATTTTTTTTTGTCATTCCCAACAATAATTTCGATATAATTAAGAAAAAAAAATATTTTTTTTTTGAATCAGTCTAATATTTATAGGTATAAATTTTTTTCACATTTTCTTATCAAAAAATTTTACAATAAAAGTACAAACAATCGATTTGATTAAGAAAAACATAAATATTTGTACAATTTTCTCATTCTACGCCTAGTTTAGAGTGATAAATAAAAAAATTTAATCAAAATTAAAACCTACAATTAAATTTTACCTTGAGTATAACAATAAATTGAAAATTTTCACATAAAAACTAAAATTATTTGATATCACATTTTCGTAATTCTTTTCATTTGATCGATTATAGTTCCTTTATATTATTATTATTGATATCTATCGTCGCTTTATACTTACTAAGCTCTTTAGCGACTCTAGAGTTAATAAGAATTCGTAGTAATCGATAAATACGGTACGTACTAGTTTCGGAGCGGCCACCAAGACCACTCGGCCACCAGAAGGTTCTCAATGTTGTGATAAATATTGTTTAATAATTGCTAAGTAATTACTGGAATTTTATGAATTTTTAAGTGGCAAATTTGACAATCTATTTCGGGTAGTTATTTTCGAACTAGTTTTAAAGGTTTGCCATTTTTGATAAGTTTGGTTAATGCAATTAAAGAATAATTAAACACAAGTAGCTTACAAAACCTTAATAACTTTTTAATTTATACCAAAAAAAAACTCAGTTATTCATATTTCAAAAACCCTGTTTTTTTAACAATTATATAAAAATTTCCCTTTACTTTTCAATGTGGTCATTCTCCACAATTGAATCCAACATTTTGAAGACAAATCCACACCACCTGGTAAACAAAATTTGTTAAAATGATTACTCATTTTATTAGGTATACAATGCAAATAATCATCTTAGCTTAAGAAATTTATTTATTTCAATAATACAGACAGACATTTATTCCATTTTATTTACAAGTAGGTACATATATATTCTCAATATATTGATTGCAAATATCAATATTTTACATTACTTTTTTGTTTATTTAATATTATATTTATTGGGATTGGTATCTGATATTAACAATTAGTAAATAAAATAACATTATTGACCACCAAAGAATGTGAATTTTTTTTTGGGCTTATTTGGGTACCCGGAAGTAACTAATGAATGACAAAATTGTAAAATGGTTATACGCAGTTAAAAATAGCATCAAAATTGAATTTTTATTGCATTTTTGGAATGTAAATATATTTGACTTTATTCCCTGAAAATTTTAAATCAATCCGGCAAATAGTTTATATTTTTATGGCACTTTAACGATGTCGTTTAAAACTTTGAATGCGTTATTCTCCAAGTCGGTAAGTTAGATTTCTTCAAAACGGTTCAACAATCAAATTAAATTTTTAACACCATTGAAATGTTCTTTAAGCATTGTTCGCAAAAATAAGATTTTTAATAATTATTTATCTTTTTTTTTTTGAATATTTTTTAGTTGATAATCTATTTTCTTTTCGGAGTTGTCATTTTGCCAAAAATCAAAATTTCTTCGATTCCTTCGATCAGAATCTTGATTATTCTATCCTAGAATAGAACCGTCTGGGTTTTTGTTTCGGGTAATTCAAACCCGAGATACTTACCCCGTTTTTTGGAAAATCTCCTGGAGATTGTCAAAATCAATATTTTTTAAAATCAAAATTCCCGAGGGTCAAAATGACGTTGAAAGTAATCACTGTTTTAATTAAAAGTATTTGCATTTCTCAAAGAAATTCTCATTTTATAAAAAAAAAAACTCTTTTTTGGGTCTTGCAATTACGTATAATCTCTTAAATCAATTAAAAATTATAATAATACCAAAAGAAGGGAAGAAAGAAGGTATAGGATGTACGGGAAAACTTAACAAACTTTATTTTCACTAATTCTAAGTTATAATATTTACATCAATAAAGATTTACAACTATTGAATTGTACTTTAAGAATAAGATAATGTTAGAAAGATTTATCTGTAGAAAAAATACATATCTGTAATCCCAAGTAGTAGTACCATTTACTTGTATTATTTTTCAATAAATTTACTGATTATCATTTTCTTATCAATATTTATTACCACTTTATAACTAGTAAGGTCGACAATGGCTCTAGGATTAATAAAAATCGGTAAACCAAAAAATATCAAAAATTTACTTGATTCGAGATTCAAACCCTTTACTTGCCAGTTTGACCACTCGGCCACTAATAAGGTGGAGTGTTATTATTTGTACAACTTTGTATATTGTAAATTGGGTCCTTACCTTATTATGCATCTTACGATTATTATTTTTCGAGACATCTGTATAATCATAACATCAAATTAATACCCAATACGCCTGAGTTTGATTCATAACTATACATTCTTTCTTTTAATAGCAAAAAAAAATTATGAATGATTTTATCGGAAAAAATATTATTTTGTATAAAATATACAAGTCCTCGATAAACTCGGAATAGTTCACATCCGGATAAATATAACTTTGGAACTGTCCTGAACCAGTTCTGCGGTTCCGGAACTAATATTCAACTCGAACTCCGAACTAAATTTTGACTTGATTTATAAAAATATTTACTTTTCACAAGTCGCTATTTTTAATTGAAATATCAATGGTATTTCTGTGGATCAGGCACATCAGCGTGGATCAGAACCATTTTAGTTCTAGCCACTTTTAAAACCACTTTTCCATTCCTTCATCGATTTTCTATTAGAAAAAATCTCAATTGAATTATTTTACAAAAAGTTTTGAAAATAAAAATTTAAGTATAAATAATTTATAAATGGTTTGTGTTCAGATCTCGGTTGGTGATTCCTTAAAATGCGTTTATATTCAAAAGGGGGGGGGGGGTAATTAAGTATGAAAGAAGGAGTCCAAAGAAGCGTGACAATCGCAGATTGGGTTTCAAACGATACATCGATTGTCGAAACCCAAAATATCGATGATACTTCGGTCTTCATATATCATAATAGTGATATATATCATAAAAAACATAAAAAAACGATATACCGTTTATAAACTTCGATGTTTAACTTATAAAAATATCGATGATTTTATGAGCAATGTTGCAGATCATCAAATTTTAAAATTCATCTTTCAGTTCCGAATCAAAATTTGTATGCCATTAATCTCAATATATTATATGCATAGAAGGGGATAACTTTTGTGACGTAATATTTATAGGAGGGGGTGCATAAAACGTGACCCAGCGTGACGAAGGGAAATCAAGGGGTTTAAATTGAGGAAATTTTTTAAACGACTATTTGGGTTCCGATTTGGTGTAGGGAAATTCGGGAAAAATTAGAAAGTCTAGGTTATTATTTAATGTATATTTTATGTGGTATTTAAAAACATCGAAAAAATCGATATATCGTTTTTAAACTACGATCTTTTTAATGAGCAATGTTGCATCCTTAATTGCACTTTGAAGTTTTGAAATTACTTTTTTTAGTTTCGATTCAAAATTCGTATGCTACTAATCTCAATATATTATATGTATAGGGGGAGGGTAATTTTTGTGACGTAATATTTATAGGAGGGGGTGTATAAAACGTGACGCAGCGTAATGAAGGGAAATCAAGGGGTTTAAACTGAGGAAATTTTATAAACGGCTATTTGGGCTTCGATTTGGTGTAGGAAAAATTGGGAAAAATTAAAAATTTTTGCAAGCAAAGAAAAATGGTACAACTAGGTAGTATAACAAAAAAAGGGTTGGATTTAAATGAGGTAAATTTCATTTGGAATATTTTGTAGAATATACGTACGAAGAACGGGGAAATTAAATTTTCAATTTTCCACTTTTCATCGATTGTCTTCTAATTAACATTGGCATTTTTTCCAATGCCGCTCAATGTTTAGTTTTTCCAACCGAAGTGTGACGATAGCTGCGTCTTTTTCTATGTTGCTCAAGTCCGCATTTCGATTGATTGCCCAAGTTTTGGCATAGGAAAATCTCTGCGACCATTTTCCCAGGAAAATTTCATGCAATTGATTAAACCGATTAGACAAACATCAGGGTAATTTTCGAACGGAAAAATCGATGGGTAACCTTTGAAACCGTGAAATAATCAATAGCCACGTGAAAATTGGAGGAAAGCTGTGGGAAATTGTGAAAAATCGGTGAGTTTTTCGTTGGAGTTACGTTAGTTTTATGTGTAGTTTTTCTGAGCCATTTTGTCCTTGGATTTTCTTCGTGCGCTCGTGTTTTGTTCCATGAAGGTAGGCGAATGAATGAGCTGCGGGGTTGTAGGTGTGTAGGTGTGGGTGGGTGGATCTTTCCAACGGGAGACATTTCATCCCCTTGCACCCTTTCTTGAATCCCGTTTCCACAACAACGACAATATGTTATTTCCTACCTATACCGATGGATGCCACTTATACAGTATTCCGTTTTTCTCCAGTAATTAAAAACAATTGAATACTCTTTGGATTTTCGATTCGATTATTGCCAATTTGATGATGGATTACCTTTTGGATTTACGTACCTACATAGTAGAGGGGTGCCGATTAATGAATATTGTAATTTATGGAGAATTTTCAAGCTTGAAAAAGCTCTGTACATACGCATTAAGGGTAGTGCTAGATGACATGTAGATATATGTATATCTATATGGGGAACAGGTTTGTTGCCTAGTTACGAAGGCAGCTTTGTGCGTCACACCGGTAACATTTGTCCTTCCTCAATCTATCGACATCCCTTCGGAAGCTTTTTCGAAATGATTTCATTTCAGCGTTGGTGAGAAAAGGAGAACATTTTCGACTGCTAAGCTTTTATGATTTTAAATCAAAATGATCAACAAATCTTTGATATTTTCCTGGTAACCATCGCATTGCCTCCGTTCTAATTACACTGTAGTATTCGGACGTTATTTCGATGCCAATACTGCGCACTCACTCTAACCTCGACCTATCTCTGTTCCTCATGCGTCCATTATCCTTGACGCTTGTTTTAAATTTTCGCTCAAATATCGCTAATCAATGAATTATTTATTAATTTTTTTTCTTCCTCTTTTTCGCCATTTCCGCGCACCCGCATCGCTCCTCCTATCCGAACCGTCATCTATAAGCCCTTTTCTCAATTTTCTTAACCTTGAAACAAAAAAAAAAAAGAAGAAAATCTGGTCTGTGAAAATGAGAAAAATTTACTCGGGACTTTCATTTCAAGTGCAAAATTTTTCATCTGGCAAGGAAAATTGCTATCGGTATTTCCGTGACGTCATCATAATGATTTTTCGCGCAGCTAGAATAGTGTGGGGGTAAAACAAAAGAGAAAAGTCGCAGTGAAAATTTTTGTTGGCGTTTTTCTTGCGCCATTTGTTAAACAAAGATCTTTGTGTGAATGAGTTTTCCAGGAAAATTACGTTTGAAACCGAAATGAAATTTTTTTTCATCGTTTTTTTGTTTTATAAAATTTAAAAAAATGCGCCCCCCCAAAAAAAAAGGTTTACAGTTTAAGTTCTTTATAGTCACATTTAGATGTTGCGCATCATACTACGACAATACCATTTCATTTGCTACTTTCAACTATTATAACAGACCAACGCATTATTTACAATAGAATGGGTGAAAAAAATAATTCTTATTAAAGTTGAACTTTAAATTTTATTGGGAAATGTTTATAAATATATAGAATATATAGTGGTCCAATTTATGTAGTATGATATTAAATAAAAATTATACCATAAAAATAAATTTGAACAGAAGTTCAAACAAAAACATTTGTGCAGATACGTGTTTCGATTGCCAAGAAATCTTCCTCAGTAGTCATCAAGTAATTTAAATGATTCACTGAATGATCACAAACCAGTTAAGGAGTGATCTAAATTACTTGATGGCCACTGGGGAAGATTGCTTGGCAATCGAAATACATCTCCGGGCAAAACGACAACAAATATTTTTGTTTGAACTTCTGTTCAAATTTATGTTTATAGTATGTTTTTTATATATTATTGTATTACATTATACTACATAAATTATTCCACATTATATTCTATATATTGTATAAACAGTACAACTGTTCAAAGTCAGCGAAAAAAATTTATATGAATATTGGAAAGGTCCTCCGTATTAAACTTTTGTTTATTTTACTAAGTCCTATAGAAAAAAGTCATATCTTAGTCTTAACTGTATCATTTTGCGAAACTTTATGTATATTTTTGTAGAAAATTAAAGGCTCTTCAAAAAAGGTAGTATATATTTTTACTGTCAATCTCACCATTTAAAAATATATTGACGATTGAACTTGTTTGATTGATTTGTTTTTTGCTTATGATTTTTTTAACTTACAAACCAATATGAGTTATGGAATGTGCAATTCATAATTTTATAAAAAATTTGATGCTCTACAAAAAAAATATCGTTTTTTGATGAATAATTAATTTTCAGCGATAAATAATGCATATTTTTCATTTGTCAATATAGCCGAATATACCTACATCAGAAAATAAAACTTGAAATATTAGTAGAAGCATTTTCCTATTGGTAAAACTTCCAAAAAAATTTCCATAACTCATCAATTAAATTGAATTTTTTCGAATTACTTATAAACAACTGCTAAGATTGGTAAATATTAAAATTTGATGACGAATATATTTTAAACGCTTAATTTTTTCGAGTAAGCATATGAGAATTTTTTTGTAGAACATCAAATTTGCTACAAAATTATATATTGCACATTTAAAAATTCAAATTGGTTCGCCAGTTACGAAAAAGACAAAAACAATTTTTCATCAAATAATCAAACTCAATCGGCAATTTGTTTTTAAATGGTGAGATTGAAGAGCGTTTGATTTCCTACAAAAATTTTTCAATCTTTTTTACCCGATTTTTTTATCTACCTAAATCTATAACATATTTTGTAAGAGATATAATCTTCTACAGAAAAAAAAGATCCAGAATAATTTTACATACACAAAAAAGGACTACAATAGTTTCTTTTTGGTTTTATACCGTAGTTCCAGTAAAGTAAACGAACCATTTTTTCTATGTAACTAGCAAAATAAAAAGTTGATTTTTTTGATCTACAAAATATTTTATAAGGGATATATCTTCTACAAAAAAAGAACAGAAATTATTTTACCTATACAAAAAATGAGGTGACTACAATAAATAAACAATTTATTTGTTTATAACGCAGTTCAAAAATAACTAACACCCAAAGTCGTATTTAAGTATTTATAATATTTTTTATTGTTGCAATAAAATCGACCTGTAATTTCCGCATAAAAACCTTAAATTTAATAAACTTGCATTACAAAAATAAAGGATTCACAAAATAATATAAATATATAACCACCAAACATACAAATGCAAGTTTTTGTCTCAGTCGACTTGCTTAATATTAGGAGCGTGTTCGTTTGTTGCAAACTGCACGTGGACAATTGGTTTAAAATTGTAATTCTATTCACAAAACCTAGATGTCATTTTTCTATGCAATTTTAATGCTAACAATTTAAAATTTTGTTTAAACAAAATTGTAACTATATGTTTCGGGGGATAAAACGTGCGTTTATAAAAAAATATTTGTCAAAATATGTTTCTAAACTATCCAACTTTTACATCCATTATCACTCAATATTATTCCACTTATGGAATTTTTGTATATTTGAAACTGGCCGATACCCACGAATTCGTCCGCGTGACATTATATTACGCCGAAATATTGTGATTAGTTTTATTGGCTTTCGAGAAAACACTTATTTTTATTATTCATCCTATCCTTATACACATTTTGGTCATTTTTTTACGATAGAAATTAATTTTCCAACTTTTTGATGTGAAATTACTCAATAAAGTTGTTGATAATTGATGATTACTGTACTATGCAACTGAAGTCGTTGGTATATAATTTTGCAAGTATGGAATAAAATATATAAAATTCTTACGTCTTTGCACATTTTTAACCTTATTTTTGAGTAAATATTTGTTTTTAGATGTCCTTATTCCAAATTTAACGTTTCTAAATTTTTTGTGTATTTGTCTGTCTGTTTGTCTCTCTATAACTAAAAAATGGAATAACCGAATTTCATGAAATTTGGTAGTAAAATACAAAATAATTTCCTACTAAATATAGACTATATATAATTCCTTTAAAATAAAAAGGGAATGGTATCCCTAACGTAAAACTGAGGGATGAAAAACATTTTTTACTCTACATAGTAAACTAAATGGTTCTTGTAAAACAAAGGATATAAGCTGAAATGTGATAAAAAAAATTATTGTTATTTTGAAAAATAGAGTTGTTTACGAATTAGATTGAAACTATGTACAAACTGGGAATTTTTATGGTCCAGATTTTAGTGCGCATGTCAAACAATACTATAAACAAATGAAAATGTTGAACGTTTTGTAAGCTTTATCGAAGTCGATAATTTTTTTGGTTTGTAAAGTTGAAATCAAGACATATTCAGTGCCAAAAGTTAGTTAAAAAATTTCTCTATTTTTTGTTTAAAATTTTTGGTAAATTTTTTGATTTTGTTTTAAAGTTTATACAGTTCTTTTTTAGTATCAACCCATTTATTTGGTTTATGGTATGCTATACGACGTAATTATTCACGAACTTTCTATTTATATTTACTTTTGTCTCCGATTGTACCTACTTTACGTAGACGAAGTCACGGGTATCAGCTAGTATGGAATAAAGCCTTTGGGAATTACAACGCATGCGTTGTTGCAACCATTGTGGTTATAATTTTAACACTGTTTTTTTTTTATATTAAAAACGAATTTGGCTATCAATTTAGTGATGTTTTGGGAATAAATTTTGCGTTTTAGATTTATTTTTTATAATTTGTTTTTGATGGAAAGAATGAAATGTATCCGTTCGGTTTTTGTTTTAAATGTTATGTTTTTTTTTTGTTTTTTTTTGGGGGGGAAAAAAATATTCGATGTTGGAAATGTTTGGATATGATGCGTGTTGGAAAAAGCGTTCGTTTTTGAATGTTTCTGTGGTCTATTTATAAATTTTGCGACTTAGTATGGCTGGGAAATTTGCTTGAGCGATGGCCACATAGTGTGGCTAGTTGCCGCCAACAGGGACAGAGGGCGCGCGGTTCGAGACGCTCGGCGTCCAACGGGAAAACGGGAAAACTCTTTGTTTGACTCATGAACTGGCGTTGACGATACCATTTATGGTTTGGCCTATTGAAAACCGACAAGCCGTTAGAGTAAGTAAGTATGATAGTTACGGCGTCCAGACTTGAAACATTTGTCGCCGCTTTAGTAAGTAAAGTCCCAAACGGGAACGTGCGCTCCCCGCACCACCCGCGGGACCCACGGCTGTCGCGCGACACCGAGCTGACCGCACAGTTTAATGATGCAAAAAGAAAAAAACCACGACCAAGAAATTTTTGTCCCATTTGATAAAACAATGGCCGCATTGATTCGATTTTTGTTTGTTTTGCCGATTTTTGGCAAAATTTTCCACAACGCGTCCACTCCGCACCACAGCACTAAACCACTGCTTTTCCAACCCCCAAAAAACACTAACCACTGGCTTTTCGGCTTTTCCGCGGAAAATTTCTGCTCCGGAGGTAAAAACGCCATGTTTTCACATTGTCGAGATGGCCACTAATGAAAGGACTAAGAAACCGAGCTCACGATTTTCGTTTGACAAGAAACACTGTGTTGGGTATTTTTATAAAAGTATTTTTGTTACGTTATATTATTAGGATCGGTATAATTATTTTTGAAATTGGCGGTCGGTGTATGTATATTTGTATATGTGCACTTAAATATACATGCATATATTCCCGACCGATGACTAGGAAGGGCAGTAAGCCACATCCCGATACATCACAACCCCCCAAAAAGCTTCCGCCAAACACCAAAATCAATTTCCATTCGAAAATATCTCCAAAAATGCACCAAATTTCCACCATTTTTTTTCACCAACATAAACCTTGAACAAATCCACTTGACCTCAAAATCACCAACTATACTGACAATACAATATATAGAATATATTGTGGTCCAATTTATGTAGTATGATATTAAATAAAAATCAAACCATAAAAATAAATTTGAACAGAAGTTCAAACAAAAACATTTGTGACGTATTGCCCAGATACGTATTTCGATTGCCAAGCAATCCTCCTTATTGGTCATCAAGTAGTTTGGATCGCTCCGTGACTGCTTTGTGACGATTCTTGGTTGATTTTTGGTAAATCGTCACAAAGCAGTTTACATATATGTGAGATATTTCCCAGATACGTATTTCGATTGTCAAGCAATCTTCCTCAGTGGTCATCAAGTAGTTTGGATCGCTCCGTGACTGCTTTGTGATGATTCACCAAAAATCAATCAAGAATCATCACAAAGCAGTCACGGAGCGATCCAAACTACTTGATGACCACTGAGGAAGATTGCTTGTCAATCGAAATACGTATCTGGGCAATACGTCACAAATATTTTTGTTTGAACTTCTGTTCAAATTTATTTTTATGGTATAATTTTTATTTAACATCATACTACATAAATTGGACCACAATATATTCTATATATTGTATAAACAGTATAAGTGTTCAAAGTCAGCAAAAAAATCTTATTTGATTACACCAACATTATTTTTTCTATAAATTTAACGGGAAGAAATATAAAAGGATATCGAAAAACCGGGAAGAAATCGGGTTTTAGTCTGGAAAGTCTAAAACAATTCAGAAAGTGGAAAAGTATTTCCTTGGAATTTATAACCAACACAATATATAAGTTTTATTTATTTAGTCGGAGAAAATGTTCAAGAATTCGAATATTTGCCAACTTTGTGAATGAAACTTATTGTATTTGTATATTAGGGTAGTCCATGGTTCACCCTTCCTTTAGGGAAGTTGAAAAGTGCATGTAGATACCAAGTCATAGTGCAAAAGTATATAACTTTTTATGCGTACAACAAAGAATAAAAATCCGTAACTTACTTTATATTCCCTCTTATCCCTTATATCAAATCTCTGAACCTTTTTACCTTACCGTACCGCACAATCTTTAATGCAAACCAAAAATTTAAGTTAAATTTTATTTTTCTATAAGAAAATCTTAAGTATATTAGTGTGCGGTATGTTCACCACAGCCATAAAAATAAGTAAAGGGGGAGCGGCCTAGCACAATGAGATGAAAGTTGTACTAGAAATTTCCTTGAGGATTTTAAATTTAAACGAATAGAAGGTAATAACGCCGAACAATAGAAATTGGGCTAAAGAGCTGGAGTCGAAAAATTTTGAGCCGTTTATTGTAAAAATGGCTTTGATCTATTGACAAGACGGATCATTTAAGGAAATAAATTCCTCTGTGAATTAAATTATTATTTCGGTACTAAAAAATAATTTTAAAACAATAATTTGTGATTTAATAGTTCTTTTTTTTTTCTATGTTCAAGCATATTGATCAGAGGTTGCACGTATAAACAATGAAGGAATGTCAAGATTAAGAAAATGTTGATTTTGAATGTTTATGTTGACGAAATGGGAAGAAAAACAAGCGGAAAAACGAGCTTTTGTTGTGGAGCGTGTGGCCTCTGGGTAGTGCGCATGCGCGTCGTTCTAGCGATTAGCGATTTGGCGTTAAATCGAAAGGCGACAAACGGCTGCGAATTGGGCAGCTGGCTTTGGCCATAGTGCCTGCCACATCTGTTTTATCGAAAAGAGTTATGTAAGGAAGGCTGAAAGTTGTGACGCATCTTTGATTTGCGTTTCTCGGAAGTTGATTTTGAATTGTTCGAAACGAAGATCGAAAAGTCGCAGATGCTGTTTGGGGTACTTGCGGATGGATGGTGGTACTTGCGGCGTCCCCCCGCTAAGGGTTCGACTTACGCGCACGTGTTCCCATATCTAAATTTAGCGAAATTGTGCCGTGACGCGAACAGGGGCTGATTGTCACGGGGACCCCGAATCCCACCGGAGGGTTTCGGCGTCGCGGCGGTGAAAATGAGACGAGGGCACCGTGGCCGCTTCGTCGTTTTCTTGGCATCCGTTCCCATATTTTGTTTGATGCGTGTGTTGGCCCTGATTCGGACACACTCTACAGATAGGAGCGAAATGACGCGTGGCGTCGCGACGCACCGCCGACAAAGACGCCGAATCTTGGCACTGTACCCATTATACGAACGCATGTGTCATGCTTTTAATCGTGACCAATTGGCACCGGTCCAAAATTTTCCCAATCAAGACGTAGCTGTTGTGAACGTATTTACTTACTTGTTGTCGATTCTGAACCTACAAAATAATATTCCTAACTTTCAAGCAAATCACCAATCATCCTGCGAAATAAAATCCTGGCTATCCTAAAAACCCAAAAGAAATACCAATTTTTTCAATTCATCCCTCTATTGTTTGAAAACCCGATTCATTCTAAAAACCCTCTCAAAATTATGTTTATCCTTGTCAGTCTGTCTGTCACAACGCATTTTCTCCAAATTAGGGACCCAAAGATTTGGGTCCCTAATTTGGCCCCCTAATTTGGGCCCCACTGCTATGTAAACTGATTAGGTTTTATCAAATAAAAATATGAAATATACAAATACTTTAAAAATGCTAAGCTACTTTTCTGTGCACTGCAGAGCAGGTAATAAAAATGTTAAACAGTAACAACATAAATTCCAATTGATACTAGGTATAGGTTTGGCTAATAAAACGAAATAGAGAAGATTCAAGGGCTTACTATATAAAGGTCGGGCCTACCAACTGACTAAATTTTTTCCCAGCTTTAGTTTTCACAAAAGTATCAATGACTTAGTTTAAATCCAGGCTTGATGAATTTCCAAAAGTTCAGTTCGTTCGAGATTTCTGGTAAGGATTCGAGGACCCTCTGAACTTTAGGGCCCCGGGGCACTGCCCCACCTAGCCCCTAGGTAGTTCCGCCACTGAATTTGGTACTCCTTATAAATGGAAAACAATTCACTGTTATCAGCCGAAAGATGCACGTTCTGTCCATGATCCACCAAAAAATTATCATGCCCCACCGGTGAGGCCTGCGTCCCACGTTGTGAATCACTGGTCTAGTTATTGCAATATAAATTTTAAAGAATAACCATTTATAAATGAATGAATGACTCCAATCATTAAATGTTATTAGTGACCCAAAAAAGGTGATTTGGTATTGCTATTGCAAAATAATAGAAGTAACAATTTGTCGATTTCAATCGATAGTTCTGGATTTTTTTTCGCGAAACTATAAATATGGAATCTACTACATTTGTTATGGACCCTTTTCATATTATCCTGTGACATGAAACCTCAAAAAAATGTCAGTTTTTTAAATTCATTCCTCTATTGTATAAAGAGGCCGGCTAATACCAAGGACCCTTACAAAATGATTCTTAAGCTTGTTTGTCTGTTAAAACCAATTTTCTCCAAATAAGGGACCCA
Organism: Sisyra terminalis; assembly: GCA_958496175.1. Taxonomy (NCBI): domain Eukaryota; kingdom Metazoa; phylum Arthropoda; class Insecta; order Neuroptera; family Sisyridae; genus Sisyra; species Sisyra terminalis. The sequence goes on from OY292280.1 coordinate 2,139,360, forward strand.
AAAAATGAAATTCGGTAGTTCCTATAAAAATAAAAGAAAGAAATAGAATGGGAGTAAATATTTACCGATTTCATTGTTTGAAGTTTCGTCAAAGCTTTTGTTTATACAAAGCTTTTGTAAGTACTTTCGTGATTTACATGGTAATAACGCAAAGTTCTTCCAAAAACATTTTCAATACTAATCCATGGGCATTTGATGTTAATGAGATTTTCTAAGTTCAAATTCAATAATTTACCAACCGAAATTGATAATTTGAATCAATTATGGGGGAAGAGCTAAAAAGCTGCTAAATCATTTATTCATTCCTAATTATTTTTGGTTTACCAACCAGATACCCAAAAGTTCCCAATTATATAAAGAGAAAAAATTATTTTGCAACACGATAATACAAAACTCCTCTACAGAAACATTGTGGAAAATTAATAAATTAACGAATAAATAAATAAATAAATAGATAATGTATAAGTTATCGAAACTAAAAATGTATTAAAATCAATAAGAATAATACAGTTTCTGAACATTATCAAGTATTATTAATTAAATTAATTAAAATTAAGTTCCATAATTAAAATTCAAACCGATAAAAAGCAATAATTTTATTTCTGAGGAATTTTTTATTAATTCCGAGTTTATCTTTAATTTTCTATTCTCCTTCTCTATATAAATAAAATACAAGTTATCTATCTTTTATTTTGTACATAAATTATTCCCATTGGTTTTAGTACACAATTGATTTCGATAGCAAAAGTAAAACGTAACTAAATTCAAATTTTTGCGAAAAACGTCCAGAATTATCAACAGAAAATGTCTAATTTTTGCTAGTTCTAACCAACTATTGTTATATTTATTTAATTTTACATAATTCAGTTAATTTGTTAGTTAGTCGATTCGTTTTTTTTTTATAATGTGTTATAGTGTCATAGTGTTACAGTGTCATAGTGTTATAGTGTTACAACGTTATAGTATTATAGTAGCATAGCGTTATAGTGTTTTTAGATGCGATAAATAGTTTGTTAGTCTTTTGTTTTCAATCATCTCTCTTCTCTTGTTTTAACTTTATTAACTTATGTTTCTTAAGACAAGCTAAAGGATAACTAGTAAGTTGAAAATATGTTTCCTTACGAGAGCTTAATAAATTAAGGGTTTGGGATCAAAATTTATGAAATACTAGTAACTACCCGTGAAATATTTACTGCTTGAAAAATAGCGATAATTGGATATTGAAGTGACAGTTGAAACAAACGACAATTAGTTAGTCCAAATTTGAAACAATGGCTATTATATTTGGATTTCACTCACACGTATGTGTTTACATTCTTTGTTCTCTGTCTTTTCCGAAATGCATACCTATATCTTTCTATATATTCGAATGTTAAATTGTAATTCGATGAGGAAAATGTGTCGATGATACATCATGTATGAAAATAACGACATGAACCAATAATCGCTAGCAATTATTTTTAAGGGTGCTATGTCAAAGTTATTGAAGCAAATTATAATAAATTCGTTTCGTCGTAGTATAAGTATATAAATAGTACCTTTCCTTTAATATGTATTATATCAGACCTGCAATTTTTCATGAATGTTACGGTTTTGGCCGAAGCCGATTCGGCTTCAGTTGTAAAAACCAGTTTCGACCGAATATTAAGCTTCCTTTGAATTTTATGAATGGTGAAAGGTTAAAACTGAAGCCGAATATATTCAGCCGAAGCCGAAACCGTAACATTCTTTTAAAATTACGGATCTGATCCAAAAAAAAGTCGAATATTAAAAAAAATATAGAAAATAAAATACCGAATAGCTTCGGCTTCATTTGTAAATAACACTTTCGGCTGAATATTAACTTAAACTCCATTGAATAACCTTTGAATATTTAAAAAAAATTATAAGACACCAAACAAATACCTAATAATAATTTCCAAACCGAAATATCCAAATCCAAAAAAAAAAAACTATCGTAATTGATCAACTAGTAAAAAATTGTTGAAACATACTATAAATTTATTAATTCACTTGGTTAATGTCCATTATTAGTTAATTTAGTTATTTTCATAGGGTTTTTTGGGACTAAAAAAATTAATCAACATTTTTTGTTAATAATTTTTATTTTATTTTTGGGCAACGTTTCGTCGCCTTTCGGGACTTTATCAGATACTCAATTATAGATCATTAAAAGTCTATGTTGTTAAAATTATAACAATTTTGACTTAATGAACTATGATTATGTAGTCGATAAAGTGCCGAAAGGCGACGAAACGTTGCCCAAAAATCAAATAAAAATTATTAACAAAAAATGTTGATTAATTTTTTTAGTCCCAAAAAACCCTGTAAAAATAACTAAATTAACTATTAATGGACATTAACCAAGTGAATTAATAAATTGATAGTATGTCTCAACAATTTTTTACTTGTTGATTATTTCCGATAGCTTTTTTTTTTTGGATTTGGATATTTCGGTTTGGAAATTATTATTAAGTATTTGATTGGTTATATAATTTATTTTAAATATTCAAAGGTTATTCAATGGAGTTTTAGTTAATATTCGACTGAAAGTGGTTTTTCAACTGAAGCCGAATCTATTTGGTTTCGGCCGAAACCGTATCATTTTTTGATGATTTATGATCTGATTGCAAAAAATTAGATATAAAGGAAAATTTTAATAATAATAATAATTTATACTTACAGATCATTTCCAAAAATTTTTTTTGGGGTAAAATATTTCGGTTTGGAAATTACCATTTGGTATTTTAAGTCTTAATAAATTTTACGAGTGCTGAAAGGTTGTGCAATGGAGTTTTAGTTAATATTCGATTGAAAGTGGTTTTTACAACTGAAGCCGAATCTATTCGGTTTCGGCCGAAACTGTATCATTTTTTGATGATTGATGATCTGATTGCAAAAAATTGAAAACAAAGGAAAATTATAATAAGCCAGTTAATGATAGGGTCAAATTTATACTATGTTGCAACGAATTTATACTTACAGATCATTCTCGATTTTTTTTTTTGGGGTGAAAATTACCATTCGGTTTGGAAATTAATTTAAATTCGGTTTGGAAATTACCATTTAGTATTTTCTATAGGTTTTAACAAATTTTATGAGTGATGAAAGGTTGGGCGATGGAGTTTTACTTAATATTCGTCTGAAAGTGGTTTTTACAACTGAAGCCGAATCTATTCGGTTTCGGCTGAAGCCGAAACCGTATCATTTTTTGAATATGATCTGATTGCAAAGAATTGGATATAAAGGGAAATTATAATAAGCCTGTTAATAGTAGGGTGCAATTTATACTACGTCGCAGGGAATTTATACTTGCTGATCATTTCCGAAAGTATTTGCTTCATTAACTTTGACATAGCACTTTAATAATAATCGCTAGCGATTATTGATTCCAGTCGTTATTTTCATACATGATATATTATCGACACATTTTTTCTCATCATTTTTTCCCCTGAACAAATCAATTGATGTTCAATAATATTCTTCCTACATTATATTTATTTCCATCCAAGGTGATTTTTTTTCCTGCTCGCAATTTCCTTTTCAACCCTTAAAGATGACAATGGAAAATGTTTCGAATATGAAATCAGGCTGATATTGTCGCCCTTATGGAAAATACATAATTTAATTATATCTTTCGTAATTGGTGGAAGAAAACGCCTTTCGGAAAATATAACAAAAGCTCATGGAATATGCGAAAACAACAATCTTTTGTCGCAAGCACAGAATATGAGCTAATGAAATTAATTAGTACTTCCACGTGGGATCCATTTGATTGAAATATTATTGCGTGTGACAAATGGCAGATAGAATCCAAGGCAATCGGGATCGCGCGGGACTATGGGAATAGAAGAATGTCGGCCGAAAAAAGCTTTCGAGTCGTGTGCTCGTTTGTTTTCTTCGTCTTCTTTTTTTTTTTTTTAACTTCGTTTTTTTCAAAGTGAAATGGAATCCAAATCTGATTGTCGAAGCGAGATCATCTTCTCAAGAACGCTACGAATTTACACCGGATTTCCGCTGAAGGGTTCTTCACATCGTGTCTCCTCAACTTTGTTATTTTCCAGGAACGGCTTTCGAATTTTATTCAATGTCGGCTTCAATAAAGCTTCCAAAACGTACACCAATTCAACACTTTCATTTGTTTCTATTTTTGTTTGGCATGCGCACTAAAATCTAAACCATGAAAATTCCCAGTTTGTACATAGTTCCAAACCAATTCGCAAACAATTCCAATATTCAAAATCACAGTAATTTTTTGTATCACAATTCAACTATTATGTATGAACACATTTGTACTTTGCCTTATAAGAACCATTTATTGTTCCTAGTTCCAAAAAAATCCGAATATCATCTACACTAGACTGATTCAAAAAAAATGATGCAATTTTTTTTTCTTAATTATATCGAAAATATTGTTGGGAATGACAAAAAAAATCCTGTGAAAGTTTAAACTCTTAATATTAATATTAAAAGGTGCCGCATCGCAAATTTCGATTTTCCATTCGAATTTCGATTTGTATTGTATTGTTTAAATATGTGCACTAAAATCAGGACTATGAAAATTCACTCTTTGATAGTTCTGTGAATTGTTACAGAAAAAGCAAAAATAAATCCATAATGAAAAAAAAAATAGTTTCTGGTTCTTTGTCAGGAATTGTTTTTTTTTTGATCAAAAATTTTAATATTATTTCATATGGACAAAATAGGCATAGTTTGTGATCCATAGCTTAAAAAGCATAGTCATTAAAACTTTTAAAAATTGGTTAGATTAAAAACCCGTAATAATTCGTTATCATTAGCAGGAAATCTCATCCTAAAATAATCGCGAATTTAAAACATCTAGAAACCACCGCGAATTCAAAAAAAAAATTAACTTCATCTCTGCAACTCAATGAAGTATGAATTAGCACGTTGCAAAAGTTGTGTGATGCATTTTTGGTTTTTGAAGATTTCGTTATTGAGAACCTTTTTTTTCTTTAATTGTTATTTATCGTTGCCTCATAACAACTAAAGTCTTTAGCGGTTCTAGGGTTAATAAAAATCCGTAAATCGAGAAATATGGAAAATTTGCTCGATACGAGATTCGAAACCAACACCTACAAGTTTTAAGAGCGGCCAACTTGACCACTCGGCCACCAATAGGCTGGGAACTATTGAAGCGATCAAAATGCCTTAAAACTGTGAATAATTCGCGAATTCTGTAAAAACCATCAACAATAGTATTCAATATTCACTTCAGAGTCGTTTTTTATGTTTAAAATATCGTTATTGATTGAAGTAAGCCGTAAACGAACTAATTAAAATTAAATTTTCTCCAAGAAACAATACTGACATTTTTGGTCAAAAAACGAAGCAAATTTTCGTATTTTTCTTCTTCTATAATATAAGAAATATTTTCTAGTTCCAATCAATTCGTTGAACTTAAGAGATGAACCTCTATAGGTAACCTATTGAACCTATCGGTAGTCTTGGGTTTTATGGATAATATCCAGAAAATCCTAGCAAACTGAAGTGATTCCAAAAATTTCTTTTGGAACTATTTTTGTACTATTTGGACTGTTATGGACGGACTAACTGGACTATTATTGCATTTACTTGAATCAAAATAATTCCAAAATGGTCTGAATATATTTCGTCAGGTAATGGAATCCTTTTGGACGTAAAAGATTTCTTTTAGGTAGCCTTCGATTTAAAGGTTCTTTTATCCTAACTTTTTAAGAACTCTCATTTTTCGATAATATTAGTAATAATTTCTAGTTGAAATTAAAGAAATTTACTTATGAAATGAAATTCAATTGGTAGCTTATTTTTATGGATATTTTCTGGTTCATACCCAGAAAGTCTTAGCAAACTGATACGAATCCAAAAATGAGCAATTGAATAAGACTATATTAGGATTTGGGGACGTTTCATGTTTTTACAAGAATTGAAATGGTGTCAATTTGATTTATTTGGTAATTAAATCCTGTAAGGTCTACAAGGATCCTTATAGGACACCTTCGATTCAAAGGTTTTTTTATCACAACTTTTTAAAACGGTCCTTCATTTTTCTCAATAATCTCTAGTTCCAATCAATCAGCTATACTTATCAAATGATTTTCAGTAGGTTATAGATCAGGTTTTGGGAATATTTTCTGGTTTATATCCCGGAAATGCAACCAAATTAAATCAAATTGGACTCGAAACATTTCCTGTATTTACTTGAATCGAAATAATTTCAAAACGGTGTGAATTTTTTCATCAGATAATAGAATCCTGTTAGATCTATAAAAATCCTTGTTAGGTACCTCAGATTCAAGGTTCTCTTATCATAGCTTTTTAAAAACTTTCGTCTTTTATTTTGAATTCTAGTGGTGTACTGTTTGATTCGTTTATTGCTAATTCTGGATCGAGAAAATTTGAATTTGTCTTTGACAATTAGTGAGTCCCTTTCTTATCCTACATATCGGGGTGTATCCTTCCCCCAAAGTAAATAGTAATTCCTCCAAAGTAATAGAAAATTCGTAATTTCTAATGATTAATTCCGGGTTTTACTTACCTTTTGAATCCATTGAATTGGTGAGCGCCCTCTTGGTTTTCGTAGTACTACTAATACACAACAATGACAAGTATTAACTATCAACTGTAGTGCTAGGTACCTAATAAAATTGGACCAATTTTAAATTGAGGAAAATCGTTTTATTTGATCTACAATTAATTTCAGATATTTCAGAACGCCTGAGGAAGGCTTAATAACCGGGCCAAAACGTCGCGCATGTAATAAATAGTTTTGACTGATTATTATTTGATCCTAGTCCTCTGAATATTTTTACCAATTTATCATCATCGAGGATCTGAAACTCTACAAAAATGATCTATAATTGTTGATATATTTGCTTTTAGAAATGTTTTCCTGTCATAAGAATAAAGTTTTTTGGAAATTTTTCTTCGTATTCCAGAATCGTCCTCCTAATTTCGAATGTAATCTATCGGCTTCTTGTTGGATTTTGGAATTCCATTTTGCTCCAGAATTATCCGGTATCATCCAGAATTTTGGATGTTACGATTACACACAGTAAACATTTAAATCTCGAACAGTTCGAGAACCGTTCGTATATCGTTCCCCTTTTCCCATACTTCCGTAAAGAAAGTCTTTTGTGATAATTTGTGAAATATATCTAAACATGCCGATTTATTTATAGTCGGAGAATAGTATATTTAATTATCTAATTATAAATGCAAAACATATAATTGTTACTCGGTGACGAATATAGAAAATGTCAAGTTTCTTATCAATCAAAATATCCGTCTAGAAAAACCACGGTAGACATGCACCGATATATTTTTATCAAGATTAGGGTTGATAACGAATTTGCCAGGGTAGGGAAAAAATGCCAAGTACTTCCCTGGTGGTTTAAGTGTCGTGAAGGGCCGTAATATTTGTGAGTTAATAAACTGATCAAATATATTTATGGGGGTAAAATTGAAAAACAGCTGCCGTCAACGTTTTCCCGAAGAACAAAGAAGGAATGAATCAGAGACTTTTCGTCCCTGTTTTGTTGCACTTCATACCTTCCACATGTGCAACACTTGCCCGCTCCCCCTTCAAGAAATATGTCTGCACCATGGCCATATGGACGTTGTTTTTCAATGAACTACGACCAAGAAATAGAAAAGGAACAAATGTTTAACACGGAAAGGTGGAAAGAAATGTTTCAATGTTATTGTTGCGCGTTTTAAACACATGGGGGCATTGATTGCCATTGTGATTGATTCGCCAATAAACAAATACCAACTTATATTTATTCAATTAATTTATATCGATTCAATGAAATCCTCCTCCCCCTTTGATTTAACGCTTTTAGGTGTTAAAAATTAAAGTTTTCGGTTAAGAAAAGCAATGAGGTGCGTTACCAACCGTAGTAGCGCTTTCTATGACTTATCATTTTTGAAACATGTATTGTAGAAATGGATATTTTTATTAAAGTTTTGCACCAGAAAATGTATGGGATTACATTAAAAAAACAAACGGTGTGTTTTTAAAAACTTTAAAAACTAATCTAGGCATGTGAGAAGTTACATTTATTTGTCGTAATTAAAAAATGGGCTTAAGTATACTTTAGCACACCCACAATCTGACAACGTTGCATTTTCGACTATTTTTTTAATTTAATTCGCGATATTTTTGTTATTTCAATTCTAATATGGTATATTTCTATCTTTTGTGGTTAAATTTTCATTATGGACCGATTTAATCGCGAATTAATTTAAAAAAATAGTCGAAAATGCAACGTTGTCAGATTGTGGGTGTGCTAAAGTACACATAAGCCAAAAAATGGTTTCAATCCACTGCCCTCTTCCGGTAGTAACAAAAGTAACTAAAGTTAGTAATTTGAGATAACAAAAATATGATACAATTTATACTCTTAAAGTCAATATATTAGGCAAATGTATGTATGACAACAAAGATAGGGACCAAAGAATATAAAAACATACAATTTTAAACTGATAAGAACTGATAATAATCAGTGTTCATAATTCAAAAATCTAATAATATAAGTGAACAACAATAATTTTTTTACATTTCAACTCACGAACTCAGTTTCGGTTGTAGTTGAGGCGTTTTTTGGCCGAAACTAGGCCGAAACCGAAACTTCCAATAAAGTCATGTTTTCGCAGGAAAAAGTTAATAATAGTTAGTCAGTGACAGAATATTGCGGCCCAATTTATGTAGTATAATTTAATATAATAATATATAAAAAAATCATACCATAAACATAAATTTGAACAAAAGTTCAAATAAAAATATTTGTAACGTATTGCCCAGATATGTATTTCATACGTATAAGCAGTCACGGAGCAATCCAAACTACTTGATGACCACTGAGGAAAATTGCTTGGCAATCGAAATACGTATCGACACAATACGTATCTTTCGAACTGAAAAAAAATATTGAGGATAATATGAAACAAAATTTTAATGAACCGACAGTTCATCAGTATTCATAATTGAAGAATCAAAAAATAAGTGAAAAGCAATTATTTTTAACACTTTTATCTCACGAATTCAGTTTCGGTTATAGTTTCGGCTTTCAACAGCCGAAACTCGATTTTTCGTCCGAAACCGAATTGAAATCTGATAATTTTTTTCATAACGCTGGTAAAGAAGTACAATGTTAAGAAAATTGAGTTCGAATCAGATAGTATTTTCATGATGAATTGGCAACCCTGGTGTGAAGTAGGAAAACATTCTTCTTTTTTGTTTTTGGCACTGAAAGTTGTTTTTGTTAATGTGGTGAAGGGATTTTTTCGATGTGATTTGGACGATTTTTGTCATTGGGAAACTCGATTCGGGAAATTTTTCGGGAGGCCGGGATAGTTAAATAGGGTAGGTATAGACTATGGAGAGAAGATGATGTCGTACGGCTGTGCATGATGTTGATGATAATGATGTTAGTGTGAAGCGAGTGAGCAAATGTTGAGCGGAGCGGGAGGGGGAGGGGGGTGAGGTTGGCGGGCGGTTCGGGGCAAATGGCTCAACAGGAACATAATGTGTGCTCCACATCGGGAGACGCTCTCCCGGTTCGCTGCCTGTGGGATTGTGAGTTGGTGTGTACATATAATGTAATACATGTGCACCCATACTTTTCTCCGCTTCACCTTAAATACTGTCGTCATAGTTTGTCTTCCTTGTTCTTGTTATGTCGCTTGTCGCTCGGTGGCGTTATTCCCGTTTCTTCTCCCGTCCGTGCATGTGTTGTCCGTCGTCTCCCGAGTCGACGTCCCGACCTCCCGCCGCCGCCGCCGCCGCCGCGATAACTCTTGGCACACGCACCACTCTGGTCTGTTTGTGTTGGCCCGTGCCTCGTCCCGGCAGATGCTACGCCATCATAACCAACCACATGGTACCGATGTGTGACTCCCACATCACTCCCGGTACTTGAACACCATTTTACATACTGCCGACCCCCCCAGTCACATAAACACACGCACACATGTACCTGCCACATACCCATTTCTCATCTACTCAAAAACTTTCCAACAAATCACCCCCACCGCGTCCCCGTCTCGTTCCCGTTCAACGTGCTCTTAGCCTCTTACACCAAGTCTTGACAAAAAAACTCGCATACATACCCCTTATCCCAAGAAAAAAATCCAACTGCTCCCACATTCTCCCATCCAGATTAATCACATCTTTAATCTTCCGACTCTAAACCTCACGTTTTTCAAATTTTCAACATTTGATACATAAAATCCAAAGCAAAATTACAATTAGTATAGAAATAATCAAAAAAAATTTTTTAACTATATAAAACTGCAGATATCTCCAAAACGGCTCTAAGAAATTTGATGAAATTTTTGGAGCGAATTAGGATTAGTATATAGCATGAAATGTCACAAAAAAAATTTTGAAATTATCTACAACCAATTTGGTAGAACCCATTTTTTTTTGTACCAAAAATTTTTTGGAAATCTAATGTTTCAATTTGTTCATTTAAGCCTCGATTAAATAAAATTTACTGGCCAGATTAAAAAAATTATAATAAATATATAAAGAACAAAAAATATCTCCAAAACTGCTCTAGAAAATTTGATGAATTTTTTGGAGCGAATTATGACTAGTATATAGTATGAAATGACACAAAAAAAAATTTGAAATTATCTAAAATCAATTTGGTAGAACCCTTTTTTTGGTACCACAATTTTTTTGGAAATCTAATGTTTCAATTTGTTCATTTAAGCTTCGATTAAATGAAATTTACTGGCCAGATTAAAAAAATTATAATAAATATACAAAAAACAGAAAATATCTCCAAAACTGCTCTAGAAAATTTGATGCATTTTTTGGAGCGAATTATGACTAGTATATAGTATGAAATGATAAAAAAAAAATTTTTGAAATTTTCTAATATCGATTTGGTACAACCTTTTTTTTTTGTACCAAAAATTTCTTTGAGATCCAATGTTTCAATCAGTTCATTTTAGCCTCGATTAAATAAAATTTACTGGCCAGATTAAAAAAAAGTTATAATAAATATGTAAAGAACAAAAAGTATCTCCAAAACGGCTCTAGAAAATTTGATGAATTTTTTGGAGCAAATTAAGACTAGTATATACAGTGTATTATCACTAATTCGGCACTATTAAAAACCGAAGGGTGCCGGATTATTAAAATGTTCGGATTATTGAATTATAGTGAAAAAAGTCATAGGTAGAGAATAAAATAAAGCATTTCATAAATGGAATAAATATATGCACAGGTATAGAGGGGCGAAGGAGGCGTAGGCGAAGGGTGCCGAATTATTGGACGTACCGATCTATCGAAGTGCCGGATTAGTGAGATTATACTGTAATATGAAATGGATCAAAAAAATTTTAAAGTCGATTTGGTAGAACCTTTTTTTGTATGAAATTCTATGTCTCAATTGTCTATTTAAGCCTCATTAGGTGCAATCCAGTGGGTAGATTAAAAAAAAATATAAAGATCAGAAAAAAGATTTACAATGGCTCGGCAAAAACGAGTATAGAATATTGAAAGATTCCAAAAAAAAATTGAGGTAATCTAAAATCGGTATGGTAGAATGCTTTTTTTTAGTTATACAAAAATTTATATGAAGTACAACGTATTTGGCTATCCACTTAAGCATTGATCAATTGAAACCTACTGGTCAGATTTTGGTCCTTTTTTAAATTTTGTTATAAGCAAATTAACATTTAATTTGGTAGTAATCAAAAAATACTATGTATAACAGAAAATATCATTAAAATGGATCTAGAAAATTGGATGAAATTTTTGAGATAAATTATGACAAGTAAATAGTATTAAAAAATTACGAAAATTTTTGAATTTGTCTAAAATCGGTGTTATAGTTGTAATTTTTTACAAAACATTTATATAATCCAACGTTTAAGTCTGTATGATTAAGTCTTGATTAAGTAAAACCGATTGGTCAGATTAAAAAAAAAATGTTATAAAGAACTGAAATTATCTCTAAAACGGCTTTACAAAATTGGATGAAATTTTTGGGGTAAATAATGACAAGTCTTTAATATTAAAAGAAAAAAGAAAATTTTTGAGTTTTTCTAAAATCGGTGTTTTAGTTGTTATTTTTAGTACAAAATTTTGTATGAAATTAAATGCCTTACGTTTAAACCTTGATCATTGTAAAACAAAGACTACAACATATATTCTTCATGGGTCATTTTTTGTGGAAATTTCAAAGCAAAATAACATTTAATTTTATACTAACTAAATAAGCTCTACAAAAATCAAAAGTATCTTTAAAATGGTTCTACAAAATTGGACGAAATTTTTGGAGTAAGCTAAGACATGTATACAGTTTTAGAGGAATAAATTTTTTTTTTGATAAAATCAAAAATTGGTTTGAGACAATCGTTTTCTTTATTTATTACAACAATTTATGTAAAATCCAAAAATCCATCGTCTCTGTCGGGTCGTTCAAGCTTTGATCAAAGGTCTTACTGGTCAAATTTTTAGAATCCCAATGGTTTTAATAAATTTTTGGTTTCGATAAAAAATTAGTAGAACATTAGCCATTACAATTTTTGGCGAAAAATATCCAAAATTTCTGATCGAAAATCAAAACTTTAATATGTTTCTTGCTAAAACAATAGGTAGTTCTTACTATCCTGATAAAGCTAAGGGTTGAAATTTCATTACTAAATTTGCATTTATAATCTAATGACCGGAAAAGTAATCAACTTGACCATTATAAATAATTTTTTTACTATGTTTTTTTCTTTTTAATACCCTTGTCATATTGAAAATATATTAATATTTTGTCATATCCCTTCATTTTATCACTTTCGTTAGGGTGATTTCTGCAAAGATGTCACTTTTAATTAAATCATAGGTGTACGGGATATTCATAAATTGTCACATGAATGTTTATGGAAGTGGTAAAAAGACATGGACAAGACATGGCCATTGTTTTAATTTAAGAAAAAGAACTCGAATTACTTGTGGTTTTCCACGTGGAATTCACAAGGTTGTACCATTGGGGTAGTTTATTCCTCGCTTCAATACAACTTGGATATCAATTCGTATTCTTCCTCATTTCTTGAGCTTTTCCACTTATACGCCTACTACATTAAGTACGTTCATTGTTTATGAATCCTTTTCGAATATGACCTTTGCAGTATCCTGTTATGTAAAAAGGCCTTGAAATTATTCCATAAAATGTTTGGGGATATTTCCTTCAGTATATAATTTTCGCTTAGATGATTTCTGGAAAGGTTGTCACTTTTAATAAAATCTTAGGTATAAGGGATATCCACATGAATGCTTTTCGAGGCGTTTAAAATACACTTACGGGATATGGTCATGATTGTTATTTGTGGAAAAGAATTTGAAATATTTTCTTATTTATTTAAAGTGGTTTTTTTCAGCTTTTTGCTCGATGATAGAAGTAAGGGTTTAGTTTGTCTTGAGGTTAAATTCCCATGGTTTATCAATTTAGGATAGTTTTTTCCTTGTTTCAAAAAAAAAACAGGATTCCAATTCGTCTTCTTCCTCTTTTCTTGGAATCTTCCTGTTTCTCTTCAATAACATCCATTTAAGTATTTCCCTTACCTCTTTTCATTACATCCATCCATTATATTATCCTTTCTTCTTTTCTTCGGGTCTAAGTTCAAAGTCTAAATTTAAAATAGTGAATTTATTTATATAACATAACAAAACATGACAAAACAGAACAAAGATAAAACAAAGGAGTTGGTTTTTAAAACACAAGCTTATAAAGGAAAAGTGTTTTTGAAATGTTGGAAAAACTTGCATTACAAAGGGAAAAAAAACGAGGGTGATTTCTTTTATTCACAATTATTACGAAATTTACAAAAAAATATTGTATAGGTGTTATAATACCACGCAGAAAAAGTTTCAAACAAATTTTTCCTATTGATTTTTATATATTTAATTAAAATGATACCAACATTTTTGTTTATAGAATATAATATTACGTAGGCAATATTTAAGTTTAATGTTTATCATTGAAGTTTGGAATAACTTGCCATCCCTTAAACTGGGGGACGATTGTAAAATTTCATTTAATCCAAGTTAAGTATCACACATATTAAGAATTCGGAAAAAGGGGTCTTTTTTTCTATTTTTTACCAATGGGCAAAAAACACTGTTCGGTTTCCCGCGTGGTTGAATTCGATTTATCAAATGGCAATAGTTTATTCCTCGTTTCAAAGAAAACAGGATTCCAACCCGTCTTCTTCCTCTTTTCTTGAAATCTTCCTTTTTGTCTTCAATAACATCCATTTAGGTATTTCCCTTACCTCTTTTCATTCCATCCATCCATTATATTATCCTTTCTTCCTTTTTTCGGGTCTAAGTTTCCGATATATATAACATTCTATTCCATACCCATAATTTTGGCGATTCCATAAAAATATTCTTTAGACTTAAATAATATCAATGGTTTTTGATTTGAATAAATTATATAAAGCATTTTTATATAAACTGATCGATAAAGTCTTTTTAAAATTATTTTCAATGATATATAACAAAAACTTTTTTCATTGGATAAATTGAACTAAAGTTATAACAATGGTTACATAATGCGTATATAATAATTTCCTTTATTGGCAACAATGTGACAGAGAGGGGAACCTGAAGTTTATATTGAAAACAATATGTTATTCTCACTTGTTATGATTATTTTTAATTGTAAGGTTGGCAAAATTAATGAAAAGCGACAGACAATGTGTCTTTAGTTAAATTTATGATAAAGAAATTCGATTTTTGTTTACACCAATAGGTGGCGCTGTGATGGGTCTTAAAAGCTTATAAAGAAAAAGTATTTTTAAGCTGTTGGAAAAAGTTTCATTACAATAGGAAAAAAAACGTGAATGTTTTCTATTGTTCGCAAAAAATACGAAATTTAAACAAAAATTATTGTATCGGTGACATAATACCACGCAGAAAAAGTTTCAAACAAATTTTTCATATTGATATTTTATTTATTTTAACTGCATGATACCAACATCATCGTTTACAGAACATAAAATTGCGTAGGTAATATTTTTTTATAAGTAAAAACTATACATAATGCTATTTAAAATAGTTAATATGTTTGTATGACAAAACAAAATAAGACAAAACAGAACAATAACAAAACAAAAGTGTTGAATTTTATATAAAATTTAACGAAGAAAATATAATTACTAAAATCAACTAAATTGAGTTAGTTTTTTCGCAGGTTTTACGAATTGCATATTTAAACTTCCTAGTGAAAATAAAACTAGAAATTTGCATTTCCCCAAAATATTTTTTCTAAAATAGTATACTTATGAGATCATTACTCTAAACGATTTTCCTGGAAGAATAAAGATTTATAAGAGAAAGTCTTTAATAATTCGTATATTTTTTATTTCTTTTTATTCCTTGCATTATCCTGAAAAGCATTGTAGCAAATATTTAATTTTTATACAATGGGATCTTAAGGCGTTCCTAAAAGAGACATGAGCCGATTTTCATTCAAATTTGATTTTTTCGCTGACTTTAAACAGTTAAACTGTTTATAGACTATGTAAAATCTATTATGGTCCTATTTATGTAATATAATTTACCAAAGCAAACTATAAACAAATGAATTACTGACGTATTGCCTAGATACGTATTTCGACTACCAAGCAATCCTCCTCAGTTGTCATAAAGTAGTATTGAATATCTCAAAAACGACTTAAAGAATTTTTTCCAAATTTATTCTAATGATGGATTGGGAATCAAAGAATCATCTGGTAAAGTTGCGTAAAGTTCGTATTATATTTTATGAGATAAAGCGGAAACTTTGCAGGATATTTCTGTTTTTTTTTGCAATGGGATTATATCGTATTACTGCAAAATTGAGTAGTCTAGATGGGAAATTTTTTAAATAAGTTTCCTTTGCGCAAAAAATTTCTTTATTCATCCAATGGAGTATATATTTTTTTAAATTTATTAAGACCTTTTCGGGATTTTCCTTCTATTTTTAGGGTTTTCAATTTAATTACTATTGGGGAAAAGGGTGATATGTTGAAGAAGCTGGAATTATTTTTTCTGTAATCAGGAATTTTAAAAAAATTTGTAAGTTTGTAGGTGGGTTACCGGGTGGAAATCTAAGGATTGAATATTGTACTTTCAAGTCGAATATCTCCAAACCGGATCCTAACATTAATTCCAAACTTTCTCAGATTTACGATTTAGAATCATCTGACAAAATTTCGTACAATTTTGTAATATATCTTAAGAGATAAACCGGAAACGTTCTCATTTTGTTAGTATTTTAGAAAAGCATATATTTAATATTTGATTTTTATGCAACGGGATTTTATGACGTCCCTCGACACGTATTTCGATTGCCAAGCAATCTTTCTCAGTGGTCTTCAAGTAGTATTGAATTTTTGTTGAAAAAAAAATATGGGTGGAAACTAGGATTTAATATTGTTTTTTGAGGTCGAATTTCTCGAAAACGGCTCTAAGAATTTTTACCAAATTTATTCTAATTATGGATTGGGAATCAAAGAACCATATGGTAAAGTTTCGGTAAAGTTGATGGTATATTTTATGAGATAAAGCAGAAACTTTGCAGGATATTTCTGATTTTTTTTTGCAATGGGATTTAGATCGTATTACTGTAAAATTGAGTAGTCTAGATAGGAAACTTTTGAAATAAGTTTCCTTTGCGCAAAAAATTTCCTTATTCATCCAATGGAGTATTTTTTTTTTAAATTTATTAAGACCTTTTCGGGATTTTCCTTCGTTTCTTGGGGTTTTCAAATTAATTACTATCGGGAATATGGATGGTGTGTTTAAGAAGCTGGAATTAGTTTTTCTGTAATTAAGAATTTCAAAAAAAAACGTGTATGTTCGTAGGTGGGATAGCGGCGGGGGTATAAGATTGGAAACGGGGGACCAAGCGAGGATAATGTGGGGGGTGTGGGAGAGGTGTGAGTGTGTGTGTGTATTTTTTTATTTCGTTTTTTTTTTTTATTTGAATATTATTATATGTATTATTGAGGAGAATGTTAGTAGTAGATTGTGCTTGTTGGCAAGAAATTGTTGGTCAATTGGTGAGGAGATGAAAAGAGATGATGAATGTGTGATGTGTGGTTGGTAGACGTTGTGTCTCGTTTTAAAACATCGGATGTAAGGAAAGCTCGACGTCTTGGCGACGACGCCGCGCGCTGATTGGCTGGTGGAGTAGTGACGTCGTCGAGGTTTATCGACCAATCCATATGCACTAGAGAGAAAATTTACGCGAGCTTATCGAATGTGTGAAAGATGTGATGAATGCGTCTCAGTCGGGGGCAGATGCGAGTTAATGGGGGCGAGTGAGACGTGATTAGTGGTCGGTATGTCGATGCTTGAGGCGCACGGAGATTTGTTCAGTTGAACATGAGCTTTTTCACATCGCATCACGCTATGTTATAGTTAGCAGAATTGCACGCGTAAATAGAGACGCCAGTCGTCGATTGTTGGCTTCGATCGCAACTCGTTTCTGAAAAAAATAAATAAATAACAAACAAAAAAACGTCGTTCGATTCCAAATCGGTTCCTTTTCCGTTCTGTGTAGTTCGAATCGATTTGCGCGCATTGATTCTGCAGCTTCGATTTTCCCGGAAAATTTCTCAGTGAGTGAGTCAATTTTTAACATTTCCCAATCCAATATAACAGCACTTTTCCCGAAAACAAAAGAGTAACGGAAAGAACAACAAAAACAAGTGGCGTGCAGAAAATCGCACCCGTTTAAACAAAGTGCAAGAAACGTGTCCGGAAAATGTGAAAAACCAACGTGAGTGTAACGCTGATTAGCGCCCTTTTTTTGCTAGCGCACACTTATCCCACGGAAAAGTGCACTTTCGAGCGCAACAAGTATACACTCGCCACAGAAACGTGGCATCGGGAAAATCGGGATAACGGGAAAACGGGAAAAGCTGTGCTTACTAAACCGTTCGTTGTTTCCTTCCCGTGAATTTTGTTGCGAACACAAGTTCTATGCTCATTTGACCGAAACCCGTGGCATTGCACGCGGCACGTGGTTTCCTCCTTCGACACCGAGCTTTTCATCTTTTCATGTAAGAAGCTTTCGCTTATAAAAATAAAACCTTCGTATTTTCCGTCTTGCTATTGTTTATTTACAAAATCCGGATCAAACGAATCTTTTGTCCTTCCTGGAAACCCAGTGATCAGTTAGCTGCCAAGTAGCCAGTACAATCGGTAAGGTACTAGGTCAGATAAGTGGAAATCACGGAAAACGGAAAATCTTTAGTGGAGAATTGATTTTATGCGAGGGAAATATTTTTAGTTGAGTCCTACGCAAGTTGCCTTGAAAGCTCAATGGAATGGATCTCGCCTATGAAATGTGCTATCAGAGCCATAGGCGAGTATCGGTTAGCGAGGATTTTCGAAAAAAACATTGATTAGGGATCGGTCGTGTACTAACGGGTTAGAAAAGAGGCAAATACGGGTCAAGGTGGACACAAGGCCACCAAGGCTATCATTGTGCCAGCGCAATTCAGACGAGCAAAGTTCGCGTGCCCAAGAGTTGTGGGTGGAATTGGGGCGCCCGTTCTCGCGTTTTCCATCCCCTACTCCGGAAAATCCGTAGCCCACGCACACCCTGCATTAACCCCCCGAACCTACCGGTTCCATTGAACGCTCCCTGCGACTCGGGAACACATTTTCACGCAAATATCACATACACCGGCTCATACTATCGTACTGCAAATATCATCAATGTGTGATTTGTTCCAGATTTGGATGAATATTGGCTGGTGGCTATCTAGAAGACACGAGCCCCATTTTCACCAGTGACGTTTTCGATTTTCGAGGCCGTTTCCATCGCATTCACAACGTTGTCCTTCGCACGGATTGTTCCGTTAGGCAGCCATCGGTGCCGCCGTTTCACCACATTCGATTCGTTGAGTTGATTTCAATTTTACGTCAAGATTGCTACCATGGGTCGAAAGAAAATACAGATCTCGAGAATCACCGACGAACGGAATCGACAAGTATGCAAAACTCTAACCTAGAAGCTTCCAAACATTCACTTTTTGCCCAAAAACCAACACTACCTTTTCCCAGCTAATCCCCGAAAATGTGCTTCCATTCATGTGGAACTCTGGATAACTCCAAACCGATAAAATCCAAGAATCCAAAACCTCAAATCCATCCTCTTTAAACTATCCTGAGTATCCTGTGTCTCTCTTTAACAAAACCTTGATATTTCCAATCACTTTTTGCCCAAAAACCAACACTATCTTTTCCCAGCTAATCCCCGAAAATGTGCTTCCATTCATGTGGAACTCTGGATAACTCCAAACCGATAAAATCCAAGTATCCAAAACCTCAAATCCATCCTCCTTAAACTACCCTGAGTATCCTGTATCTCTCTTTAACAAAACCTTGATACTTCCAATCACTTTTTGCCCAAAAACCAACACTATCTTTTCCCAGCTAATCCCCAAAAATGTGCTTCCATTCTTTCGGAACTCTGGATAACTCCAAACCGATAAAATCCAAGTATCCAAAACCATCCTATTTAAACTATCCTGAGTATCCTGTATCTCTCTTTAACAAAACCTTGATATTTCCAATCACTTTTTGCCCAAAAACCAACACTATCTTTTCCCAGCTAATCCCAAAAAATGTGCTTCCATTCATTCGGAACTCTGGATAACTCCCAACCGATAAAATCCAAATATCCAAAACCTCAAATCCATCCTCTTTAAACTATCCTGAGTATCTTGATTCTTTAACAAAACCTTGACTTTTCTATTGCAACAATCAGTCGATTCTCGCACTACTCGTTCCTAAAAGTATCCAGTATTTTCAAAAAAATTATATCTATATACACAAAATTAAAAGTTACAATTGATATGCTATTACCTTTGCACATTATGAATTATAAATCTGTGCCAGTGCCTATGTCAAAACAAATTTTTGCTCTTTTATGTTGGCGACTTTGTCTTTCACACATCTTAAATTAATTAGTACTTAAATAACATTTTTTTTCCAGAAAATATTCCAAATATTTATAAAATCGAAAGACAAATAAGCCAACAAAAAAGTAACAATTGAAATTTTATGCAAAAACACTGGGTATTTTCAAAGGGTTGTTGGACAAAACAGAACAAAAACAAGACAGAATAGTGACAAAACAGAACATGCCATTTTTGTGTTTGAATTAAATGTCTCTTAAATTATTTCCCGAATTTCCAATCCCCAATTTTTTTAATGTTCTCTTTTGTCATGCTATAAAACCCTATATAATTTAAAAGTAGAATGCAGATTATATGAAGATTAGAAAATTCTGTTATAACGATACCAAAAAGCAATTAGATGCTCGAAAGAATTTTTGGCTCGTATCCTTTTTAGATTCGTCAAATCTGGCAACGTTGCATCTTCTACATAGTTTTTAATTTAATTCGCGAAAAAATCGGACAGTATTGAAATAGTAACCAGAAAAAAAGACAATTATATCGTGTTGGAATAGAATTCACGAAAAAATCGCGAAAAGAATAAAAAAAACAAAGTAGAAAATGCAACGTTGTCAGATTTGATCGACCTAAAAGGGACATGTGCCGAATTTAGTATAGGAATGTTGTAGTATGTATTATAAATTTCAAATTGGTCGTTTTAACCGAATTGAGCTTTGTATAGCCGTATCATGATTGCGAATTACTTTTTACAGTTTTTATAACCTTAGGCATCGCTAGAAGTTCTAAATAGGTATTAAGTTTTAGATCCAATTTTTTGATTTTTCATAAGAGTTTTTCCAATTGTAATTTTATCAAATTTCGTCGCTTTTTTAGAAAATTAGGCATTATTCTAGTGAAACTTCCCGTGACATTGTTTTTATTGTAACATAAGACTGTTTTGTTTATCAAGGAAAACTTTTTGTTTTGATTGCGCATGCGGAGCTTGCGCAATATTAACTGCAATTATGTAATTCTGAACAACCAAAAGAAAACATAAAAATGTAATCGATGTTTTCCAATTGCACGTAAACCTCCAATACACTGCTATTAAGATCGTATAAAATCGGCACTATATGACGTCACTAGCATGGTTCGTATGTGTGGACGACAAATGGCATCTTTTGGGAAGTTTGGTCTAAAAACTATGCGAGTAGTACAAGAACTGAATTATATTACTAATCATATACTAATTGGAAAAAAGTTTAATGGTACTATATGTCATTTTTTTTATTTTAGGTTACGTTCAACAAACGTAAATTTGGAGTAATGAAGAAGGCGTACGAATTATCTGTTTTATGTGACTGCGAAATAGCGTTGATTATCTTCAGTAGCAGTAACAAACTGTACCAGTATGCTAGCACGGATATGGACAAGGTTCTGCTTAAATATACTGAGTATAATGAACCACATGAGTCCCTCACCAATAAAAACATCATCGAGGTACACAAAATCCAGCAGCATCTGTGGTACTAATCTAACGGCTTTCACATAATAATTGTATTAACTACGTTTTTTTATACGGAAAACTTCCGAACCTTCGACTTCTAGGCATCGTTGCGAATCAGCATTGGTATCTATCACCTAATAAGATCCAGTAAATTTTGTACCAAAATTCTCCAAAATGTGATTTATTAGATGATTCCCATCAATGTTGATTTTCAGCAGTGATCTTCAAACATAATCATCATTCAGAATCTTTAGAACTTATCCTGGATAAGAACCTCAGGATATCGTGTTTCTGAAGATCATAATTTGAAGATCACTTGTTTCACAGCAACGTATTGAACCATAAATTTTACTACGAAAGTCATTTGGAAAGTGTTTCCATTATTTTGGTGTGTTAACAGTGATGTTTTAAATACTGCCAGTATACACATTCAGTAAAAAAACCCTACTGAATAAACATGGGAACCACAATAATTTTCGATAATACCAACTAGAAATATTCAAGTATATTTAATCACCCAACTTAAACTATGCAGGATCCTGTGAAACTTTATGAAATTATAGTAACTAATGTCAATTGGGATTCTTTTGAATTGGTATTGCTCCTCATCGTTATTCCTGGTTCCAATCGGCCATACTTGCTTAGATAAATCTCAGGAAGCAACTGGAAAGCTTTTTTGGTCAAATCCTTTGAGAACCGTTCTCCTGGATTGCTCCATGATGTTCTTTGGTTGAGTCCATTCAGCTATAGGGTTTAGCGCTGTACTGCCTCCAGACCCATGAATGACGTACAAATGTTTACTTGCCCAGTCGAGCAACTTCTGCCAGGAATACTATACGAACCTTTGTTGGTCCTACAAATATTCGTTTCCTGAAATTCTCTTTCCATGTTTCACTACCATTGTATTCATGATAAATTCATCAGTAAGCCATATAGACAATGTATAAGTACTATTTTCAAAAAAAAAAAAATAGTAGGGAAAATAGGAGACTGTTTTAATGTATCCTGGAACTCATGGTGCTATATTAGGTAATCTTATTCCAAAAATACACTTTAATAAACTTTTCATATTGCACCTAAGAATTTTAACACCAAATTTCGTTGGGTGATCACGGTTATGATAGTATGGTGCATCGTAAAATCATGATTTGTTGTCACCAAAAATTCAATGATTCCCTATACCTAAGAACATTTCACTCAAAAATCTACCCTTATTCTAAAACCTCAATACCCTTCTGGTTTTTAAGTATTTTATCTAAGTTTTTTATCTGGGATAAATCCAAGGTGATAACTTGATTGGAACTCTATAAATATTTCAATGCTGAGCAATCAAATACTAGCCGGAAGTAGTTTTCTCATGTTTCAGATCCTATTAGCCAGTAATCTGATTTCCTTCCTGTCAAAGTTTAAAAATCTTTTGTTACGTTTTTTCCGAAGTTCCATGATTACAACCTTTTGAAAATTTTTCTCCTATATAATAATTCCAAGACATCATTAGTTCCTTTTCCAATTCAGTGCATCGGCAAGCCGATATTTAGTTCTGGATCCAAAAACCACATACCTGAGCTTTTACAATTCGATTTGCCTCCTCATTTTTACTGATGCGAGAATATCCGTTGAATATCGACAGCTGAATGATTTACCTCTGATTCCATCGTTGCTTGGCTATCTGGGAAGATTCTTATTGCTTTCTAATGATATTTTCTTCTCAAGTTTTTCTGTAGGTATATAAAGATAGAATAGATCTCTACTTGGAATACTGTGGTTTTATTTCCTTGAATATTTGCTTTCTGGGATAATTGATTCATTTTCCAATTCAGTGTATCGGCAAGCCGATCTTTGGTTCTGATTCCAAAAACCTCATACCTGAGCTTTTAAAATTCGATTTCCTTCCTCATTGTAACTGATTCCAAGATATTCTGACCCTGAAGAAAGTATTATTTAGTTAAATACCACCAGCTGAATGGTTTATCCTGCCAAACCTGGTTCAATTGCTTCAAATGCTGTTTAACAGTTTGGAAAGATTCTTATCGTTTTATTATGATATTTTCTGTAGGCATGGATAGGTGTATTTCCTATTTCCAAGAATACTTGTTATCTGGGATTCTTTCCCCATATTGTAAAACCATTATGACCTCGAAAGGTATACCATAACTGAATTTAGACGTATATTCTAGTTGGTACATTTTACAGTGTTTAAAACATTTCTAGTGTGTTATACTAACAAAATGATCTACTAACATCATTTACGAGTAGTTAATGAATTATTCTGTATTGCCCAAAGTGAATATCACAGATTTGTTGCTTTATTAGTTTTCAAAAACTACGTTAGCAATAAGGAGGCGCATGGTATTGTGTGAATATTGATTGTGTGATGGTAAATTTGTGGTGTGAATGGCGTGAGTTTTGGGATAGATGTAAGATTTGCTTAGTCAGCATGAACTGGGTCCACTGACACTTGCAGGCACTTAACAAGAAGGAGCATAAGAACGGAGTAATGAGTCCCGACAGTCCCGAACCAGATACCGACTACCAACTGACCCCACGCACTGAAGCCAAATACAGCAAAATTGATGAGGAATTCCAAATGATGATGCAACGCAACCAAATCAATGGCCAACGAGTATACCACTACCATAAAATACTAAATAAAACGGGATGAATTGATTGTTGGTTTTCAGGTCGGATTAAATGCAACTAACTACTCACTCCCGGTATCGGTTCCTGTTAACAGTAACTACAGTGATTCGGTCTTATTACAAACGAGTCCACAGATGGCGCATACCAGTATCAGTCCCAGACCGTCATCATCGGAAACAGATTCTGGTAAGACCTACTAAATTGGCTATTTGGTCAAAGGTATCCCCTAACCGGTACAATCTTCCCAACTCTTAATCCCCATTTTGTTATCATTTCAATTTGCAAATGAGAACATTCCAGATTAGTTTCATTTTTAATTTTTGGAAAACTTATTTGAATTTAGGTCCCTTTTAGAACCATCAAATCTGGCAACGTTGCACTATCTATTTTGTTTTTAATTTAATTCGCGAATAAATTCGCGAAAATGTAACCCCAAAAGGGAAAACTATACCATATAGAATTGAATTAACAAAAAAATCGCGATTACTAAAAACCCAGGTCTAAATTGCAACATTGCCTGATTTGACTGTTCCAAAAGTGACTTGTGTCCTAATTTGAGAAAAAATAAATTTGATTTGATTTTCTTTTTTTTAAGTATATCCAAGTGGAGGGATGCTAGAAATTAGTAATGGATACCCAAATTCATCTTCTCCGTTGGGCGGATGCGGTTCTCCATCTCCAGGACCTAGTCCTGGGCCAGTCGGGGGTGTGAAAGGTGGAGGAATGTTACTTCATGCACCTCCTCAACGCCAGCACTCACCATCACCACGTTCAAATTTAAGGGTGGTTATACCAACTGTCCTTGGCTCATCATCGAGTCAACCGGATGAAGTTTCTTATAATGATGTAAGTAGTGAGTATACCTTCGTAATTTTCCGGCTAATAATGATTTTTCGTAGACACAGCACAATCGAAATCAGTCAGCGTTAAATACACCGGTCGTCGCATTGCAAACACCCTCAATTCAAGGACTTAGCTATCCAAGTTCGATGTCATCATTTGGAGCACAAGATTTTAGTATGGCTAATGACATGGGCTTGGCATCACTCACATGGAGCACACACCAAATACAAACATCCCTGGCTCATACAAGGTAATCACCACAAAACATACTCTAACAATATCATTTGACTTTTTAAAACAAAATTAACTGAAATCAAGCCACTTGTTACACGAAGAGTGCATTTAAGCGCTTTTGAGTATAAAACGGTACTGTAATGCGCTGACAAGCGCTCAGAGCGTGCTTGGTGTATGCAAACTGTAGTTCCAACCAGCCTTTTCCATTTAATTCTATGCTATTAAAAAGTTAACGATTGTAGAGCGAAAAATGCGTATATTGTATGAATCTAACAAAAAATTATGGTTGTTTTTTCGATTGAATTTTAGATACGTTGATTCGCGAACTTTGGGTATTTGTTGCAGTGCTCTTCCGCATTTAGCGGTTTCTAGTAGTACGCCACCACCGTCTTCGTCACCGTTACCGATGAAAATAAAAAGTGAGCCGATTTCACCACCTCGCGATCACCACATGGCGGCAGGGCCGCTAACATGCGGCAATGGGGCTTCGTCCAGTAGCAATACGAGCGGGGCCGGGGGCAGCGGCGGTGGATTGCACATGCCCGGAACCCTTGGTATTCCAGCCTCGCCCCACTCGCTCAATCTAACCCACTCCCACCACACTCTGCCCCGACCAAACTCAACCGGACATCTTACTCCCACTTCAGGTAAGCTCGTTTTTTTGTCCTAAGCCGAACTGGCGAAACATCCAAAATTTAGGAAGAGAAAACCCGTAGTGCCATATCCGCTAGCCAAAACGAGAGATACCAGAGATCTGCATAATGTCTGAACCAGATGACTTCGGCTTCGGCCAAAAAACCACCAAAACTTTGACCGAAACCGAAATTTTCTGTAAATTAGTTGCACAATGGATTACGGGAATTTGTTACTCTTAATTGAAAATCTGAAGATTTTTTTCGATTATCCGAGTTGAAAACTACTTTATTAAGGATATTATGGAGATATAATTGGAGACAAAAGTACATAAAAATACAAATTCCCGAATACTTACGTCGTTTAGTATACCATAAGGCTAATACACTACCACTCAAAAGTATTTGGTCACCCTGAAAATCTTGATTTTCTCATACCATTACATTCGAAGTGTGTTTTGGATCATTATCATGTTGAAAAACTAATTTTGAACCACTTAACCGGTTTCCAGATGCCAGAACATTGTTTGCTAAAACGTCTCTATATCCTTCTTTGCTCAAAATTCCTTATAATCATACAAAGTTTCCCACAATAGAATTGCAAAAATATCTCCAAACCATAACTGATCTTCCGCCATGATTAACTGAAGGTCTATTACAGCCTTCCTTCACTGTACATTACACTGTCGCTGGAAGAAAATTCTTCTTTTAGTAAGTACCAGAAACTTCGAATTGGGATTCATCATTCCAAAACACCTTTTTCCAATTTGTTCATCGTTTGTAATCCTTAGCCCATTAGAACCTCTTTTTTGTTTATAACTTTAAGAAGTGCTTAGATGCCACTATGCATCCCTTTAGACCCGCATCCAGAAGCCTTTTTCTACAGTAGAAAAACTAATTGGTTTACTGTCATCCGCGTTGAATTCTGTCGCTATTTCTGGAGTAGTAGGGAGTATTACGTTTGCTTCTAATTATTTTACTTAAATCTTCAGAAGATGTTACTTTTGGCCTACTTAACTTTGGAATACTAAACTTCCTCGCGATATAGTCCACCGTTTTTCCCGAAACTTTTCTTTATCCTGAAATTTCTCGGTTACTCATACCTGCTTCATAAAAGCCGATAATTAGCCCTTTCGTTTCTTCAGGGAGTTACTTTCCTTTATTCCATTTTATATTTTTTATGAAACGGATGAACAAAATTTGGAGTAAATTTTGAATCACTGTTTTTAAGTATAAAAAGTTTATGTATCCTTGGCAAGGAACTGATATTTAGTCATTCAATGTAATCCTTTATATATAAAAATGTTCAAAACTTTGGAAAAATCCATTTCTAAAGAAAGTTGTTAAACCTTTATTTTGGATTAGTACCTAATCATAAATACCAAAAATAACATAAGGTAGAGGATCATAAGTAAGGATCATTAAATGTAATTTAAAAAATAAAATGTGGTAACACAGTGATAGCATTATGTAGTTCTGAGAAATAGTGTCCGACCGAACTTTCGGTTTCGGCTTAGATTCGGCAAAAAAACAAGTTTCGGCTGTCGTCAAGCCGAAACTATGACCGTGAGATAAAAATGTGAAAAAAATATTGTTTTTCACGTATTATTTGATTCTTCCATTATGAATTCTGATAACTATCAGTTCATTTAAATTTTGTTAAATATTATCTTTAATATTTTTTTTCTGTTCGAAAGAAAAGTGATCAAAGTATAAGAGAAATTAATTTGTTTTCATGATATAAGAAAGAGTACTTTCTAGTTTGGGTTCCTAAACATATTAATATTAAAAAGAAATATTAGGTGCATTTCTAGCAAATCAACCCCTTATTTCAGCATAAATAATTTATTTGAAATAAGAAATTATATTAATATGATAGATAAATGATTAGCTCAAATATTAGGGTCTAAATAATTAATGAATACCTTTAGGATTTAAAAGTAAGGACTGACTAATTATGATTAACTTTTTTTTCTACCAAATCATGACCTTCTATGGAAGTTTTGGTTTCGGCCGAAACTGAGATTGATACCGAAATTCGGTTTCGGCCATAAAAACTAGTTTCGGTCGGACACTACGACTTTGTTACAATTTTCGATTTTGTTTTTTATTCAATTCGCGATATTTTTGTTGATTCAATTCTAATATGGTATAATTCTCTCCTTCGGAGCTAAATTTTCATTATGGATCGATTTAATCGCGCATTAATTTAAAAACAAAATCAAAAATGCAACGTTGCCAGATTGTGTGTGTGCTAAAATAGACTTGAGCCTAAGTTTCTCTTCTCTGTTATCACTTTGTCCATATAGTTGAGTGAAAACTAAACTTAAGACAACAGAAAACCTCGAATACGTAAGTCGAAGCTAAGCTTCGACTTACGTAACACAGTTCTGGGCCTTCGCGGATATACTTTTCTAGGGATTTAGTTAATAACTATTATTTTTTGTTTCAGGAACAATAACGCCGACGAATATGCCGTCGCCCAATGGCGGCAGTTGTGTGGGGGAGGGGAGACACAGTGGCAGCTCCGATTACGATAGTGGGCCAATGTTAAAACGATCTCGAGTTAGCGAAAACTGGGCCACGTAGTTAGTTCCACAGAGTTACACAATCTGATCAACATACAGTGTATGTACTAGAGTGGTTTAAAAAAATTCCTTCAACACACCGACTGATTGGTCTCGACGTGGTTGGTTCCGCACATTTTTTGAAAACAGAATGATAAACTTGACAAAAAAAAAAACGCTGTGACCATCCACATAATTTTTTTTTACTATACGAGTAAATCTTATCAAGTGTATGTTATAGTCAATCAAAATATTACTAACACATCGTTTACTGATAATTTCTTTTTAATTAACTGAACAAATTAAATAATAACGTGGACATTCTAGTGACACATCTTATGAAGCAACAAAAAATTCTAGACGGCAAATTTAGAACTCCGAAAATGTGCCATTTTTTACTAAGTGATATGTACATTTTTTTTTTCTTTTCGATTTCTAGTTTTATAATTTAAAAATTATTAACACTTTGTTGTAACAATCTAGTGCAATAGTCGTAACTATAATTCTATTATTAATTGTTTTTAATTTTAATATTTCACTTTACCATTTTATGTAGTTCATATTCACACCAAGTGGCATATTTTACATAAAAAAAAATATATATATAACATATATAAATCTAGATTGATAAAAATATTTTTAGCAAACACTATTAAGTTTAACAAAAAAAAAAAAAAAATAAATAAATGAAATACCTATGCGTACTAGAATTATGTGAAAGATCAGAGAGATTATTAATTGTTTAACTATTTTAATTACTATAATCGATTAATCAATGTGCATGATCAAATGGAACATCCCTTTCATTGATTGCCATAGTCTCATTATTGGAAATGAAAAAATATTTTAAAATAGAAAAAAAAGTAAAATTTTAATATAAAATTATATATGAATATGTATATTTACGCACGGAAATATTTATGTTAAACAAATATAAATATATAATTATATATGTATATGTACAAAATATGTACATATAAATTTTTAAACTACTTGGCTGCCATCACGTCATTCACTTTTCAAGGAAATGAAAATCTCACAGAAAATACCATTTATAATTTCAACAATTTGTCTTCCATCTTTGTTTTTTGGGAAGTCATGCGCATTGAAAAGTTTACACAAATACCTGAAAAACTTCATTTGTTTAATAAAATAGTTCTTAACCTAGATTCAATTGAACTTTTAAGGCTTAGTGAGTCAGTCTCGCAGGTTCGGCAGATTATAACTTTTATTGGGAGTTTGAAAATAATATATTTTATGTTCCCAATTAAGGATTCGGTGAATGTGCATAAGAAACTGGTGGGAATATTTCCAAAAAAGTTTAAGAACCCCTGGTTTTAACCATATTTTTTAGAAAATTTCCAAAACTCCTATAAAAAATTGCCTAGATAAATGACCGACTAGTAACTAGTAGGCGACTTATCAGAAATATATTTTCTTAATTTATGTTTTCAGATAGGTGACTCTTTTATTAAGGATTCAATACATGAAAATCCAATTATTATAGTTATGCAACCGCAGTACCAATTTATAGATTGTTTCTTCAATTTCCAGAAACTTCAAAAATTTTAATAATCCCCAAGTTTTGGATCAAATATAAAAATAAAACGTAGTACTTGGTAGAATTTGGTCGACCTGTCGCGAAGTGCCCGAATTCTTAGACCAGTACTTCTCAAACTTTTAGTAATTGCAACCCAATTTTCAAATAAATAACCCTTCACCCCCTCTGCTATTCAATTGTAATGAATTGAATGATTCGATAATTGCATATTTCTGCTAATAATTTTCGACAGTCTCGTTGAATAGATTTCTAAAAATATATCTTTTGAAAAACTTTGCTCTGCTCCCCCTCCCTTATTGGGAGGGGGTACCTTTTGGTGTTTAAAAATTAATGTTAAAGACCATAAGGAACATGGACTTTCAGATAGGAGAATCAGTTCCAAACTTTGGCAATCTGGGGAATAGAATTCTGATAATATATCCATTGAAAAACTTTACTCTCATCCCCCTTTCTCGTAGGAGAGAGGGTACCTTTCAGAATTTAAGAATTATTGTCATGGACCCTAAACTAAATGGATTTTCTTGTAAAGGAATCATTGAAGTCATGTTCTTGACTTTAAATAGTGCAATCGGAAAACATCGGTTTTCCGATTGTCAGCCAATTAATGACGGAAGCGTATGATCGGATATCATCGGATAGAGTGATTCCAACTTTTGTTAGTTTAAATTTTCGGAAAATGGCAACCATTGGGTCCTTGTGTATGGTAAATGGCAGGATCTTAAACTTTTTGGAATGGAAACCCCACAATATATACTAAATTTGCTAATTGCAGACTATTTTATGTTAAATTTAATTGTTAAATTAACACAAAGTTTGATTCAATTATTAAAATTTTTATTTGATATCTTGTTTTCTGCCAGAAGGCAGAAAACAGAGTCGATTTCCCGCGTGGTTGAAATTATTTCCTCCATCTTTAAGGTTTTAATAACTGGAAAATATCAGAATTTTTGTTAAATTTTTGGTATATATTTCGGTATATTGGTAATACTTCTCCCAGTATGGACTTATTCGGTAGTTTATTTCTTTGAAAAATGAATCGAAAAATGGAGGCAAATTGTTGGAATTGTAAGTAATTGTCCCTTCATTGTTGTAAAAAAATATTTATACTCTTGGCATGTACAAAATGTGTTAAATGTTCATGTGAGAAATATTTAGAAAACAATGATGAAAATCGTTAATTGTATTATGGTTTTTGTAAAACCACTCGTCAAGCATTTGAGCTAAACGGAAGTGGTTGAGGTTATGGGATGACATTGGAAGAGACGTCGGATTTCTAGGTTAACAGGGTTCTATTGCTTTGTGTTGACATGTCACGGCAATTTTCGAACAAAACAAGTTCGAGTTTTGGTCTAGCAAAAGGGGTGCACAATAAAAGGGGTGAAACAGGCGACTTGTTAAATCATTTGCCTACTAGATAGAACCACCTATAAAACTTGAATACTAACGACGCTAGATTCAAATTACTGGGGAAAACTCCCAGTATCCTTTCAGTTAAGGTTTTGCTCCCAGAAAAAAATATATGACTCACCTGAAAGTTTCTGGAGTTCTCCTGAACTTCGTCTTAATAGGACTACTGGGTATCAGCACTATTTTTAGTTAAATTTAGTCAAATTGGACTAGCATTTGGATTTCCAGGAATGCTCATATCCTGGCGATCTAGCGACTTCAAACTAGAGGTAGGAGAACCTTTCTTACTGACCACATTTCCAGAAACCATGTTTCGGAATTTATCTCAACAGTACGAAGATGATTCCTGAGATGACAGAATCAGCAAATCTACTAGTTTTGATTTCTTTTCCGGAATTCGAAGCCAAAAATTCTTTTGTTAATACTTTGAGGATCTTCCTTCGTTTTTATTGACTCATTCTGAGTCCACTTAGCTGATTCTGTGTAATCTACTGGATACTTCTACTGGATGCCCAGTATTGTTACTACCTTTATACTTGGGGGAGTCTTATGTTTTTCTGGGTCTATTTAACGTTTTTGGGGATTACTGTTTTACTACTGGAAATGCATCTCCTGGTACTAAACCAAAACTGAATTGCGATTTTCATTAGTTATTAGGTATGACCATATTATGTAGTGACGGTATTGATGGTATTAAGATACTTTAAAGAAATTACTAAATCATAGTCATTGTATTGTGTGAAGCAATACAACTATTTTTGCACTGAATCAAGCATAAAGTAATGTGTAAAATGCAGTTATTTAATTCTGTGTTATTGTTATTTTTCGATTTCACAGTTATTGAGAAATTACGTATTTCGGGAATCAGTGCGGGTGGAATGAAAAATAAAAATATGCACAGCTCTTGTTGTTGATGTTAATTGTTATCAAATCTAAATATTAATTTAGACTAAGACAATTTTTGACAGTTTGTTAATTTATTTATTTGATTCAATTTTTATACATACATATATCGAAAATATCAAATCCAGAAAGTCACAAGGATTCGATCAGTTTAGTTAGTCAATGTTTCTAGCTTCTTCTCCCTCTGGATTAACAGCGAATTTCCGCTGAATGCCGTAAAAGTGGGACTTATGTGGAAGTTAAAGTTGGAGCTTCTGTTAGCCGACCGCTAGGTGTCGCTGTACATTCAAATTTAGTACAGCGCCATCTAGCGGTCGGCTTTTGTGGTAGTTTTGAGTTTTGTACTGTGCAAAAAATTGCACTTCCATTTTGGGTTTCACTTTTCGGCAGAAAACAATTTCAATTATGTATCAATATAATGCATCACTGAATCATACACACCGTAGACATTTTCTCAATTGCGGCCATTTTAAATTTGTATCAAAATGAAAGTGCCATTTGAATGAGACAAAGGAATTCTGTCTGGTCGAACAATTTATCTATAAAAATATTTTAAACAAATATAACATGTTGTCATATTATACTACATATATTTTTGGTAATACTATATTTTTATGAGAAATTCCGATTTAAAAAAAAAATAAATAGAAAAAAGTATTAAAATATGAAGATATATATTAAAGATTTATCATACAATTTAGATTAATTAGTTCTACCCAATAATGACTATTTAATAACTATTACTATTAATTATTTTTTATTACGCAATTTTCATCATTTTCTAGGTGTAAGTAATCATTTCCGCCCAAAAATTTCCCTTTGTCAAATTTTCAATGTGTTTATGAAAAAAAATAACAGCGACTATTCACAAAACCTTGTATACCCGTATGTATTCGTTACTAATTTGGTACCCGTTACTAATTTTGTAACCGTTATGAATTTGGTACCCGTTATGAATTTGGTAACCGTTACTAATTTGGTACCCATTACTAATTTGGTACCCGTTACTAATTTGGTAACCATTATGAATTTGGTAACCGTTACTAATTTGGTACCCGTTACTAATTTGGTACCAGTTACTAATTTGGTAACCGTTATGAATTTGGTAACCGTTACTAATTTGGTACCCATTACTAATTTGGTACCCGTTACTAATTTGGTAACCGTTACTAATTTGGTACCCGTTACTAATTTGGTACCTGTTACTAATTTGGTAACTGTTACTAATCTGATAACCGTTACTTTTGAACTTCGCATTAAGTTCGTATCAACTTTCAAACATTTTCGATGCTAATCTCACTTTAAAAATGATCACATTTTCTTTTGTATCAAATGAGTTTTAAATACTCCACACTAAACCGATTTGTACAAATCTCGCATAGATATTTCATATACATTCTTACGATTTACCAAAGTAACGGTTCAACAAATACATACGGAAAATTGCATCTTCATATATTCCAAGCTTTACGGCTAAATTCCCGTTATAGTTAACCAGTAGGTTCTGGATTCCATAATTGGAATTGGACCCAATTTTTTTCGGAAACAAAAACTTGACATCTTAATCTTCCAAAATTGAAAAATGTTTTTTTGGGAAAGAAGGCATAAACTTGTTAAAATCCTTCATTATTATTATCATCGTTGTATAACTCATAGTTTTGTGGGTATTCGATATAGAAATTTCGTAATATTTTCATCTTGTTGCGGTCGGTCTTATTCACTCCGTTTTTATCTAATCATTGTCTATCTTAGTTAAAATATTATATCTAAAGTTTTTTTTAAAGATAGACAACGATTGAAACGAACCAGTTTGCGCGTGCGCATCTTCATAAAGCTCACTAAAGCTTTATGCGCATGAGCAAACGAGTCGATTCGAACTTGACACGATTATATAGTGTGCAATTAAATGTTAAAAGATGTCACTAACTGCTAAGTATGAACATATTTAATAAATCTGTATATTAATAAATACATATATTTATCTAAAAAAAAATATTTAAAGTGCACTAAGATTAAGTTTAAAATGTTGAAAATTCGTTGTGGTACCTGAAGGTGTAAATAATATACAGTAAAATGTCTGCATCTTAGTAAAATATTGAAATAATTTCCCCTTGAAATTTATATCTTAGTCTGATTTAACTAGATATTGTACAAAAAAAATGTTAATCCCTGTTATACGATTGAAAATCAATAGAAGGATAATAATTTTTCTTTTTTTTTCAAAATTTTGCTTAAAAGGACAGCAGGGTTATATTACATAGATAGTGGCGCCAACAAGTAATTGTTAAAAAGTTTATGAAACAAAACACAAATGTATACAGTCAAACGTATTGCGCATGCGTGTCATGCGCACAAGTTGCATCTCCAACATTTTATTTGAAACAATTGCTTCCACAAACATTATAATCATAAAATAATGTGATAACAAAAGATTAGCCGCCATTTTGTGTTGTACTTAAATATTTAAGTTTTTCTATTTTAAAAATTAATTTTATTGTAACAGCGGCAAAATAAAAATTAAATGCAAAAAAATATATATGTTGCGATATAAATCAAGGGCGAACTTCAGAGGGGGGTATTGGGTTCCCCCCTCCCCCCTCCTCCAGACGGGTTTTTTGAGTACTGTGAAAATTCTACCACAGTACATACTTAGAGTCAAATCAAATTATCAGAGTTATACTTAAACTTGTATAATATTTCAAATTTCTAACTGTTATTGATTTTTTTGTTCGCCTCTTGAGCCCCCCCTCCAAATAAAACCAGGATCCACTCTCGATACAAATAGCACGTTGAATCTGGTTGGCCTCTTGCAAAGAGCTTGAATTTAATTCTTAGACCAGTGCTCCTAAACTTTCAATATTTACAACTCAATTTTCAAATAAATACCCCTTGCCCCCCCACCCCTCGTTATGTAATTATAATGTATTGAATGATTCGATAGGGTTAAATACTTTGCTGATAACTTTTGGCTGTCTAGGTGACTAAATTCCTGATAAATTGTAGAAATTTATAATGGCAATTTTTGATTATATATAAATCCATTGGAAAACTTAGCTCTGATAGTCTCCTCTCTTTTCCCCTACGGTAAGCAGGAGCCTTTTGGAGTTTGAGAATTGTTTTAGACCAGAAAATACATGGAATTTCTGATAGGGGAATCATTTCCAAAATTTGGTAGTTTGGGGGAATTGAATTTAGATAACATATCTTTTGAAAAGCTTCGCTTTGTTCCCCCCTCCCCGTAGGGATGGGAAGCCTATAAGGGCTTAAGAACTGTTGTTATAGATCATAAAATACATGGACTCTTATAAAGGGAATCGTTGAAGTCAAGTTGTTGAGTTCAAATAGTGCAATCGGGAAACATCGGTTTTTCCGAGGTTTTCCGTTTGTCAGGCGATTAATAATGAATGCTTTTGATCAGATATCATCGGATAGAGTGATCCGATTAAATTTATCATGGGACTTATGGGGGAAACGTTCACTCTAGTCCTACAATTTCTTTAATGAAAATCCCATAATACAAAATTTTGTGGAGCTTTAATTTTTGGAAAAGATTTGTCAAAAAATCTTATCATAAGATTTAGCTATTTGTTTTCTTTGAAATTGTTGAAATGTTTTTTTTTTTAAAAATTAGTGACATTTAATTGTTGGAGTGCTTTGCGCATGTCCATCATGCGCAATGCTTTAACGTTTGACTAAATACGATTTGTTTTTAAAAAAAAAGCGGTTTTTGCTTAAAGTGACTTCAGATCAAAATATTGTTCTGAAAAATATATATATCTGTTAAACCGAAACTGTTATACTGTACTTTTCACTAAAAGCTCTTAGATATGAAAAAGAATAAACATCACATCATGTACTGTTAGGCTCTTGTTTTCTACTGTGGGAGTCTTTGGTATGTGAAACAAAAAAAGACATTTTATACCACTTGCCTTTATTATTAAAAAATGATGAAAGTTTGTTTGATTAGAAATTTTTTATATAAAGAAAATTATAAAAAATAAAACAATTCACTCGTTCAATTCAAATTTTACACTTGAGACTGGACTTTCTTGTTAGATTGTAATTTTTTCGTGACGTCAACGAAATGGAGAATTGGCCGAAACAAATGATCGACGATTTGTATTGTTGGTCACGGAAATATTATAACCTAAAAAAGAAAATGCCTTACTTATACCTTAACACTTCTTGATGAAGAAAATCACCTTTATGAAATATGAAAAATGCAACAAAAATTGTAGAATTTTATTATTGTTATATAAAATGAAGATATATTAGAAGTTCTATATACATAAATATATTGAATATTATAAATTGTAAAAGAGAAAAATATAAATCCCAAAAATGGTTAGTTCTTAACGCCTTCAGACTATAAAACAAAAATTATGAAAAAAAAATTTAAACATGTGCACATTTATACACATAAATTTTATATTTTTGTAATTTTATTACCGTGAATTATAATAAAAAAAAATCTTATATATTTAATGTATGTCAATTTTAGGAGACAAAAGCTCGAGCTTTGAACAAATTATATTAAAACTATAATTATAAACATGTATAAGTTATAAATTATCTTGATATTCTGGTAATAATAATAAAAATATAAAATTTCAAAAAAAAAATCAACCATAGTTAGAAATAAAATTGTATTAGATGTAAAATGTTGATATACGTCATAATTGTTTATTGAAAAAAAATATATATCAAAACCTACTGTGATTCCTGACCACGTCTAAAAATTTTTCGGCAGCCGGTGCACAAAAAAGAAGCATGATTTTACCAAAAATTTTGCGTTGAAAAATTTATATACTTACAATTATTAAATTATTAAATATATATTATATACATATATTTATATAGATGTGGACCACTTATTAAAATTTATTCATAAAAGAATTAATGAAATCCGATTTATATATACCTACCTAATACTAAATGTATGCATGTCTAAAAAAAAATCTCCTTCGTGTTTCTAACGATTAAACATCATACATGTTTAGATTGTAATGTGAGGAAATGATTGCAGATGTCGCTGGAAAATTTGTCGAAAAACGCAAACCGATTTTGTTATTACCATATCGGCTTACCAATGCAAATTGTTATCAGGCTAATTCGTAAATGATTAGCAAATCACGACAAATTTTCCATTGAAGATGAATCAAAAATTGTTTAGAACTAAAGAAAAATTATTAGTGTGCTATGTTATTTTTGTCGAAACCATATTTTTCTATACAAAAAAAAAATGATTTTTTCTTATTATCAAATAATTATTTGCATCACCAAAGAAATGATAAGCGAAAAAGAAAAACAAATCAAGGTGTGAAAATGGTGAAAATTATGTCGACTTCAATAAGATCATTTCTAAATGTCGGCATTACATTCAATTGTCAAAACAATATGCGGTGACATTCACAAAATGTCCGCTTTCTTATTATAGTTTTCATTTGTTAAATTTAACCTATAACTAAATATAATTATATGATAAATATAAATCAATTAGTTAAGAAACTATTTAAGGTTATTCTATATTTTTAATAAAAAAAAAATGATGATTTTTCAGTTTTTCTTTCTGAATGACAGGATGATGTACAACATGAATGGTGCTTTTAAATCTAATCATTTGAACATTTAGTTTTTAATGATTGTATAATAAATTGAAATAAAAGTGATTGTGTTTATAAACTTTTCATTATTAAATTAATAAAAATATTTTTTTTTCAGAATGTATTCTACTATTACGTAGATCACGGGTGGCCAACTCAAATTTTTATTTCCACACACATGTTAGGTGATCCGGAAAGTAATATCCTTTTTTCAAATATACTCTAAAGTTTTTGGACAGTTATTTATATTCGACGGGTTTATTAAGGATTTGTGTAAGAACGTACAACAATAAACCAATTTATATTGTTACGAAAATGTTATTTATTTCACTCAATACTCTTCTTTATTTTAACAATCACCATTTCATATTTATAACTAATTGTTTATCACTCACCGTTTATATGGCTGTTTATTAGACTAATTCAAAAAAAATTATGATTTTTTATTCTTACTTATATCAAGAAGTTGAAGAAATTAAAATTTTCGTAATTGAACTTTAAAAAAATCATTTGACATTGATGATCATCTAATCCACTTAGATAAACATTGAAAATGTTTTTAGTAACAACTTTGCGTTACTACCCTGTAACACTTGAAGAGCATACAATACCGATTTGGTTTTCCTTCGGATTTTTGATCTTATCATTTCAATGTAGATTTCAGAATATGGTAATTTTTTATAAGTTGATAAGTCGCTCTAATCATAAAATATTTTTAGTACCATTTTGAAATAATTTATAAGCAAATAAATGGCAATTAAATGGGTTTAAAAACAATACGGCAATGAGGTGGCATCCAAATGGGATATAGGGGATGTAGGAGGGGGGATATTGGTCCCCAAATAGTTTAGCCGTAATTAATAGATTTCAAAAAATTAATTATTCAGTCATTGATAATATAAAATGTTAAGATAATAGGGTTTTTAGGGATATATAATAACAAAAAATGCAGGAAAATTTAGAAAACTTTTTAAACTTTTTTAAACCACAAAAATAAAACAATAAGAATAACCAAAGAAAACCTCCCCCCTCCAAACAAAAAATTGGAGAAAAAAGGCATTATTGAAATGATTTTTCCTCTGTAAATTGTATTTTCTCGAAATTTTCCACTATTGTTATCATAGAAAAAAACCACGGACCACTGGTTGAGAATTGCTAGTCTACACTATAGTTTGTGCCAAATAGAATATCCATAAAATAAATTTTTCAGGTTTTTTGGATCAATTTAATTTATTGTTACTCACTTCCGCTACGTTTCATCAAGTATTGCGACTTCCTCAAGCATTTAATACATCCAAATATAATAAATATATAAAAGATTAAACAGTATACAATTTAAACCTTTTTTTTTAACAATTTAATTACAATTGTAATAGAATTGTCATTTGTGTTAATTTTAATTTATTTTTTTTTCAAGGTATAAATTTTATATTGTATTATCTGTTTTTATATATATATTATATTTTTATGTATTGAAAGCTTGAGGAAGTCTCGATATGTGACGAAACGGAGTGGAAGAGAAAAACAATTAATTAATTTAATCCGAAAAAACCAGAAAAATTAATTTATGGTTATTCCATTTGGCACTAAATATTATTCAAAGGGATCTGAGGAAAATATGTCATAAAATAAATGGATTAACCTTAAAATTCCCTTATTACTGAGGAATAACCACAAGGAGCACATTGGTGTACCAATGAAGAATAAAACAACAGTATGGTAACAGAATTTTTATTTTATATTAATAATATTAAGTTATATAACAACAAACATAAGTTCATGTCGTATTGAGAATTAATTTTTATGAAAACAATATATTGTTTTATTTATAGTTAATATTTATTGTAGATGATGATGATTTTGATGTAATTTATACGATAATTACGCTCTACGATTTAATTTTCTGTATTTAAAGTTTTCTTCACCGACGATTTTCAATCACAAAAACATATTTGAAATTATCCGTA
The DNA here is from genome assembly GCA_958496175.1 of Sisyra terminalis. NCBI lineage: Eukaryota > Metazoa > Arthropoda > Insecta > Neuroptera > Sisyridae > Sisyra > Sisyra terminalis. Next base: position 2,179,132 of record OY292280.1, read on the forward strand.
AATGCGTAGCCGTGTGACTTAATATATTACATGTAGCCATGAAAGACTTGAAATCGGTGAATCAAGTGGACAATGCATTTAATGCTTGTTCACATGTTCGCAATTTCAACGTTAAAATCAATTGTCATCTTTCACGGTTAGACATTGTTTTGTTTTTATTGCTACAATTGTTATAACCTTGTGATTTTCATTTGTTATGGCTATATTTCGTGAATTTTTTCAACCTACAACAAATAATATTTTGTCTGCCTTTTACATTTATTTTTATACTTGGATTTTCCCTTTATATATTTATACTTATTTTAATTATTTATTAGTAAGATATTTTATCTTTTTTGGTTAATTATTTTCTTCATTTTTTTTATAATTATAGTGACGTACAACAAATAGTAAATGAAAGTATACGATGAATAATTTTTTAAATATTTTCGATAATTAAAATTTAAAAATAAATGTATTGTTTCACTTGTTTTACGCATTGAATATTTTTTACGCTATTGAATAATGTCGCTGTTAGATATAAGCAACCACTAGATAATTTTTCAACAAAAAATTAGGAGGAAATATATTTGCACTTACACTAGTGCTTTTACAAAATCACTAGTGGAGGCTTAGTCATGCGCATTATATCGTTTATATTCAAGTGAATAAAAAAAATTCATTTGCGATCACAAAATCATACGAAAGGGGATAAATATTAAGATACTAGTCATTTTTTTTTAAATATCTTTGGCCCATATCTATTATTTTTTTGCATTAGAGGTTTGGATATTAGCTATGCTAGTTGTTTGTTTTTTTAATTTTATTTATTATAATATCTTTTATATCTGGCAGTGTATTAATATATTTTACAGAAAAAATCTGGAAAATCTTACTTTTTTCCCCTTATAGGCCTTCATTGTTATTGAATTTGCAAAACAAATGAACGCTGAAAAACAAACAAATGAAAACAATGTCCTCAATTCTTCTTAAAAATAGTTTTTTTTTTTCGGGAAGACAAATTTTTATCTAAATTGAAAAATAGTTCGTTGTTTTACAACAATACCGTTAATGTAACAAAAGAAAAACTAATCCAGCAGTATTCTCTGCTCCGAATTCTGCGCAGATCAGGACGAGTGTGTCGTTGCGTAAATTTGTCTCAAGAATTTGTAAGAATTTAATGAAGAAATATTGCATTTTGAATAGCAGCACCGTACAACGCACACCCAACGATTGGGCCAACGTTGGCTCATATCCGATATGAAAAATCGCTTTTGCACTATAATTAAACCATAAAAATTCGTCATTACTGTAATGCAAGTTGCCCGACCGAATATATGTTATTCGTGAATTTTCGGAAGCGATCGGCAAATGGAAACTCTATCGATTCGGATTATTAAATTTATTTTTCTACTATATACAAAGGCCAACATATATAGAATTTAAAAAAAATGTCTAGAAATTGACTTGAAAACAAATTAGTCGCACCCAAATGCGAGCATATTTTGGTCATGTCTCCAGAATCGGCTCATTCCGACTAGCTTCGCAACCACGATTTTGTAACGAATTATTAACAAATTATGGAGTCAAAAAATTAATGGATATTATGGAAATACAAAAAAAAACACATTACGTTTAAATTTCAAACAATTTGTGATGTAAATTTGATAGAAATGGGTGTTGGACAAAACAGAACATATCATACTTCTATGATTTTAAGTTCATTTTTTTTAAATTTTCATATCTCTTAATTCTCGAGTTTCCAAATACATATCATACGTAATTTGTTTTTTTTTTTAAATATTGTTATGTTTTGTCTACTCACGAAATGCAAAATTATTACAAATTTAATGTTACCAAGTGTTTATTTTTCATTGACGTGAGTGTTCTACAACCATTGTTTTCCATAATTACCTATGTAAAGGTAACGAAAAATTGTTTACCGTTAGTATTAGTTACCAAAATAAATTTTTGTTCTTATAGTTTATCATACGTCACATAAAATATACAAGTAACGTTTCGTTATTTCGAATCAAGCAATGTACTAGTTACTTAGTAACTAGTTACTAAGTACTTACTTAGTTACTTAGTTGCTAAATAGTTACTTAGTTACTTAGTCACTAAAGTTACTTAGTAACTAAGTTACTAAGTAGTTACTTAGTTACTAAAGTTACTTAGTTACTAAAGTTACTTTGTAACTAGTTTCTAAGTAACGAATTCATTTGTCTTCAAATATGTAAACAAAGAAACGATACATCTTCTCACTCCGTCTGATAAATAAACAGTGTGCAACTTTACAAACGTCCATATAATTTGATTGTATTTTAACCTAAATGATACACATTCATTGCTTTATACAAATATTAAGAAGCATTCATTAAAACAATTACAATAAATCAATAACAAAGGATCTAAACTCAAATAATGGAGAAAATACAATACCAAGGAATAGTTTCATTCAAAGAAAATAACCCGTTTTAAGACCATTTGTCCATAGACCTAATTGAGAATGACTAGAACACAAATCCAAAACCTATAATTATTACCATTTACTGCCCTCATTGCATAACTTTTATTATTAGTTACTATTTATTACTATTAGTTTTGTCAGTTATCATTTGAGCAAAATGTCTCAATCTTTGCATTTGGTCACAAAGATTGAGCATTCATTTGTTTGAATTTGTTAGAATTAGCGTTTGAAATTGTTATCAATATTCTCCTTGAAACTATCATTCAGGCAGTATTTGATTTTGAGCAAATATTTTCCTACTCTCTCTTTCTCTCTTAAAGATACGACACCGATTCGTTAAGCGATCCACAAACAATAGACAAACGTAAACAAAACAAGTGAGCATATAAACAAATGAACAACGAATTTGATTCGGTTATAACAAAGAAACAATCACTTTTAAGTGACTTAAATTCTAGTAAATAACTACTATGGTAACAATGGACTAATGAAATATTTTAATCATAGACTAATTTAGTTCTGTGGGATTCATTTCACTCAATAGAGAAACCAGAAATTCAAAAGTAGAGATCATGATATTTTACTCGAGTAAAAAGTTACTCTCACTACTTAGGATTTAAAATGAATAGTTCCTATAGTCAATTGTCTTTTTTTTTCAAAAAAAAAAGCTGCGCCAAAAGTCGACTGCGCAATTACGAGTAGTATCCTTTGACAATTACGATGAAAATGTGTTTTTTTAATTGTTTTGGATACATATCCTCCACTATTGTTGTTACGGATTTGTGTTTACTTGGCGAATCACAATATTTGTTATCAACATTTTTTTGTTCAAAATGAGATTTATATAAAAAATTCATAGGCCTACTGGTGGCCGAGTGGTCAAGGTGACCACTCCAAAACTGATAGGTCCAAATTTTCAATATTTCTCGGTTACAGATTTTTATTAACCCTAGAGTCACTCAAGACCTTAGCAGTTAAAAAGCGACGATAAGTAACATTAACAAAAATGCATATTTGGAAGTATAACAGTTCTAACGATCGCCATAAAATCGGTATGTATAAGTGATATTCGGTTCATTTTGTTGCAACTTTCCATCAGATGGCACTATAGTCCTTCAACTTTTATACCGATCAACCGATTGCTATGAAAATTAGTATTTTTATGTAATTTTTTGTGGGCCATTTTTTTGAAGATATCCCTTTAACTGTAACCTCCCACCAGATGGCGCTGTAGTATATCAACTTGTATATCGCGCAACCAATTGCCATGAGCTTCGGTATATATAAGGAATTTTTCGTGCTGAATCTGTGATATCCTTTTTGTTGTAAATTTTCCACCAAGTGGCGCTGGAGTATGCTGTATGAAGTATATTTTTGTGGCCAATTTATCTAGGGTATCTTTATTTCTGTAATTTCCCACCAGGAGGTGCTACTATCAACTCTCTTCTCGATCAACCGAATACCAAAAAAGTTAGTAGGTATATGTAAAATTTTGTACGCAATTTATTCAGGGTATCTCTACTGAATGTGGTATCCCTTTTGTTGTAACTTCCCACTAGGTGGTGCTGTAGTCTATCAATTTTTATACCGCTCAACCCATACATGTTTGAAGTTAAACATCAATTTTGATTGTTGTCCATGTTTTTATACTAAAAATCAACAGGAAACAGTTGGAAGACCATTTGCGCATGGCAACTGAAAGATATGGTACTACTGTCACAACTGCGCATGTGTTATCGCTTAACGCAACGGATTAACATACTAACACAAACAATTAAGAATCGGTGAACAATCGACGTGCAACAGAAAACAAAATCGGTTTAAAACCAATAAAATGATCAAATCACATTTAAGAGACCAAAACAATTCGGCCATAGAATTATTGTTCTTATTACCACATTTGATAGGATATTAAGCATTTAAATTATATCCTTAATCGATCGAAATCCTATATCATTCGTCGATTGTTTTTTTTTTTTTTTTTTGGGGTAATAACAACAATTGTTTCTATAATAACAAATGAATCAACAACAAAAAATACAAAATTCTACTTATATACTTATAATTATTATTACAAATGCTGTTTATCTTTCCTATTGGTTTATTCATTTGTTTTATTAATAAATATTTAAACATATCGCGCACGCATATTTCTTATGACAGTTATTTTTTATTTTATTTTTTTTTTTTTGATTAAATAATATTTTACATAATAATTAATATGGGTACTATTAATTAATTAATATATAATTGTTTTTATTAATAGCTTATAGTCACTATTTGGAGTACTTAATGAGCTCATAAAAAATGTATTATTTTATTATTTAATTATTTTTTTTTTCATATTTAAATATCAATTTATTTCATTTTTTTTCCTTTGGTTTCAATTCTGTTTTATAAAATCAGTAGAAATACGTTTTTAATAATTCATTATTAGTTTATTAATACTATAATTATTAATATTTATTTATTTTTTTTTAAATTTATTAAGATATAAATTGCCATATTTTCATTCATATTTTTATTTGCCATTTTTTAAATGAATCATTTAAAAAAATCTATATTGTTTTAAGTCTAAATATTTTTTTGGTAATTTTTTTTTCTTTTTTTGAAATCAATAAGTTTGGAATAAATCGATAATCTGATATAAAACGATTGTCTCATGATTTTCAAAAAACGATAAACATTATGGAATCAATATATATATAATATAAAATAACTGTATTATATTATATATATTTGAAGATAAATAAAATCGGATCAATCGATTTATTTCTACGAAAACAATACGACTATGTATATGAAAGTAAATATGCCCATACTGCGCAAGCGAAGAGGCGCGTGGTGCATGCGTGTAAATATGGCCGCCAAACACTAACATATATCAAGGTTAAGTAATTTATTGCAAATTGAGTAACACCAATAATCACATTAAACCAATCCGGCCATTTAATGACCTATAAAACTAAGACACCGAAATAATTTTATTAAAAATTTAGTATATTTTCCCGACAATGATTTAAAGGCTTCAAGGACGTTGGGTCAAATAACAAGATTTAACAGTTGAAAATTCATAACACTACTACTACTACGTTTGTCACCATTTTTAACATCAGTGCAATTTCTTCCAAAACTGATGATAATATCGAAATTGACGGTTAGGTTCTAAAAATATATTGTATATAAACCCTTTGGATATTATCACGTCGTTTAAAAATCGATTGCGTGAGATATATAACCAAAAATTTATTTGTGTAATAAAGCACTGTACTTGTTAATGCGCATGCGCAACGTCCTTAAAAGGGACCCAAGTCTTGGAAAAATGGCAACTGTGAAACAATTAGATTTTGATGATTAACTTGGGTTCTTCGACAGAAAATTTCCACAATGGACCGTTCACAAAATACATCTTCCCTTATTTTCGTCACGCTATGTCACATTTTCTGTGATTTTGAGGCAATACTAAAATTTTATTGTACGGCGTCAATATTAAAATTTGGCGCCAAAAGTGTAAACTTCCGATAGAGGGCGGAAAAACGCCAAGTCGGAGCACCAATTGTTGTTTATATATTTGTCAGATAGTTAAGGGGAAAATATGTCAAGTATTATAAATAAAATTAATATTTTGTTAATATAGATCAAAATCTGCGTTTGTAATTTTATTCCGACTTCTTCAGGTATCTTAAACTCAAATTCAATCAGTCATAGTAACATAGTCTTATAATGCCGGTAGACTTAATTACTTTGGTGGTACTGTGGAATTAATGTATCTATCGTATTTTTCATATTTTCAAACGATATAATGATAACCCTTACTAACCTTATCGAACAAATCCTGTTACTATCAGTACAAATGTAATGAAATTTTAAAAATCCAAAAAAATCGGTATCATCTTCCGATGACAACGATAAAATATGCCGTTTATGTATAAATTGCCTGAGGAAGTTGAAATAAACCCGAAAAAATGTCATGTAAATTGATTAAACGATAAAAACAGTTTTTTATTTTGATCTTTAATCTACTGATTCCCTTTAGCAGTTCAAAAATAAGGTACTATTAAGAAAAACTGTTTTTAAATTGCGATCGTCACGTTTTCATATATCTCCTCCCCCTCTCCGGACCCCATTGTCACTTCTTGTTACACTAAATGATTCTTTCTCCCCTGTTTAGTTTACGTGTACGCCTATTCATTATGACTTTGTGTTTTATTTTGTGTTCAAGGTGCCTGAGGAAGTCAGAATATAACTGACGACCTAACAACATGTCATATAAATTGAATAAATGTTATAAACCACAAGTCAAATTGGATTTTTACTCTGACTTTCAACAGTGATACTGTTTATACAATATATAAAATATATTGTGGTCTAATGTTTGTAATATAATTTTCAAACGTAAACTTGAAACGAAAGTTCAAACAAATGTATCATTGACGTATTACCCAGATACGTATTTCGATTGCCAGTGACTCATCACATAGCAATAATGGAGTGATTCAATACCACTTTATGACCACTGAGGAAGATTGCTTGGCAATCGAAATACGTACCTAGGACAATACGTCAATAATACATTTATTTGAATTAGAATTTAAATTTATGTTTATAGTTTACGTTTGTAAATTATATCAGAAAAATGATACTACAGTATATTTTATATATTGCATAAACAATATAAACCATTGTTTATCCAATTTTCAATCTCCTGATAAGGATACACAATTACGAAAACCGGAAACAAGTTAAGATAAAGTATTTTTTTTCATGAATTCCGATCTTCACATTTCTTTAAATCTCTGCAACACCCCTGACCCCTTTGTTTACTAAATAACTCCCCTCCCTTTGTATGGTTTATGTATACATTATGACTATGACTTTGAATTTAGGTTCAAATTTGAATTGGAATACATACCCTTCTGACCTCCTTGACCACCTTATCATAGCAAATAGCACCTCTGTATGATTTATACGCATTATAACCGAGTGTTTGAATTAGGGATCAAGTTGCCGGAAGAAGTCGGAATAAAACTGTTGAAATGTCATGTAAATTAACAGTTTATTTGATATTTAATCTTTTGATTTAATAATCCAATTATGAAGAATTTACGGCCCTCTTTGTTACACTAAATGATTGCCCCCCCCCCACCCGTATGTGGACGTATTTTTCGAACGGTCCCACTATGAAATTTTAGCATATCTCTCTTATTTATAATCAGTCAATTAAATGTTTCAATTAGTACATGAATAATGAATTCACTATTTACATGTAGATGAACATATTGTTACGGCGTCTGCGCAAATTAGAATGACTACACATTGTTACAATTTTAGGCATCGCTAATAATAAGTATATAATATCAGAGGACTAATTAGTATTTTTTTTAGTGAGGTTTTTTGATTTCTGATGTACTGCCAATGTTTCAGGCAATTAAAATAGTAAATCACAGTTTCGAATCTTTTAGACCTTTGTGTTGATGATATCTGGGACTGTTTGGCATTATGGTTTCATAAAATTATTGCAATTTTCCTTAATTAATTCCCTGGATTTAACGACGATTATATCTTTAAAAGCACATATTATATTTCACCACTTATTATTTAATAACATTGTTGCGTTCAATTTTGAAGGTTTATGCTACGATACTCCGCACGATTATGCAGACTATGTTTGTCTTAATAACGAATAGTGGCCAATTTTCGACTAGTAAAATCCTAAATACCAAATATTCCTCCGAAATTTCATATTTGTTTAAGGTGGCATCAGTTGTAAGGCGACAAAAATGATGTCAAAAATTTTTATTTTTTTTTGGCCAAAAGGTGCAATTAAAACATAAAAACCATTGAAACCATATTTAGTGAGCATTATTCTTAGTCTTTACAACCTAGTTAAGGGTCCTATGGAACTCTTGAAGCGCAACAGTTTCGTTTTGATTTATTTATTTATATTTTTTTTCAACAATAATAAAATATTAAAATTATTGGAATGAAATTTTTTGAGTTCATAATGATTTTTTGTACAAATTTGTTAAGGGTAGTTGGGTAGTCTCTTCACATGTAAGTAATATTTTAACAATATTTTTTTTTTAGTAATTAACATGAGTCAATTATATGACGCACATAACAATTTACATATTAATTAGAATTCGGCTCCATTCAGGCCCCGTCTTAGGATATTTTTGTGGCCCACACTTATTAAGTGTACGGGCTCATTCATTCCCCCCCCCTTCCAACTTTAACATTTCTCATCCCCCACATATATTTAATACCTAATTAACCATTATAGTGAAAGCCATTTGTCGTCGAAGCCAGGCCCGAATTACTAACTAAAGCAATGAAAACTCTCCAAAAACTTGGGACAAAAATTTTGGTCAAATTTTTCAAAAATGTTATCCCCCCCCCAAGTATTAATTTGGTGTTTTAGTTTTGTGAACTGTCCCCCTCTTCTGCAAGGAAAATTGTCATTCAATGTTGGAGCATTGACGACGATGTAGGGGCGATATCGTTCCCTTCGGGAATTCAGACATTCGGTGTCCAATGTCTAATTTTTGGATGAAATAATGCCCAAATTTTTGAGTAAATCAATTGCTAGCACCCGCACGTTTCTAAGTCGTCCATTTTGGCGATTTCCATAAAGACAAAAATGACATCACAGTTTACTCTAATTCTACCCCTATTACCCCCACAATTTATGTATTATCAAATTATATAAAACATTTATCCAGATATACGTTTTTGGCATTAAAAATTCAATTGTTTGCGGTTGATTGTATGATAAAACAGAACATTAAGTAATCAGATTTACGTTTCCGAGTTGAAAAATAGTGTGGAATTGAATCTTTGACAAAACAGAACAAATCAGAACATATTTAAAATAAATTTAGTCTACATTTTTTTTGATATAAGTACAATTATTAAGCTATAAATTACAAGATTTACGTTTCCGAATTGAAAAATAGCGTGGGTTTGATTCTTTGACAAAACAGAACAAAGAGCGTTCAAAACATATTTAAATCAAGTACATTTGAACATAAGTACATTTATTAAATTTCCAAGTTTAAGACTGTGTGACTTACGTATTTCGACTATTATTTGTAATGTTCTGTTTTTTTTTTTTTTTTTTTTGATAAACTCAATATTTCAATCGAAATGTTATTATTAGTGACTTGATTTATATTTCCGCGTTACAAATAGCTTGGGATTGATTGAATGACAAAACTGAACAATGACTGTTCAGAACATGTATGAAATCAATTTAACTCTACAATTTTCTCGATATAAATTCCCAAGTTTTAAAATGCTTGACTTACGTATTTCGACTTAGATTGTTAATGTTCTGTTTTTTTTCCAGTTAAATGCAATATTTCAATAGAAATGTTATTAAAAGTTACAAGAAGTTACAAGATTTACGTTGCCACATTGAAAAATAGTATGGGACTGATTGTATGACAAAACAGAACAAAAACGGTTCAAAACAAATTTAAACTCAATTTAGTCTACATTTTTCTCGATATAAGTACAATTAATAAATTCTCAAGTTTTGACAACCGTGACATACGTATTTCGACTTATTTGTAATGTTCTGTTTTTTTCCCAGTCACGTTTGGAATACAAAAAGATAAAAATATTGCTATTAATCTATTGCTTACACCTGATATTTCTAACCTCCATTTTACTAAATAGTGACTTTATTGTTAGTAATGATTTGCGGCATCGAATTCATGAATTGTGAATTCATGAATTGAATTGATGAATTGATTATTCAAATATTGAAATGTCAGAATATTTAAACTAGAAATTTGAGAGCAAATACTGAATATTTATGGATAGTGATCAGATAGACTATCGAATTCATTCGTTTTTTGAGAATTCAATATCGAATTCATGAATTCGATGTGCAACACTAGTTTCTAAAAGGAATTCGTGGCCTGACTTCATTTGATTTCCTCATACGTATCAAGGGCACAGGCTTTCAAAGCACTTTCATTGGTTTCAGTGAATACTTAAGATATAAATGCGTGCTTTCTACGTAGATTTTTGTACAAATTTTAATTTTACTTTTTCAACTATTGAAAAGGTAAAAAAAATCAATTTTGATAAATTTTTTATGTTGCCTACATTCGCGTGGTTGTTAGTGTTTAGTAGAAACTTAGTGCCTAATTATTTATTTTTTTTTCGTTTAGCTGATTTAAATTTTTTTCGAGTGAGTTTAGTCAGTGTGGTTTGTGGCTTTTACTGGAGGAAAATGATTTTTTTTTTGTCTTAAATTATCATTAGTAAAATTGTCAGTTTTTCTAGAACTTTTTTCGCTAATTTTCAGGTGCATGTTATTAGGATACTTAATTATTTATTTTTTCTCAATAATAAAAAAAAACAAATTTACATTTCTTCGCGGCCATCTTTCAAGTGTGTCTTCAGTTGTTTTTTTTTTGTATTCGAAGTTTTTTTGTTTTATTTTTTTTTTTTTTTTGGTTTTTTTGTTTTTTAACTTTACCTCTACACTACTATGTTTAAATCGAATTTGGCTAATTTACCATTTGCTTTATCATAGTTTAATATTATTAATTATTAGAATTATTTATTAACAATTTATTTAATAGATAAACTTTCTTTATAAAGTGGATTTTTGGATACACAAAATGGAGTATGAACGTGTTACTTGAACGCTTGTGCAGTTTTTCATTTGTTTCGTATTCAAGTTTCAAAAATGGAATCTTAAATCTCGATTTTGCAAAATTGATTGTAACCACGATTTATTTCGATAGGATTCATTTGTCAAATCCATACTGTTGATAAACAAAAAGCAAATCAACCATAAACAAAAAACTATCATTTGTTTTTTTGTTTAAACAAAACAAAACACTGTTTTGATTCAAATTTCGGAGGAGATTGTTGGTGGTATATGTAGATGGAGCTATTTCGATTTTCGTTTGTTTTTTTTGTTTGACAGAATAATTATTTGTGTTATTATTATTATTATTATTATATTATTAGTATTAGTTTTAATATTTTTATATGAATGACACTATTTTCCACGATATATTTCGATAATTCGATCCTGATCAACGTATTCGAATATGTATGGAGCGTCCATTAGAATTCCAATCGTGCCGGCGGTGGTGACCAAAAAGAACATATATAACTGCAGTCGGTCAATTACCATTGCGACGTATTTCCAATCTTCACGGGTCTGAAATAAAAGACAATCGACAATTAGTGACCCAATATAGAGCCCAGCTAAAATTAAGGTTACCCCCTTTCTAATGAACCCAAAAAAGATTTTTCTTCAACTGAAATCAAGTAACTTGACGGTTAATACAAAAGGGTACCCAAGGGTACCCCAATAGTTTTAAAGCACCAGAAAATTGTGTAACATTAGTTTAATCTATTTTTCCCAATGGGTATTAAGGATGTGTCGTATTCCTTGATGGCTAAGCTGTGTTAAAAGCGTTAGTAAATTCTGGTCTACAAAACCGAAAATTCTGGGGAAAAACTAATCAAGCCTGGGATGATCGAAAAAGTAGCAAGTATTAAGAACTGGTACACCGGTTAAACCGGTATAAACATAGATAAAAGTATATTGAGTACCGTCATGATGTCAATACCATCTGGGCATTTCGGAAGATTTTTTTAGTAATTTTCTTAGGAGTACTTGGAAGTATAGTGCAAAAGATACATTAGCCTTACTTGGATATAAAGATCTTCGTTTCGAAGATGTTCAGCAATAAATTCGACGGCTTCGGTTGCTTTTGACGCTTCCGGTGAAAGTAATATCGAGTCGGAACTTTCACTTTCTCGTCTACAGTTGTCGGCTCCAATGCTGCCAACACCGACGCCCAAATCCGCATTCATTTTTCGATTGATTTTGCAGTTTGGATGGTGCAAATCCGAGAGTTCCATCACTTCAATTTTTTGGTTTTCTATCGGATTGAAGTCGTTTTTGATTGAGCTGCTACAACAAATTAACAAATATTAGTCAACTCCACCACTAATCCGTTGATTCATGATGGTTCTGGGAATCTGGGGATAAATACCTAATGTTTTTTGGTATTTCCGCGGGTGATCCGTAGGGATGTGGAGGTACCCCCATTCCGGGCATTTCCATCATCCAGCGAAGTCTCGTTTTTCGTGGTCGTTTCATAAATAACATTGCTGGGAGATGATTGAGAAACACAACACGTATCCATGATGGCATGCGATGTGTTCTCGGGCCCCGAAAATTCCAATTGATGATCACAACTGTCACGAGGATACTAACGGTGTTCATTATAAAAGTGAATAACAAATATTTAGCTATCAATGGCAGTACGAGAGATGTGGGCGGTAAAATCTTAGAAACAAGTAACAAGAAGACAACCAGTGATAGAAGAATGCTGATACCTAGCGTTACCTATTCAGAAACAAAAAACATGTATCAAATTTGATCACTTCAATTAATTCAATCGCTCAGTGCCCAGCATTATAAAAATTCAAACCAACACTAAACCAGTTAAGCAGGCCATTCACGCTCCAACTTGCAGTCCAACTAATGGTCCGACTTTCTGGATGTCCGACTGGATGTCTAGTCGCACTGGTTGGATCATTTAGAGGGACAACTAAAAGATCCAACTAGTAGTCCGACTAGTTGGACTGCAAGTCGAAGCGTGGATGGCCTGCTTTAGTATAACTTTTGTTTCGTAGTAAAGAATTTTCAACAGTTATCAACTTAATCTAGTCTCCGAATTTTACAGTTTCCAAAAATTTAAGGCTACTTTTGAAACCAAGTCCCAGTAAAGAGTTCTGGAAGTATTCATTTATTTGGGAAGCAGACTATAACCAAGAGTTAGCAATCTAATCTAGTTTTCCCAATAGGGAATTCTGGACGAATCCAGCTATAATTATGAGAATGGGATTATTCAACGTAAAGTTAACCATTCTACAGTTTTCCTGGGAATCTCCCAAGTCTTTGAATAAATGGATTATCTGGAATTGTTTTAGAAACCTTGACTGGGGAGTTAGAGGGATGAATGGTACGATGACTTAGCAATGGACGGATTTTGGATCATTGTTGATTTTTAAAAAGCAGAGTAACTTTCTGGGCACAATTTATACTTAATGGTACCAGAATATATCAATGGAAAACCTGTAGTATTGGTTTGTGGCATTGATGCGATTGGAGAAGTCATAGGCGTACTTACCTTTTCACCAGCTTCGGCTGGCAAATAGAAAACCAGTACACACAAAAATGAAATCAATACAGTTGGCAATATTAAATTGACGGTATAAAATAATGTCTTTCGGCGAATTATTATAAAAAATGTAATATCTGTTTCTGTCGGCTGATTGCCCTCATAAATATTCAGATAGGCGGGGACCTCAATGATGTCCCACGTACCCGACTTCCAGTAATCGGACAAATCGACAAAGTTCTTATTATTATATAACGCTAACGATACTTGGTCGCCATTGAACGTCCATGATCCGAATTTCATAATGCACGTTTGCTGATCGAACGGAAAGTATCTGACGTCAATTGTGCAAGAACTTTGGTAAATTGCCGGTGGTACCCAAAGAACTTCGCCGTTCGGATAAATCAACACGTTCGATTTATAACGAACCTCGTAGTTACCATCAGCGCTAAAAAATAAGAATACACATGAATATTTTTCAGAGTACCCCATACCTTGGTTCTAGTCTCGCTTAGGGGCCATCCACAACATAAAATCTTTTGGAATGAGGATCACATTCGTCTATATTCTTACTAAAAAGGATAATGCTAGGTTAAGCTAAAGAGTGGTGGTCTAGGAGTACCAGAATATGTCTTCCATAATTTATGAATGGTCCCTCATTTATAATAACTCTAGAGTTAATAAAAATCAGTAAACTGACAAACAATGAAAATTAGCCCGTTGCAAGACTCGAATCCAGTATCTACCGGTTTCGGAGTGGCCACCTTGACCACTCGTCCACCAAACTAAATGGTTTCTACTAGTTAATTTTTCGTACTTATTGAATAAAACGATGTCTGGTTTCCAGACTTTATCAGGAGGAAGACGAAGAACAGCAATCCCTCCATAGTCGGCTTCATCCCATTGGAGTTGGTAATCGTTCCAAACCAGTCGCAACCATACGTTTGACTTCATGATTTGATTTTTTTCATTCTGAAATAAATGGCACGTTTAGTCAGTGGTTCCCAAACGGTGAATGGCTCAGATCACTTACCACATTAATTAATTGGACAAATGCGAGGCCAAATCGTACATCGACTTTTTCGGTCATGTTCTGTACGGGACGGATGAGCTTATTATAACCACGAAATAAATCACGAACCAAACGCTCCTCGTCTTCAGAACATTTCCCTAAACACAAAAAAAAATGTTTAGAACCACTCCTAATTGAAGGCATTCCTAACGAAGTTAGTAGCAGAGAAGCCCGGCGGTTAAACGATGATTCGCGGGGTCGTGTATCTTTTTTAGCATATAGATATCACATAAAATTTTTTGATCTATTTTTCTTTTATTTTAATATGTATTTACCGTCGCTTTATAACCATCAAAATCTTTGCGACTCTAGAGTAAATAAAAATCAGTAAGTCGAGAAATTTATTCGATACAAAAGTGGAACCTAACCTTATTGAACTACGGTCTTTCTTAACACATGAAATTTTGTATTTCTTAATAATTTTCTGCTTACTTTCGTTTACATCATCACTTTCCTGTTTACTTATATTTAAAATATTTATTAATATCCAAATTCCAACTGTACAAAGAAACCCTATACTCAGTATGAAAATGTTGTTTTACATATACCGCTATAATTTACAGTTTTAAATTACCCCCGCTCTCTCTATCAATACAGAATTCACCTAATTTTAGTTCCCAAAATTTCCGGTAAGTATTTCATTTTAGTTCGCTGGAATCCAGGAGTGGTTCGCATCACTAGTGTACGGGAACTGAAAAACTTTAATATCAAAGCATACGTTTGAACGTAACTATATTTTTATAATGATTATTTCCTGTTTATTTCTCCGAGTATACATTTTAAATTCGTTCTGGTTGTGAGACTCTGGCTCCATGTAATTTCATTCAATTATCAATTGTTGTCATTTGTTAGTTGTGTTTAATATAATAATAACCAAATTTTGGTAAATAAGTCGACAGTCTTACTTGTGAGAGAAAAATTTAAGAGTAATTGTCTCAAATTGGAATTAGCAGAATGATGTCATTTGTTTCAATTGTCATTTCGATTTCGATCAATTGCCAATTTGTCAGCTGTGACAGCCAATTGGCTGTGAATATTTCACGGGTGGCTACTAGTATTTGATAATTGTAATGAAGCAAATTTAATGGGAAGTTATAGAACGGTTTTAAGAGGATAACTTCTTAGGTGGGACTATAAATACCAATTAAGGATATCAAAAGGAGTAATACATAGCGATAGCTGATTTGTTGTGTGGTAGTAAAAATTTTTTGGAAAATTCACCTGGGCCAATTCCGGATGTGATAATAATGACAATTAACCAACAACAAGTGGTCATTGCTGTAGGTCGCATTTTCGTCGGCTTTCCAAACGATGGGCCTCTCGACGTTCTAAATCCTAGCAATAATATGAAAATTATTTATTTATATATGCAACCCTCTAAACAATATTTACTTACAATTCAGATACGAATTTTGTAACAATGGATGACTTAAGCATATCCGCATTGTTATAATTACATGATGATGAAAATGTGTACATTATATATAGTTGTCAATTCGGCACAGTAGTTTATTTTTTGGGATTTTCTCGAAAAAAAAATATCCAGAAGAAATTTAGGTGAGATTATTATTTACAAGTCTTCGTTTTAGCTGCACGCATTTTTCGTTTTTGTTGCAATTTCCACGAGGTGATGCGAATGCAAGTGCTGATTTAGTTCTAAAATTGGAAATGTTATCCTTTTGAATTTGTTTAATGAATTTCGTAAAAATATTAAAAATATTTATAGTAGGAGTACGAATGCCGTAAACAATTTTCCCGAGATTAACAGAGGAGTGGTGGATTGATTCGACTTGGAAAAGTGGAAAATCGAAGTAAAACGCGATGGGACCGCGTAAACAAATGCGAAACAAGTGAAATTAATGATAATGATTTGAAAAAATCGGAAAATTCACGAGAAAAAGAAGGGTGAGTAGTTGGGAAACGCCTCGTCTTTCGTCGTGTATCAGTCGATAAGTCAGATGTCATTTGATTTGGTAAATTTATTTTTGAGGAAAAACCAAAGGAATATTTCAAAGTTTCCAATGAATTGTTGGGAGGAAATCGACAAAAATTATCCGCTGGGGTTTGTCAGGATGTAGAAATTGTTTTCGGCACTAATTTGCATCAGTAAAAATAATATTTCATTGAGAATAAACAAAACACCGTACGTCGAATGGGGGTGATTTCGTTGTGTTCACTTTTGTCTGCTACGGGCGTGTTCGAACCAAAAATTATTCGCGAATTAATTCGCCGAAAAATCGGGTCCACATCAAAAACTTTCACAAGCACATTATCAATTCACCGAACGAATAAATTTTACATGATTTTCACAGTGCTTGCCACAACATTTGATCACATTTAAGTCAGACAAATCATCCCCTAACAACTCATTGTTTCACGATAGTGTGTTTGTGAAGGCAGTCACACAACCACCCGTCGAAAGGGATGAAATCTACCCCGATACAACCCTATGGTTGTAACGTACGTATAAACCAACACAATCACAACGTTAAAGCTGTCAGTATATGCGAAAGCTCCGAAACAGCCATTGCGCATGTCTACGCGCAAGAGTTTTCCACGACGCCCAACCCCATTGACGACGCATGACGCTACTACAGTACCAATTCAACCCTAAACGAGAACCTCATTTCTCTTCCAATTTTCACATACTACACTTTTCTTTTTTTTCTTTTCTTTTTCAATAACTTATCCAAAAATTCTTTCAAATAAAATAACAAAAATATTACAACCCTTATTCAATGTGGATTACCTAAAAAATGTGTCATTTTGACCAAAAATATGTTAACGTGGAAGAATTTTTTTTAGTAATGAAGTATACCGATTAATTGTTTTATTCCCTAAATAATCCTAGTATATAATCCTTGGTTGATCAAAAATTATTTTTTTTTTTACTAAATTTGATGCAAATTATTCACTTTTGGTGTAAGATTCGGTGCTTGAATAATTTCCCATAAATGCTTCAGTAAAATCCGGAACTGTTCCAGATTTATAATGGTTGAGTCGTACAAAATTAGGTTTTTAAATATTTGATTGTTGCCATTTGAATTTGCTATAAAGAATATTCACTTCGGAATAAGGATTACAAATGCTTAAATACTTCAGCAAATTCTGGAACTGTTCCAGATCAATAATTGTTGGTTTTAGCGAAATTAATTTAAAGATTTTTTTTGGTTGGAAAACATTTTTTTCTTCGATAAATTGATAAATATTCTCTTTTTGTTAAAAAGTTTTTTCTTAAAAATTGCTCCTTAAATGCTTCGGTAAAATCCGGAACTGTTCCTGATTTATTATTATTGAGTCAAGCAAAATTAGATTTCAATCATTTGATTGTTGCCAATAAATTTAGCTATAAAAATACTACAAAAAGATTCGTAAAAAAGCTCCTTAAATGCTTCAGCAGAATTCGGAACAGTTCCTGATCTATAATTTTTGGATCTGGAAAAATTTTATTATAAAAAATATGATTAATGGAAATCATTTTTTTTTTCTAAAAATTAATAGATATTCACTAAAAATTAATACATTAAAGATTTTTTGGGTAAAAATTTCTCATTAAATGTGTCAGCATAGTTCGGAACCGTTCAAAATTTTCATCATTTTGTCAAGCAAAATTAGGTTTTCAATAATTTGATTTAGCTAAAAAAATATATCGTTAAAAAATCCAAAAAAAAGTCATGGAAAAGCTCCATAAATGCTTTAGCAGAACCCGGAACAGTTCCTGATCTATAATTTTTGGATCTGGAAAAATTTTATTATAAAAAATTTGTTTATTGGAAAACATTTTCATCTTCTATAAATTGATAAATATTCACTTTCTATTTATGATTTTTTGCTTAAAAGTTTCTCATTAAATGCCTCAGTTGTATTCAGAACCGTTCCAGACTCTCCATATTGAGTCATGCAAAATTAGGTTTTCAATAATTTGATTGTTGCCAATAATTTTGCTAAAAAATGAATTACATTTTTGATTAAAAAAAAACATCCGCAAAAAACCTTAAATACTTCAGCATAATTCGTAACAGTTCCAAATTTATAATTACTGATTTATGCAAATTTATCTTCTTTTAATGAAATTTCTTTGCCGCTAAAAGATGCTCTAATAATAATTTTTCAGCAAAATCCGGAATTGTTCATACTTATAATTTTTGGTCCTTGCAAAATTATTTTGGAAAAAAATTGTATTGAAAAACCTTTAAAATATTCACTTTTGGTAAAATTTTGGGCTTAAAAATTTCTCATTAATTGTTTTAGCCGATTTCAGAACCGTTCCAGATCTTCAATATTTTATCAAGCTAAATTTGGTCTCTACTAATTTAATTGTTGCCAATAAAATTTAATAAAAAAAATCGTAAAAAAAACTCCATAAATGCTTCAGCAGAATCCGAAACAGTTCCATATTTATAACTATTGACCCATGCAGAACTAAGCTTAAAAAATTGGATTGGTATCAATATATTTTAGGAAAAAACAACAAAAATATTTATTTTTGATGAAATTTCTATTTCAAAATAAATTGATCCTTAAACGGTTAAGCAAAATCCAGAACTGTGCTTGATTTATAATGTTGCAGTCGGTGGAGTCAAGTAAAATTAAGTTTTTGAAAATTTGATAGTTGCCAATAAAATTTGCTACAAAATATCCACTTTTGATAAAAAAAAATTGTCCAAAAATGCTTCAGAAAAATGCCTTTGCAGAATTCCGAATCGTTCGAAATCTTCATTATTTTGTCATGCAAAATTAGGTGTGTAGTAATTTGCTTATTATCAATAAATTTGAGTTAAAAAGAACATATTTTTGATAAAAAGAAAAACGTAAAAAAAGCTCCTTAAATAGTTCATTAGAATCCGGAACTATTCCAGATCTACAATTATGTCATGCGAAATTAAGTTTATAAACTTTGTTGCCAATGAATTCTACGAAACTACTTTTGATGAAATTTCTTATTATTTTTAAAAAATTAACCTTTAAACGGTTCAGAAGATTCCTGAACTATTCCAAATCTATAAAAAGTATATCATACAAAATTATTTTGAAAAATTTATTGTTGCGAATATACTTTGTTAAAATATGAAGAATATCCACTCTTGAAGAAATTTTTCTGAAGTATTTAAGGAACAATTTTTAATGATTCTTAAGGTAAATATTTCTCTTTTCTCAGAAAAATTTTTAAAATTCAATTTTCGCCGGACCACATAATTGTAGATCTGGAACAGTTCCGGATTCTGCTGAACCATTTATGATGAAATGTATAAGCGAAAAATCTTACAAAAAGAGAGAACTTTGTTCATGTTATAAACAATTTTGTTTTTTGAAAATTATTTTTTTTCTCTAGAACCAATAATTATAAATTTGCAACAATTCCGGATTATTTTGAAACCTTTAAGGAGCAAATGTTTATGGATTTTTTTGTTACCAAGAATGGATAACTTTCTTTTTTTAGCAAAATTTATTACCAAAAACCAAATATTAAGAACTTAATTTTGCATGATCAAATAATTGTACATCAAGAACAGTTCTGAATTTTGCTGAACCATTTTAGGCGCCATTTTTATGCGAAAGAGAATACTTAGTTCCAGAACCACGGATTATATACTTGCAGCAATTCCGTATTCTGCTGAAGCCTTTATGGAGCATCTTTTCACGAAAAAGATTATGAATTTCATTTTTCATCATTGCCTATTAAAATTACGGTAAATTATCTGAAAAATTAAAAAGAACAAACAATTAAAAACGGTATATACTTCTGAAATAGTTTTATTCATAAAAACAGTTAAATAGACATCAGGTGTGAAGCAGTTCGTTTATTTTGATTAAATTTAAACAAAAATGATAACTAATTTTCCAAAAAAAAGCAATTATTTATCCAATTAAAGTTATGTGGCACATTCATTTTTATAACCAATTTTTCGTATATATAAACCACGCATGCGCAACTAACCAAAAATTATTGATACCTGATTATTTTGGCTTATGAAAATATAATAGGAACTATTTTATTTTTGGAGTATTACGAAAAACTAAATGAAAAATACAGAAACAAAAAATAGAGTTTGGGTTACAATTGCGCATGCGCGGCTATACTCTATTTGTACAGTTTAGTGATGTTAGTGATACATTAACTATTTGCCTATAAAATGCAACTACTGAAAACAGTTTCCTTAATCACAGTAGAAACTATTTACAATTGTGTAGCCCTTTTTTGTTTTAAATTAATTATTTTAAAGTAATAAAACTTTCGATAAATTAGTAGTAAACTCTACAACTTAATTAAATTTTTTTCAAAATAATTTTTCCTTTTTTACGTAGGTAATATGCGATTAAAACTACCAAAAATGTTAAATTATAACTTATACAATTGAACAACTAAATTGATACATCAGTTCAATAAATTTATTCTGGTACAAATTTTTGTATCATATACATGTATTCCATAAATGGGCGTTATTATTTTTTCAATCAACAAAAATCGATATTATAAATATTGTTTTTAAATTATATTTTGTCAATAATACACATAAATGAATCAAATCACTTATGTTCAAGGTTTAAACACAATTGATGTAAATCGATTTTTGGTACAAAAATTTGAATCAAAAATTTTCCAATATGGCGTACCTCATCGATCAATTTACAATTTTTTGAGGATATTAACCATCAAAAGAGGTATCAAAAAATATAAATTTCAAAACTAAAAAAACCTTATTAAAAGTTTGCTTCATTTAGTTATATTAAAGATTAACGACTGTTATTTTTGGTGAGTATAGCTAATACTTGTGAAATGTATAAGTTTCATTCAAATCGGTCAGTAATTTTTAAGATAAAATTATTTTTTAGTTTCGCATATTTTTTTCGAGTTATTCGCAAATAAAACGAGGTAGAAGGGTGGAGCTTGGACGATGGTCTTTTTGGTACCCAAAATTCCAAGAAAATGGTTCAAAAATCGTTCTAGGGACGATTTGCCATTCGTATGGTTCCTATAGGTTTTATATATTAAAAGATATACTTAAAATTCCTCTCCGATAATTTTTGTCTCCATTTTTGCGATTAGAAATTACTATTTTTGATTATCATTCGATCTCAAAAAATACTACTTGGAAAATTATTTTTTTGGTACCAAAAATTTCCTACAAAAATGATTCAAAAATATTTCTAGAGACGATTTGCCTCTCTTAAAGCTCCTATAGTTTTTGTGTAAGATATAAGATGAATAAATAATAAATTTCACTTTGATAGTTTTTGAATCCATTTTGGATGGCCCCTTATATAGTAAATGCAATTTATTGAATCTGATGCAATCAATTTAGATAATCATTGAAACGAATAATCGGTTAGTGTAATAAATGTTTGGTTACAAGTTTACAAGAAATAAATTAGCCATTGTTTTTTTTAATATAACTTTTACATATAATTTTCAATAAATATTGTTTTACGAATAAAAGGCAACTTGTTTTCCAAAATTTTTAAATTTCGTCACTTATGTTACGGTAAACTGGTGGGTAAATGTACGAAAAGTGTGTTTAATTACATTAAACACATGTTCAAGCAATTTACACTTACGCGTTAATGTATCTTTAGATATGTTAATTTTTATAGGGAAATATATATATTTTAATGATTAATGAAAAGATTACAAAAGTTACATATTTTTAAAAACGTACACTTCCAAAGTGAAAGAGAAGTTATCAATCTTTTTACAGTAAGTTTCAGTTGTTTTGACTTACCGATTTTTATGCACACTTTCCAGTTAATGTGTATTCACCGTAACATATTGTTTGAATTAGTCAATTGTTTTAACAAAGTATGTTGAATTTCGTGTTCGTTTCTTTTCTAAGAAAAGAAACGATCGCTTTTCTCGTACTTTATCGCATTACTCTTAAGATAGTTAATATAAAAATTGGTATGAAAGTATGAAAATTTCGAATTTTCGGTTCACTACGTTCAAAATACGGTAAATTGGTGGTTCCCAATATGTACGTATGGGATTATTTGGTTATTAGGTTCGACTTAAAAATAGAAATTCACATAGTTTTATTTCCTGACAAAAGTTCCATGAAAGGTTCTACTAAAATATGGGAAAATTATGAAAATTTGTTCTGGCATCACATATACCAAATACTTCCTTGAAAAGTACAAATTTTTGGATATTTTTTTTTGGGTATTTTTTTTATTTTTTTTTTCTCAAGTGCTAACATTTAAGGGTTGACAGAAACTTAGTTCATCATATGATAGTCTACATGGAAATACATTTTATTAGGAATAAGCTTTTAGTTATGAATTGCAGCAGTTAATAAGGGGAAACAAATTATATACTGTGCAAGTAGGTATAACTAAGAAGTATAGATCAAGCTCAGGTTATGGTGAGCTTTCCAGCTATTCGGTATCCGGTTCGCCTTTGATCGCATTGTAGTCGGAGTTTTTCGTGCGAAGCATGCGCAAAAATGAGCCAAGAGCAAAAATTGTACGTCGATGTTTGTAGAAAATTCCTAAAACAAAATTAATTGTCATTTAATTGCACTTATCAGATACTCAAGCTAAAACATATCAAGTGTCAATGGACTAATAGTACAGTGTAATGTACAATGACGTCATAATACATCCAAGCATACAGAATATCAAATGTTTATAGAAATATAAAAGTCTTCGTCGGTGTTTTGATTTTCATGGATAAAAAAATTTCTCGATTGTGTTTTATAAGTTTGTGTGAAAGAAAAATCAAGAAATCATTTGCCTAATCCACCAACTCTAAATTGGGTCCAATATAAGTTTTAAATATGAAAGATTTTCAATAAAACAAAATGACAGCTACTTTGAAATTAAAGTTAAATAGATAGTTTACTGTACAATAAACGACAAGCCATACTATAATCAACTACTAACGCCATCTATGTAGGTACAAATTTGTGCTAAACTAAACTAAATGCAACAGAGGATGTGTTGGAAAATAAACTAATTTATAGATAATTGACTTGCCAAAGCTACTCCAGTGAAGTCATATAATTGAATTTTAAAGACAAACAAAATTAATATTGCTATTGAGTGGTAGATTAGACTAATTCAAATATTTGGTACTATTTTTTTTTTTTTTTTGATTCAAATAGTAGAGTTAATCGATTTGGCAAATGACGTATCCATATATAAATCTCTCTTCTATGGTGGGGGCTACTAAGGCAAATAAAACTCAAGCGCTTATTTGCGTGCATTGGTACTCATCGGCGCTCAATTACCAATTGTTTTTAGTCTGAATTTTTGGAAAATTTAGAAAAGTAGGCAAGTAATATGTGTTGGAATATTAATATAAACAATTAGTGGTGAAATTAATGTAATAAAAATTCGTCTGGTTATGTTTTTATGTCAATGAATTTTGGACTTAGATTAGTCCAATGCAGTAGTTCTTATCCTTGTTGGAACTACTCACTCCCTTAAATTTCAAAAGCGCATTTTCCGATCTTCTGAAAAAAAATTATGATTTTTTCAAATGCAAAATATATGATATACTATTAAAACATATTATACGCCGAACCCGCGAGACTGACTCACCGAGCCTCTGGGGATCGATTGAATCCAGGTTAAGAGCCACTGGTCTAAGGAGTAAAGCTTCATAGTGAAATATAAAAAGCTCATACCGCTGTACAAAGTTTGTCTCAGAGCTTTGCGATCAATTCCGTTTGAAGTGGTCGATGAGACTTGGAGCGGGGAGCGCGGGTTGCCGCCATTCGATGAATCCATCGCATCATTACCCTCTTCGTTTTTCACACCACCTCAAAAAATAAAACAAAATATTATATATTCGTATTCCCAATATTAATTTCCTAATATATTTCCATTTATTACACCGTAAGATTTACTACATCGTTTATAAAAATGGGAAAAACAATGTATAATATCAAAAAATATTTCTCTACTTTTAGTACCAAAAATTAGTTTATTTAATTTATTGATTCGGGTTGTGTTTGTACAATGTCTGTTTGCTTAAACCTCAATAAATTGAAACTTCCTTGGTTCATTTTGGTTTTTCTTTTCTTTTTGGTTCCCATTGATTTTTGTATGTCATTGGTTTCAATAGCATTGATAAATTTTGGCCAAAAAATGTCCAAAATTTTGTACCAAAAATCACATTTTTTAAGTCTTTTAGGCAATCAGGTTAACCTAGTAGAATAATTTTTACACAAACTAATAGTACAAAATTATAACATTTTTTTTTAAATTTCCACATAATTTAAGGGGTGAAACAAGGGGTTGGAATGTTTTTAATCCGGTTAAAAACGAGGAATCGAATTCAGAAAGATATTTGCTTAATTTTTAAACATATGTTGGTAAAGCACACCTAAAAATCGACTATTTTTTTGATATATATCAAAAGAATTATTTGGTATCGATATATCGATTAATATCGATATTAACCCATAATATAGATATTCAAAGGTCTTTCATCGAAATCTTCGATTTTCCAATCCAATGCATATTTTTTTCTCAAAACTCTTGAACCATTTCATTACGAGAATCAAACAACTTATATTCTTACAAGAAATTGAATGTTCTACGAAAAAGGTCAATTTATAAATTTTCGTCAGACCAACTGTTTTCTTATAATCATGCTTTAAACATTGACCTTTTTTTACGATTTAATTTTCAAATTTTTTTAGTTATTGAACAAATTGATATTCAGACCAAAAAATGTATATACTGTAGAAAAAAATGATATGCTCAACAAAAACGGTATCTAAAAATTTTATGAAAAGCTTATTTAGATCAAAATTATTTAAGTCAATTTTAATTTTTGAATCATTTTTTGGGTAAATATTTACTCAATTATTGTACTCTTAACCAAATATACTATTATAATTTTTTTTTGTATGTATGTCTTCTTATAACTAAAGAACTAAATATCCGATTTTAATAAAATTTGGCATTAAGGTACAAAATAATGTTCCATGTACTATAAAATATATAGTATTGCCTTTAGGGAATAATAGGGATGGTATTCCCTACGTAAAACTAAGGGATGAAAACAATATTTTTACAAGATATAGTTGTATGATATATCGTTGGAAAGGTCTTTAAACATTATATTATAAACTTTCTTAGTTTAATTGGTATACTAAGTAGTTTTAATTGATTTTTTGAAATAAATGGATATTTCTATTTACAAATTACTATTTACTATTTACAGCTATGACGTCAATTTTTTGCTTCTAATGAAGCACCAAACGAAGTATAACTTCAAAAAGAAAATATTACCAATAAATTTACCACGCATGGAGTTTGCTAACTAATAAAATGTATCATAAAGCTTCATTCAAATCGGTTCAGTGATTTTTCGATCCGTAATTTTTTTTTTTTTTTTTTTTGTTAGTTTCGATTGGATTATAGTGAAATATGTATGTATCCTTTTAAAGATTTAAACATAAGGACAGAAGAGAAATGGAAATTTTTTGAATTAAACAAAAGTTGACAACAATTTTAGCCACGCAGGAGAAGTTGTGAGTTAAAGTTAGTGATAAAATGAATGGAAATCATGTAGACTTTTGATATTCTTTAAATAAAACAAATATTAAGGTCATAAGTTGAAGTTGCCGTTGATTTTATAAAGTGCACTTATGGGTTGAATATTTACCACCCTCCACCCACCCTAGTATCGCATCAAAGACATGGAAATTGAATTCTTCAAGTAGCTTTTTTTAGAGCACTTGTGTATTTCCATATTGAGCTTTTAATTCAATAAACATGTCAATAAACAATATTTAGCTTATGCTTAAATATGCTTATAGTAGAAGCCATTCAACGTTCCCTAGGTGGAAACTGATATTGAATAAAAAAAAATAAATGCATTTTTTAAAAATTTTACAGCATATTTTCATCCATAATATTATATAATTAAAAAGAATTTAATAACACGGCTGAGGAAAAAATATTCGTATAAAATTTATCATGGAAAATATACGAGTTTATAACCGTATTAAGCACATAGTTGTCTGCCTTCAATTGAAAACCGGGAACCGGGAATTATTACTATTCTATTTTCATCCTGCTTCCCTGGAAACATGAAGCCTCATAGATTATTTTTCACAGAAACTAGCTAACGTTTATTTTTAGTACAGCAAAAGCTCAAACAAATTGAAAAAAACAATCTGGAATAAACGTAATTACATCAAGCTTTCATAAAAAAATCCTGTGAAAATAAAAAGGGAATATTTTTACAAAGCAGGCTAACCTATAATTATAGTACTCCACCCGGAAAAATAGCGAGTTGTTATTCAGATTACAACAAAATTTCAGGTAAAAACAGATAATAATTAAATCAATTTACTGAAGTTATAACCCGCCGTATTCATGGATTTTATCCTTTAAAAAGAAACATGAAAATTTTAGTGTAGCGTACGAACCGCCATTTGAGCGCAGTTATACAAGCACAGTTATGCTAACTAATAATAATAGCAGACCATTGAGTACCAATGAGTACCAATCTACACAAATAAGCGCTTGAATTTTACCAGTTTCGCTTCAATTAGCTTCGGTTGCCCATTACAGAGATGTAGTACAGAGTGCTAATGTTATATATAATCAATGCTTTTTTCTGATTAACTTACAAAATTAAACATAAAACCAGATCAGTATTCAAAACTTGATTATAAATAAACGGTTAGTCTGACAAAAATTTATACTAGAAGCCTTTTTATAGAGCATTCATTTTCCTTTAAGAAATTATGAGAGGAGGGTAGAATATATTAATATAAAGAAAATCGCTACTAAGCGAAATTGAATTCATAAGTATCATATATTTTAAATATTTTTTGTGATTTAATCAAATTTATAAAAATTATCATTAATACTAAAAATTAAATTTTTCAATAAATAAAAGATAAATAAATCCGGAATGTTATTGTAACTTGAATTTTGATCTTGAATAACTATGGGAAAATATATTTATTAAAAAAATACTACTTAATCTTTTTGTAGGGTCTTTAATGTTCTACAAAATCTATATGCAATTTTAGTCAGAAAACATGAATTTTTACGGCTCGATTATTCGGTAACCGATGGTCTGACGAAAATTTACAAATAAACCTTTTTTGTAGAGCATTCAATTTTGTTTAAGTATTGTTGGACTTAATATTAGGTAAGAGGAGGGTATAAAAAATATCTATAGGATGAAATTGAATTCAAATATATATTTCAAATATTTTTTTGTGACTTTACCAATAGTTCAAAAAAATATCTTTGATATTTTTAAGTTTTCAGTACATTCAGCAGCAAATAGTGAAATAAATCCGGAATTTTATTGTAACCTAAACTTTGCTCTTGAATAACTTTGAGTAAAGTAAATTTATTGAAGAGTTACTATTTCACCTTTTATGTAGAGTAGACTGATTCAAAAAAAATGATGATTTTTTTTTTCTTAATTATATCGAAAATATTGTTGGAAATGACAAAAAAAATCCTTTGAAAGTTTAAGTTCAAAATATTAATATTAAGAGGTGCCGCACCGAAAATTTCGATTTTCTATTTAAATAACATGGGAACAATATTCTCTTGCACTTTGGAGTTTTATAGTTCACGTTGGTGACAATATTTCGGAATAACCAAGGTATATTCTTGTAGAAAATTGAACGATCTACAAAAAAGGTCTTGAACAAATTTTTCATATATTTATTCGTTCAAAAGTTATTCGAGGTCAAAGTTGAACTAAAGAGAAATTTTAATATTTTTTCAATTTTTTGACGCAACCATCAATTTTATGAGAAAATTTTATAGGACAGTTTTTGTAGAAACATTTTTTTTTTGATTCAGTCTAATGTAGAGCCTTTAATTTTCTAGAATAACAAATTTTGCTCTGAATCAATTCATTCATTAGTTACAAAATTCCAGGTAAAAATCAAATCGTAAAAACATAAGAATGTTTAAGGCTCGATTCTTAGGATACGGTTGGTTTGAAGAAAATTTACAATTGAACCTTTTTTGTAGAGCAATCAATGTTCTAGCAAAAATTTTAGCAAAAAATGATCTGGAATCTGGACAAACGACGTTTGGGAAAGCCAAAAGCTACGGCATCTGAAGATTTAAGTATAATAATTTGAAGCAAAGAATCAAATAATAAGTGAAAAATAATAGTTTTGTAACACTTTTATCTTATGAATTCAATTTTGGTCGTAGTTTCGGCTTAACGACAGCCAAAACCGAAACTAAGCCAAAACTCGTTTTTTAGCCGAAACTAGACCGAAACCGAAAGTTCGGGCAGACACTGGAAACAAATCTTTCACTTGTTCTGAAAACAATTTTGTATTCCTCTGTAATCCCATCAGAAGATAGTTATGATTTTTCTAAATAATGAAGTTTTTTGTTTAGCTTCATAACATTATAAAGATATTTTGTTCTCCTTAATATCTTTTATTACAAAATTTAAATTACTTTGGAAAAACCGATGTTTTTTTCAGTGTTCTACAAAAACTAAAAATTTATCTAAGTTCCATTGATCGATTGAGGAAAAATACTTTGGTTAGTTCTAGTGGAAATTTTTTTTTTCCCCGGATGATTTTTTGTATCAATGAAGTATTGGGAAAATTATAATTGGGGTTTAAAAAAAAGTTAATAAATTATTTATATTTACCTTTTAGATTTTCAATAGGCAGTGCTTCATTGTTCGCATTATCAATATCTACATGATTTTGATAAAGAAAATTCGTAAAGTAGGACTGTTTTTCATCCAACGTTCCAATTTTGGTCGACTCCACGTTAAATAAGAAGTACGCGTGACACGTACACCAAACAACAATCACGTGTATTCAATATAAAGAAAAAAAATAATAACAAATATTTCCAAAACGATAATTTTGTAGAAATTCACCGCTTTTATATACGGATTTATCCAAAATAATACTGGCAATTTTGTTGAATCTAGCCGGAAAAGCTGCACGTAAAAAATATACCTGTGTTCGGTATGGAAATGAACAATGCTTTTTCTTTTGCTAGAAAGCTTACGTAATAGCAAAATTTGGTTCAAAGTTTTAAAGGATGTAAATATTCGATGAAAATAGACTTTTGGAATTAATATTTTAAAGATTATATTTGATTACGAGTATATATTTTTTTGCCGACGACTATGCGAAACAAATGGTTTCGTTTGAATTTACAAAAGCTCAACAACACCTTTTGTGTGGTTATGTCACGAGAGCTTTCGGAAAACTACAACAGTCACTTGTTCGTCGAGCGCCATTGTTAATTCGTCGACTGACAGCTGTGCTTTCGTGGAGGATGAAGGGAAGCTTACGAGCTTTCAGCGATAGTACGAGATTGATGGTTCGGGCAATAGAGGGCGCGGGGATTTGTTACACAAACGGTGGTTCAATGGACAGGAAATGTCGACCACTTATGCGCAATGCATACAAAACGTACGACATTTTCCACGTGAAATCGACCACTTTTGAACCCGACCCCATTTGATTTCCCAGAAATTTATGCAACTGGCCGCTACGCGGGACTTCGTCGCCGTGAAATAATTCATTAAACAATCCTAAATAACAATAAATATAACCTACTAGAGGCCGAGTGGTCAACGTGGCCGCTCCAAAACTAATAAGAGTTGGATTCAATCCTCGTACCGAGAAAATTTTCAATATTTCTCCATTACAAATTTTTATTAACCCTAAAGTCACTAAAGACCTTAATATTCGAAAAATAGCAATAAAAAATAACTATGAAAAATATTCTTGCTAAACTGTTACAACTTTTCCAACCAACCCCATTTCGATTTTCTTGCCAATACCCTCAAATTCATTAACATGACATAACAATACTTCAACAATGTTATTGTTTTATTTTCCCGCCTATTTAATGCACACAGTAACGTTTTAAACAAATTTATATTGACGAGTTCTTTGGATTTGTGTTTTAGGACATACAACAATAAAAAAGAAGGAAGGTTTATAAAATATACAGGTGGCCTCATGCGCTACGTGACTTATCCAGAAGAAATTCGTACTTATCTTGAAACTGATTCAAATTTCAAAATTCTTCGTATGACGTCATTTTTTTTTTTCTAATCGCAACCTGTGTAATTTATAAACCTTGAAAAAGAGGTACCTATGTACTTATTGAAGTTATACTTATTGATCATAATTAAAAAATTAATTTAATCCACTGCCATAATATATTCCGGTAGTGCCTGAAATAGTATATGAGTTATTAGTAGTTTGTGATAACAAAAATATAATACAATTTTTAATTTTAATGACAATATATTAGACAAATGTATGTATAAAGGCGACAAAGACAGAGAACAAAGAATATAAACACATACATGTGATTGTAATACAAATATAATTACAATTGTTTGTCTCAATTTTCAATTAACTGATTGTTGTCATTGGTTTCAACTGTCATTTCGTTTTCATTCAATTGCTATTTTTTTCTATTTGTCAATTTTGTCAGTGTTGGACTATGAATATTATCCAGAGAGTTACTAGTTTTCAAATAATTTATTAAATTGGTGGCTCATGTTCCTTTTAGCGACATCAATATCTGACAACGTTGCCTTTTCTACTTTGTTTTTCATTTAATTCGCGATTTATTAGTTAATTCAATTCTTAAATTGCATAATTTGATATTTTGTAGATAAACCATTATTATGACCTTACTCGCGAATCAAATTAAAAACTTAAAATAAAATGCAACGTTGCCAGATGTATACAGAGTTGGCTATTTCTACATACTATATAGTATTTCACAGTATTATACTCAATTGACTAACTATACTAATTTGTACCTTTTATATATGAATTAACTGTTAATCAATAAAGCATGGGTCACTTTTTCGAAAAATACTTATCGAAAACATTTATCATGTAGAAGTAGATTTTAGTCATAAACTATTGAGTATTGATATGTATAAACAATCAATTATCAATTGAAAAGGATATTTAGTTACTTAAGTAGAAAAAAATAGGATTTTTCATTGTTTTTTTAACAATTGTGTTGTGATAATTCCGATGGAAATAATGAGCTTGAATTATTAAATTGGTTGTTTTCTAAAGTTTGGGGATTAAAGTTTAAATTAATAATTAGATAATTGAAAAGTATAGATGACAACATCCTCGTATGGATTACCAAATGAGAACCTTATGGAAAGTTGTAGAGATATTTTTTACGTATGAAATTAGGAATAAGGTTAATTATAACCTAGAAATCTACATAAAGCTAATACTATAATTTAGAGGAAGAGAGAAATTGTTAAACATCGAGTAGACTGGGGAACAGAACGAGAAAGTTGGACAAAGGATCGAAGTTGGGGGTGGGGAAAAATTGTAAGGATCTTGTTTGTGAAACTAACAGAATTTATTCCTCTTTTGTTTCATGTGATGTTGCCATGGAAAATGCACAACGTATTCAATTCAAATGAGCTTTGAAACTGGATAATACTTATACTATATAATACTTTATTTGGGGGGAGGGGAAATAATACTAATATTCATTAATATTTCAAAAATATATATTTTTGATTGAAGTATGTGGTGTTCCACATAAAACTTACCCCTTTTGATTTTCCACAAATTTTAAATTTTCTTATACTCCATTTTAAACACTTTAATTTAATCAGATAGAGGTCATACTTTTATTTTTAAAATATGACACTTTTACAACATGGCAATCCGCCATGATATGTTGAATACCAATCAAAGCGAATGACGTCATAATTGAGTAAGCGAATGCATTGGGACCATTGAGCCGTATGACTAGAGTGCACCTGATCATAAGTCTATTAAAAATATAACGATTTTTCCCCTGGTTTTGTTAATCTAAGAAAAACAAATGATGAAATTCTACCTTAAAAATAAAAATGGTTGTTTAAAAAAAAATGTTTATTTCATTTATAAATATTGTTATAAAATTATATGTACAAATATATTTGATAACATCACATGGATAAGACAAAACATCATAATATTGTGATACAAGTGAAAGGTCCAGTGGAAAAATGATCCAGGGTCCATTTTTATAGCTTTCAAGAAAAAAAGTCTTAAGTTTCTGAGCATGCGTGTTATATATTCCATGAAAGAATCATTAAGATTGTTTTTTTTCTACCATTTGAAAAATTTAATGATGTTTTGTCATTCTTTAGATTGTAAAACACATTTATGATAAAACTTGATTTTCCCTTCATTTTTTTACAGTGGACCCTTCAAGTTGATAATCGACAATTGTTGGACAAAACAGAACATATCAAATTCAGAACTTTTCAAGAACTTTAAAATGTACTTTTTAAATTCGCGAGTTTTGTTACGTTCTGTTTTGTCCGGTCACCATTTTCAACATGTCGCACATATTATTATGTATAACAAATGATTTGTTTATATTTCTGATAAAAATATGTCAAATAATTCATTTCGTGATTATCTAGTCACTGAATTTACTTAACTAGTAACATTTGTGATAAAAAATAAATTATGAAATATATCACTATCTCATTTTGGCACACTTAAATATCACCGAAAATATTGGAAAAGTTTGTTAAATAGATTTGAATTATCCGCATTTGTAGCGAGCATTGGTAGAACGCGTCGTATTTTGGGTCAATGTTTTCCAATCCTGTTTGTAGCAAATTTGGGGCCCAAATCGTTGCTAAGTTTGAAATATCCATACGATTCTCCTTCTCATGTTTGGAAACTCTGGGAAAAAATTACAATAATAATTAATGCTAAATCTCATAGATTAGTAACAATTTTTGATAACCAGAGAAAAGGATCAAAATCCTCCTAAAAAGGGGAGGGGATATCTAACGCTGTGCAGAGATTTCTGATTTCAAATTAGAGACCCCTAATCTCAATTAGGGGTAATCTATACTTGTTCCAATTGTCGAAAACAGCGCTTCTTATCCTGGATGCAATCGAACCCCAGGGATTCGATAAGTCTCGCGAGTTCGGCGGAGGACAAAACGCCCAGAAAAAATAATATTTTATTTTTCTAATTATGAAGAGTTCGACGAATGCGCATATGAAACTGGCGGAGGTCTATATTTCCAACAAGGTTAAGAATATAGAATAGTCTAGAATAGTCTAGAATATAGATAACCAAATGATTTGGATGAATCTGAGGATTTCGCTTCTGGTCGTCTATATTACTAAAGATTGTGTATATATTGTGGTTAGTGACTTACTAAAGAGTACCTGTTATAAGTCTAAAAGTTTTTAACTAAAACCTTTGAATTTTCTCAAAATTCGAGCTAGACATTATACACCCAAATATTTATCAAATTAGTAACGATTTTTTACAACTGTAATTAAAATATTTTAAAAGCAGAAATTAAGCAATAAAAATGTATTTACTCAAGTAAATGTTGCATTAGGAACTTTAAGGTATCCTGATGAGAAATCGGGAATTCCAGAAGGCTTTTTTTCAACTCGTTCGCAATGGTTCCCTTGTCTTTTTCTTCGCTCATTTGCAAACATTTAGAATATTCCGAATTGGGGATTAGCGTAACTTTGAGTTCCCGAAAAAACAATTTCAGCGCTCCAGTTAACACGTGAACATCGAACGTATTCGTATCTAGAATGTCGTAGTTATGCTGGTTTATCTAAAAAATCAAATCATTATTCATTTGTTTCACTTGATTTGTTGTAAAAACAGTTGAACCTCAGATCGAATTTTTTGAATTTGAGTAGAATTACCGCTTGCCCGATAAATTCCATCGGTTCCGATAAATGGTTCGATTACTTGGATACAACGCCGAACAAAGTAGGGAACTTTAGGTCTTTCGTCAATCAACTCGCACATTTTTTCCAGCTCCCCACCAAAAATTATGCCCTCTAAAAGAAAATCAAATTGTCTCAATTGCTACGGCTAGTTAAGTCAAACAACTACCGCCAATAAATATAAAAATTCGGCTTATAATTTTTTTTTGTGCCATAATATCCCTAGTCTATTAGTAATGTAACGAATTTTTAGGGCCCCAAAGTAAAAGGGAACCCTCACAACTTGGTCATCAATAAGTACCGATATATAAACGTTTAAATCCGAAACCAGGCAATTCCTGAATTTCTAGGTTTCTAGATTTACGAATTTTTATTAACCCTAGAGTCGCTATAAATCTTGGTAGTTATAAAATAGCGTTAAGTAGCGATTAAAAAAATAGTTTGAAACTATTTAATTTTTTAACCAATTTTTTTGACAAATGGTGAAAAGAGGGGGCAATGATTGGTTTTGATAATTGAATATTAACACATTATTGACGGTTACTGTTGTTAATTATAGTTTTCATAGTTGAAGGTACAAATTGCTATTTTTTTAGGTGAACTAAATATTATTTACCTTTTGAAGGTGAGTTGGTTTTGGTCAAATCTTCAATGGATGGGCGTCCGCCTCCAAAAAAATTTTTTAACTTATTTTTGATTTTGGTTTGCTCCTTTACATTTACAAAAATTTGTGCATTTTCTAATCCTAGCAGCGTTTTTGGTCTTTCTTCCATACCCTAATCACAAATAGCATTATTAAAATCGTAAGGTTGGCAACCCTGGTTGGTTGAAAACCTTGGTTTTCTTCCCTAACAATTTGCTATTTCTTATCAAGGTTTATAAATTACACAGGTTGCCCCATTAGAAAAAAAATGACGTCATACGAAGAATTTTGAAATTTGAATCAGTCTGAAGATTTATACGAATTTCTTCTGGATACGTTACGTAGCGCAAGAGGCCACCTGTGCATTTTATAAACCTTGATTTTTCATGACTAAATTATTAATGGTAGCAGTGACAATTTAAAAAAAAAATATTTAAATAAAAAATGATATATTTACCGCACTGGAATTCTGCAAAATGGCAGATTGCCACTCTTCCACATGCTTGTTTTTATCATTCTGTATTAAGACTTGCGATCCCGTTTTTGTATCGATAATAATTAGGGTGTTTTTACGAAATTCACTTTTCGTTTTTATTTCACACGATTTCACATCAATTTTAATACAAAATGATCCTTTATCCTTTCGACCGGATTTCTAAAAAAAAAAAGAAAATCACCTAGCATAAAAATTGCATGTTATGCGCATGCGACGCATGCGCAAATTTACTAACCAACAATTCAAAAATTTCCTTCGACTCGAATAAATAAAACGATCGTTTCGTTAGACATGCATACGCATTGAGCATCCATTTTTTTGGTTTCTTGTTCAACTCGACAACTTTGGATTTTTCAATTTCGCCTTCCTTAATAATGATCAAGTTATTAGCTAAATTGGCCGCTCTATCGGAGGCTTGCAAAAACAATGAGGTGTCCAGAAAGGAATGAGTTCGTTTATTGTTTTCATCACGTGCATTTTCCGATTTTCGTAAAAGTATTGGCGACGAATTCGCTGATTTGCTGGTATACAAATTTTCCACAGGAACCGTCAGCAATGACTTCTCCTGAAAACAAAGCAAAAAGCAATAAAATTCAGCTGTGTAGATCGTAATTAGTAAATTTGTGATCGAAATTAGAAATAAGGGCTTAAGTCCCTTTTAGAGCAGTCAAATCTGGCAACGTTGCATTTTCTACTATAGTTTTAATTTAATTCACGAATAATTTGGTCCATAATAAAAATTTAGCCACAAAAAAGGAAAAATATACAATATTAGAGTTGAATTAACAAAAAACAAAATCGAAAATGCAACGTGGCCAGATTTGACTGTTCTAAAAGGAACTTGAGTCAAAAAGTTAAATGATTTTTTTTACATGATGAATAAAAGTACTTAAATTTTCGATGAACCACTCCAATTTATATCTTATAAGTTCCCCTTTTAGTTTAAAATCTCTAAGAAGTACAAAAAAAAATTTTAGATCTAGTCAACTTGCTTCAAAAGTAACAGCACACTTGTTTGTTACAAGTCCCATTTCGAACTAATGGAATGTAATTCCTAACAATAAGAACCGTTTTTGTTGCCAAAAGTCGTTTCTTTTGGAGTCAAGAAAATGGAATTAGAGGAATTTCTTATTCATTACATTTAAAATGTCTTTAATAAATTTAAACGACATCTAATGATTTCTAATATTAAACTTTTAAAATGCCCTTAAATGCCTTTTTTTCAATATTATTTGATGATACATTTATTACGTTGTAGTGAAATAAAAAAGACTTAAATAAACGCTCTGGAATAGAATAAAAAATGTGAAGACCAAAAGAAGTCAATGGTTAAAAAAATGCAACTGATGTGTAGCATTTTGTAGCATATCTGATCACCGGCCATATTTGTATCTCTATCCTTCTTTTTTGCATGCATATCAGCTTTTCTATTACTTATTTTTCTAACAACTTTATTAGAATGCAACCTACTGTTAAAAATGTAGCTAAAGACAATTAAAAACATTAGAATTTTAAATGTCTTGTTATAATAGGATAAGTAACCAGGTACCACATTAAAAAAATGATCCCCACTGGTCTATAATCGCTTTCATTCGCATAAAAATTATGATCAGTTGAATAAATGAAACTAAATTTCCAGTGGACTACACTAGTTTACAGGGGAAGCTCCAATTTTCAAACGTAAACAAAAATCGTTAGTGACCTAATCAACTTGCTTACTGTTAAGAGCGCGTTTGTTTATTGGTGGCACCATTTCAAAATAATGGTAAGTAATACTTAAAAATAATGGATATTTATGGGTTTAACTATTGTAATTAGTTCGGGTTTTGTTAAAAATTTTAGTATTTCAATGAATCAACCACGTTAGCATGGATCAGAACCATTTTTGCCAAATTTATTCGCAAATTAATGTAAAAACAAGGTAAATAAAAACAGAAACTTGGAAGATAATAAATAAATTGATTTTATGTGGCTAGTTTAATTAGTCAATTGGAAGATTATTCGATTACATTTAAAATTAAATGTTAGTTACTAGTTTTACCTCCATCGGGCACAGATTTGGTTCGCTGTTATAATCCATGCATAGATTGCTTCCCCAAAAAATTATATCAGATGTAACACTTGTTTTGCGTGGGACCAACTTTTCGGTTAATAAATCCAACTTGGATTCCGTTAGTAAATCGGAGTCGACTATAAAGTTAGCACTTTCATAGGTAATTTCCAACTGTTCCGCGGCACACAACTGTTCTAGTGGAACCACATGCGATTGCGTTAACTGTGGTGCACTGTATGTTCGGCGAATTTCACTGCGGTACTGATCGAAATTCGATTGCAACTGTCGATTTTTAATAAATGCAACATTTGCGTATATCACTTCCAAGTCATTAGCAGTATCGTTTCGGAACGTAAGTGAATCATTTGAATGGTGATTGGAATTATCGCTAGAAGTTGATGTATATTCGAAATCAAAACCTTGACGCTTATTGATACCACTTTCGATTACAGATTGATACTTGTCGAAATTACTGAAATATTTGGTTGTTAAACTATCATTAATTTCCGTGTATTGGTAGGCATCCGAATAGTCGGGAAGTTTTGGGTATTGGTCACATGGTGTATATCCCAGAAGTGGTTGATTTTGTTCAGAGTTTTCATAGAATTCATCGTACTGATAGAAGTCGGGAGTTTGGTCGAAGTACGTTTCGTAGTCTGGTGGATGTGGGTCTAACGTTTCGTCGTAGTCGGAAACTTCTTCGAAATCCTGGCTGGTACAGTCCCAGATATTTTCGTAGATTGGTTCTTGCATTGATTGTTGGGAGTTCAATTTTTTTCTGCGAACCGGACGTATGGGTGTTCCATTGACGATGTTTTGGTGTTCATTATCGAAAATGTGATCAATTTGTCGAGAATTCGATGAGGTGATTGATGCTACTGATAGTTCGCATTCATCGTGATCGCAATAACAAATCGGTTGCCCACGGATTTCCAGTAACCAATTTTGCACATCGAGAAACTGGCGAACGTTTGATTGCATTTTTAGAATGGCATAGATTAGGAGTCGATTTAAGTAAAACAAGGAAAGTTTCATGAATCATCCAAGCCTGACCTCACTATATCCGGAATGGTTGTGATAACACCATCGAAACTACCGCAAAAATGCAAAGATAAAACGTTTCCTGGCGGAGGCCTCCTTCGATTTTCTTTAGTTTGACATCGAACCATTGTTTCGGAATCCTTGAGTCACCAATCTACGCTTCCAATTTGTGGGTATAGTGGACTCACTTCGCATTGTTGTGAAACCTGCACAATCCACTCGCGCACTATCCGATATATCTGTGGGAATTGACGAATTTGGAAAATGGGATCCAAATGTCCATTCAGGGAGTTCGGGATGTCCCCCACTTATTCCACTCTTGGCTATCCGCACTCAACCGATTTGGTCGAATTGTTCAATTTGTCCATGTCCGTCTGATCCAATAAATAATTCTGTCGCCGGCTAGCTTATTACAATAACGCACTTAATTAACACCCGCCACTGCCACCGCCACTAAGTAATTAATTGTCAGAAACCCTGAATTCCCCGCGCCTCTTCATCAACTTATCCCACGAAACCAACCAACAATCCAACAATAAAGATCATTGTTTTTGGATTTTTTTTTTAGTCCAAAACTCGGTACGGACGTTTCTTCTCGGTTATTTCTACAGAAATCCACAACAGATGCCCGACAATAAAACACATAAATAGTAATATTTTTCGAATTTTATGCCCTTTTTAACACAGCCTCTCCACAACTCCATGGCTTATCAGTCTCCACTGAAATTATCTGTCGCCTATGACTAATCATAGTTTGTTTGTCAATATTTGAAACATTTTTATATCTTTCAACTAAAATATTCACAAATCAAACGAATTATTCATACTATATCAGTTTTTTTCCATAATTACAATTGTATATCCAATAATTATAGATAAGTTTCACAAGATTCCAAAATCTTGATATCTACTAGTAATACCATTGAATCCACAAATCAGCTACCGGGATCAATGGAAAATCGTTAAAACAATAAGATTTTCCAAGACAATTTTGGCCAATTCCAATTATTGTTTAAAAGAATTTGATGTATTTGTACATAACTAGTCGATACCTGCGACTTCGTCGACGACTTACATCAAAACTACAATACGTATCTGGACAATACGTCACGAATATTTTTGTTTGAACTTCTGTTCAAATTTATGTTTATGGTATGATTTTTATATATTATTATATCAGATTATACTACATAAATTGGACCGCAATATATCCTATATATTGTATACACAGTATAATTGAAAACAAATTGATATTCAAGAAGTATATACCTATACTAGACTGATTCAAAAAAATGATGATTTTTTTTTCTTAATTATATCGAAAATATTATTGGGAATGACAAAAAAAAATCCTATGAAAGTTTAAGCTCTTAATATTAATATTAAGAAGTGCCGCATCGCGAATTTCGATTTTCCATTTAAATAACATGGGAACAATATTCTCTTGCACTTTGGAATTTTATAGCTAACGTTGGTGACAATATTTCGCAATGACCATGGTATATTCTTGTAGAAAATTGAACGATCTACAAAAAAGGTTTCGAACAAGTTTTTGATATACTTATTCCTTCAAAAGTTATTCGAGGTCAAAGTTGAACTATAGAGAAATTTTAATATTATAGAAAAATTTATAGGACATTTTTTGTAGAGCACTCTTTTTCCTATAACTTATCTTTATAAAAGTTTTTGATATTTTCCACAGGTCCTAAGTTATTTGCATTAAACTGAAAATTCCTTGAATTATTATATTTTTAACATTAATATTATTTTTTTTATTTTCATTAAATAACTTAGGACCTGTGAAAAATATCAAAAACTTTTATAGAGATAAGTTATAGGAAAAAAAGTGTTCTACAAAAAATGACCTATAAAATTTTCTCATAAAATTCATGGTTGCGTCAAAAAATTTAAAAAATATTAAAATTTCTCTTTTGTTCAACTTTGACCTCGAATAACTTTTGAAAGAATAAATATATCAAAAACGTGTAAGAAACCTTTTTTGGAGATCGTTCAATTTTCTACAAGAATATACCTTGGTCATTCCGAAATATTGTCACCAACGTGAACTATAAAACT
This sequence comes from Sisyra terminalis, assembly GCA_958496175.1. Lineage (NCBI taxonomy): Eukaryota > Metazoa > Arthropoda > Insecta > Neuroptera > Sisyridae > Sisyra > Sisyra terminalis. The sequence goes on from OY292280.1 coordinate 2,219,809, forward strand.
CCAAAGTGCAAGAGAATATTGTCGCTATATTATTCAAATGGAAAATCGAAATTTGCGATGCGGTACCTCTTATTATTAATATTAAGAGCTTAAACTTTCACAGGATTTTTTTTTTGTCATTTCCAACAATATATTCGACATAATTAAAAAAAAAAAATCATAATTTTTTTTGAATCAGTCTAATATATACAATATTTGAAACACATTTATATCTTTGTACTAAAAGACTCGCCAATGAAACAAATTGTTCATACTTTATCAGTTTCGTTCCAAAATTACAATTGTATATCCAAAAATTATAGATAAGTATCACTGGATTCAAAAATCTAGATATCTATTAATAATGTCTTTACAGAAAACTCCAAAATTCAGCTTGAATTGTTCATACATTATCAGCTTTTTTCCACAATTATAAAAATTATATCCAAAAGTTAATCCAAAAGTTTATCCAAAAATAATATATAAGTTTCACAAGATTCAAAAATCTTGATATCTTCTAGTAATACCTTTAAGAAAATCCAAAAATCAGCTATCAGGATCATTGGAAAAACGTTAAAATATTATGATTTTCCAAGGCAACTTTGCCTGATTCCAATTATTATTTGAAAGAATTTGATGTATTTGTATATGGCTAACCGATACCCGCGACTTCGTCGACGACTTACGTCAATATTATAAATGATTGCTTTTATTGGTTTTCAAGAATTATATTTATATATATTGGGGTGGCACAAAATACCGACTATTTTTTATCTTTTGAATACTGAAATATGATAATGAATCATTTTTTATAATCCTCCAAAAATCTTATAAAAAAAAAATTTTTTGAGGTTGCTAAAAACTTTTTAAAGTTCCAAAAACCAGCTACCGAAGTCATTGGAAAAACGATAAAATATTATGATTTTCCAAGATAACTTTGCTCGATTCCAATTGTTGTTTAAAATAATTTGATGTATTTGTAAATGGCTAGCCGATACCCGCAACTTCGTCGACGTTTTACGTCAACATTATTATTGATTATTTCTATTGGTGTTCAGGAAATATATTTATATATTACAATTGGTACATAAAAGAAATGAAAGAGTTTTAAGGGATTGGTTTTATCTACTTCCTCTTTAATTGTATTCACACCGGAAGATCTTCGCTCATTTATATCCCTAATTTATCAACTTTACTAATTCTAGTAGATTAGATCAACGATGCTAATTTTCTATCTATATTTTAAAACCTAATCATCTTTTTCACCTATCACTCCATTTTTGATAATATTTTCTTTCAATAAATTGATTAATTCCTCATTAAGAAATCTTTTAGTTGTATCAACCATAGATAATTGAAGTATTATAATAGAATTTACTCAAATCCGTATTGAGTCTTATTTAGTGGGATCTTTGATTCCATGGAAATTAACAATCGTTAAATATATAAATTATTTTATGGATTATTATTTTATTCCCACAACAATCACTTTGTGGTGTCAAAATTGAAATTTTTGTAAAAGTCATATAAATGCGACGTCTACTAGTGTCCGAGTGGTCAAGGTGGCCGCTCCCAAACTGTTAGATATTAGATTCGAATTTCGTATTGAGCAAATATTCCATATTTGTCGAATAACGGATTTTTATTAACCCTAGAGTCGCTAAAGACATTTTGTCTTAAAACCTTTAGATAACCTGTTAAGAGTTAGATTAATAAAAATTAATAAATTTGAGCTTTAATAACCAATTTAGTCATTTATGACCATAATTATAGGCATTTTCGACGTTTTTGTATGGCACGCGGACGAAGTAGTGAGTAAGTAAGCATGAAATGACTTTAGTGCAACTTTAAAATAATCCATGAATTGATTAATGGCAATCAAATGCCTATATGTATATTGAAAATGCCATTGCTTTCCGGTTTCCCTATTAGGTATAGGTAAACTTTTATAAACGGAGATTTGGCGCGTAATCAAATCATAAACAAATATAATTTATTACCAAAGTTTCATTTAATATATTACTTATTGTTACATTTACTCTTTCGCTTTTTATGGTAAGTTTTTCTTTTCCAACAAAAGTTTAGATTTATTCAAATTTGAAATGCCATATTTTCACAGGCAATTGTTTCATAAATATCTGGAAAATACGGTCCACTTGCATAAATTTCGTTATAATTTCATTATTTGTGGTACCTACCATTTGGTTCATTACTGTATATAGAAATGTCCATTTCTCTCTACTCGTTTAATAAAAAAGGTCATATATTAATTGAACCTGATATGTATTGCTTAGTAAGCAATTAAGTTCGTTTGCCTTAATTAATTCATTCCATGAAATTAGTAAGTAACAAAAAAAAAAGAGGTATAGTCCGACTTAAAATTGTAATTTAAAAAAAAAGAACATCAAGTTAAATATATTCAACAGCGTTTCTGTAGAAAAAGACGATTTCAAAATTAAGGCCATAATTAACTAAGGACAAATTTTATATTCATATGAAGTTAGTTCTTTTGAAAATCACTAGGTGGAGTTACAAAATCAACAGTTGATAGTGTCTTCAAATGATTCAAAAATTTCCAAAAATTCATTTGCCCTTTTTTATAACAAACTTATTGATTTTTCTATCACTCATTTGTTTATCTAACTACCGTTTCAAAAATTTGGATTTAAAACATAAATTCTTCAGCTCTTAAATTTAAAATTTTGGCTCAAATCCATTTTAGCATACTTAAATCGGGCAACGTTGTATTTTCGACTTTGTTTTTGTTGTAATTCGCGAATAAATCGGTTCCTATTGAAAATTTAGCCACAAAAGGGAAAAATATAACATATTTGAATTGAATTAACAAAAAAAAAAGCGAATAAAATTAAAAAAAAATCAAAATGCAACGTCGCTAGATTTCAGTGTGCTAAAATGAGCTTGAGCCGGAAAAATTACTTATTTTGACTGATATTTATTTACACTAATTAATAGAACTATTCGACAATTATTTATTAAAAACTTTGGCCCAAGTCCATTTTAGTACACTAAAATCTAGCAACGTTGCATTTTCGACATTGTTTTTAATTTAATTTGCGATTAAATCGGTTTATAAGAAAAATTTAGCCACAAAAGAGAGAATAATACCATATTAGAATTGAATTAACAAAAATATCGCGAGTTAAATCAAAAACAAAGTCGAAAATGCAACGTTGCTAGATTTCAGTGTACTAAAATGGACTTTAGCCAAAGTTTTTAATAAATAATTGTCGAATAGTTTTATTAATTAGTGTTAAATAAATAACAGTCAAAATCAGTAATTTTTCCGGCTCAAGTTCATTTTAGCACACTCAAATCTAGCGACGTTGCATTTTGTTTTTTTTAATTCTATTCGAGATTTTTTGTTAATTCAATTCAAATCTAGTAAACTTTTCCTTTTTGTGACTAAATTTTTATTATGAACCGATTTATTCGTGAATTACATTAAAAACAAAGTCGAAAATACAATGTTGCCAGATGTGAGTATGCTAAAATTGTTTTGAGCCATATTTCCTTTTCAAAAAACCATTCCGTATTGACGGATTTAGTCGACGGTATAGATCTATTGGTTATACATAGCTGCATGATGGATTGACTACACTAAATTGGTAAATAATGTATTGAGAATTGATGTGGTTGATTTTTCATTGTGTATAATATCAATGATTATGAGTAAGGTAATCAGGTAATATAATAATTTTGGCTCATGTGTACTTTAGCACACCCACAATCAGGCAACGTTGCATTTTCGACTTTGTTTTTAATTTAATTCGCGATTAAATTGGTCCATAATGAAAATTTAGCCACAAAAGAGAGAATTATACCATATTAGAATTAAATCATCAAAAATTTCGCGAATTAAATTAAAAACAAAGTCGAAAACGCAACGTAGCCAAATTGTGGATGTGTTAAAATGGACTTGAGCCATAATTTTATCCCTTAATTTGCATTTTAGTTAACTTTTCCCAAGTATAAATAATCGAAATTGAATTACACACGCTTTTTAAGTAAATATTTTCATCGTTTGTGAAAATCTACTTTTTCCGCAATGAATTTTTGAAGTGGAAATTAGAAACAACACATTACATGTATTAGTATTATAAATTACCAAAAATTCCGAATCAACGGATTTAGTCGATGGTATAGATCTATTAGTTATACATATCTGCATGATGGGTTGCCTATATTAAAATGGTAAATAATGTATGGGGAATTGATGTGATTGATTTTTCATTGTGTGAAATATTAATGATTATGAGTCAGGTAATCAGGTAATGTTTGATTGGACTTACTTGTAATTTTGTTTTGAGTTCATTCAAGAAATCAGTGTTTGAAAATGGTTTTATTGATTTATTTACTATCGTAGTTGGTATTTTTTTAACACTTTTTGTATGGATCACTGTATGAGATCCATTATCCTGAATTTGGGATGAATAACTTTCCACTTTTGCACTAACCACACCAGGAACGATCACACTTTCGAGATCCATCCAGGCTGATATTCCATCCCTGTGCGGATTCCCGTCGAATGGAAATTTGGCGTTAGGGGTGGGGGTGTCCAAACTAAAACTGTCCAAAGACGCGGATTTTCTTCGGGTCATGTGATCAATGTTGGGTCGAAGCGTAGTTTTTAAGTGGAAGCTTTTTGAAGAGAGTTGAGGATGAGATTTGGAAGCGGCTCGGTTGTTATTGATTTCGGATTGGGGATGATTTGGGGTAATGTCGGAGTTTTCACCCGTTTCGAGTATCTTTTTGTGTTTGGCCAGGAGCAACACGATTTTCCCACTAACAGGCGTTCGGCGACGAATTGTCGAGTCACGTTTAATGAGAGATGTACTAATTGATTTAGCCTCAATGTTGTTAGGGATTCGTGGAGGAATTCGTGGGATTTGAGGAACGCGAAGCGATTGGGGGAAATCATTGCCGTCACTACCGGTAACAGTTTCATCAACTGTTTCATTAGGGTCACTTAAATCGTCGTCAAGGAAATCATACCCGTCCCGAACTTCTGCTCCCAACCTCTTCTCCCGATTCTCACCCATATCTCCCGAGGGATACAGTTTAGATTTTCGGTAACTCATTACTCACACCAATTGCACCTATCACCATATTACTATCAACTAGCCATTTGAAAGAATAGCGACTGGCATTCGAATAAATTTTATCATCAAATGACTCCATTTCATAAATTCAGTGAGATTATTTACGTCTTATCTTATCGGAAAAAATAAATAAATACTAGGTACTATGTAACTACACGCATACATGCCAACATTTTACTACTTAAGACCCATTTATGATTGTTATGATTCGATTTCCAAGTTAAACATTATAAAACATTTGCGTATATGACTCCCATACATAAAAGTAATAATTTTTGACCCAATTTTTTTCACTAAATGATCAAAAAATCATACAAAGAAACTACTATATTCCTCCAGCTCTAGATATACAATAATAAAAAAAAAAAACACTTTAAAATTGGTATCTGACCGAAACTTGTTTTTTCGGCCGAAACCGGGGACCAGAAACCAAACATTTTTTCTGTATTAAATGGAACGTAAGGATGTTATGGAGATACAATCGGAAACAAAAGTACACAAAAATAGAAATTCGTGTATAATTACGTCATATAGTAAACCATGAGGCGAATAAATAAGTCGATATTTAAAAAACTGTAAATAGTTTAAGGGAAAATCGAAAATTTCAGCAACAATTTTAAACAAAATAAAAAAAAATATAGAAATTTTTTAACTTACTCTAAGGGCTTAATACCCTTGGATTTCAACTTAACAATTAAAAATATTAATGATCTGATGCTCATAAGTCATGAATATAAAAGTCTCTAATATGATTAAATCACAGATATATATTCATAACATCCTTAAGCTCTATTTAAGTCGGTCAATATCTGGCAACGTTGCATTTTCTATTTTGTATTTTTTTTTTTTTTTTTGATTTGTGATTTTGTTGTTAAATCAGTGCTAAAATAGTATGTTTTTCTCTTTTGTGACTAAGTTTACATTACGGTCCGATTTATTTGCGAGTTAAATTTAAAAACAATGTAGAAAATGTAACGTTGCCAAATTTGACTGACCTAAAAGGAACTTGAAACGTATTTTTTGTGGCTAAGTTTTGGTGAATCGTCAATATAAAATAAATGAACATATTATAGAATGACACTCGGAAAAAATAGTCGCTTTTTTTGCGCCACCCAATACATATGCCTTGATATTTTCGTAATTCAATATAATTAAATACACAGAAAATCATATACTTTTTGAACATATGGATATTGATTATTGATATTTATTAATTAAAAATAATTTTTCGAATAGCTTAGTAATAATTCATCTTTACCGCATCTTGACATACTTTCGTTTATAAATCTCTTAATTTACATCTCCTCATAATATATGTATACTGGTAATCCATTGGAATAGGTAAACCATATGTTTAAAAATCCTATTAGGATTAGTAAAAAATTTTAATTTCAAAATATTATAAACATTAATATTAAAACTTTATGTATAAATATACATTTTAATTATAAATAAATCAGTTATTTGTTTTTAGTTCTTGAATGATAAAGAATTTACAATTTAATAACTTTAAACTTAACCATTACTATAAGCGATTTTGAATCTTAATTTCGTTGTTATTTTCCGATACATTTATAAAGGTGTAATTTTAATATTGTAGCCAAATAAAAAAAAATTAAATATACCCTGATATACTCTATGAAATATAATAGAATACGTGGAAACGTATAGAAATCAATGGAGAAAAACATGTAGTGTTTCGTAGTATGCCTGATCACCGGCCATATTTATATCTTTGTCCTTTTTTGTTGGATGAATATAAGCTTTTCTATCCCTTATTTTTCTTTCTACCTTTTTAAGTGATTTTCAGAGAAACTATTAAAAGCATTTAAAGATGATTAAGTTTGAAAAGTACTTTGGATATTAAAGTATTATTGAAATTTTTGGTACAGTGGGGCCCGATTTTTTAATTTGCCCCAGTGTCCTTGGTTACCTAGCTACGCTACTGAATACTATGTAAACTTTTGGGGCTCTTAACAGTAGAGCTTAGTAAATTAAAAAATATATCAACAATCCAAATGTATTACTATATAGTATGAAAGTATAGGTGACTGATAAAGTAACCAATTGTTTTTCAATTTAAGAAAGTTATTTTTATAGGTAATTTCGGAGTCGAAATTCCGTTGCATCTCTAGGGTAGAGTTATCATAACTTCTATTCACGATTTTATCCTTTTTACTAGAATTAAATTTCATTATTTCTTTAGATTTCTTATGTCCTCCTGGTAAATATTCAAGTTCGTTTTTCGGAAGAACATGCCTTTTATATAGCATGGTGAAGTTATGGTAGACATCTGCGTATATCTCTGTAAGATGGCGCTGTTATCCCAATGGTTACATCAAACTGTATTCCTGATTATCGAGGAAAATTGGGATGAAGTGAGAAATGTTTTGATTCTTAGCCTTTTTTTTCAGGATTTTATTTTATCAGTGATCATAACATTATACATAGTGTCTTGCTCTTTCGTTTTGAATGCAGATTTGCTGTCGTTGTCGTTGAAACCTATCAAATGATTTGTGCTCACTTTGTTCATCTCATAGCCGTAAGGTAGGTTGTCTTATTTGCATGATATGACCAAAGTGTAGATGAGCAATTTTTCGGAATGCTCATCAAATCAACAAAGTAGTTGTGCTCATTTGTTTTGTATTAGTGACTCAAGTAGCAAAATAACAAAAGCGAATCGATTGAAAACAAATGTGAGTGAAAACAAATGAAAGGTTGTGTACGGTATATCTTCGATCGCTTCGAGATTGTTTGTCAAAATGTCCAAGCTAGTTTTGCGTCTTTTCCTCACCTCAACCCCCTCTGGCGTTGTCATTTCGTAATATTCAAATTTTGGCGTATTAATATTCACTTTCGAATCTTTGATCTCATTTTTTGAATAATGCATTTTTATTTTTGGTTTTTTTCAGATCATTTCTCACTCGGAAAAAAAATGACCTTACATTTTCATTTTTAAGATACATAGGAGCAAAGTTCAAGACTTGGATTTTTAACACCAACAACTCGATACTTACAAATTGACAATTTTCAGTAAACTAATCAGAAATCACTTCTAAAAATTTCCGTTTTAATTCTATTTATCGTTTTATCAGCTTTAGTTGGAAATGAACGAAAATATGTCAACCGTCGATAGTTTATCAGTAAGTATCGGTCCAATTTTATATTTCATATATCCGAAAAGTATTAACGATATTTATTCGATTTTAGGATTCCAATCAGTATGTACCAATAGAATATCATTGGTTTTATCAAGATGAAATGGACGGGCGAGTTAGTTGGACTCCATTTTGTCGGCGGGATTCCAACAAAATTGAAAATGCTTTTTTAAACGGTTTGTAAAATTAACCGATTTCTAATAGAATCCAATTCCAGGTCATCTATCCAAAACAATATTCCCAAAAAGCCTTTTCATCCAAAAATCGATCCTTCGATTTCTTCAAAATTAAAAAACCTTTTATACTAAAAAGATCACGAAATTAACATTCCATTAACAAATGTAATGCCTGAAAGATGCTATGGAGATACAATCGGAAACAAAAGTACACAAAAATAGAAATTCGTGTATAATTACGTCATGGGGCGAATAAATAGGTCGATCCTCAAAAAACTGTTTACAGTTTAAAAGAAAATCGGAAATTTCACCAAAAATTTTAAACAAAATAAGAAAAAAAAAACAAAATATATCGATAATTTTGAACTAACTTTTGGGACTTAATATCCTTTGGTTTCAACTAAACAAATAAAAATATTAATGATTTGAGGCTCATAAGTTATGAATGTAAAATATTTTAACATAATTAAATCATAAATAAAACTTTAAATATGCATGTTTTTCCGACAATTGTAACCAAAAAATAAAAATTGAATTAATTCAATATCTTATAAAATAATAAAAACGTGATGAACTATCGAATTTATAGGTAAGCAGCATTGGTAACTTAAGTATGCCTCTCTCACATTTGTGAGTGAGCATGCGCAGTATGCTCAACATTTATAAAATAAATTATTTAACACATTTCATCCATTTCAGCTTTATACCGTGTAGAAAATGCAACGTTGTCAGATATTAATGTCGCTAAAAGCATGAGTCACCAATTTAATTTATCATTTAAAATTTAGTAACTTTATATAATGACTGAAATTTGCAATTAAATGAAAACAAAATGACAGTTGAAACCAATGACAACAATCAGTTAGTTGAAAATTGAGGCTATAATTTTCATGTGTATTACACTCACATGAATGAGTTTGTATTCATGGTGGTAAAGATAGAGAACAAAGATTGTAAACTCGTTCATGTGTGTGTAATACTCACATAATAATTATATCCTCAAATTTCAATTAACTAATTGTTGTCATTGGTTTCAACTGTCATATCATTTTCATTCAATTGCCAAATTTTTGCCATTTTTCAGTTTTGGGGGTTGTGAATATTTCCCAGAAAGCTACTAGTTTTTAAATGATAAAATTAAATTGGTGGCTTATGTCCATTTTAACGAGATCAATATCTGGCAACGTTGTATTTTCTACTTTTTTTTTAATTTAATTCGCGATTATTTTGTAATCTAATAACGTATAATGTGCTCTTTTTCTGAAATTTTCATTATGACCTGATTTACTCACGAATCAATTTGAAAACAAAGTAGAAAGTGCAACATTGCCAGATAGTGATGTCGCTAAATGGGAAATGAGCTCAACTGACTATTTATACATACTGTATAGTATTTCACTATATTATACACAGTTGACTACTAAAACGTAGTTTGTATCATATATATATGAATTAACTGTTTATCAATACAGCATAGGTCACTTGTTCGAAAAATAGTTATCGAAAACTTTTGTCATAAACTATCCTGAATAATTATGAATAAACAGTCAATTGCATAAGAATACAGTTTGTCTAAATAGTCAATTGCGTGTACCTACAACATATACAAATAGTGACGAAATAAAAATTAAATCAATTCAATAGTAATTGTTTAATTTTATTTCCCATTTAAAACTATGTATTGAAACTAATTTTTAATTCAAATATAAAAAACAAAATGCTATCAAATGTACCAATAGACTTTCCTTGTATTATTTTACATAGTGCAATAAATAATTTCAAAAAATTACTTTTCTTTTAAATGTATTTGAACTATTGTGTATTAGTATGGATATGGTTCAAACTAAAAAAATTGAAAATGTTAAGTTCGACTATATCGATGTTTTAGTTATAAAATAACAACTGAAGGTGCCTGTTATCTCCTTCTGGCACTTTTTAACTTCATCGTCGATCATTTCTGTTGGTTTCCCCTACCGAATAACAAAAAACCTGTGCTAGCGGTCAACTCGGTCGACTCGATTCCGTTTTTTAAGTACTTAGCAAATCGCTCCCAAAAATCGACCAGCATTCATCCGCTTGAAGTTTCTCGCTAACCGTTTGCTACTAACTTCCTACTGTAGCGTCACGACGTCACATTAGTCGATTTGGACTACGAATCTAATAGAAGGTTTGACCCTGGTTCTTTGTCGCCCATATTCTTTTGTATCGCATTTTTCTCCATCCCAAATTTCCAGATCACGGGACCCAAACATTTATGTATGCGTCTCTGGATTGGGAGGAGGATCCTTTTATTCGGTTCCCTGCATATCCACGAGATCCTAAACATCCTGCGGTAGTATCTCATTTCGAATACTTGTATCCCCTGATAGATAGATAAACTACTTGATCTAAATAATTCCTATTTTATGGATTTATCAGAATTAGTATATATAAGTATCGGAAAAATACATAAGAGTGATATATTTTTTGCTACAAAAGTTTCAATATAAAATGTGCAAAAATCATCTCCAAAATTCAATAGTGTCAAAATTATCCTTTTTCATCTTCTTTGTCATTTTCCCCTTCCTCAATTCTTTGGTTTTCCACCCCTCTCGAAATCTTTCTCTTCCATTTAACAGGATATTTACTAAATTTTTAGCAGGGATGAAATTAATGACTTTTTTGGTCTATTGCAACATTAATTTTATATTTCCTACATGGCTACTTCTTCTGGAACCAGATATTTTCAGTATTTAAACAGTAAAATGTTTGTATCTTCCAGATAATATTACTGAGGATCATGTGATAGCAACTGATGGGAATCGGTATGACGTTTATTTGAAATCCAGAACTCGCGTTCCTGTTTACTGGTCGCATGCTCCCTACAAAGTGCGAAGATGTTCCTGGTTTTGTAAGAAATTTGCCGACAACCGTTATATTCCTTACGAGGAAGACCTAAGCGAAACGCTAGAAGTGTGTATAATGTATATTGAACCCAAATAATCTAAAGATAATAAATTGTTTATTTTAGAATGAATATCAAAAAGCGTTTATGGCCAACGAGTGGCATCATCAGGTCCACTTAAGTAATGGCGAACGTATCGAATTTCATGGACCGAACGTTTTGGTTCATTTCACAATGGCGCCATCTCCTGACACCTGGGGAAATAATCCTGTAGGATAATTTCGTAAATGAGATATTTTATGTATTATGTCTTTTTATGTTAAAATATTTTGTTGTAGCAAGCCTCAACGAGGCCACGAGTCGTCAAACGAGGTCTGGAAGACTTCGAAATTGAAGAAGGCGAAGCCGATAAAGTAGATCACTTGCTGTTTATGGTTCATGGGGTTGGTGCTGGATGTGATTTACGATTTCGACCGCTCGAAGTTGTCGGTAATATTCGTGAAAAAATACTTTTCTTAATCTTTGGAAGTCCATAATAGATGCGGCATATTTTTGGAGTTTTAAAAGTATTTAAAAATTGGGTACTCGTTACTTAAATCAAGATTCCTCTATCAATGATTTTGTTATTTTTAAATACTTAATTAGATTATCGTATTTCCACGTATGGTAATTAGTATTTAGTATATCGAAGACTCTTCATATATTCTTCACTTCCAATAATGCATTTATATTCTTTCTACACCATGAATTAACTTTCCGAAATAAGCAAATTATACCAATAATGAAATCGATTTTTAAGTAATGGTTGATTATTTCGAATCAAACCATGGCCCAGTTACCAAATAACGAATACATGCGATGCTATAGCTTTATACATTATACCTTAGCCAAATCCCATAAGAATAGAGGTAACCTGTTCTAAAAAACCCCTAAATAGCAATTCGTTTATAAGTTTACAAAATCAAACTGTAAAATCAGATTAATGTTTATGGCCAGATTACAAGGATTCGATTGGTTTGCCAAAAAAAAAGTCTTAATTTTAATGAGCGAATAAGAGTCCGAAAACGATCAGTGTTCATATGAATCTTCTGTGACGTCACAGTCCGCCTTTTGAAACCGGGATATAAACAAATCATTAAGTGGTTATCATAGAAACAGTAATAAGTTAAACAATTTTTGACATTTGTCACCATGGAATTGATTTTTAGGCTTAAGTGTACTTTAGCACACCCACAATCTGGCAACGTTGCATTTTCGACTTTGTTTTCAATTTAATTCGCGATTAAATCGGTCCATAATGAAAATTTTACCACAAACGAGAGAATTATACAATATTAGAATTAACTCATCAAAAATATCGCGAATTAAATTAAAAACAAAGTCGCAAATGCAACGTTGCCAGATTGTGGGTGTGCTAAAGTACACTTGAGCCGATTTTTATACCCTAAAAACTGCTCTTATCTTTTTCCCTAGTAGTAGAGGTTGTGTTAATTGTATACGGTTTAAATCATTGGCATAATTTTTAAAAGATTTCAGAAAAAAAAAACTATTGCCTTTGGGCTAAAGTACATTTGTTATAGAAAAATTACCATGGGATTTTAAAGCTATGTATTGTGACGTCATTTTAAAGTCGAACTCCTTTTTAAGCATTTTGAATTTAACGATTTTTTTTTTGCTTTTTTAATTGAATATTCGTTAGATTTTATCACGCAAAGGTAAAAATTAGATTTTTTGCTGCCTTTTAACAGTTATACTGTTTAAACAATATATAAAATATATCGGGGTCTTATTTATGTAGTATAATTTACAAAAGTAAACTATAAGCATAAATTTGAACAAAAGTTCAAACAATTGAATGCTTGACGTATTGCCTAGGTACTTATTTCGATTGGCTAGCAATCTTCCTCAGGGCATAGCAGCTACGAAAGCTCATCTCATAGCAGCTACGAAGCGAACCAATTGATGATGACTGATGCAGATTACTTGGAAATCGAAATACGTTTCTTGGCAATACGTCAAAAATTCAATTGTTTGAACTTTTGTTCAAATTTATGTTTATAGTTTACTTCTGTAAATATGACCAAATATATTTTATATACTGTATAAACTGTATAACTGTTCAAATTCAGCGGAAAAATCGAATTTGATATTATGCTAATGATTTAAAAAAATAGTTACAATCTACACAATCTTTATGACCTTTATTTTTTGGCAAAAATTGATAGTAATTTTTAGGGTATTAAAATGATTTCAATGGTCAAAAATGTTAAAATGGACAATGATCTGTTTATACTTCGGTTTCAATAGGAGTACTGTGACGTCACAAAACACTCATAAGAACACTTATCGTTTTCGGGCTCTTATTTGCTTAAAAATTTTAGGATTGGCGTCCATTAAGACTTCCATTAAATTTCCAAAAAAATGACCGAATCTCAAATTCTCATCAAAGCTGCGTCCTTTAACAAATAAGGGTTGCAAAGCAATAAAAACTACAAAAGTTTTTTTTCATATTAAGTTTTCGGTTTTCTTATGGGGAAGTTAGGGGATATTTCACCCATGAATATTGATTTTTTTTTCAATATTTGTTTTTTTGGTTTTAGTGGATGATGTTCGACTGGTTTGTCGACAATTGGTTCAATCCCATTACGCTTCGTCTTGTACTAAAGGGGTTGCAAATAAAATCGAAGTTTTACCAATTCGTTGGCATGATAAACTCCACTCGGATGATACTGGAGTGGATAAAAAATTATCCAACATTACATTAGAAAGTATCCCCAGATTACGAAACTTCATAAACGATACTATCCTCGATATTCTCTTTTACACCAGTCCAATATACTGCCAAGTTAGTCCATCAGTAGTATAATAAAATTCCCAAGTTATATAGTTTTTTTTGCAGAAAATTATTTCGGCTGTGGCTTCAGAAATGAATCGACTATATGAATTATTTAATAAACGCAACCCGAATTTCTCTGGTGGTGTATCAGTTAGTGGACATAGTTTAGGGACATTAATTTTATTCGATATTTTATGCCACCAAAAGCCGGCCGAATTGGATACCATGGAAGAGGAGGAAGAGGGCCAGGAAAAACCAGTGACAAAACCGCACCCCTTGCACCGAAGAATGAGTAAACGAATTAATTATCTAATGAGTGTTGCAGGAGTTGGACAACCACAACTTACGTATCCTCATTTGGTTTTTCGACCTAACGCCTTTTATGCATTAGGATCTCCCATTGGTATGCTCAGTTGGTACTTTTGTAAAATGCAATTAAATTTTGGGAATTTTCAGGAATGTTTGTTACAATTCGAGGGGTTGATAATTTGGGGTTGAACTTTAAACTGCCGACATGTGCATCGTTTTTTAATATTTTCCATCCTTATGATCCCGTAGCTTATCGAATCGAGCCGTTGGTCAACCCCGAGTTGGCGGAACGCAACCCTGTGTTAATTCCGCATCATAAGGGAAGAAAACGAATGCATTTAGGTAAATATATCAACCAATTTAGCGATTCCAAATATTTTTTAACTAGTGACCCTCTTGACATATAATTTTTATAGATTATATCCGTTTATTTTAATTCCTTATATCCCAGGTTCCACGATTTAACCGTGAATTATTATAAAAGAAATGAAAATAAATTGAAAATGAACCATTTAACAGTATTGAATATTTACTTTGGGCTGTTACCGATTGAAGTAAGCCGTAAGGAACTTTCCCATAAGAAATAACATTGATATTTTTGGACCAAAAACCGTGTTTTTCTTGAAAACCAAGAAAAATATCGAATTTTTGTATTCTTCATTTTCGATTTATTTTGTCTTTTTCTATAATAATCAACAGTTAAATCATAACGACAAAAATAATTAGAAATAAGCATTTTTTTTCCAATTGCAGTTCTACAATCTATATGTTAAGTTCTTTTACACAGTTACGCTATATTTTTCCTGATTTGGTTCTTTTATAGAAATTTTCATCATTTTCCTTCCATTAGGAGGAAAATTCAAGAAAAACAAGTGAAGTTTAGTATGTGTGGCTAAAACTGCGCAATACATGTACATTTTGTTAATTGTTTGTCATTATTAACAAAAGCTATCGAATTACGTTAAAAATTTATAAAACAAAAATAGGCCACTTCTTTCCAGACGTTATAAGTCCATTTTTTTTTTGTAGAATTAAAAGAAACAATGGTTCGAGTTGTTGGGGATTTGAAGCAAAAGTTTATGGATTGGGGTCGAAATACTTGGAGCATGTTATACTATTTCATCCCTCAGGAATCAAGTGACGTTCAAACAGAAAATCAGGTACAAATTTAGATCATCATTCTTCTAAGTCATTATTTAAAGTTGGTAGTCATAAACGTGATTTAGTGCGATCGGGAAACATCGGGTTTTTAAATATTAATCGGTGTTTCCCGATCGCACTTAAACACGTTTTACGTATTTGGTAAAATGACTTTTGTTGTTAATATAAGTTGCGTGTAATCGGGAAACATGTAGAATCGTCACTATATGACGTAATCATCATTGCGTCTATTTGAATCCTGCAAATAATGTATTGGAAAGAAAAATTTTTTTAAACAATACAAAAAGTTTTTTATTGGTTAACATATTGTTTTTTAATTATCTAGATGTTCGCAAGTGCAAATGATTGTGAAGAAACCTCATCTAGTTCGGATAATGAGCCAGAAAATGAAGCCAATATTAACTGTGGAAAATTAAATAATGGACGTCGCATCGATTATGTTTTACAAGAAGCACCCGTAGAATTTTTCAATGATTATATTTTTGCTGTTCAAAGTCATGTTTGTTACTGGTAATATGTTAGCAAATTTGGTGATTTTTAGCCTAGAAAATGGGCACCCCAGAAAAGCCAAGGTGGCTGATTGGGGAAATATAAATATTGGGGTGGGGCAAACAAAATACAATTTTTTTTTGGTCTCGTACTAAAATATGTTAATCATGTTTTATGATCCAAAAAACTCCAAAAACAATCGATTTTTTGTACCACTTATGCAAATATATATTAAAAAATGAGTTAAGCAGTGGGATTTACACTATTAAAGTGGTTAAAAATCACAGTTTTATATGAGCACTAAATAGTTACAAAATTAAAATTTATTCTTTCTTTTTTTGTAGGGAATCGGAAGATACAATGTTGTTAATTTTAAAGGATATTTACGACGCCAAGGGAATTCAAAAGGATAATCAAATCCCGCAACAAACCATGAAAATTCAACCCCAATAAATTGACAATGAAATGATTTTAATCGATTTTACGAGTTACCTTGTTAATACAAAATTAATCTTAAAAATGTTATTAGTTGAAATTGAAATATAAAGAAACTGTTATTTTGTTAATTAATATAAAAATTTAGTTGCAAATTCGTCCATAAAATATTTATATAAGTGTTATAATTTGTTTGAAAGTTGGTTGAAATATGGTTATGGGCTGCTCATTTGAAATGTTATATTTTTTATCAATAAATTTATTTTTAATGTTATCTATTCATTTTATAATCTTTATTCCATCCTTCCATCCTTAAAGATTTGAAGATTCCTGTTTAAAAAATGCAACTGTAATATTGATTTAACGCTAAGAAATCATAAGATAAAAGTATATGTTGTCTTTGTTATACTCTTTCAGGAGTTGTCAATTTGTTTCTTTGATGGTGAAATTATTAATGGCGGCAAAATACAAATTCAATAAACATCCTTTTTATCGAGTTTTTCATATTCCATAAACAGCCGTGCATATTTTTTTTTGTTTAATATAGTTGCATATTTTCACAAGTTACAGATAAAATGTAGCAACAATATCTTAAACCAGTTGATTTTCGATTGCATTGACTTTAAACAGTTATACTGTTTATACAATACATAAAATATATTGTGGTCTCACAACAAAAGCACGTATTTCGATTGCCAAGCAAAATTCTTCAGTGGATCAGAATTTTGGAGCGATCCAATACTTGATGATTTCTTGGCAATCGAAATACGTATCTGGGCAATAAGTCAATAGTTATTTAGTTTGAACATTTGTTCAAATTTATGTTGATTGTTTACTTTGGCCAGTTATATTACATATATAAGACCATGGGCGGATTCAGGATTTTTTCTAGAGGGGGGGGGGGAACAATATCATCTTTCATTTGCAAGTGCAACAAAAATTCGCAATACCAGCCAGAAATAAACTAGAATTTCATTAATGTTCTTTCTGTTATTTTATTCTTATATTTTAAGAACTTTAATAATTTGATTTGCTTCTAAGTATGTACTGTGATGGAATCTCAACAGTACACAAAAATACCGCGGGGGGGGGGCACGTGCCCCCATTCTCCCCCCTCTCTTAAATCCGCCCTTATATAAGACCACAAAATATTTAATATATTGTATAACTAATACTAAACGAATATCAATTTCAATTTATTGAAACTTTTTCCAACAATCGAAATGTATGATAATCAATAAAAAAAGGGACATAAAAAATAAATTTCGAAAAAAATATATAAATTTAACTCAACAAAGATAATTTCTTACTTTTAATCGGTCGTAAAAGTGATGATAGAATTGGAGAGATCGATGTCGATTCGATGCCTTTTTTGTAGATCTGCATCCATTTTTAAATCAAAATTTTGCTGATCCTTTAATTCTGGGCATTCAATAGCAATCGCAAATTTTGCAATGATATTTTATTGACTTGTACTCTGAATTACTAATGTTAATTTTTCTTCCAAAGATTGTAAGGTCGATGGCAAGAGGTTAATATTCTTAATATTAGTTTGTTAAATGTTCAGCCTTTGACATAGGCAACCCATTGTGCATCGATGTATCGAGCATTGACTGAACTTTTTACTATATAAGTGATTAAACTATTTTTTTTTGTCCTTAAATGATTCCCTCTGCTTGTATCAATATCAATTGTTTTTAGTGATTGATGAAATTTATAAAATAATGTAATAAAGTATATATTAATTTCTTATATAGTAATAAACTATATACAATAATAATAAATAAATATATATTAAATAATAATAAGAATATATAACAAAAAAATATATAAAAAGAAACGAATATAATACTTTTCTCCATCTGCTAATGTTAATAATTTAAATTTTAATAATTTTTACCATTGTGTTATTGCAATAGTGCGATATACTATGATTAATAGTTATAAGTAACGAAGAAAATATAAACACTGAACAAACAATTTAATTCACAAAATTTAAATACGGATTTATAAACCCACTGAAGATGTAAACGTGCTAAACTGGGCGAATATTGAATTCAAATTATTTATTTATACCCCATATATCCAAGCAGCCTTACAAAAGGACGTATAAATAACTGGTTCCGTTCAAATTATATATTACAACAAATCTATAGAACAAAATTTCAATTTTCGATTTTGCTAAAAATAATTTGGAAACAAGAAAATCATAATTATAATTAATATAATTATCTTAATTATAATATATGCTATCCATAGCACATCACACCATCATTATAACACTACAATGATTCCAAATAATTCAAACTCAAAAAATTATCATTAACAGATGAAATGAAGCATTCTGTTTACTTCTATTCCATCGAATTCTAAAAACAGAATTTGTAATGCGCAATATTTTCAAAAATTTATTCGTTGGAGCTTCACATGTTGCTTATGAAACCAAAAAATGTATTTTCATTACGTTTTTAACTATATATATCGATGGGTTCTTTGGATTTGTGTTTGAAAACCACAATTTACTTTATAGACACGTTTGCTTAATAATTTAACAATATTAAGTACACTTATTCATTTATAATATCAACTATTTAATAATTTTTAATACGCAAAAATTTTATTCATCTCACCGTGGGGTAAGTGACGTATAACCCACACATTAAGCAATATGTACACCCTCATTATACATGAAAGAGATATTTATGGCTTTTATAAAAACCTAACACCTTATAAATGTCCCAATACTAGTAAAAACAATTATTTCCATGATTGATCACAATATCGTTGTGGTCAATTAGCACTGGTCCCAAGTAAAAATTACAAATTTTATGTTATCAAAGTACGCACAATTTTATAAGCGCTACCGTGAGGTATGTGACGCCTGAGCCACACATATAACAATATGCAACCCCTCATAAAGTAAGGAAGAAATTTGTACAAATATGTCTTATATATTAATGAATAATTATTTGCGTAGAATACCTCAATTTATTTTTTTCTCTATTACAACATATTTCAACAGACTTTAACTGCCATTATCAGGTAATCGACCTAAAATCATCGTCAAACTACCTGGCGATGACAACTAAAGACTATTGAAATATTTTTTATTAAGAAATATAGAAATTGAGGTGTACAATGATAATTATTATTCAATAAGTAGTAACTTCTGGTGAAATATTCACCGCTCAACACTGTCACAACTGACAAATGGCAAAAAATATTGAAATGTCAGCTGAAACAAATGACAATCAGTTCAAATTTGAGACAAGAAATATTATATTTGGTTTCACTCTCACGTTAGAGTATACATTCTTTGTTCTCTATATTTGACGGTATACATATTTATGTTTACTAATTGTTATATTGATTAATAATTTCATAGTTTGTCTACTGTAAAATTGGCTGCTAAATAATGAGTTGGTTTATGAGTTATTATTTTTTTTTTTGGAATTTTTATTGTCATTTTTTAACTTTCATTTTATTTACAAGACATTTCATCGGTTTCCCAACTTCTTTAGGAATCATAATGACTAATATGACTAATTTAACAGTGAATTACCTATGATGTTATCTGGGTTATTACATTTATAAAGGTTGTTACAAAACAAGTGAAATTCAAGCGTTAGTTTCAGGCGCTTATTCCAAGCGCTGATTTGTGTAGAGTAGCGCTCATCGGCACTCAATTACCTGCTGTTGTTTTTTGTTAACATAAAAATTGTGCCTAAAAGACTACCATAAAGACTGCACTTCGTACACCACACTAGATTTTTCTTATTTCTTTTTGACGTCATATGCACGATATTTGATTTTGCACTAAAAAATTATAAATTATAATCATTTTTTTTAGACTAAATTTGAGTAATTTAAATGGATGTATGTAATTTCCAAAATAAACGGTTCTTATATCATTATATTTGCATATAATATGTGCATAAATATTTTCCTTATTGTACGAGGGTGTGCATATTGTTGTTTCTGTGCAGCAGACGTCACTCACCGCACGGATAGCGTCTATAAATTGTGCGTACCCTGGTGAAGGACCAACACCAATTACCGATATGATTTAGTTGTCGTTGGTTCAAAAATCATCAGTTTTACAGTTATTGTGTAGTACTTGTTAGCTTAATGGCTGCTTAGTGATATTATTTCACTTTAAAAAACGTTAATTTAATTGTTGTAAACGTGAAAAATGTTTCTCATATTCTAGGGGTATTCGAAATGTTTAATGTGTGGATTATACGTCGCTTACTCCACAGTAACTTGAAAAAAAAATTGCGTACATTGAAAAACTTAAAAAAATCTTTTTCTTTAGTGGTAACATTTTTTGACGTTTCGTTTTCCACCGATGCTTTATAAAAAAATTAATATGGTGCTTTTTTTTTGGGGAACCTTCTCCAACATAATTGTAGTCCCAATTATTTGGTTCACTATTTAGATTTCGATTTATTTTTGGAGTTTGGTTTTCTGGCAACTGCCGACATATAGCGAAATTTTTTTCTACACCATTTTTATAATGAATGCCGACTCATTTTTAGCAGCCAATTTTACAGTAAACAAACTATGAAATTATTAATCAATATAACAATTGGTAAACATAAATACGTATACCGTCAAAGATAGAGAACAAAGAATGTATACTCTAACGTGAGAGTGAAACCAAATATAATATTTCTTCTCTCAAATTTGAACTGATTGTCATTTGTTTCAACTGACATTTCGATATTTTTTGCCATTTGTCAGTTGTGATAGTGTTGAGCGGTGAATATTTCACCAGAAGTTAAAAATTTTGGTATGAGCCAGTTAATAATATCCTAAGCTAAACGAAGAAAACCAAATAATTCAGATGCCGTTAATATGTACCCAGAATTAATTGGAGACGTATAGTATTCCAGTTGTAATAAATTATAGCAGTGACGATTATTTATTTTATTCTTATTTTATTAAAAATTGAACAATAGTTTTTTTTTCTTTTGGGATCAATTGTTTTGATCTTGAAAGTAATCATCTTAAAAGTAAATATAGAAAAACAAAAAAACTAATAATTTTTTTTATGTTTCCTAAGACTTACAATTATGAAAATAATATATGTTTTGCTCCTATATGTGGCCTATTTTTAATTGAAGTTTTGTGAAAAAAAAATGGTGAAACACTTCGAAAAAAATTAAAACCGAGGTATACTATTAGGCGTAAATCACATTTAATTTTTTTTCAGGGTGTTGCACCCACTATTTTTTCACGCAATTTTTATGAGTTACAGTGTTTATATAGAAGCATAAAATATATTTTTTTCGTGATTGTCATTTTCAGAGAACACATAAAAAAAATTATTTCATTTGTTTTTTGGATTTTTTTTGTATAATTTTTTTTTTAAAAATTTCAAAAAAATATATGATATACTCTGTAAAATAATCTAAAGCCTCGCGTTGGTTTCACTTCTCTAGCTTAATTAGTTTTTGAGATATATAACTTTGAAAAATAGCCATGCGGGGGGATATTTTTGCCCATATCTCAAGGTCAAAGAGGAATTTGGTCGCGAAAAGTGTATAAAATGTGTTTGTATATCAAGCCGATATTTTAATATAAGTTTCCACATAGGTTCATATTTGGGGGCCAAATATGAATTACAATTTCTTCCTTACTTTATGAGGCGTTACATATTGTTATATGTGTGGCTCAGGCGTTACATACCTCACGGTAGCGCTTATAAAATTGTGCGTACTTTGATAACATAAAATTTGTAATTTTTACTTGGGACCAATGCTAATTACCACAACTATATTGTAATCAATCATTGAAATAATCGTTTTTACTAGTATTGGGACATTTATATGGTGTTAGGTTTTTATAAATGCCATAAATATATCTTTCATGAATAATGAGGGTGTACATATTGCTTAATGTGTGGGTTATACGTCACTTACCCCACGGTGAGATGAATAAAATTTTTGCGTATTAAAAATTATTTTGCACTAAATAATCATAAATTATATATTTTTTTTTTATATTAGACAAAATGTAATATAAATAATTATAAACTTCCAAGGGAAAAGAACCCTCCAAATATATATTTTTAAGTTAAATAGTTTCAAATGATATTTTCTACTATGAAAAATCTAAAAAAAAAATCTGTTATTTCATAAGAAGTATATAAAAATTGAAATAATCAAGGGATTTATTAAAGTATTAAGATTTTAAATTTTCTTAAAAAAAAAACCTAATTTCAACCCTTAAAACATGTAAATTTTGATCAATCTGTTGCGTAGTAATGTATTTTTTTTCATTTTCCCATATTATCCTTTGTCTCAAAAACCAATTGAGATGGAGATCACAAATTTCCAGGGTCATCCTGCTGTATTCCTGCCTATTTTAAGTATCATTAAAATATCATTCCGGGACTGATTCACCAAGCTTATGCCCCCAAGACCTTCACATGCAATTAATATTTAATTAATCGACTACAGCGCTTCGGTTATTAGTTGGGGAGCATCGAAATAGTTTAAGGGTTGTAATTGGAAAAGTGATATTTGAAAATTGGCAGGGGATAATGTAAACGCGAGCTTTTTGTGTATTCATTGACGTCATCATGTTAAAAAGCTTGATTTGATGAGAGCCAATGCGCAACACGCTTCCATCATAAATCCCTGATATTTTCGCGGTGCGCATGCGCACCGCGGAAAATCTAGTGCCCGAATCGATATGTACACCTGCTTGGTGTGAACATATTTGCTGCGAACAGTATTCGAAACGATTGCAACGGTTTTATGTTAATTGTGGAAAAGTTGCACAGAAAATTGATGAAAATTACGTTTGAGGAAAATGGGAAAATAGTTTGCGGGTAAATGAGAGGATGAGTAGTGGCGAACATACGTGACTCGTATGTTGGTAGATGTATTACAAACGCGTTTTTCTGTTTATTTCTAGTAGCTTTCCCCACCCCCCGACAAATTGGATCTAAAAATAGTGGAGCCAGTGGGAAAATTGTCAGTTGATTGTTGGCAGGGAGAGGGTGATGAGGTTTGAGTTGATTTTCTCGCATAGTTTTTCACGGTATTTTCTTGGAATGAGTTTCATGCACATGGACTGTTAAGGGACACACCGTAGCTATGGAAATGGATAGTTTCGTCTATGTTTTTCTCGCGTTTTTCTCTTGTTTCTACGTGGGGATGTAAGTTTGGCGGGGTATTTTTGAAATTTTTGTATCACTGTTTTTCGTTTGTTTTTTTTTGTGCAAAATTTCAGGGCGACGAGTAACATAAAGGTCAACTTTCGCGAGAAGGAGAAGCAAGTGTTGGACAAAATTCTGGGTCCTGGCCGCTATGACGCGCGAATTCGCCCCTCAGGAGTCAATGGCACAGGTCAGTCTCACCAAAATTTAACATTACTAATCTCAAAAAATTAACAATTCCATGACAATTCTTCAGTTTTGATGTCATTATATTCTTCTTCTTTTTTTTTTTGGAAAAAAGTACAGGATGGTTTTAAGTTGGGGGAGGGGGTACAAAAAAAAATAATAATTTTTGCCCAAAAATTGCGTTTTTATTTAGTGAGTTAAATAGGCCCGTTACAAATTTTGCCTTTATGACGTAAAATTCTCAGATGGGCCAGCGATAGTTCGAGTTAACCTGTTTGTACGTAGTATTGCAACAATAAGCGACAACAAAATGGTAAGTGCGCCCCTGTGGCGCTCCATTAAATGCCTGCAGAACAATTTTTTCGATTTTTTTCGTCCTGAATTTTTCGAGCTGATTTTTTTCAATTAGCTAAAAATTTTTTCAATATTTATTCTCTTCATTTATTTCACACTGATTTTATTTTTCCAAATTGGAACAAACCACTTTGGTACAGCAACCGTTTCTCGGATTATCTGAAATCTGTGCTATACCGCTGTACCAATATGCAAACTAGTTGCTCACTAATTATTTACTGTTCGACCTTTTCAGACTTTTCCTCTTAAACAATAATTACCTAAGAAAAACAACTAGTAAAGCGAGCATGAGTTGAAAAGTTAGCGATTATTTTAGATGTCTGAAAGGGAAAGGCGTTTTTAGAATACTTTATGGCATCAAAAGCATGCGAAATTTTCGAAAAAAAAAACATTTTATACCTACTTATATACGAAATTATACATTCGAGTTACAAAGAAATGTAGGCTTGTTCTTCTGCACTAGAACTACATTTTTAGAATTCAAAACTAACACATATACATTTCGTTATGACCGTTCCGGTCAAGTGCGATCGAAACCTGAAAAGAACCTGAAAACCTGAACTCTCGAAACATCAATTCTGAACTTCAATTCAGAAAAATCTCTGATCATCAA
This sequence comes from Sisyra terminalis, assembly GCA_958496175.1. Lineage (NCBI taxonomy): Eukaryota > Metazoa > Arthropoda > Insecta > Neuroptera > Sisyridae > Sisyra > Sisyra terminalis. The sequence continues at coordinate 2,244,677 of OY292280.1, forward strand.
TTTTGGCCGGAATCGGACCGGTTTTTAATCAAGGAACTATACCAAACAAAATTTGATCTAAACAAGAACCATATTTTAAATAGGTAATAGCAAAAACCAAACAAGATATGCTTAAATCTTTATAGATATGCACATTTGGTTGCCTATACCGTAGACTATTAATATCGTATTGAAATATGAATTCCTATATCCCAATCCGGGCTCTATAGCTCACGGACTGTTAACTTTCTAACACGAAACAAGGATAGTCTACCGAATTCCCCTACCAAATAACAAAAAACCTGTGCTAGCGGTAAATTCGGTCGACTTGATTGCGTTTTTAGGTATTATGCAAATCGCTCCCAAAAATCGGCCAGCATTCATTCACTTGAACTTCCTACTGTAGCATCAAGACGTCACATTTAATTAAAAATTTAGTTGGAACATTTTTCATAACGCCGCTAGAGAAGTATAACTACAAAATTTAATTCTTCAGATTCATGAGTACCATCATATACTCACTAAAGCAAAGAAGAAATGGAGGATCTACTTCAATTTTCAGAAATTGTATTTGATGGTAGAAACTTATGGTCGAAGAAAAACGGCTTATATGTGACAATAACTTAAATTGGAGCCGGAGCGCTAATTGGCTCCGGAGCTGGAGTTGGAGCCGAAATTTGGGCTAGCTATACCACAGTATGTTAACTCTCTAAGATGAGACAAGGAGAGCCGAACTGGGTAGGATAATTGTGGAATTGGTGTATAAAGTGTTTGTTGTGGGCAGAAAGAGATATAAATTCCGAAATTTTATCTCTTTCTATTTGGATCAAACACTCTATACAGCTATTTCATAATTATCCTACCTTGTTTGGCTATCCTTGTCTCGTCTTAGAGAGTTAACATACTGTGGTATAGCTAGCCCAAATTTCGACTCCAACTCCAACTCCGGAGCCAATTAGCGCTCCGGCTCCAATTTAAGTTATTGTCATATATAAGCCGTTTTTCTTCGACCATAAGTTTCTACCATCAAATACAATTTCTGAAAATTGAAGTAAATACTCCATCTCTTCTTTACTTTAGTGAGTATATGATGGTACTCATGAATCTGAAGAATTACATTTTGTAGTTATACTTCTTTAGCGGCGTTATGAAAAATGTTCCAATTAAATTTTTAATTAAATGTGACGTCTTGATGCTACAGTAGGAAGTTCAAGTCGATGAATGCTGGTCGATTTTTGGGAGCGATTTGCATAATACCTAAAAACGCAATCAAGTCGACCGAATTTACCGCTAGCACAGGTTTTTTGTTATTCGGTAGGGGAAACCAACTAAAATTATCGATGACGAAGTTAAAAAATGTCAAAAAGAAAAAACAGTCATTATATCTAAAACATTGATATAGTCCAACTTAACATTTTCAATTATATAGTTTGAACCATATTAATACACAAAAGTTTAAATACTAAGGTACTACTTTGGTATTTTTTTGAAATTATTTATGGCAATATGTATAATAAGACAAGGAAAGTCGATTGTTACATTATATTGCTTTATGTTCTTTTATATTTTAAATAAAAATCAGTTTCAATACTCACATATAAATGTGTAATAAAATTAAGCAATTTCTACTGTATTAATTTAATTTTTACTCCGTCGCTATTTTTACATGCTGTAGGTGTACACAATTGACTATTTAGATAAACTGTATCTATATACAATTGATTTTTTATTCATATCTATTCAGGATAGTTTATGACTAAAATCCATTTGTATGTTAAATGTTTTCGATAACTATTTTTCGAACAAGTGGCCTATGCTGTATTGATAAACAGTAAATTCACATATGTATGATACACATTTGCATAAGTAGTCAATTGTGTATAATATTGTGAAATACAATACAGTAAGTATAAATAGCCAATTTGGTTCATGACCCTTTTAGCGACATTAATATCTGGCAACGTTGCATTTTCTACTTTTTTTTTAAATTGATTCGCGAGTAAATCAATTCATAGTGAAAATTTAACAACAAAATAACAAATTATACGTGAGTCGAATTGAATTAACCAAAAAATCGCGAATTAAATTAAAAACAAAGTTGAAAATGCATCGTTGCCAGATATTGATGATGCTAAAAGGAACATAAGTTACCAATGTTATCTATTACTTGAAAACAAGTAACTTTCTGAGAAATATTCACAGTCGTACACTGACAAAACTTACAAATGGCAAAAAGTGGCAATTTTGGAAAACGAAATGACAGTTGAAACCAATGATAAGAATCAGTTTGTGGAAAATTGAGATAATAATTATTTTTTCTGATTCAAAATTCAAAAGAAATTAATTTCGATCAAAACAGTATTGTACTGTACCTGGTTGTCAACCTTCTTACATAAGAACTCAGACCCGTTTCTAGAACCCACAAATTCGAGAACTTTCTCGTGCATTGCATTCTTAGAAAACATCACCGTAATTTTTGTTGCTTACCGTTTAATCTTTGATCTAAATCTATCATAGAATATATTTGATTTGTTATACAGACCGTTTCCCTTTATATATATTTTTAATGGTTCAATGAGTAGGACCTGCGGTAGGTCAAACACTAGGCCAAACGCCAAGTCATAGATCAGTAGTATCAATTAGTAGATACTATGGTTTCCCGAAGCGCAAAATTCGTTATTCGGATAAATATTGTTTATTATCTTTTCAGGTTTTAATCAAGCACTAGTTTTAGCGAAATTTCGCTCATAGGAATTGAATTGCCATTTTTTATAAGTAGTTGCTTAGGCTTAGAGCCTGTACACATAATAGTTTCGTTCAAGTGTTTGGATATAGAAAATGCCTTAGTTTGCGAAATTTTTGTATGAAGCTTCGTAAAACAACATATTAATTATAATTGTTCATTTGTTTAAAATTGGAGTGCTTTTTTGATTCATTTTTTTAGCCTACAAGGTATTTAAAGTATCAGCTTTTTTACAAGTATGAAGTTTATTCGTTCATGTTTTCCAAAACGAGTCTGCGCATGTTACATCGGCGCATAACATTGTTTGTTTGGCATGCGCCCATGTAACGACATTTGGCCCCGGAAACTTTCAATAGATAAACGTTAGAAAGTGTCAAAAGGAATCCATAGAGGGTGCTTCAAGCAAAAATTTTGTTAACCATTAAATTTTCTATTTCTTGAAAATGAAATGAAACTATATCTCTTGGCTTAACTTATTATGATAGGCTTGCATGTGAACAGGTTGATAGATATTATTTATTGGAAACAAAATCGTTTCAATGAAAAACAAAAGTTAAGAATTCATCGCTTTTCAGTAATTATTCTTAGCAGTTATTAGAAAAGCATTTTGTTCGAGTAAATATAGGATTTGTATCTATAGTTGTTTTATTCTCTGGAAATACATTTCAAAATGGCAATCTTAGCAAATTAGCAACGATCAAAAGTCACCTACTATTGCTTTTTTTTGACCAAACAATTAATCTTGGGATAATTAATCCATGACAATTGGTCCTCTAATGCAGGGGTCTGCACTGTGCGGCTTGTGAGCCGCATGCGGCTCAGTAAAATTATACTTGTAGCTTATGAGTTGTTTAATAGTAGATAATTAAAAAAAATCTAATTCTTATTCCCACTATAAGTACTAATATTTAGCTCTTTAAAAAACTGGATTTTATTTTCCAATTTCCTCAATATTCTAGACCAAAATAACTCCCTAATGTTCAATAAGTATGATAAATAAATTTTAAAAATTGTTTATAGAGTTAATCGTATTAATTACACCTATTTCAAATTAACTGCGCAAATGCTAGAATTGACCCACTGCGCAGCTAAAAAGGGTTCCAGTCATTTGGCGGGATTTCTCCTACTCTTGTATTTGATTTGTGAGCTATCAAAGCTAGCAGAACCAATTATGATGTATTAAAAAATAGTACTTTAATTTATTGTTCAATATATGCTGGATCTGATAGAGCGTCGCTCATTTTTTTTTTTTGGAAACAAAATAACACAAATTGTTATTCATTTGTTCGATTAAAAAGTTTTGTTGTGTTTTATTTTTGCACACTAAGACCGAATCGGATTTCATCATAATAAAGGCAAAGAATCTAAACGAACTATACTCTCTACTATAGTCACATGAAATTTTAATTAACCAAATATTACTGTAGGAAAATATGTAATAGTTATTCGTTTTTTGTTGTTGTTTAAAATTTTATTGTAAAGGGTAGTTTTTGGTTCATTTTTTAGTGCCAATGGTTGAAATTATTTCTCATGCATATTTTGAAGTAATTCCAATATAATTTCTTGCATTTTTAGGGTAGAAAAGTTCAAATAGTTATAACAATTTTCCTGGAGTAGTAAAGGGATATCCACAATCATAAATTTTTTTAAATAATTATATAGGAATATTAGTGTCCGACCGAAACTAGTTTTTTCGGCCAAAATCGGGGACCCGAAGTCAACCATTTTTTCTTTATCAAAAAATGTTAGTACCAGATCTCTCACTACAAGCGCTGGCGTCGCTTTACCTTCCGTTGATAAGAGAAACGAACCAATACGAAGTTTAAAAGAGAGATAACAGTATTCATTTCTATTATTTCGTTCTCCCTTTTATACATCGTATCGGTTCGTTTCTCCTTCCAACGGAAGATAAAACAACGCCAGCGCTCATAGTGAAAAATACGGTACTTTCATTTTCGATATAGAAAAAATGGTTGACCTCGGGTCCCCGGTTCCGGCCGAAAAAACTACTTTCGGTCGGACACTAATATTCCTATGGAGCTATTTAAAAATGTTAAATAATTGTGGAAATATTAATCAGCAATGCTGCAAACAATCGTTGAAACTTGATATTTAGGTAAAAAGCAATATAGTGCTGATTTGCAGTTAAACGGCACTACCCACATTTTCAATGATACAAATGATAAACGATTTGTATTGTTTTTCTTTTGAAGGAAATGGATGACAAATTATCAACGGTGACATCTGTTGAATAGCATGTGGAAGTATTTAATTGGTTGTGCTATTATGAATCAAATCAACCCCAGGGGGGCAATATCGAACCCTTCAGGGTTCTTATAATTTAATTGAAGTTCTATATAAGTCTCTCATCACTGGAATCAACAATAAATAAAATTTCTGTCTTCTTCTTCTTTTCTCTTTTGTTTTAAAATTGCCATTTATGAATTTTATTACAAATAATATGGAAGTAGTGGCTCAGGTGTACTTTGGCACACCCAAAATCTGGCAATTTTGCATTTTCAACTATGTTTTTAATTTAATTCACGATTAAATCGGTCCATATTGAAAATTTAGCCACAACAGAGAGAATTATACCATATTAGAATTGAATTAACAAAAATATCGCCAATTAAGTTAAAAACAAAATCGAAAATGCAACGTTGCCAGATTGTGGGTGTGCTAAAATACACTTGAGTCGAAGTAGTTTTAAAACGACCGAATTTGGAATGAGTTCGTTGAAGTGAAATGAAAGTTGGAGAGAGATAGGATCTCCGAATCAAAAATGAGGTTAAAAATAGTTAAACATGAGTTCTTTACTGTTTATACAATATATAAAATATATTGTGGTCCAGTTTATGTAGTAGAATAATAAATAAAAATCATACCATAAAAATAAATTTGAACAGAAGTTCAAACCAAAATATTTGTAACGTATTGCCCAGATACGTATTTCGATTGGCAAGCAATCTACTTCAATTGTTAGCAAATAGTTTGGATCGCTCCGTAACTGATTTGTGATGCTTTTTGGTTGATTTTTGGAGAACTATCACAAAGTAGTCACGGAGTAATCCAATACTACTTGATGACCTCTGAGAAAGATTGCTTGGCAATCGAAATACGTATGTGGGCAATACGTTACAAATATTTTTGTTTGAACTTTTGTTCAAATTTATTTTTATGGTATGACTTTTATTTATTATTGTACTACATAAATTGAACCACAATACATTTTATGTATTGTATAAACAGTATAACTGTTCAAAGTCAGCGAAAAAATCTTATTTTATGAGTCTTTTATACCAGTGATGGTGAACCTATAACCCGTGGATCGGACTTTGATTGATGGATGCTAGGTAACCATTTGTTTGTTATTATATGTTTGTAGAAAGAGACTTCTATAGCACTTGTATCGCCCCCTCTTTGTTTCTTGTGATACATTTTTTGTTATTAGTGACCCACAAGCTAGTACTTAAAAAAAATATAGGCCCAAGTCCCTTTTAAAACACTCAAATCTGGCAACATTGCATTTTCGAATTTGTTTTTAATTCAATTCGTATTGAAGTGACAAAAAAAAAAACACGAATAGAATGGAAAACAAAGTTGAAGATTTGACTATTCTAAATTACCAAAATATGAATTAAATCCCTTTGCTTTACTCTACCTCTGGGCTCCATTGTTTAAGGATGAAAACAACGCCTATTAGAAGGTGCGCACTAGTATATTAGCGCAGCTAATCGGAAGTAAAGTGGGAAATTGAACTATTTTAATAGCGTTTGGTCTTTTGGAAGACTTTATGGTCAATTTAGTCGTAGTATTTTGGTGGAATTTTTGAAAATTGCTGGTTGGGAATAAGTTTGACGTTTTGAAATGGATATTTTATAAAAATATATACAAAAACACAACACACGAAACTGTAACAATACGAAACACTGAACAATTGGAGAGAATAACTTCTGAACAAGCCTGCATTGGTGAGAAAGTTCCTTTTTTTTGAAATTAGTGTGTTGTTTTTTCGCACCCGTCGACACCACCCTTTCCCGAAAATATGGCTTCTGTGATTTATGATGAAATATGTGGTGATATTGAAAGACACATAATTAATTAATTATTTAATTAATTAATCAGCCAAACGTTGTTTGGAATTTTTCTGAATTCGCATAGCAAAGCAATTGCAATCCGGAATTTGTGAAAATGCCCAAAAACCAAACTAGGCATACTATTTAAAAAAACAAAAAAAAAAAAAAACAAAACACAGATAATAATATTCTGATTGTCGTAATTTTTGTGTTTTTTAAATCCGTCAGATGGCCCAACTCTAGTTCGCGTCAACATTTTTGTCAGAAGTATATCAAAAATTGATGACGTAACTATGGTAAGTTTTCTACACGGTTTTACCGAGAAAAAAAAATATGAAAAAAAATAAATAATAATAATAATAAACAGTTGAAAGACAACAATTCTTAGTACCTAGAGAAAATGTTCTTAAATTTTCCGTTTATTTTTCCATAGTGGTTTTTTATTGTAGTTTGATTTTGATTTTCATTACGAAATTCATTATAGATGAATGATTTTTCTTTCCCTTTCATTCATCTCAACCATCAACCATCCTGCTTTGAATTTTCTGGGGTGATAAGACAGAACGAATACACAGTTTTTATGTTTGCTTAAATACGGCAACGTTTCTTTCTAGCACTATTCTGAAGATAAGTACCTAGTAAAGGCTTTTGGCTGCGAGGCTGCCAAGTGGGGCTCAGACCTCAAGCCTCTAACCACCGATATCGAATTCAATTATAAAACCGTTGCTACTATCTATTCTTCATCTTTTCTCTACTATTTAGTTCAGTCAATACTTGTTAAACTTTAAAAAAATATGTTTGCCATGAAATTTTGTCAAAAATCGGTACAAAAATCAGTACAAAATTTTTACAACAAAGTGATACAAAATCAATAATCGTTACCGGAAAACCCTTAAACAATTTTCAAAGTTATTATATTCAATAAACGAAATCGATACTATTTCGGTACAATTTTTACAATGGAAAACTCTACGTGTGTATGAATTTTGGAGAATTTTGAACCCTGAATTTTGAATATTCATACTTTTGGAATCACCCGCCATTTTCTTTGTCCAATAAATGTTAACAAAAGTTATCTAAATAATGCCCCAAAATTTAAAATTTCATTGAATTTTCCCCTAAAATAAAACGGGCTCTAATACTCAAAAGTTATAAATTATTAAAATTATTCATACAATTGTTCTTTATACAATACATAGAATATATTGCGGTCCAATTTATGTAGTACCTATAATAAAATATAATAATAAATAAAAATCATATCATAAAAAAGTCACCACAAGGCAGTCACGGAGTGATCCAAACTACTTGATGACCACAGAAAGTTTGCTTGGCAATCGAAATACGTATCTGAGCAAAACGGCACAAATATTTTTGTTTGAACTTCTGTTTAAGGCATGATTTTTATATATTATTATAGTAAATTATACTACATAAATTGGACCGCAATATATTCTATATATTATATAAACAGTATAACTGATCAAAATCAGGGAAAAATATTATTTGATTATATAATTGCAGTTTCAACCCAATCAAATAAAATACTCACATAACTCCATATGGATTTATGTAGGAAATATAATGGGAAAGAATCAAGTTGAAATTTTTTCAATGCTGTGTTAAATTATTCTCTTGCATACATAAATCTTGAGAAATTTTGCAATTTTTATAGAATCTTTGAAAGGGTGCATCCTAAATAAATGTGCAAAAATATTTGATCTTGAAAAAATTTAAGTATTTTTATTAAAATTAAATTATTTTATTAGAAAGAATGGATATATATGGGAAATTATATAGGAATGCACAAGTTTAAGTGGATTTATATGGGAAATAACAAGTGAGGGCTAGAAATAATATTTTTAGTTAGCCGACAATTAAAGAACGTAACCTTATTTATCAAATTATTTTTTACATAATTTTGTTATCCGCTCATCCGCTATTACAAGATATATGCTAAAATTTAATATTTTTTACCAAGAATCCATATCGAAAAAATTCACATAAGAATTCACATCTATTCCTGTGTGGAGTTTAAGGATGAATTCATATGTGGTTTCCTATGTGATGGATTCCGATAAGAATCCAGAAGTGAATATCAAATCAATTCCACGGGGATTTCCAATAAAAATTTATTGGACAGCACTGTAAATTCCTTAAATGTACAAAATATTTTATTTCATTGTAAAATATTTAATTGTTTTTATTAAAATTGAATTATTTTATTAGAAAGATTGGGTTGGGAAATTATATAGAAAAAATCAATAACAATTTTTTGATTACATATTATGATTTTGCGATACGTTTGATTTTTAGCAAAATTTACCACGTTAATTCAAAAAGTATGAATGTTCAAAAATCTCTAAAAATCATGATGATGATTTTGCCGGTTTAGCGGAGAACCGGAAAAGCGTATTGCATTTTTGGCAATATATGCATGTATTGAAATCCCCAAAAATCGATGGGGTCCTCCTCGGATAAAACGGCTTAATACCTTCATTTTGAAACCGATTTTTGGTCAAATTTTGGAGATCGTTTTTTTGTAAATTTAACAAGAGTTCACTGAATTACATCCCCTAATTTCCTTCTTCTCGACCTACAAAATAGATATTAAATTGATTTGTTTTTCATCTTCGGAACGGGTTTTTCACGGCTGCCTCTATAGGTGATGGGCCAACAATTGTTACCATCAACTTCTTTCTTCGTTCTATCAGCAAAATAGATGATTATAAAATGGTGAGTTTTCCCAAAACGGTTTCGCTGGAGACTTGTAATAACATAACGAGTAATTAAATAATATTCAGTGTCATTAAGTGTCTCTTTTGTACCTACAAAAACCAATCAATAGTCAATCAATAGCGAAAATCAAAAAACAAAAATGAAACGTCAGACACTGCATTTGTATCTCCTTTAGTAATTTTTCCATTTATTATTGTCGTCCACGGATTTAACGACAATTTTTGCTTAAATTAACAAATAAAAAAAAAAACAAAACCCAAACTAAGTGTCGGACATTTTGAATGTAAATTTTGTACAATACTCATCGTATTTATTTTCCAATTATTTTTCTTCTTCTGTCTTTTCCATTTTCATTTTGTTTATATTTTCTTTTAACGAACTAATCGAATGTTTGTATTGGCTTCATTTCTTTTTAATGTCACCCAAATGTCACTAAGGACAGACAATTGAATGTCAATAATTATGACTTGTTTTTATCTTTTGTTTTTTCTTCTTCTTTTGTTTTCAAACAATTGTTTTGATTAGCCAAAAAGTGAAGGTTGTCCATCAACCACTTAACAAGCTTTAAAACTATGAAAATCAATTAATGTATTATGAAATTCATACCTAACAGCACAAATACACGTTAAGTTAGGTAAGACCAATCAATTTCAAGCATAAATAAATAAGGGGCCATCCATAAACAACGTAAGACACTCAAGAGAGGATATTAAAATTTTTGCTTCTTAATTTTTTAATTTAAAAAAACAAATATATAATTTAGTCTTACTAAAACTAGTTTAGTCATACGTATGTAATTTATGAATGACCCCTTATCAAGATTTTTGTTGAATCTTGAATTGTTACCCATGCAAATCAACTATCCATCTCCAAAATAATATTTTATGAACAGTTTGTGCAGTGAAAGAGAAAGATAGCAACGTTATAAAATTGAATTACCTTAACTTAAGGGGTAACCCCACCATTTTTTTTTTAAATTTGGACTTAACAGAAAAGATATCTCTCGATCTACTCTACCAATTTTGTTGAAATTCACAATAGTAATACTTTTAAATATCTTCAAAAATGCGGCGAATTTTTTTTTTTGATAAGATATTTTATTTAAGAGCTAAAAGTTTTTTATCAAAAGTCAACATTTTTTGCAAAAATCATTTGTTTTTGAATTGTTAACACTGTCCAAAAAAAAATAATTAAGCATACCATCTAAGGATTTTTCAAAACAGGACTCTACTTGTTAGCTAATAGTTCCGCCATTTTTTTTTAATTTTAACAATACAAGTTACTTATAAAATAAATGATCTCTTTTTTTATGGTAGACTAAGGTGGTGTGACCCCTTAATTAAATTTGGTTCAATCACACAACTTAGGACCACGAAATTAAATATGGAAATCGGTTTTAAGGGAATCGAAAACCATACATGTTCAATGTTGTATATATGTTGTGTTATCATTGTTGCCAACCTCAACGTATCATACGTACATAATTTTCTCGATCTAATGTGTATTTTTGAGAGATTGAACCATTTTCTCTTTTTTTAACATCAAAAATTTGTTTAAAGTTGCAAACGTTATCTTAATAATAAATAGAAGAGTTCCTAATATCTCGGATGCTACGATTATCCACGAATTATTATAGAAGGACCAAAAATAAATCGAAAATAAATAATATAAAAACCGTAAATTTTACTTCGTTTTCAACAAAAATCGGTTTTTTGATCCAAAAATTTCAACGTTCTCAATTGTAATTTTGGATCGGAATTATGGAGCGATCCATTACTTGATGATCATTGAGAAAGATTGCTTAGTAATCGAAATACGTATCTGGAGCAATACGTTAAAAATTCACCTTCTTTGAGCTTTTGTTCAAATTCATATACTTATAGTTTAAATCAAATAAGATTTTATCGCAGACTTTGAACAGTTATACTGTTTATACAATATACAAAAAATATTGTGGTCCAATTTATTTAGTATAATTTAATATAATAAAATATAAAAAATCATCGCAGAAGTTCAAATAAAAATAGTTGTGACGTATTGCCCGGATACGTATTTCGATTGCCAAGCAATTTCAATTGCAGATTTGATCACTCTGTAACTGCTTTGTGATGATTCACAAAATAATGCATAAATAAGCAAACTGCATAAATTAGACCATAATATATTCTTTATATTGAATAAACTGTATAACTGTTTTACGTCTGTGACTCTTGTTTATGGTGATTTCTTTGTTATGATCCTTAGAAGCGATTAAAATGGTCCAAACCGAAAAAAATCCGTGAAAACCAGAAAAATCTATAAAAAACATCAACAATAGTATAAGATATTCACTAGAGAATGTTTTTTTTTGCTTTGGAAATATTTGCGTTATCGATTGAAGTAAGTCAAAAGTGATTTTCCCTTATGAAATAACGTTACGATTTTTGGAGCAAAAATCATGTTTTTCTTGAAAACTAAGCAAAATTTCGAATTTTTCTATTCTTCACTTTCGATTTATTTTTGTTTCTTCTATAATAATATGCCATAAAATCGTGAAATCGATTAAATATATAAAATGTGCTAATTTTCACTGCAAATTTTTATAAAAAATGGACATTATTTTTGGTAGGGAACTTTTTGGCTAGTTCTGTTGAACGAACATTGATCATTATTTTCTACTTTCGAAATCTCTATATTAATAATTTTCTTGCCATTTTCCGTACTGTTTTTTTTTTTTTTTGATTAAGTCATTTCTTTTTTTTGTAAAATTACTTATTGAAAACAACGATTTTCCAAAATTATCTTGTTTGATTTTTTTTAAACTAAACATATGATAGTAATAACAATTTTATTTTATTTTATTGTTTTTCACTAAAACAATTGGCGTGTGTTAGTCATTTATTTTTTGTTTGTCATTGAAAATAGCTTGAGTACGGAAAACAGAGGTGGGGGTCTCGCAGCTAATACAAATACGAATATGATCAAGAAATTTTATTTTTAACAATGATATTTTTAAAAGAAATATTATATTAGAGGAAAAATTGCATAGTTTTCTACATTTTCATTGGAAGTAACTTGCATGTGGTATTTTGAAATGTTTCATTTGTTTTATTTATAAACTTCGTTCTTCATTTATTTTTTCTGTACAGCTTGACTATCCTTTTTCCACTATGCGAGTTTTCCACATTAAACATGAAACTGATCATATGAAAACAGCATAACCAACCATGAAAACGAAAAACTCCAAATTTTTAAATCGTGCGCTTTTTGTTCAACAAACGGAAAAACTGTTAAACTGTTTTCTCCATATCCCTTAGGAGTTTGTGCGCTTTGCTCGACGCATGCGTATTGATGTAGCATGCAATATTGTGTATGTGTGCGTGTGTGACTGTAAATATTTTCTCAACATTACTCCAAAAAACATAAAATACTGTAACTATTCAAGCATGCCACTATCTTTGAGGTTAAATCATAATCAAATATTCCCATATTCTTCATTTTAGGAATACAGCGTACAGTTTACATTTCGGGAGCAATGGCTAGACGAACGCCTAAAGTTCGATGACTTCGGTGGTCGACTTAAGTATCTAACATTGACCGAAGCCAGTCGAGTTTGGATGCCCGATTTGTTCTTTTCGAACGAAAAAGAAGGCCATTTCCACAATATTATCATGCCAAATGTCTACATCCGAATTTTCCCGTATGGTTCAGTCTTGTACAGTATAAGGTAAATATACTCCCCCACCCTTACAATAACTAGGTTCAATCTAAGCCCTTACCACTTATGGACGTCCAATTCACCAGACTTGATTTGGTTCTTATCCAGGAGATCCTAGACAGGGTTAAAGTGGCCACAAGAAAGATGAGGACTCAAATAAGGTAGTGCTTTTTAAATTGGAGAGCACCTAGGACCCTTAGGTTCCTAAGCTCCTAGACCTCCAAATCCTTGAAACTTTTGCTGTCAAAGATTTGCGAAATATTTCTATGATAACAAATAAAAGTAAGTAAATAAAGTACTGTTGGCTCCTACAGCTCACATTTTTGAAGTGAGAAGCCTCTGATTTGTTTCTGATTTAAGAGGCCATGGTATGGAAAAGTTAAAAGTTAAAGATCAAACTGCAAGGCGTAGACCTCTAGATTCTTAGATTCCCGGGCTCCTAGACCCGAAGACTTCCAAACCCTTGGAATCTTGCCAGAGAGCCACAAAATCTATCTTGAATATTAACAAACAGTACTTGTCATTATTTTTTGTATTAGGAAAAAGTCTCCACCAAATTTCTGATATATAATCAGAATTTGTAATTGGTATAAAAAAATAAAATTGAGGTCTTCCTAATCGTTCTGGGAACCTCTTCTAAGACCTTAGCGCGTTGTTATAAAAAAACCATTGCAATTTGTTATTAGTTCCAAGTGGTAAGGTCTACTTCTGAGATAAATCTAAGCAGGCAATGAATGAGACCCTTATGGATAGTGCCCAGGTGGTTTAAATAAGCTGAGACGGCTTTAAGTCATAACTGGGCAGTCGAATGGGAAGCAGTTTCCTCTCCTCCGTTTCCTACATCCACTCTGTATTTATCCCCATAATTTGGAGATACTTTCTCAAATTTAGTATCTCGTTAATATATCGTTAAACTAACAATCTGGTTTTTTTTCTTTCTGGGTTTATAAGTCTCTTATTATGGTCTATTTGAAGTTTATTTATTATAAATTTTGAGAATTCGCTTCCTCAGTAGTTATTCCAGAATTTGATTTACTTTTTGAGTTCATTTGGCTACTCGAATTAGTGCTGTTCACATCGGCACTTCTATAGCCAATTCTGGGCCCATACATGGTATACTTGAGCCTACCTTTGCAAGCCCATCTACCTTTTCAATATCTTCCATACCAAAATTCTCTGATATTTAGTTATGTGTTACTTTATTAGATCTCATTAATTAGGTGCCGAGTGCTTGGCATTCCCAGACCAGTTTGGAGAAATACGATCGCTTTAATTGCGGCTTGACTCTTTGAAAAAATTCTTATTGTTTTATTATATTTTCCTGTAGGTATATGATGATGAGATAAATTTCTGCTTGAAGCACTGTGGACATTCTCCCCAGATCTATGACTATTCATTTTCTGGGCATTATTCCCCAGATTCCAACGCCTATCTCATCGTTTTTTTTGTGATCCCTCAGAAAACCATACTATTTCATCTGGATTTGCTTTATTTTTCTCTAGATTCGTTTAACTAAGAAAAAAGTACCATTTTAATATAAGCAATGGCTAAGCTTGAGGTATTTGAAAACTGTAACCATTAAAACTTGTCATAAACTGGTCATATGACTAGTATATGGATGAAAAATCAACAGTTGGGGTTATTCTTTGCCATATTGAAAAAGATACAAATTTATTGCTAAGTAATCCATGTTTTTTTTGTGTGTTTGTAGAATATCCTTAACGCTATCCTGTCCAATGAATTTGAAACTGTATCCTCTGGATCGACAAGTATGCTCATTAAGAATGGCCAGTTGTAAGTAAAATTTAGCACTTCCTCTAGTTGTAATTTACTATATTACCCGGAAATTTTACAGATGGATGGACAACGGATGACTTAATTTTCCTCTGGAAAGAGGGTGACCCGGTGCAAGTGGTGAAAAACTTACACCTACCACGATTTACTCTAGAGAAATTTTTGACCGATTATTGCAACAGTAAGACCAACACTGGGGCGTACAGTTGCTTAAAGGTGGATTTGTTGTTTAAGCGGGAATTCAGTTACTATTTGATTCAAATTTACATTCCGTGTTGTATGTTGGTTATTGTATCCTGGGTGTCGTTTTGGTTGGATCAAGGAGCTGTTCCTGCTCGTGTTTCACTAGGTAATTAATCCCTTGAAAGTTCTAAGAACCTATATTAGGTAGAACTTTGTTAGGATTTTGTATAGGATTCTAGAAAAAAAGTACGTTGAATTGCTTAATTATTAACGTTGAATTTCGTATACCGGTAAACGTGCAGTTCAACGGATTTGTTAGGGTTTTGTATGTGAATCTATTAAAAATAGACCGTTGAATTGCATTCATGTAGGACGTTGAATTCCTTTGAGCAATTCAACGGACTTTCGAAGTGATGTATAAGATCATGGATTTTTGTTATACTAAAATTTTAGGGGTTACAACTCTTCTGACGATGGCTACTCAAACTTCTGGAATAAATGCATCACTACCACCCGTTTCTTATACCAAGGCCATCGATGTTTGGACAGGGGTGTGTTTAACGTTTGTTTTTGGTGCTCTGCTGGAATTTGCGTTGGTTAATTATGCATCCCGTTCTGATATGCACCATGAAAACATGAAAAAACAAAGACGACAAGAGATGGAGCATGCAGCGTCAATGGACGCCACCTCTGATCTTATGGATAACGACAGTAATACTACGTTTGCCATGGTGGGTGAATGAAATATTCCACTTGAACTTTAGTAATGTTCTGTTATGATTTAGAAACCGTTGGTGCGCCACCCAGGTGAACCGTTGTCAATGGAAAAGATGCGCCAATGTGAGATCCACATGCAACAGAAGAAGCAACACTGCTGCCGAACATGGCTCAGCAAATTTCCCACCCGTTCAAAAAGAATTGATGTCATCTCCCGTATTACCTTCCCCCTTGTTTTCGCCCTGTTTAACGTCGTTTACTGGTCCACATATCTATTCCGGGAAGAAACCGAAGAATCCTAAATCGACCAATATTTGATTTCTAAGCATTTCACCAAACCTAGGTATCATGATGGTATATTGTACATCATATGTGTATATAATACATATATATTAAATTTAATATTTATCAATACAGGTATTTGCTATATATACATATATCTATATATTATTTTTAAAGAAAACTATGCTCAAGTCTTTTTCCGATTTTATACGAATCACCTAATTTGTAAACAAAAAGAAAAAAAAAACAAAAACAAAACTGTGTTTCAAACCCATTCTAAGCTTTGAGCTTATGCGCATGTCGCGCATGTCTTTTATTACACCACACAACAAATTTTGCGGTCGCAGAGCTTACTTTGAACGACCAATACCAGATGGAGCTTGAGAAACTAATTGCAAAAAGTTAAACTAAAACTTCTAATTTTCAATTTGCTTGATACACCAATCAACGAAAAGAAACTTATATACAACTTCAATTCAAATGGAAGGCCAAAACGGGATTCTATAATAAATCAATAGATGGCATTGTCTTACAAAAAATCACTTTGCACCGTATTGAGCTGATTCTTATCCCTCTCTTTTCTTAAAAACATTTATTTTCATCATAGACCTACAAACTTGCGAGAATTTATAACGGTATAATCACATATTAAAATTCTCCACCAAAATAATATTTCCTTGTAGTTAAAGCAGCTGATCTCTATTCGTAATACTTTCCATTAGGATGAAGCCTAATTGGTTCTACACTAGTTTATACTTATAACAATTTATCTGTAATAGATGTTAGTTTTACTTAATCAATACCACAATTAAGGCGTAGCCGTGCCTAAATTTAGTACAGCGCCATCTAGGTGCCGATTTCTCGAAGCTCTAACCATGTTACTTTCCCAAACGCCAAAATTATAAAAATAGAATTGAACTTCTATATAAGTCTTTCTTCTCCGGTACCAATGCTTTGCAATGTGTGTGTTTTTCTTTTTACGATCCCGAAAGTGAACAATGATGAAAGATATGTACTCAAATAATAGAAAGAGACAAATATTAGATGCGTAGTTGATTTTTGGCGCAGCCAATAAAACAAAAATGGAAGAGGCAGTTCCAACAATAACCACTATATGAAGCAATTAGTGTATGTTTGCAATAAAATGTATGTGTCACAATACTATAAACGTCTTTATTAGAAATTAAGGAAAATTTACTTAGTAATTAAATATAGCAAATTAATTGTTTATTCGTATAGTGATTTTCGTTGTAATCGCCATTTGGTTTATCAATTAGCTGCGCCAAAAACCGAAATCAACTAACTGCGCAGCTAAGATCATCGTATTCATTTTGTAAAACGCACCGCTTATTGTTCAACATCTTTCGTGCTCTAAGCTCTTCAAATCATTGCTTTTTTGGGACTTTGAGCGCCAAATAGCGCTCAAAGAAAGTTCTGCGAACGCAGGAAAGAACGAGGTATAGCAAAAAATTGCTCAGATTCGAAATCAATTTATTTGGCATCTAGAGCGGAATTTATATGCAATTTTAAACTCACCGAATTTTAACGAGGACAATCAAAACAAAAAGTATAAAAAAAAATTATGTAAACTTGTATTAGTGTATCGTAACATTCAGACACAAAAACATAACGCTTTTACATCGAAATTTTCAATGATAAAGTGACCAAATACTTGCGCATGCCAAATAAATTGTATACTATATTTCGAAAAATGAGAAAGAACTATTATGTAGTATCTTCTATTTCATTGCCTTAAGTGAATAAGTATATGCTTTTCATTATTAGCAAAAATGTGTTGAAAAGTACAAACGTAACAAATGCATCTATTTATATATTATATATGATATAATATATATAATATGTAGTAGACTTACCAAAAGTGAATTTAGTACTCTAGATAAATGTGATGGATATTAAGTTTGTTGCTTTTTTATTTAACATTATTATGAGTTTTCCAGAAATGAAAATACCTATTTACTATCGCATATATATACATAATAAGTGAAATTTATTATATATTAAAATAATGCACTTGCGTAGCTTTTAAGAGTATAGAATTTTCACATTTTCCAAATATGAAAATCGGAAAATATATCAGACGTTTCGCGGTTGAAGAAAACGATTGTAAAGAAATAAATGTAAAAACAATTAAGAATCGTGACTCGTCTGAATTAAAAAAGTCATAATTTTTTCTTTTGACAAAAATATGAAGGTGAACAATTTTCACGTAGATTGTCTTTTGTTTATGTAAGCAAATTAATTTGTAGATATTGTGATTTTCATTACGCATGCGCTCCAATGTGCACAACCTTGCATATTCGAATCAAAAGGAAAAGTTCCAGAAAAACCACATCAACACATTACCAAAATAACTTTCAAAAAATTGACAGCTTTATATATCTCAAAACTCTAGTACTTACATCAAAATCAATACTTCAAACATCAAATAAAAATAATTGACTGACTTACATTGTATTACTTTATGTAAACCTATTTCAATGAGAATAAATATTTAACTGAAATTACCGAATATTTATTTAATATTTTACAGAGAATTACGTTAAAGTGTACACTTATAAGGTAGGTAAAGTTAAGCTGTGAGCTCACCAAACCATGAAAATAAATAACGGGGGAGCGGGCAAACACATTGAGATGAAAGATTTTCTTGAGGTTTCTTTGAGGATTTTTGATTTAAGAAAAAAATGAGTTGAATATAAAAATTAGGATCTAAAGTAGCCAAGGTAAACCTTTTGGAGCATGTCTAAGCCACTATAAAACAGTTACCCGACGGAATAGGACAATTAGTTAACAATAATTTTCTTGTTAAATATTGAGATAAACTTATATTCACAGCCAGGGGAGAAAAATCTAGAAAAATCGTCGAATCCTTGCTGAAACAACTCTACACTTGACCCTAGCTAAAAGTCCCTTAGAATATGAAATATTGCTTACCGCGCCATCTGCATTTGACGCCCCAACTATTAATTTTTGGGAACCAAGGTTGCCATAAGAGCTTGCCGGCTATATGATATTGCATTTGGAGAAGTAGTAGAAAAATATTGCCAAAATTTAAACACCTCCATACTTTATTTCGAAAAATCCATTTAACATTTGTGTATCATAATATCAATATGTAAGTCTTTAATAACGAAAAATACGTTTGAGATCATCGAAAAGAAGATATATTTTTCCATGGGGGTCAAGCTCTTATGGCAGACTTGGTTTCCAAAAATTAATAGTTGGGGCGTCAAATACAGATGGCGCGGTAAGCAATATTTCAAATTTTAAGGGACTTTTAAGTAGGGTAAAGTGTAAAGTTGTTTCAGCAAGGATTCGACGATTTTTCTAGGCAGTCACAATTCATAGCGATAGAAAAGGACAATTTTCAGGATTCAACTGTCATCTCTAAACTAACGTCATTAAGTAAATATACTTCAGCATGTCTGTAATTAACTTTAATTAAATTTTACAATGTGAATAAAATTTAACTTTCAATCAAATTTTCGTTAGTATATTTTAAATATTTCAGGGATAAATTAAATTTCAAAGGAATAAATTAAATTTGAATTTGGCGCATAAAATTCTAAAATTCGTTTAAAATAGTTATCGTTATTATCGGCTATGCTACACTAGCGCCCTCAGTAAATGACGCCCGGAAGATAGCCATTTGGAGGAACACAAAAATAACATTGAGCTAGCCTCCCCTGTATTTTTTATAGTTTTTGATCGTAACATACAGCTATGGTGTGAATTTCATAAGAAAATTCGAAAAAAATAAAGACTTTCATAAATTTTACGAGCATTTGGTTGAGGATTTTCAATTTTAGAAATAATGGAGAAGAAAATTTTTCCCGTTGAGCTTTTCCAGAACTTTTCTTACATAAATCGATAGAGTTATTCAAGCGCTATCGAATAAGCTAATGATTGTACACCTATGATCGAAAGTTAACGTGAAAATTAAATTCAAAGATATGATTTTAAGGCTTCCCGCTATGTACTTAAGCCATTCCCGAAATAAAGCTTCACGAAAATCAAAAATTCCCAGTCCTCTTCCCCATTTTTCGAAGAACTTTTTTCCGCTAGTTTTTAAGTGACGTCACAATACGAATGAGCACAAACAAAAAAAGGAAAATATAAATCATCAATCGGTCGATCTATCAATTCCAATCCCGAAAAGCTGGATTAAATATTTCGACGAAGGAAAATCTGGAAACAAGGATCAATGCTAATTAGTGATATTATAAGCTGTGTGGAATAGAAATCAATCATCGTAAGTTATTAAAAAAAAAAAAACTGGACCCCAACTGGACTCGAACACGGGACCTTAGCTCCAGCAGTGCGACACTTATTCACTCGGCTACAAGCTTATATTTTTATATGCCGTTGAAACTTTTATGTAAATAATTCTTATGAGATTTCCAGAAAATTAAAAAAAAAAATCGATCGAAATTATTGAAATATCCCGAAAATATTCAAACCAAAGCTGGTCCGTGTTACATCCGGAAAAGTTGTCGAAAAACATGGAAATATTTTAATGTCCTCCCCTATTTTTTTTGATATTTAAAATTTTTCATATCAAAACAAAGTTGGTAAATACAATGGAATTCTTGTAAAGTTGACTTATGGACTAATACTATTCCTTTTCATTGTAATCATTTACTAAAGTTTTGGTATGAAAATTCCAATAATGTAAAAGGAAACAAAGTGATTTATCGAAAATTTCAAAATAGATTTACTTCTCAAACGTACAATAACAATAACAGGCAATTTCGCCTGAAGCATTGAACTTCATAACATTGAAACACAATAATACAACTGTCAAATTGCTTTACATACATATTTAAAAAGAAGTAAATTAAATTTAATCTATATAGAACATTTCTTAAATAACATTTATTATTCTACTTGCTCTTTAATAACTAAAGAATTTGCTCCGCATTTGAATTTCCAAATAGCAAATATTTTTACCTGAACTTATAAGTTTATTACGCACTCTATGTAGTGACAGATGAACTCGTAGCACATATTTCCAGCTGAACCAACCTAAGTTTGCAGTGCCACCTATGAGTCAAAAGCATTAACTCATAGCTTCCAACAAAATTCGAAACGCAATTTCGGCGTTGCTTTAATTTAAAATATAAGACACTCAGAATTGTCAATTATAGTTGAATTGTCAAATGGATCGTGGGAGTAATAAGATAAACTTCAGGTGCTATAATGTGATATGTGCTATTATGTGAAATAATTAATATTTATTGTGAAATTGGGGGAATGCAGGCAATGTTTCTATAAGGTTACAGGTACGTTCTGTCAAATTTGTATATATTTTTCTACGCTTTCTTATAAAATGACTGAATAATATGATGAAAATTTAAAAAGAAATTATGTAGAGAAGAATCTAATCAAATCCTTTGTAAATATAAGCCACTGGGAGTGCAGCATAAATATTGTGAATATCAAAAAAATAACTCCATCCAATAGTCTTGACATCACTGGAAAAACAGGCCCATAAACCTTTAAATGGTAATTCGGGAATTTTTTTGCTCACAGGATAACAAAAATTTCATATAATTACGCACGTAAGGGCATTGTTTAATATTCCGTTGCGAAAATTATCTCTTATAAGAAGAAGTCATCCCTCGAAAATGACTATTTTTTTGGCTTATTTGGAGCATGCGTTTTCACTTCCTTAACTTCCCGTTTTAATTTTCCAAGGATCTAACCAACTAATGCTTATTATTTTTTGTAACACGGTTAGGGATGATGAAGTCTACAATATTCAGTTCAGTTTCTGCGAAAAAAAACATCCCTTATATCCTTTTTATGCACTCGAAAATTGTCCTTTTTGAAACTTTGAATCGATATTGCGGGTGTCCTTTTGCACACAGGACTAAATTTTTTTCACATAACATCTCACGTAAGAGCAATGTTTAATAATCCGTTGCGAAAATTAGCTCTTATAAGGATAAGTCACCCCTCTAAAATACGAAGATACCCTTTAAGATACGAAGCTGATATGAACTTCCCAATGGTTTAAATTTTGGTCAGTAGGTTTTTTTCGTTGTGAGTCTAAAAGTATCAAGATGTATGGATTAGGGAAAAGATTGGGTTGATCGGTTTTATTCAGGAACCAAATTGTGATACTCAGAATTTATGGGTTGATACCAGATATGTGCTATTGAAGTTACATTGGACAAGAATTGAGGTTAGGGGAAGTGGAACTTCCATGAAAGAGTTAATACGAAAATAATGAATGAAAAAATAAATATTTGTTCTTCCAATATTTTAAATTTGTTGGATTGGTTCACAAGTATCAAAAATTTATATTCTCTTTTCAATCTTAATTATGTACTTAAGGATAAGAAAGATAATCGGTAATGGAATAAATTCAATTTTAATCCCAATTTTTTTTATTTGGGAACATCGTTACTATTGTCCCAGTAAGAATCTTTGACGAACAATGGCACAAACCACTGAAGCATGTATCCCATAAATAATATTAGGGAGATAATGGCAACTTCCTGAAAATTCATTTTTACCGAAACATATATTCATTAATCTATACTGAACTATTCTAAATTATTTATTCCTGAGGTAAACTTAGAATATATCGAATATTGGAACATCACCTAAAGTATTTGATTCCCAATAATTCACCGTTTTCTTTTATCTAAATAATCAAAATTTAACCAAATTTAACATTCATTCATTTCATAATTATGAAAATAGTGGATCTCATATATATAAAAAACACAAAAAAAGTACATTCAACATAAATACATATTACCAAGATATAAGTCACGAAGACGAAGTTGCAGGTATCCACTATCAATTAAAAAAAGTGAGAAACCGATTGAAAATCAAATTTGTCTAAAAAAACAAAAAAATCATATTTCTTTTAGTAAGCTGAAAAAAGATATCCTTAAGGGTGCCAAAATGTGTAAGTGTGAGAGAGATGCGAATACAACAAGGGAATACCCCCATAGAAACTTGGTCACTAGGTAAGTAGGTCACTAGGTCATTTCACTTTCGTTACGAGTGCGTACAAACGAATGGAATTTACTTACGCATAACGCACTTGGCGCCCCCAGTTTCATTCATAATTCCTCGGATTTATGAATGAAAAGTTTGGACCTGCCTATGCACCTAGCTGCATTTCTCTCCCACTTACGTATATTGACACCTGAGCTTAGACGATCTCTTTTCATTTAGTGCAACGCCCCAAACTTGGTTGTCCTGAATCTACGAATGCAAATTCTAACCTACCGTCATTACCTGTCTTCTTCTTACACTTAAGTATTTGGCCACCCAAACGATTGTTATTTTTTTTTAGTACGTGCAATATTCAAAAAGAGTATTTTTCGCCCTTCCATGAATCATTGAGCCTACTTTGAATTACCTGTCTTCTTCTTACACATACCAATTTTGGCACTCAAGTAGTCATCATCCCTTGGAATATTTCGTAGATAATAAAAATGCGCTAATTTAAATTTGTATTGGAATGAAAAAAGAGAGGTTCTAAATTTTCATTCATAAATCTCTGTACTTAAAGCCGTTCTCAATACAATTGTACGTATCATATATAGAGAACAGATATTTAAAAATTAGCAGAGTTTTATATGCAAAGCACAAATTATTTATTTCCTTTTCGTATTTAAATATATCTTTTCATAAGAAAAGCTTTTTCTTCGTTATTTAAAATACATTTTAAGATATATTTTGTTTTTGCCATATGCTCAATAGAACTGTTCTGTTGTGTTCTGTTTTCTGACCGAGTATAGTATGATAGTATGTTTATCATTTCCCATAAGTATTTATATGTACAAATCGAACAATTGTATAAAGAACAGTTTTGAATACAGCTCAGTTTTGGCGAAAAAAATCATTCTATATATCCTTTTTATGCACTCGAAAATTGTCCTTTTTGAAACATTGAATCGATATTGCGGGTGTCCTTTTGCACACAGGACTAAAATTTTTTCACATAACATCTCACGTAAGGGCATTGTTTAATAATCCGTTGTGAAAATTAGCTCTTATAAGGAAAAGTCACCCCTCGAAAATGACCATTTTTTAGGCCAAATTGGTACATGCGTTTTCACCTCCTTAAATTCCCGATTTAATTTTCCAAGGATCTAGCCAATAAATGGTAACTATTTTTATGCAATACTATTAAGGATGATTTAGTCTAAAATATTCTACCTAATTTTCAAGAAACAAATCATCCCTTATATCCTTTTTATGCACTTGAAAATAGTCCTATTTGGAACTTTGAATCGATATTGCGGGTGTCCTTTTGCACACAGGACTAAAATTTTTTCACATAACATCTCACGTAAGGGCATTGTTTAATAATCCGTTGTGAAAATTAGCTCTTATAAGGAAAAGTCATCCCTCGAAAATGACCATTTTTAAGGCCAAATTGGTGCATGCGTTTTCACCTCCTTAAATTCCCGATTTAATTTTCCAAGGATCTAGCCAATAAATGGTAACTATTTTTATGCAATACTATTAAGGATGATTTAGTCTAAAATAATCTACCTAATTTTCAAGAAACAAATCATCCCTTATATCCTTTTTATGCACTTGAAAATAGTCCTATTTGGAACTTTGAATCGATATTGCGGGTGTCCTTTTGCACACAGGACTAAAATTTTTTCACATAACATATCACGTAAGGGCATTGTTTAATAATCCGTTGTGAAAATTAGCTCTTATAAGGAAAAGTCACCCCTCGAAAATGACCATTTTTTTGGCCAAATTGGTGCATGCGTTTTCACATCCTTAAATTCCCGATTTAATTTTCCTAGGATCTAGCCAATAAATGGTAACTATTTTTATGCAATACTATTAAGGATGATTTAGTCTAAAATATTCTACCTAATTTTCAAGAAACAAATCATCCCTTATATCCTTTTTATGCACTTGAAAATAGTCCTATTTGGAACTTTGAATCGATATTGCGGGTGTCCTTTTGCACACAGGACTAAAATTTTTTCACATAACATCTCACGTAAGGGCATTGTTTAATAATCCGTTGTGAAAATTAGCTCTTATAAGGAAAAGTCACCCCTCGAAAATGACCATTTTTTTGGCCAAATTGGTGCATGCGTTTTCACATCCTTAAATTCCCGATTTAATTTTCCTAGGATCTAGCCAATAAATGGTAACTATTTTTATGCAATACTATTAAGGATGATTTAGTCTAAAATATTCTACCTAATTTTCAAGAAACAAATCATCCCTTATATCCTTTTTATGCACTTGAAAATAGTCCTATTTGGAACTTTGAATCGATATTGCGGGTGTCCTTTTGCACACAGGACTAAAATTTTTTCACATAACATCTCACGTAAGGGCATTGTTTAATAATCCGTTGTGAAAATTAGCTCTTATAAGGAAAAGTCACCCCTCGAAAATGACCATTTTTTGGCCAAATTGGTGCATGCGTTTTCACATCCTTAAATTCCCGATTTAATTTTCCTAGGATCTAGCCAATAAATGGTAACTATTTTTATGCAATACTATTAAGGATGATTTAGTCTAAAATATTCTACCTAATTTTCAAGAAACAAATCATCCCTTATATCCTTTTTATGCACTTGAAAATAGTCCTATTTGGAACTTTGAATCGATATTGCGGGTGTCCTTTTGCACACAGGACTAAAATTTTTTCACATAACATCTCACGTAAGGGCATTGTTTAATAATCCGTTGTGAAAATTAGCTCTTATAAGGAAAAGTCACCCATCGAAAATGACCATTTTTTTGGCCAAATTGGTGCATGCGTTTTCACATCCTTAAATTCCCGATTTAATTTTCCTAGGATCTAGCCAATAAATGGTAACTATTTTTATGCAATACTATTAAGGATGATTTAGTCTAAAATATTCTACCTAATTTTCAAGAAACAAATCATCCCTTATATCCTTTTTATGCACTTGAAAATAGTCCTATTTGGAACTTTGAATCGATATTGCGGGTGTCCTTTTGCACACAGGACTAAAATTTTTTCACATAACATCTCACGTAAGGGCATTGTTTAATAATCCGTTGTGAAAATTAGCTCTTATAAGGAAAAGTCACCCCTCGAAAATGACCATTTTTTTGGCCAAATTGGTGCATGCGTTTTCACATCCTTAAATTCCCGATTTAATTTTCCTAGGATCTAGCCAATAAATGGTAACTATTTTTATGCAATACTATTAAGGATGATTTAGTCTAAAATATTCTACCTAATTTTCAAGAAACAAATCATCCCTTATATCCTTTTTATGCACTTGAAAATAGTCCTATTTGGAACTTTGAATCGATATTGCGGGTGTCCTTTTGCACACAGGACTAAAATTTTTTCACATAACATCTCACGTAAGGGCATTGTTTAATAATCCGTTGTGAAAATTAGCTCTTATAAGGAAAAGTCACCCCTCGAAAATGACCATTTTTTTGGCCAAATTGGTGCATGCGTTTTCACATCCTTAAATTCCCGATTTAATTTTCCTAGGATCTAGCCAATAAATGGTAACTATTTTTATGCAATACTATTAAGGATGATTTAGTCTAAAATATTCTACCTAATTTTCAAGAAACAAATCATCCCTTATATCCTTTTTATGCACTTGAAAATAGTCCTATTTGGAACTTTGAATCGATATTGCGGGTGTCCTTTTGCACACAGGACTAAAATTTTTTCACATAACATCTCACGTAAGGGCATTGTTTAATAATCCGTTGTGAAAATTAGCTCTTATAAGGAAAAGTCACCCCTCGAAAATGACCATTTTTTTGGCCAAATTGGTGCATGCGTTTTCACATCCTTAAATTCCCGATTTAATTTTCCTAGGATCTAGCCAATAATTGGTAACTATTTTTATGCAATACTATTAAGGATGATTTAGTCTAAAATATTCTACCTAATTTTCAAGAAACAAATCATCCCTTATATCCTTTTTATGCACTTGAAAATAGTCTTATTTGGAACTTTGAATCGATATTGCGGGTGTCCTTTTGCACACAGGACTAAAATTTTTTCACATAACATCTCACGTAAGGGCATTGTTTAATAATCCGTTGTGAAAATTAGCTCTTATAAGGAAAAGTCACCCCTCGAAAATGACCATTTTTTAGGCCAAATTGGTGCATGCGTTTTCACCTCCTTAAATTCCCGATTTAATTTTCCAAGGATCTAGCCAATAAATGGTAACTATTTTTATGCAATACTATTAAGGATGATTTAGTCTAAAATAATCTACCTAATTTTCAAGAAACAAATCATCCCTTATATCCTTTTTATGCACTTGAAAATAGTCCTATTTGGAACTTTGAATCGATATTGCGGGTGTCCTTTTGCACACAGGACTAAAATTTTTTCACATAACATATCACGTAAGGGCATTGTTTAATAATCCGTTGTGAAAATTAGCTCTTATAAGGAAAAGTCACCCCTCGAAAATGACCATTTTTTTGGCCAAATTGGTGCATGCGTTTTCACATCCTTAAATTCCCGATTTAATTTTCCTAGGATCTAGCCAATAAATGGTAACTATTTTTATGCAATACTATTAAGGATGATTTAGTCTAAAATATTCTACCTAATTTTCAAGAAACAAATCATCCCTTATATCCTTTTTATGCACTTGAAAATAGTCCTATTTGGAACTTTGAATCGATATTGCGGGTGTCGTTTTGCACACAGGACTAAAATTTTTTCACATAACATCTCACGTAAGGGCATTGTTTAATAATCCGTTGTGAAAATTAGCTCTTATAAGGAAAAGTCACCCCTCGAAAATGACCATTTTTTTGGCCAAATTGGTGCATGCGTTTTCACATCCTTAAATTCCCGATTTAATTTTCCTAGGATCTAGCCAATAAATGGTAACTATTTTTATGCAATACTATTAAGGATGATTTAGTCTAAAATATTCTACCTAATTTTCAAGAAACAAATCATCCCTTATATCCTTTTTATGCACTTGAAAATAGTCCTATTTGGAACTTTGAATCGATATTGCGGGTGTCCTTTTGCACACAGGACTAAAATTTTTTCACATAACATCTCACGTAAGGGCATTGTTTAATAATCCGTTGTGAAAATTAGCTCTTATAAGGAAAAGTCACCCCTCGAAAATGACCATTTTTTTGGCCAAATTGGTGCATGCGTTTTCACATCCTTAAATTCCCGATTTAATTTTCCTAGGATCTAGCCAATAAATGGTAACTATTTTTATGCAATACTATTAAGGATGATTTAGTCTAAAATATTCTACCTAATTTTCAAGAAACAAATCATCCCTTATATCCTTTTTATGCACTTGAAAATAGTCCTATTTGGAACTTTGAATCGATATTGCGGGTGTCCTTTTGCACACAGGACTAAAATTTTTTCACATAACATCTCACGTAAGGGCATTGTTTAATAATCCGTTGTGAAAATTAGCTCTTATAAGGAAAAGTCACCCCTCGAAAATGACCATTTTTTAGGCCAAATTGGTGCATGCGTTTTCACCTCCTTAAATTCCCGATTTAATTTTCCAAGGGTCTAGCCAATAAATGGTAACTATTTTTATGCAATACTATTAAGGATGATTTAGTCTAAAATATTCTACCTAATTTTCAAGAAACAAATCATCCCTTATATCCTTTTTATGCACTTGAAAATAGTCCTATTTGGAACTTTGAATCGATATTGCGGGTGACCTTTTGCACACAGGACTAAAATTTTTTCACATAACATCTCACGTAAGGGCATTGTTTAATAATTTGTTGTGAAAATTAGCTCTTATAAGGAAAAGTCACCCCTCGAAAATGACCATTTTTTTGGCCAAATTGGTGCATGCGTTTTCGCATCCTTAAATTCCCGATTTAATTTTCCTAGGATCTAGACTATAAATGGTAACTATTTTTATGCAATACTATTAAGGATGATTTAGTCTAAAATATTCTTCCTAATTTTCAAGAAACAAATCATCCCTTATATCCTTTTTATGCACTTGAAAATAGTCCTATTTGGAACTTTGAATCGATATTGCGGGTGTCCTTTTGCACACAGGACTAAAATTTTTTCACATAACATCTCACGTAAGGGCATTGTTTAATAATCCGTTGTGAAAATTAGCTCTTATAAGGAAAAGTCACCCCTCGAAAATGACCATTTTTTTGGCCAAATTGGTGCATGCGTTTTCACATCCTTAAATTCCCGATTTAATTTTCCTAGGATCTAGCCATTAAATGGTAACTATTTTTATGCAATACTATTAAGGATGATTTAGTCTAAAATATTCTACCTAATTTTCAAGAAACAAATCATCCCTTATATCCTTTTTA
The DNA here is from genome assembly GCA_958496175.1 of Sisyra terminalis. Lineage (NCBI taxonomy): Eukaryota > Metazoa > Arthropoda > Insecta > Neuroptera > Sisyridae > Sisyra > Sisyra terminalis. Next base: position 2,274,213 of record OY292280.1, read on the forward strand.
TGCACTTGAAAATAGTCCTATTTGGAACTTTGAATCGATATTGCGGGTGTCCTTTTGCACACAGGACTAAAATTTTTTCACATAACATCTCACGTAAGGGCATTGTTTAATAATCCGTTGTGAAAATTAGCTCTTATAAGGAAAAGTCACCCCTCGAAAATGACCATTTTTTTGGCCAAATTGGTGCATGCGTTTTCACATCCTTAAATTCCCGACTTAATTTTCCTAGGATCTAGCCAATAAATGGTAACTATTTTTATGCAATACTATTAAGGATGATTTAGTCTAAAATATTCTACCTAATTTTCAAGAAACAAATCATCCCTTATATCCTTTTTATGCACTTGAAAATAGTCCTATTTGGAACTTTGAATCGATATTGCGGGTGTCCTTTTGCACACAGGACTAAAATTTTTTCACGTAACATATCACGTTAGGGCATTGTTTAATAATCCGTTGTGAAAATTAGCTTTTATAAGGAAAAGTCACCCCTCGAAAATGACCATTTTTTTGGCCAAATTGGTGCATGCGTTTTCACATCCTTAAATTCCCGATTTAATTTTCCAAGGATCTAGCCAATAAATGGTAACTATTTTTATGCAATACTATTAAGGATGATTTAGTCTAAAATATTCTACCTAATTTTCAAGAAACAAATCATCCCTTATATCCTTTTTATGCACTTGAAAATAGTCCTATTTGGAACTTTGAATCGATATTGCGGGTGACCTTTTGCACACAGGACTAAAATTTTTTCACATAACATCTCACGTAAGGGCATTGTTTAATAATTTGTTGTGAAAATTAGCTCTTATAAGGAAAAGTCACCCCTCGAAAATGATCATTTTTTTGGCCAAATTGGTGCATGCGTTTTCGCATCCTTAAATTCCCGATTTAATTTTCCTAGGATCTAGCCTATAAATGGTAACTATTTTTATGCAATACTATTAAGGATGATTTAGTCTAAAATATTCTACCTAATTTTCAAGAAACAAATCATCCCTTATATCCTTTTTATGCACTTGAAAATAGTCCTATTTGGAACTTTGAATCGATATTGCGGGTGTCCTTTTGCACACAGGACTAAAATTTTTTCACATAACATCTCACGTAAGGGCATTGTTTAATAATCCGTTGTGAAAATTAGCTCTTATAAGGAAAAGTCACCCCTCGAAAATGACCATTTTTTTGGCCAAATTGGTGCATGCGTTTTCACATCCTTAAATTCCCGATTTAATTTTCCTAGGATCTAGCCAATAAATGGTAACTATTTTTATGCAATACTATTAAGGATGATTTAGTCTAAAATATTCTACCTAATTTTCAAGAAACAAATCATCCCTTATATCCTTTTTATGCACTTGAAAATAGTCCTATTTGGAACTTTGAATCGATATTGCGGGTGTCCTTTTGCACACAGGACTAAAATTTTTTCACATAACAAATCACGTTAGGGCATTGTTTAATAATCCGTTGTGAAAATTAGCTCTTATAAGGAAAAGTCACCCCTCGAAAATGACCATTTTTTTGGCCAAATTGGTGCATGCGTTTTCACATCCTTAAATTCCCGATTTAATTTTCCTAGGATCTAGCCATTAAATGGTAACTATTTTTATGCAATACTATTAAGGATGATTTAGTCTAAAATATTCTACCTAATTTTCAAGAAACAAATCATCCCTTATATCCTTTTTATGCACTTGAAAATAGTCCTATTTGGAACTTTGAATCGATATTGCGGGTGTCCTTTTGCACACAGGACTAAAATTTTTTCACATAACATCTCACGTAAGGGCATTGTTTAATAATCCGTTGTGAAAATTAGCTCTTATAAGGAAAAGTTACCCCTCGAAAATGACCATTTTTTTGGCCAAATTGGTGCATGCGTTTTCACATCCTTAAATTCCCGATTTAATTTTCCTAGGATCTAGCCATTAAATGGTAACTATTTTTATGCAATACTATTAAGGATGATTTAGTCTAAAATATTCTACCTAATTTTCAAGAAACAAATCATCCCTTATATCCTTTTTATGCACTTGAAAATAGTCCTATTTGGAACTTTGAATCGATATTGCGGGTGTCCTTTTGCACACAGGACTAAAATTTTTTCACATAACATCTTACGTAAGGGCATTGTTTAATAATCCGTTGTGAAAATTAGCTCTTATAAGGAAAAGTCACCCCTCGAAAATGACCATTTTTTTGGCCAAATTGGTGCATGCGTTTTCACATCCTTAAATTCCCGATTTAATTATCCTAGGATCTAGCCAATAAATGGTAACTATTTTTATGCAATACTATTAAGGATGATTTAGTCTAAAATATTCTACCTAATTTTCAAGAAACAAATCATCCCTTATATCCTTTTTATGCACTTGAAAATAGTCCTATTTGGAACTTTGAATCGATATTGCGGGTGTCCTTTTGCACACAGGACTAAAATTTTTTCACATAACATCTCACGTAAGGGCATTGTTTAATAATCCGTTGTGAAAATTAGCTCTTATAAGGAAAAGTCACCCCTCGAAAATGACCATTTTTTTGGCCAAATTGGTGCATGCGTTTTCACATCCTTAAATTCCCGACTTAATTTTCCTAGGATCTAGCTAATAAATGGTAACTATTTTTATGCAATACTATTAAGGATGATTTAGTCTAAAATATTCTACCTAATTTTCAAGAAACAAATCATCCCTTATATCCTTTTTATGCACTTGAAAATAGTCCTATTTGGAACTTTGAATCGATATTGCGGGTGTCCTTTTGCACACAGGACTAAAATTTTTTCACATAACAAATCACGTTAGGGCATTGTTTAATAATCCGTTGTGAAAATTAGCTCTTATAAGGAAAAGTCACCCCTCGAAAATGACCATTTTTTTGGCCAAATTGGTGCATGCGTTTTCACATCCTTAAATTCCCGATTTAATTTTCCTAGGATCTAGCCATTAAATGGTAACTATTTTTATGCAATACTATTAAGGATGATTTAGTCTAAAATATTCTACCTAATTTTCAAGAAACAAATCATCCCTTATATCCTTTTTATGCACTTGAAAATAGTCCTATTTGGAACTTTGAATCGATATTGCGGGTGTCCTTTTGCACACAGGACTAAAATTTTTTCACATAACATCTCACGTAAGGGCATTGTTTAATAATCCGTTGTGAAAATTAGCTCTTATAAGGAAAAGTCACCCCTCGAAAATGACCATTTTTTTGGCCAAATTGGTGCATGCGTTTTCACATCCTTAAATTCCCGATTTAATTTTCCTAGGATCTAGCCATTAAATGGTAACTATTTTTATGCAATACTATTAAGGATGATTTAGTCTAAAATATTCTACCTAATTTTCAAGAAACAAATCATCCCTTATATCCTTTTTATGCACTTGAAAATAGTCCTATTTGGAACTTTGAATCGATATTGCGGGTGTCCTTTTGCACACAGGACTAAAATTTTTTCACATAACATCTCACGTAAGGGCATTGTTTAATAATCCGTTGTGAAAATTAGCTCTTATAAGGAAAAGTCACCCCTCGAAATGACCATTTTTTTGGCCAAATTGGTGCATGCGTTTTCACATCCTTAAATTCCCGATTTAATTATCCTAGGATCTAGCCAATAAATGGTAACTATTTTTATGCAATACTATTAAGGATGATTTAGTCTAAAATATTCTACCTAATTTTCAAGAAACAAATCATCCCTTATATCCTTTTTATGCACTTGAAAATAGTCCTATTTGGAACTTTGAATCGATATTGCGGGTGTCCTTTTGCACACAGGACTAAAATTTTTTCACATAACATCTCAAGTAAGGGCATTGTTTAATAATCCGTTGTGAAAATTAGCTCTTATAAGGAAAAGTCACCCCTCGAAAATGACCATTTTTTTGGCCAAATTGGTGCATGCGTTTTCACATCCTTAAATTCCCGATTTAATTTTCCTAGGATCTAGCCAATAAATGGTAACTATTTTTATGCAATACTATTAAGGATGATTTAGTCTAAAATATTCTACCTAATTTTCAAGAAACAAATCATCCCTTATATCCTTTTTATGCACTTGAAAATAGTCCTATTTGGAACTTTGAATCGATATTGCGGGTGTCCTTTTGCACACAGGACTAAAATTTTTTCACATAACATCTCACGTAAGGGCATTGTTTAATAATCCGTTGTGAAAATTAGCTCTTATAAGGAAAAGTCACCCCTCGAAAATGACCATTTTTTTGGCCAAATTGGTGCATGCGTTTTCACATCCTTAAATTCCCGATTTAATTTTCCTAGGATCTAGCCAATAAATGGTAACTATTTTTATGCAATACTATTAAGGATGATTTAGTCTAAAATATTCTACCTAATTTTCAAGAAACAAATCATCCCTTATATCCTTTTTATGCACTTGAAAATAGTCCTATTTGGAACTTTGAATCGATATTGCGGGTGTCGTTTTGCACACAGGACTAAAATTTTTTCACATAACATCTCACGTAAGGGCATTGTTTAATAATCCGTTGTGAAAATTAGCTCTTATAAGGAAAAGTCACCCCTCGAAAATGACCATTTTTTTGGCCAAATTGGTGCATGCGTTTTCACATCCTTAAATTCCCGATTTAATTTTCCTAGGATCTAGCCAATAAATGGTAACTATTTTTATGCAATACTATTAAGGATGATTTAGTCTAAAATATTCTACCTAATTTTCAAGAAACAAATCATCCCTTATATCCTTTTTATGCACTTGAAAATAGTCCTATTTGGAACTTTGAATCGATATTGCGGGTGTCCTTTTGCACACAGGACTAAAATTTTTTCACATAACATCTCACGTAAGGGCATTGTTTAATAATCCGTTGTGAAAATTAGCTCTTATAAGGAAAAGTCACCCCTCGAAAATGACCATTTTTTTGGCCAAATTGGTGCATGCGTTTTCACATCCTTAAATTCCCGATTTAATTTTCCTAGGATCTAGCCAATAAATGGTAACTATTTTTATGCAATACTATAAAGGATGATTTAGTCTAAAATATTCTACCTAATTTTCAAGAAACAAATCATCCCTTATATCCTTTTTATGCACTTGAAAATAGTCCTATTTGGAACTTTGAATCGATATTGCGGGGGTCCTTTTGCACACAGGACTAAATTTTTTTTACATAACATATCACGTAAGGGCATTGTTTAATAATCCGTTGTGAAAATTAGCTCTTATAAGGAAAAGTCACCCCTCGAAAATGACCATTTTTTTGGCCAAATTGGTGCATGCGTTTTCACATCCTTAAATTCCCGACTTAATTTTCCTAGGATCTAGCTAATAAATGGTAACTATTTTTATGCAATACTATTAAGGATGATTTAGTCTAAAATATTCTACCTAATTTTCAAGAAACAAATCATCCCTTATATCCTTTTTATGCACTTGAAAATAGTCCTATTTGGAACTTTGAATCGATATTGCGGGTGTCCTTTTGCACACAGGACTAAAATTTTTTCACATAACAAATCACGTTAGGGCATTGTTTAATAATCCGTTGTGAAAATTAGCTCTTATAAGGAAAAGTCACCCCTCGAAAATGACCATTTTTTTGGCCAAATTGGTGCATGCGTTTTCACATCCTTAAATTCCCGATTTAATTTTCCTAGGATCTAGCCATTAAATGGTAACTATTTTTATGCAATACTATTAAGGATGATTTAGTCTAAAATATTCTACCTAATTTTCAAGAAACAAATCATCCCTTATATCCTTTTTATGCACTTGAAAATAGTCCTATTTGGAACTTTGAATCGATATTGCGGGTGTCCTTTTGCACACAGGACTAAAATTTTTTCACATAACATCTCACGTAAGGGCATTGTTTAATAATCCGTTGTGAAAATTAGCTCTTATAAGGAAAAGTCACCCCTCGAAAATGACCATTTTTTTGGCCAAATTGGTGCATGCGTTTTCACATCCTTAAATTCCCGACTTAATTTTCCTAGGATCTAGCTAATAAATGGTAACTATTTTTATGCAATACTATTAAGGATGATTTAGTCTAAAATATTCTACCTAATTTTCAAGAAACAAATCATCCCTTATATCCTTTTTATGCACTTGAAAATAGTCCTATTTGGAACTTTGAATCGATATTGCGGGTGTCCTTTTGCACACAGGACTAAAATTTTTTCACATAACAAATCACGTTAGGGCATTGTTTAATAATCCGTTGTGAAAATTAGCTCTTATAAGGAAAAGTCACCCCTCGAAAATGACCATTTTTTTGGCCAAATTGGTGCATGCGTTTTCACATCCTTAAATTCCCGATTTAATTTTCCTAGGATCTAGCCATTAAATGGTAACTATTTTTATGCAATACTATTAAGGATGATTTAGTCTAAAATATTCTACCTAATTTTCAAGAAACAAATCATCCCTTATATCCTTTTTATGCACTTGAAAATAGTCCTATTTGGAACTTTGAATCGATATTGCGGGTGTCCTTTTGCACACAGGACTAAAATTTTTTCACATAACATCTCACGTAAGGGCATTGTTTAATAATCCGTTGTGAAAATTAGCTCTTATAAGGAAAAGTCACCCCTCGAAAATGACCATTTTTTTGGCCAAATTGGTGCATGCGTTTTCACATCCTTAAATTCCCGATTTAATTATCCTAGGATCTAGCCAATAAATGGTAACTATTTTTATGCAATACTATTAAGGATGATTTAGTCTAAAATATTCTACCTAATTTTCAAGAAACAAATCATCCCTTATATCCTTTTTATGCACTTGAAAATAGTCCTATTTGGAACTTTGAATCGATATTGCGGGTGTCCTTTTGCACACAGGACTAAAATTTTTTCACATAACATCGCAAGTAAGGGCATTGTTTAATAATCCGTTGTGAAAATTAGCTCTTATAAGGAAAAGTCACCCCTCGAAAATGACCATTTTTTTGGCCAAATTGGTGCATGCGTTTTCACATCCTTAAATTCCCGATTTAATTTTCCTAGGATCTAGCCAATAAATGGTAACTATTTTTATGCAATACTATTAAGGATGATTTAGTCTAAAATATTCTACCTAATTTTCAAGAAACAAATCATCCCTTATATCCTTTTTATGCACTTGAAAATAGTCCTATTTGGAACTTTGAATCGATATTGCGGGTGTCGTTTTGCACACAGGACTAAAATTTTTTCACATAACATCTCACGTAAGGGCATTGTTTAATAATCCGTTGTGAAAATTAGCTCTTATAAGGAAAAGTCACCCCTCGAAAATGACCATTTTTTTGGCCAAATTGGTGCATGCGTTTTCACATCCTTAAATTCCCGATTTAATTTTCCTAGGATCTAGCCAATAAATGGTAACTATTTTTATGCAATACTATTAAGGATGATTTAGTCTAAAATATTCTACCTAATTTTCAAGAAACAAATCATCCCTTATATCCTTTTTATGCACTTGAAAATAGTCCTATTTGGAACTTTGAATCGATATTGCGGGTGTCCTTTTGCACACAGGACTAAAATTTTTTCACATAACATCTCACGTAAGGGCATTGTTTAATAATCCGTTGTGAAAATTAGCTCTTATAAGGAAAAGTCACCCCTCGAAAATGACCATTTTTTTGGCCAAATTGGTGCATGCGTTTTCACATCCTTAAATTCCCGATTTAATTTTCCTAGGATCTAGCCAATAAATGGTAACTATTTTTATGCAATACTATTAAGGATGATTTAGTCTAAAATATTCTACCTAATTTTCAAGAAACAAATCATCCCTTATATCCTTTTTATGCACTTGAAAATAGTCCTATTTGGAACTTTGAATCGATATTGCGGGTGTCCTTTTGCACACAGGACTAAAATTTTTTCACATAACATCTCACGTAAGGGCATTGTTTAATAATCCGTTGTGAAAATTAGCTCTTATAAGGAAAAGTCACCCCTCGAAAATGACCATTTTTTTGGCCAAATTGGTGCATGCGTTTTCACATCCTTAAATTCCCGATTTAATTTTCCTAGGATCTAGCCAATAATTGGTAACTATTTTTATGCAATACTATTAAGGATGATTTAGTCTAAAATATTCTACCTAATTTTCAAGAAACAAATCATCCCTTATATCCTTTTTATGCACTTGAAAATAGTCTTATTTGGAACTTTGAATCGATATTGCGGGTGTCCTTTTGCACACAGGACTAAAATTTTTTCACATAACATCTCACGTAAGGGCATTGTTTAATAATCCGTTGTGAAAATTAGCTCTTATAAGGAAAAGTCACCCCTCGAAAATGACCATTTTTTAGGCCAAATTGGTGCATGCGTTTTCACCTCCTTAAATTCCCGATTTAATTTTCCTAGGATCTAGCCAATAAATGGTAACTATTTTTATGCAATACTATTAAGGATGATTTAGTCTAAAATATTCTACCTAATTTTCAAGAAACAAATCATCCCTTATATCCTTTTTATGCACTTGAAAATAGTCCTATTTGGAACTTTGAATCGATATTGCGGGTGTCCTTTTGCACACAGGACTAAAATTTTTTCACATAACATCTCACGTAAGGGCATTGTTTAATAATCCGTTGTGAAAATTAGCTCTTATAAGGAAAAGTCACCCCTCGAAAATGACCATTTTTTAGGCCAAATTGGTACATGCGTTTTCACCTCCTTAAATTCCCGATTTAATTTTCCATGGATCTAGCCAATAAATGGTAACTATTTTTATGCAATACTATTAAGGATGATTTAGTCTAAAATATTCTACCTAATTTTCAAGAAACAAATCATCCCTTATATCCTTTTTATGCACTTGAAAATAGTCCTATTTGGAACTTTGAATCGATATTGCGGGTGTCCTTTTGCACACAGGACTAAAATTTTTTCACATAACATCTCACGTAAGGGCATTGTTTAATAATCCGTTGTGAAAATTAGCTCTTATAAGGAAAAGTCACCCATCGAAAATGACCATTTTTTTGGCCAAATTGGTGCATGCGTTTTCACATCCTTAAATTCCCGATTTAATTTTCCTAGGATCTAGCCAATAAATGGTAACTATTTTTATGCAATACTATTAAGGATGATTTAGTCTAAAATATTCTACCTAATTTTCAAGAAACAAATCATCCCTTATATCCTTTTTATGCACTTGAAAATAGTCCTATTTGGAACTTTGAATCGATATTGCGGGTGTCCTTTTGCACACAGGACTAAAATTTTTTCACATAACATCTCACGTAAGGGCATTGTTTAATAATCCGTTGTGAAAATTAGCTCTTATAAGGAAAAGTCACCCCTCGAAAATGACCATTTTTTTGGCCAAATTGGTGCATGCGTTTTCACATCCTTAAATTCCCGATTTAATTTTCCTAGGATCTAGCCAATAAATGGTAACTATTTTTATGCAATACTATTAAGGATGATTTAGTCTAAAATATTCTACCTAATTTTCAAGAAACAAATCATCCCTTATATCCTTTTTATGCACTTGAAAATAGTCCTATTTGGAACTTTGAATCGATATTGCGGGTGTCCTTTTGCACACAGGACTAAAATTTTTTCACATAACATCTCACGTAAGGGCATTGTTTAATAATCCGTTGTGAAAATTAGCTCTTATAAGGAAAAGTCACCCCTCGAAAATGACCATTTTTTTGGCCAAATTGGTGCATGCGTTTTCACATCCTTAAATTCCCGATTTAATTTTCCTAGGATCTAGCCAATAAATGGTAACTATTTTTATGCAATACTATTAAGGATGATTTAGTCTAAAATATTCTACCTAATTTTCAAGAAACAAATCATCCCTTATATCCTTTTTATGCACTTGAAAATAGTCCTATTTGGAACTTTGAATCGATATTGCGGGTGTCCTTTTGCACACAGGACTAAAATTTTTTCACATAACATCTCAAGTAAGGGCATTGTTTAATAATCCGTTGTGAAAATTAGCTCTTATAAGGAAAAGTCACCCCTCGAAAATGACCATTTTTTTGGCCAAATTGGTGCATGCGTTTTCACATCCTTAAATTCCCGATTTAATTTTCCTAGGATCTAGCCAATAAATGGTAACTATTTTTATGCAATACTATTAAGGATGATTTAGTCTAAAATATTCTACCTAATTTTCAAGAAACAAATCATCCCTTATATCCTTTTTATGCACTTGAAAATAGTCCTATTTGGAACTTTGAATCGATATTGCGGGTGTCGTTTTGCACACAGGACTAAAATTTTTTCACATAACATCTCACGTAAGGGCATTGTTTAATAATCCGTTGTGAAAATTAGCTCTTATAAGGAAAAGTCACCCCTCGAAAATGACCATTTTTTTGGCCAAATTGGTGCATGCGTTTTCACATCCTTAAATTCCCGATTTAATTTTCCTAGGATCTAGCCAATAAATGGTAACTATTTTTATGAAATACTATTAAGGATGAATTAGTCTAAAATATTCTACCTAATTTTCAAGAAACAAATCATCCCTTATATCCTTTTTATGCACTTGAAAATAGTCCTATTTGGAACTTTGAATCGATATTGCGGGTGTCCTTTTGCACACAGGACTAAAATTTTTTCACATAACATCTCACGTAAGGGCATTGTTTAATAATCCGTTGTGAAAATTAGCTCTTATAAGGAAAAGTCACCCCTCGAAAATGACCATTTTTTAGGCCAAATTGGTACATGCGTTTTCACCTCCTTAAATTCCCGATTTAATTTTCCAAGGATCTAGCCAATAAATGGTAACTATTTTTATGCAATACTATTAAGGATGATTTAGTCTAAAATATTCTACCTAATTTTCAAGAAACAAATCATCCCTTATATCCTTTTTATGCACTTGAAAATAGTCCTATTTGGAACTTTGAATCGATATTGCGGGTGTCCTTTTGCACACAGGACTAAAATTTTTTCACATAACATCTCACGTAAGGGCATTGTTTAATAATCCGTTGTGAAAATTAGCTCTTATAAGGAAAAGTCACCCCTCGAAAATGACCATTTTTTTGGCCAAATTGGTGCATGCGTTTTCACATCCTTAAATTCCCGATTTAATTTTCCTAGGATCTAGCCAATAAATGGTAACTATTTTTATGCAATACTATTAAGGATGATTTAGTCTAAAATATTCTACCTAATTTTCAAGAAACAAATCATCCCTTATATCCTTTTTATGCACTTGAAAATAGTCCTATTTGGAACTTTGAATCGATATTGCGGGTGTCCTTTTGCACACAGGACTAAAATTTTTTCACATAACATCTCAAGTAAGGGCATTGTTTAATAATCCGTTGTGAAAATTAGCTCTTATAAGGAAAAGTCACCCCTCGAAAATGACCATTTTTTTGGCCAAATTGGTGCATGCGTTTTCACATCCTTAAATTCCCGATTTAATTTTCCTAGGATCTAGCCAATAAATGGTAACTATTTTTATGCAATACTATTAAGGATGATTTAGTCTAAAATATTCTACCTAATTTTCAAGAAACAAATCATCCCTTATATCCTTTTTATGCACTTGAAAATAGTCCTATTTGGAACTTTGAATCGATATTGCGGGTGTCGTTTTGCACACAGGACTAAAATTTTTTCACATAACATCTCACGTAAGGGCATTGTTTAATAATCCGTTGTGAAAATTAGCTCTTATAAGGAAAAGTCACCCCTCGAAAATGACCATTTTTTTGGCCAAATTGGTGCATGCGTTTTCACATCCTTAAATTCCCGATTTAATTTTCCTAGGATCTAGCCAATAAATGGTAACTATTTTTATGAAATACTATTAAGGATGAATTAGTCTAAAATATTCTACCTAATTTTCAAGAAACAAATCATCCCTTATATCCTTTTTATGCACTTGAAAATAGTCCTATTTGGAACTTTGAATCGATATTGCGGGTGTCCTTTTGCACACAGGACTAAAATTTTTTCACATAACATCTCACGTAAGGGCATTGTTTAATAATCCGTTGTGAAAATTAGCTCTTATAAGGAAAAGTCACCCCTCGAAAATGACCATTTTTTAGGCCAAATTGGTACATGCGTTTTCACCTCCTTAAATTCCCGATTTAATTTTCCAAGGATCTAGCCAATAAATGGTAACTATTTTTATGCAATACTATTAAGGATGATTTAGTCTAAAATATTCTACCTAATTTTCAAGAAACAAATCATCCCTTATATCCTTTTTATGCACTTGAAAATAATCCTATTTGGAACTTTGAATCGATATTGCGGGTGTCCTTTTGCACACAGGACTAAAATTTTTTCACATAACATCTCACGTATAGGCATTGTTTATTAATCCGTTGTGAAAATTAGCTCTTATAAGGAAAAGTCACCCCTCGAAAATGACCATTTTTTTGGCCAAATTGGTGCATGCGTTTTCACATCCTTAAATTCCCGATTTAATTTTCCAAGGATCTAGCCAATAAATGGTATCTATTTTTATGCAATACTATTAAGGATGATTTAGTCTAAAATATTCTACCTAATTTTCAAGAAACAAATCATCCCTTATATCCTTTTTATGCACTTGAAAATAGTCCTATTTGGAACTTTGAATCGATATTGCGGGTGTCCATTTGCACACAGGACTAAAATTTTTTCACATAACATCTCACGTAAGGGCATTGTTTAATAATCCGTTGTGAAAATTAGCTCTTATAAGGAAAAGTCACCCCTCGAAAATGACCATTTTTTAGGCCAAATTGGTACATGCGTTTTCACCTCCTTAAATTCCCGATTTAATTTTCCATGGATCTAGCCAATAAATGGTAACTATTTTTATGCAATACTATTAAGGATGATTTAATCTAAAATATTCTACCTAATTTTCAAGAAACAAATCATCCCTTATATCCTTTTTTGGCACTTGAAAATAGTCCTATTTGGAACTTTGAATCGATATTGCGGGTGTCCTTTTGCACACAGGACTAAAATTTTTTCACATAACATCTCACGTAAGGGCATTGTTTAATAATCCGTTGTGAAAATTAGCTCTTATAAGGAAAAGTCACCCCTCGAAAATGACCATTTTTTAGGCCAAATTGGTACATGCGTTTTCACCTCCTTAAATTCCCGATTTAATTTTCCATGGATCTAGCCAATAAATGGTAACTATTTTTATGCAATACTATTAAGGATGATTTAGTCTAAAATATTCTACCTAATTTTCAAGAAACAAATCATCCCTTATATCCTTTTTATGCACTTGAAAATAGTCCTATTTGGAACTTTGAATCGATATTGCGGGTGTCCTTTTGCACACAGGACTAAAATTTTTTCACATAACATCTCACGTAAGGGCATTGTTTAATAATCCGTTGTGAAAATTAGCTCTTATAAGGAAAAGTCACCCCTCGAAAATGACCATTTTTTTGGCCAAATTGGTACATGCGTTTTCACCTCCTTAAATTCCCGATTTAATTTTCCAAGGATCTAGCCAATAAATGGTAACTATTTTTATGCAATACTATTAAGGATGATTTAGTCTAAAATATTCTACCTAATTTTCAAGAAACAAATCATCCCTTATATCCTTTTTATGCACTTGAAAATAGTCCTATTTGGAACTTTGAATCGATATTGCGGGTGTCGTTTTGCACACAGGACTAAAATTTTTTCACATAACATCTCACGTAAGGGCATTGTTTAATAATCCGTTGTGAAAATTAGCTCTTATAAGGAAAAGTCACCCCTCGAAAATGACCATTTTTTTGGCCAAATTGGTGCATGCGTTTTCACATCCTTAAATTCCCGATTTAATTTTCCTAGGATCTAGCCAATAAATGGTAACTATTTTTATGAAATACTATTAAGGATGAATTAGTCTAAAATATTCTACCTAATTTTCAAGAAACAAATCATCCCTTATATCCTTTTTATGCACTTGAAAATAGTCCTATTTGGAACTTTGAATCGATATTGCGGGTGTCCTTTTGCACACAGGACTAAAATTTTTTCACATAACATCTCACGTAAGGGCATTGTTTAATAATCCGTTGTGAAAATTAGCTCTTATAAGGAAAAGTCACCCCTCGAAAATGACCATTTTTTAGGCCAAATTGGTACATGCGTTTTCACCTCCTTAAATTCCCGATTTAATTTTCCAAGGATCTAGCCAATAAATGGTAACTATTTTTATGCAATACTATTAAGGATGATTTAGTCTAAAATATTCTACCTAATTTTCAAGAAACAAATCATCCCTTATATCCTTTTTATGCACTTGAAAATAGTCCTATTTGGAACTTTGAATCGATATTGCGGGTGTCCTTTTGCACACAGGACTAAAATTTTTTCACATAACATCTCACGTAAGGGCATTGTTTAATAATCCGTTGTGAAAATTAGCTCTTATAAGGAAAAGTCACCCCTCGAAAATGACCATTTTTTTGGCCAAATTGGTGCATGCGTTTTCACATCCTTAAATTCCCGATTTAATTTTCCTAGGATCTAGCCAATAAATGGTAACTATTTTTATGCAATACTATTAAGGATGATTTAGTCTAAAATATTCTACCTAATTTTCAAGAAACAAATCATCCCTTATATCCTTTTTATGCACTTGAAAATAGTCCTATTTGGAACTTTGAATCGATATTGCGGGTGTCCTTTTGCACACAGGACTAAAATTTTTTCACATAACATCTCAAGTAAGGGCATTGTTTAATAATCCGTTGTGAAAATTAGCTCTTATAAGGAAAAGTCACCCCTCGAAAATGACCATTTTTTTGGCCAAATTGGTGCATGCGTTTTCACATCCTTAAATTCCCGATTTAATTTTCCTAGGATCTAGCCAATAAATGGTAACTATTTTTATGCAATACTATTAAGGATGATTTAGTCTAAAATATTCTACCTAATTTTCAAGAAACAAATCATCCCTTATATCCTTTTTATGCACTTGAAAATAGTCCTATTTGGAACTTTGAATCGATATTGCGGGTGTCGTTTTGCACACAGGACTAAAATTTTTTCACATAACATCTCACGTAAGGGCATTGTTTAATAATCCGTTGTGAAAATTAGCTCTTATAAGGAAAAGTCACCCCTCGAAAATGACCATTTTTTTGGCCAAATTGGTGCATGCGTTTTCACATCCTTAAATTCCCGATTTAATTTTCCTAGGATCTAGCCAATAAATGGTAACTATTTTTATGAAATACTATTAAGGATGAATTAGTCTAAAATATTCTACCTAATTTTCAAGAAACAAATCATCCCTTATATCCTTTTTATGCACTTGAAAATAGTCCTATTTGGAACTTTGAATCGATATTGCGGGTGTCCTTTTGCACACAGGACTAAAATTTTTTCACATAACATCTCACGTAAGGGCATTGTTTAATAATCCGTTGTGAAAATTAGCTCTTATAAGGAAAAGTCACCCCTCGAAAATGACCATTTTTTAGGCCAAATTGGTACATGCGTTTTCACCTCCTTAAATTCCCGATTTAATTTTCCAAGGATCTAGCCAATAAATGGTAACTATTTTTATGCAATACTATTAAGGATGATTTAGTCTAAAATATTCTACCTAATTTTCAAGAAACAAATCATCCCTTATATCCTTTTTATGCACTTGAAAATAATCCTATTTGGAACTTTGAATCGATATTGCGGGTGTCCTTTTGCACACAGGACTAAAATTTTTTCACATAACATCTCACGTATAGGCATTGTTTATTAATCCGTTGTGAAAATTAGCTCTTATAAGGAAAAGTCACCCCTCGAAAATGACCATTTTTTTGGCCAAATTGGTGCATGCGTTTTCACATCCTTAAATTCCCGATTTAATTTTCCAAGGATCTAGCCAATAAATGGTATCTATTTTTATGCAATACTATTAAGGATGATTTAGTCTAAAATATTCTACCTAATTTTCAAGAAACAAATCATCCCTTATATCCTTTTTATGCACTTGAAAATAGTCCTATTTGGAACTTTGAATCGATATTGCGGGTGTCCATTTGCACACAGGACTAAAATTTTTTCACATAACATCTCACGTAAGGGCATTGTTTAATAATCCGTTGTGAAAATTAGCTCTTATAAGGAAAAGTCACCCCTCGAAAATGACCATTTTTTAGGCCAAATTGGTACATGCGTTTTCACCTCCTTAAATTCCCGATTTAATTTTCCATGGATCTAGCCAATAAATGGTAACTATTTTTATGCAATACTATTAAGGATGATTTAATCTAAAATATTCTACCTAATTTTCAAGAAACAAATCATCCCTTATATCCTTTTTTGGCACTTGAAAATAGTCCTATTTGGAACTTTGAATCGATATTGCGGGTGTCCTTTTGCACACAGGACTAAAATTTTTTCACATAACATCTCACGTAAGGGCATTGTTTAATAATCCGTTGTGAAAATTAGCTCTTATAAGGAAAAGTCACCCCTCGAAAATGACCATTTTTTAGGCCAAATTGGTACATGCGTTTTCACCTCCTTAAATTCCCGATTTAATTTTCCATGGATCTAGCCAATAAATGGTAACTATTTTTATGCAATACTATTAAGGATGATTTAGTCTAAAATATTCTACCTAATTTTCAAGAAACAAATCATCCCTTATATCCTTTTTATGCACTTGAAAATAGTCCTATTTGGAACTTTGAATCGATATTGCGGGTGTCCTTTTGCACACAGGACTAAAATTTTTTCACATAACATCTCACGTAAGGGCATTGTTTAATAATCCGTTGTGAAAATTAGCTCTTATAAGGAAAAGTCACCCCTCGAAAATGACCATTTTTTTGGCCAAATTGGTACATGCGTTTTCACCTCCTTAAATTCCCGATTTAATTTTCCAAGGATCTAGCCAATAAATGGTAACTATTTTTATGCAATACTATTAAGGATGATTTAGTCTAAAATATTCTACCTAATTTTCAAGAAACAAATCATCCCTTATATCCTTTTTATGCACTTGAAAATAGTCCTATTTGGAACTTTGAATCGATATTGCGGGTGTCCTTTTGCACACAGGACTAAAATTTTTTCACATAACATCTCACGTAAGGGCATTGTTTAATAATCCGTTGTGAAAATTAGCTCTTATAAGGAAAAGTCACCCCTCGAAAATGACCATTTTTTTGGCCAAATTGGTGCATGCGTTTTCACATCCTTAAATTCCCGATTTAATTTTCCTAGGATCTAGCCAATAAATGGTAACTATTTTTATGAAATACTATTAAGGATGAATTAGTCTAAAATATTCTACCTAATTTTCAAGAAACAAATCATCCCTTATATCCTTTTTATGCACTTGAAAATAGTCCTATTTGGAACTTTGAATCGATATTGCGGGTGTCCTTTTGCACACAGGACTAAAATTTTTTCACATAACATCTCACGTAAGGGCATTGTTTAATAATCCGTTGTGAAAATTAGCTCTTATAAGGAAAAGTCACCCCTCGAAAATGACCATTTTTTAGGCCAAATTGGTACATGCGTTTTCACCTCCTTAAATTCCCGATTTAATTTTCCAAGGATCTAGCCAATAAATGGTAACTATTTTTATGCAATACTATTAAGGATGATTTAGTCTAAAATATTCTACCTAATTTTCAAGAAACAAATCATCCCTTATATCCTTTTTATGCACTTGAAAATAGTCCTATTTGGAACTTTGAATCGATATTGCGGGTGTCCTTTTGCACACAGGACTAAAATTTTTTCACATAACATCTCACGTAAGGGCATTGTTTAATAATCCGTTGTGAAAATTAGCTCTTATAAGGAAAAGTCACCCCTCGAAAATGACCATTTTTTTGGCCAAATTGGTGCATGCGTTTTCACATCCTTAAATTCCCGATTTAATTTTCCTAGGATCTAGCCAATAAATGGTAACTATTTTTATGCAATACTATTAAGGATGATTTAGTCTAAAATATTCTACCTAATTTTCAAGAAACAAATCATCCCTTATATCCTTTTTATGCACTTGAAAATAGTCCTATTTGGAACTTTGAATCGATATTGCGGGTGTCCTTTTGCACACAGGACTAAAATTTTTTCACATAACATCTCAAGTAAGGGCATTGTTTAATAATCCGTTGTGAAAATTAGCTCTTATAAGGAAAAGTCACCCCTCGAAAATGACCATTTTTTTGGCCAAATTGGTGCATGCGTTTTCACATCCTTAAATTCCCGATTTAATTTTCCTAGGATCTAGCCAATAAATGGTAACTATTTTTATGCAATACTATTAAGGATGATTTAGTCTAAAATATTCTACCTAATTTTCAAGAAACAAATCATCCCTTATATCCTTTTTATGCACTTGAAAATAGTCCTATTTGGAACTTTGAATCGATATTGCGGGTGTCGTTTTGCACACAGGACTAAAATTTTTTCACATAACATCTCACGTAAGGGCATTGTTTAATAATCCGTTGTGAAAATTAGCTCTTATAAGGAAAAGTCACCCCTCGAAAATGACCATTTTTTTGGCCAAATTGGTGCATGCGTTTTCACATCCTTAAATTCCCGATTTAATTTTCCTAGGATCTAGCCAATAAATGGTAACTATTTTTATGAAATACTATTAAGGATGAATTAGTCTAAAATATTCTACCTAATTTTCAAGAAACAAATCATCCCTTATATCCTTTTTATGCACTTGAAAATAGTCCTATTTGGAACTTTGAATCGATATTGCGGGTGTCCTTTTGCACACAGGACTAAAATTTTTTCACATAACATCTCACGTAAGGGCATTGTTTAATAATCCGTTGTGAAAATTAGCTCTTATAAGGAAAAGTCACCCCTCGAAAATGACCATTTTTTAGGCCAAATTGGTACATGCGTTTTCACCTCCTTAAATTCCCGATTTAATTTTCCAAGGATCTAGCCAATAAATGGTAACTATTTTTATGCAATACTATTAAGGATGATTTAGTCTAAAATATTCTACCTAATTTTCAAGAAACAAATCATCCCTTATATCCTTTTTATGCACTTGAAAATAATCCTATTTGGAACTTTGAATCGATATTGCGGGTGTCCTTTTGCACACAGGACTAAAATTTTTTCACATAACATCTCACGTATAGGCATTGTTTATTAATCCGTTGTGAAAATTAGCTCTTATAAGGAAAAGTCACCCCTCGAAAATGACCATTTTTTTGGCCAAATTGGTGCATGCGTTTTCACATCCTTAAATTCCCGATTTAATTTTCCAAGGATCTAGCCAATAAATGGTATCTATTTTTATGCAATACTATTAAGGATGATTTAGTCTTAAATATTCTACCTAATTTTCAAGAAACAAATCATCCCTTATATCCTTTTTATGCACTTGAAAATAGTCCTATTTGGAACTTTGAATCGATATTGCGGGTGTCCATTTGCACACAGGACTAAAATTTTTTCACATAACATCTCACGTAAGGGCATTGTTTAATAATCCGTTGTGAAAATTAGCTCTTATAAGGAAAAGTCACCCCTCGAAAATGACCATTTTTTAGGCCAAATTGGTACATGCGTTTTCACCTCCTTAAATTCCCGATTTAATTTTCCATGGATCTAGCCAATAAATGGTAACTATTTTTATGCAATACTATTAAGGATGATTTAATCTAAAATATTCTACCTAATTTTCAAGAAACAAATCATCCCTTATATCCTTTTTTGGCACTTGAAAATAGTCCTATTTGGAACTTTGAATCGATATTGCGGGTGTCCTTTTGCACACAGGACTAAAATTTTTTCACATAACATCTCACGTAAGGGCATTGTTTAATAATCCGTTGTGAAAATTAGCTCTTATAAGGAAAAGTCACCCCTCGAAAATGACCATTTTTTAGGCCAAATTGGTACATGCGTTTTCACCTCCTTAAATTCCCGATTTAATTTTCCATGGATCTAGCCAATAAATGGTAACTATTTTTATGCAATACTATTAAGGATGATTTAGTCTAAAATATTCTACCTAATTTTCAAGAAACAAATCATCCCTTATATCCTTTTTATGCACTTGAAAATAGTCCTATTTGGAACTTTGAATCGATATTGCGGGTGTCCTTTTGCACACAGGACTAAAATTTTTTCACATAACATCTCACGTAAGGGCATTGTTTAATAATCCGTTGTGAAAATTAGCTCTTATAAGGAAAAGTCACCCCTCGAAAATGACCATTTTTTTGGCCAAATTGGTACATGCGTTTTCACCTCCTTAAATTCCCGATTTAATTTTCCAAGGATCTAGCCAATAAATGGTAACTATTTTTATGCAATACTATTAAGGATGATTTAGTCTAAAATATTCTACCTAATTTTCAAGAAACATATCATCCCTTATATCCTTTTTATGCACTTGAAAATAGTCCTATTTGGAACTTTGAATCGATATTGCGGGTGTCCTTTTGCACACAGGACTAAAATTTTTTCACATAACATCTCACGTAAGGGCATTGTTTAATAATCCGTTGTGAAAATTAGCTCTTATAAGGAAAAGTCACCCCTCGAAAATGACCATTTTTTAGGCCAAATTGGTACATGCGTTTTCACCTCCTTAAATTCCCGATTTAATTTTCCAAGGATCTAGCCAATAAATGGTAACTATTTTTATGCAATACTATTAAGGATGATTTAGTCTAAAATATTCTACCTAATTTTCAAGAAACAAATCATCCCTTATATCCTTTTTATGCACTTGAAAATAGTCCTATTTGGAACTTTGAATCGATATTGCGGGTGTCCTTTTGCACACAGGACTAAAATTTTTTCACATAACATCTCACGTATAGGCATTGTTTAATAATCCGTTGTGAAAATTAGCTCTTATAAGGAAAAGTCACCCCTCGAAAATGACCATTTTTTTGGCCAAATTGGTGCATGCGTTTTCACATCCTTAAATTCCCGATTTAATTTTCCAAGGATCTAGCCAATAAATGGTATCTATTTTTATGCAATACTATTAAGGATGATTTAGTCTAAAATATTCTACCTAATTTTCAAGAAACAAATCATCCCTTATATCCTTTTTATGCACTTGAAAATAGTCCTATTTGGAACTTTGAATCGATATTGCGGGTGTCCATTTGCACACAGGACTAAAATTTTTTCACATAACATCTCACGTAAGGGCATTGTTTAATAATCCGTTGTGAAAATTAGCTCTTATAAGGAAAAGTCACCCCTCGAAAATGACCATTTTTTAGGCCAAATTGGTACATGCGTTTTCACCTCCTTAAATTCCCGATTTAATTTTCCATGGATCTAGCCAATAAATGGTAACTATTTTTATGCAATACTATTAAGGATGATTTAATCTAAAATATTCTACCTAATTTTCAAGAAACAAATCATCCCTTATATCCTTTTTTGGCACTTGAAAATAGTCCTATTTGGAACTTTGAATCGATATTGCGGGTGTCCTTTTGCACACAGGACTAAAATTTTTTCACATAACATCTCACGTAAGGGCATTGTTTAATAATCCGTTGTGAAAATTAGCTCTTATAAGGAAAAGTCACCCCTCGAAAATGACCATTTTTTTGGCCAAATTGGTACATGCGTTTTCACCTCCTTAAATTCCCGATTTAATTTTCCAAGGATCTAGCCAATAAATGGTAACTATTTTTATGCAATACTATTAAGGATGATTTAGTCTAAAATATTCTACCTAATTTTCAAGAAACATATCATCCCTTATATCCTTTTTATGCACTTGAAAATAGTCCTATTTGGAACTTTGAATCGATATTGCGGGTGTCCTTTTGCACACAGGACTAAAATTTTTTCACATAACATCTCACGTAAGGGCATTGTTTAATAATCCGTTGTGAAAATTAGCTCTTATAAGGAAAAGTCACCCCTCGAAAATGACCATTTTTTAGGCCAAATTGGTACATGCGTTTTCACCTCCTTAAATTCCCGATTTAATTTTCCAAGGATCTAGCCAATAAATGGTAACTATTTTTATGCAATACTATTAAGGATGATTTAGTCTAAAATATTCTACCTAATTTTCAAGAAACAAATCATCCCTTATATCCTTTTTATGCACTTGAAAATAGTCCTATTTGGAACTTTGAATCGATATTGCGGGTGTCCTTTTGCACACAGGACTAAAATTTTTTCACATAACATCTCACGTATAGGCATTGTTTAATAATCCGTTGTGAAAATTAGCTCTTATAAGGAAAAGTCACCCCTCGAAAATGACCATTTTTTTGGCCAAATTGGTGCATGCGTTTTCACATCCTTAAATTCCCGATTTAATTTTCCAAGGATCTAGCCAATAAATGGTATCTATTTTTATGCAATACTATTAAGGATGATTTAGTCTAAAATATTCTACCTAATTTTCAAGAAACAAATCATCCCTTATATCCTTTTTATGCACTTGAAAATAGTCCTATTTGGAACTTTGAATCGATATTGCGGGTGTCCATTTGCACACAGGACTAAAATTTTTTCACATAACATCTCACGTAAGGGCATTGTTTAATAATCCGTTGTGAAAATTAGCTCTTATAAGGAAAAGTCACCCCTCGAAAATGACCATTTTTTAGGCCAAATTGGTACATGCGTTTTCACCTCCTTAAATTCCCGATTTAATTTTCCATGGATCTAGCCAATAAATGGTAACTATTTTTATGCAATACTATTAAGGATGATTTAATCTAAAATATTCTACCTAATTTTCAAGAAACAAATCATCCCTTATATCCTTTTTTGGCACTTGAAAATAGTCCTATTTGGAACTTTGAATCGATATTGCGGGTGTCCTTTTGCACACAGGACTAAAATTTTTTCACATAACATCTCACGTAAGGGCATTGTTTAATAATCCGTTGTGAAAATTAGCTCTTATAAGGAAAAGTCACCCCTCGAAAATGACCATTTTTTTGGCCAAATTGGTACATGCGTTTTCACCTCCTTAAATTCCCGATTTAATTTTCCAAGGATCTAGCCAATAAATGGTAACTATTTTTATGCAATACTATTAAGGATGATTTAGTCTAAAATATTCTACCTAATTTTCAAGAAACATATCATCCCTTATATCCTTTTTATGCACTTGAAAATAGTCCTATTTGGAACTTTGAATCGATATTGCGGGTGTCCTTTTGCACACAGGACTAAAATTTTTTCACATAACATCTCACGTAAGGGCATTGTTTAATAATCCGTTGTGAAAATTAGCTCTTATAAGGAAAAGTCACCCCTCGAAAATGACCATTTTTTAGGCCAAATTGGTACATGCGTTTTCACCTCCTTAAATTCCCGATTTAATTTTCCAAGGATCTAGCCAATAAATGGTAACTATTTTTATGCAATACTATTAAGGATGATTTAGTCTAAAATATTCTACCTAATTTTCAAGAAACAAATCATCCCTTATATCCTTTTTATGCACTTGAAAATAGTCCTATTTGGAACTTTGAATCGATATTGCGGGTGTCCTTTTGCACACAGGACTAAAATTTTTTCACATAACATCTCACGTATAGGCATTGTTTAATAATCCGTTGTGAAAATTAGCTCTTATAAGGAAAAGTCACCCCTCGAAAATGACCATTTTTTTGGCCAAATTGGTGCATGCGTTTTCACATCCTTAAATTCCCGATTTAATTTTCCAAGGATCTAGCCAATAAATGGTATCTATTTTTATGCAATACTATTAAGGATGATTTAGTCTAAAATATTCTACCTAATTTTCAAGAAACAAATCATCCCTTATATCCTTTTTATGCACTTGAAAATAGTCCTATTTGGAACTTTGAATCGATATTGCGGGTGTCCATTTGCACACAGGACTAAAATTTTTTCACATAACATCTCACGTAAGGGCATTGTTTAATAATCCGTTGTGAAAATTAGCTCTTATAAGGAAAAGTCACCCCTCGAAAATGACCATTTTTTAGGCCAAATTGGTACATGCGTTTTCACCTCCTTAAATTCCCGATTTAATTTTCCAAGGATCTAGCCAATAAATGGTAACTATTTTTATGCAATACTATTAAGGATGATTTAGTCTAAAATATTCTACCTAATTTTCAAGAAACAAATCATCCCTTATATCCTTTTTATGCACTTGAAAATAGTCCTATTTGGAACTTTGAATCGATATTGCGGGTGTCCTTTTGCACACAGGACTAAAATTTTTTCACATAACATCTCACGTAAGGGCATTGTTTAATAATCCGTTGTGAAAATTAGCTCTTATAAGGAAAAGTCACCCCTCGAAAATGACCATTTTTTAGGCCAAATTGGTACATGCGTTTTCACCTCCTTAAATTCCCGATTTAATTTTCCATGGATCTAGCCAATAAATGGTAACTATTTTTATGCAATACTATTAAGGATGATTTAGTCTAAAATATTCTACCTAATTTTCAAGAAACAAATCATCCCTTATATCCTTTTTATGCACTTGAAAATAGTCCTATTTGGAACTTTGAATCGATATTGCGGGTGTCCTTTTGCACACAGGACTAAAATTTTTTCACATAACATCTCACGTAAGGGCATTGTTTAATAATCCGTTGTGAAAATTAGCTCTTATAAGGAAAAGTCACCCCTCGAAAATGACCATTTTTTAGGCCAAATTGGTACATGCGTTTTCACCTCCTTAAATTCCCGATTTAATTTTCCAAGGATCTAGCCAATAAATGGTAACTATTTTTATGCAATACTATTAAGGATGATTTAGTCTAAAATATTCTACCTAATTTTCAAGAAACAAATCATCCCTTATATCCTTTTTATGCACTTGAAAATAATCCTATTTGGAACTTTGAATCGATATTGCGGGTGTCCTTTTGCACACAGGACTAAAATTTTTTCACATAACATCTCACGTATAGGCATTGTTTATTAATCCGTTGTGAAAATTAGCTCTTATAAGGAAAAGTCACCCCTCGAAAATGACCATTTTTTTGGCCAAATTGGTGCATGCGTTTTCACATCCTTAAATTCCCGATTTAATTTTCCAAGGATCTAGCCAATAAATGGTATCTATTTTTATGCAATACTATTAAGGATGATTTAGTCTAAAATATTCTACCTAATTTTCAAGAAACAAATCATCCCTTATATCCTTTTTATGCACTTGAAAATAGTCCTATTTGGAACTTTGAATCGATATTGCGGGTGTCCATTTGCACACAGGACTAAAATTTTTTCACATAACATCTCACGTAAGGGCATTGTTTAATAATCCGTTGTGAAAATTAGCTCTTATAAGGAAAAGTCACCCCTCGAAAATGACCATTTTTTAGGCCAAATTGGTACATGCGTTTTCACCTCCTTAAATTCCCGATTTAATTTTCCATGGATCTAGCCAATAAATGGTAACTATTTTTATGCAATACTATTAAGGATGATTTAATCTAAAATATTCTACCTAATTTTCAAGAAACAAATCATCCCTTATATCCTTTTTTGGCACTTGAAAATAGTCCTATTTGGAACTTTGAATCGATATTGCGGGTGTCCTTTTGCACACAGGACTAAAATTTTTTCACATAACATCTCACGTAAGGGCATTGTTTAATAATCCGTTGTGAAAATTAGCTCTTATAAGGAAAAGTCACCCCTCGAAAATGACCATTTTTTAGGCCAAATTGGTACATGCGTTTTCACCTCCTTAAATTCCCGATTTAATTTTCCATGGATCTAGCCAATAAATGGTAACTATTTTTATGCAATACTATTAAGGATGATTTAGTCTAAAATATTCTACCTAATTTTCAAGAAACAAATCATCCCTTATATCCTTTTTATGCACTTGAAAATAGTCCTATTTGGAACTTTGAATCGATATTGCGGGTGTCCTTTTGCACACAGGACTAAAATTTTTTCACATAACATCTCACGTAAGGGCATTGTTTAATAATCCGTTGTGAAAATTAGCTCTTATAAGGAAAAGTCACCCCTCGAAAATGACCATTTTTTTGGCCAAATTGGTACATGCGTTTTCACCTCCTTAAATTCCCGATTTAATTTTCCAAGGATCTAGCCAATAAATGGTAACTATTTTTATGCAATACTATTAAGGATGATTTAGTCTAAAATATTCTACCTAATTTTCAAGAAACATATCATCCCTTATATCCTTTTTATGCACTTGAAAATAGTCCTATTTGGAACTTTGAATCGATATTGCGGGTGTCCTTTTGCACACAGGACTAAAATTTTTTCACATAACATCTCACGTAAGGGCATTGTTTAATAATCCGTTGTGAAAATTAGCTCTTATAAGGAAAAGTCACCCCTCGAAAATGACCATTTTTTAGGCCAAATTGGTACATGCGTTTTCACCTCCTTAAATTCCCGATTTAATTTTCCAAGGATCTAGCCAATAAATGGTAACTATTTTTATGCAATACTATTAAGGATGATTTAGTCTAAAATATTCTACCTAATTTTCAAGAAACAAATCATCCCTTATATCCTTTTTATGCACTTGAAAATAGTCCTATTTGGAACTTTGAATCGATATTGCGGGTGTCCTTTTGCACACAGGACTAAAATTTTTTCACATAACATCTCACGTATAGGCATTGTTTAATAATCCGTTGTGAAAATTAGCTCTTATAAGGAAAAGTCACCCCTCGAAAATGACCATTTTTTTGGCCAAATTGGTGCATGCGTTTTCACATCCTTAAATTCCCGATTTAATTTTCCAAGGATCTAGCCAATAAATGGTAACTATTTTTATGCAATACTATTAAGGATGATTTAGTCTAAAATATTCTACCTAATTTTCAAGAAACAAATCATCCCTTATATCCTTTTTATGCACTTGAAAATAGTCCTATTTGGAACTTTGAATCGATATTGCGGGTGTCCATTTGCACACAGGACTAAAATTTTTTCACATAACATCTCACGTAAGGGCATTGTTTAATAATCCGTTGTGAAAATTAGCTCTTATAAGGAAAAGTCACCCCTCGAAAATGACCATTTTTTAGGCCAAATTGGTACATGCGTTTTCACCTCCTTAAATTCCCGATTTAATTTTCCATGGATCTAGCCAATAAATGGTAACTATTTTTATGCAATACTATTAAGGATGATTTAATCTAAAATATTCTACCTAATTTTCAAGAAACAAATCATCCCTTATATCCTTTTTTTGCACTTGAAAATAGTCCTATTTGGAACTTTGAATCGATATTGCGGGTGTCCTTTTGCACACAGGACTAAAATTTTTTCCCATAACATCTCACGTAAGGGCATTGTTTAATAATCCGTTGTGAAAATTAGCTCTTATAAGGAAAAGTCACCCCTCGAAAATGACCATTTTTTTGGCCAAATTGGTACATGCGTTTTCACCTCCTTAAATTCCCGATTTAATTTTCCAAGGATCTAGCCAATAAATGGTAACTATTTTTATGCAATACTATTAAGGATGATTTAGTCTAAAATATTCTACCTAATTTTCAAGAAACAAATCATCCCTTATATCCTTTTTATGCACTTGAAAATAGTCCTATTTGGAACTTTGAATCGATATTGCGGGTGTCCTTTTGCACACAGGACTAAAATTTTTTCACATAACATCTCACGTATAGGCATTGTTTAATAATCCGTTGTGAAAATTAGCTCTTATAAGGAAAAGTCACCCCTCGAAAATGACCATTTTTTTGGCCAAATTGGTGCATGCGTTTTCACATCCTTAAATTCCCGATTTAATTTTCCAAGGATCTAGCCAATAAATGGTAACTATTTTTATGCAATACTATTAAGGATGATTTAGTCTAAAATATTCTACCTAATTTTCAAGAAACAAATCATCCCTTATATCCTTTTTATGCACTTGAAAATAGTCCTATTTGGAACTTTGAATCGATATTGCGGGTGTCCATTTGCACACAGGACTAAAATTTTTTCACATAACATCTCACGTAAGGGCATTGTTTAATAATCCGTTGTGAAAATTAGCTCTTATAAGGAAAAGTCACCCCTCGAAAATGACCATTTTTTAGGCCAAATTGGTACATGCGTTTTCACCTCCTTAAATTCCCGATTTAATTTTCCATGGATCTAGCCAATAAATGGTAACTATTTTTATGCAATACTATTAAGGATGATTTAATCTAAAATATTCTACCTAATTTTCAAGAAACAAATCATCCCTTATATCCTTTTTTTGCACTTGAAAATAGTCCTATTTGGAACTTTGAATCGATATTGCGGGTGTCCTTTTGCACACAGGACTAAAATTTTTTCCCATAACATCTCACGTAAGGGCATTGTTTAATAATCCGTTGTGAAAATTAGCTCTTATAAGGAAAAGTCACCCCTCGAAAATGACCATTTTTTTGGCCAAATTGGTACATGCGTTTTCACCTCCTTAAATTCCCGATTTAATTTTCCATGGATCTAGCCAATAAATGGTAACTATTTTTATGCAATACTATTAAGGATGATTTAGTCTAAAATATTCTACCTAATTTTCAAGAAACAAATCATCCCTTATATCCTTTTTTGGCACTTGAAAATAGTCCTATTTGGAACTTTGAATCGATATTGCGGGTGTCCTTTTGCACACAGGACTAAAATTTTTTCACATAACATCTCACGTAAGGGCATTGTTTAATAATCCGTTGTGAAAATTAGCTCTTATAAGGAAAAGTCACCCCTCGAAAATGACCATTTTTTAGGCCAAATTGGTACATGCGTTTTCACCTCCTTAAATTCCCGATTTAATTTTCCATGGATCTAGCCAATAAATGGTAACTATTTTTATGCAATACTATTAAGGATGATTTAGTCTAAAATATTCTACCTAATTTTCAAGAAACAAATCATCCCTTATATCCTTTTTATGCACTTGAAAATAGTCCTATTTGGAACTTTGAATCGATATTGCGGGTGTCCTTTTGCACACAGGACTAAAATTTTTTCACATAACATCTCACGTAAGGGCATTGTTTAATAATCCGTTGTGAAAATTAGCTCTTATAAGGAAAAGTCACCCCTCGAAAATGACCATTTTTTTGGCCAAATTGGTACATGCGTTTTCACCTCCTTAAATTCCCGATTTAATTTTCCAAGGATCTAGCCAATAAATGGTAACTATTTTTATGCAATACTATTAAGGATGATTTAGTCTAAAATATTCTACCTAATTTTCAAGAAACATATCATCCCTTATATCCTTTTTATGCACTTGAAAATAGTCCTATTTGGAACTTTGAATCGATATTGCGGGTGTCCTTTTGCACACAGGACTAAAATTTTTTCACATAACATCTCACGTAAGGGCATTGTTTAATAATCCGTTGTGAAAATTAGCTCTTATAAGGAAAAGTCACCCCTCGAAAATGACCATTTTTTAGGCCAAATTGGTACATGCGTTTTCACCTCCTTAAATTCCCGATTTAATTTTCCAAGGATCTAGCCAATAAATGGTAACTATTTTTATGCAATACTATTAAGGATGATTTAGTCTAAAATATTCTACCTAATTTTCAAGAAACAAATCATCCCTTATATCCTTTTTATGCACTTGAAAATAGTCCTATTTGGAACTTTGAATCGATATTGCGGGTGTCCTTTTGCACACAGGACTAAAATTTTTTCACATAACATCTCACGTATAGGCATTGTTTAATAATCCGTTGTGAAAATTAGCTCTTATAAGGAAAAGTCACCCCTCGAAAATGACCATTTTTTTGGCCAAATTGGTGCATGCGTTTTCACATCCTTAAATTCCCGATTTAATTTTCCAAGGATCTAGCCAATAAATGGTAACTATTTTTATGCAATACTATTAAGGATGATTTAGTCTAAAATATTCTACCTAATTTTCAAGAAACAAATCATCCCTTATATCCTTTTTATGCACTTGAAAATAGTCCTATTTGGAACTTTGAATCGATATTGCGGGTGTCCATTTGCACACAGGACTAAAATTTTTTCACATAACATCTCACGTAAGGGCATTGTTTAATAATCCGTTGTGAAAATTAGCTCTTATAAGGAAAAGTCACCCCTCGAAAATGACCATTTTTTAGGCCAAATTGGTACATGCGTTTTCACCTCCTTAAATTCCCGATTTAATTTTCCATGGATCTAGCCAATAAATGGTAACTATTTTTATGCAATACTATTAAGGATGATTTAATCTAAAATATTCTACCTAATTTTCAAGAAACAAATCATCCCTTATATCCTTTTTTTGCACTTGAAAATAGTCCTATTTGGAACTTTGAATCGATATTGCGGGTGTCCTTTTGCACACAGGACTAAAATTTTTTCCCATAACATCTCACGTAAGGGCATTGTTTAATAATCCGTTGTGAAAATTAGCTCTTATAAGGAAAAGTCACCCCTCGAAAATGACCATTTTTTTGGCCAAATTGGTACATGCGTTTTCACCTCCTTAAATTCCCGATTTAATTTTCCAAGGATCTAGCCAATAAATGGTAACTATTTTTATGCAATACTATTAAGGATGATTTAGTCTAAAATATTCTACCTAATTTTCAAGAAACAAATCATCCCTTATATCCTTTTTATGCACTTGAAAATAGTCCTATTTGGAACTTTGAATCGATATTGCGGGTGTCCTTTTGCACACAGGACTAAAATTTTTTCACATAACATCTCACGTAAGGGCATTGTTTAATAATCCGTTGTGAAAATTAGCTCTTATAAGGAAAAGTCACCCCTCGAAAATGACCATTTTTTAGGCCAAATTGGTGCATGCGTTTTCACCTCCTTAAATTCCCGATTTAATTTTCCAAGGATCTAGCCAATAAATGGTAACTATTTTTATGCAATACTATTAAGGATGATTTAGTCAAAAATATTCTACCTAATTTTCAAGAAACAAATCATCCCTTATATCCTTTTTATGCACTTGAAAATAGTCCTATTTGGAACTTTGAATCGATATTGCGGGTGTCCTTTTGCACACAGGACTAAAATTTTTTCACATAACATCTCACGTAAGGGCATTGTTTAATAATCCGTTGTGAAAATTAGCTCTTATAAGGAAAAGTCACCCCTCGAAAATGACCATTTTTTAGGCCAAATTGGTGCATGCGTTTTCACCTCCTTAAATTCCCGATTTAATTTTCCAAGGATCTAGCCAATAAATGGTAACTATTTTTATGCAATACTATTAAGGATGATTTAGTCTAAAATATTCTACCTAATTTTCAAGAAACAAATCATCCCTTATATCCTTTTTATGCACTTGAAAATAGTCCTATTTGGAACTTTGAATCGATATTGCGGGTGTCCTTTTGCACACAGGACTAAAATTTTTTCACATAACATCTCACGTATAGGCATTGTTTAATAATCCGTTGTGAAAATTAGCTCTTATAAGGAAAAGTCACCCCTCGAAAATGACCATTTTTTTGGCCAAATTGGTGCATGCGTTTTCACATCCTTAAATTCCCGATTTAATTTTCCAAGGATCTAGCCAATAAATGGTAACTATTTTTATGC
Organism: Sisyra terminalis; assembly: GCA_958496175.1. Taxonomy (NCBI): domain Eukaryota; kingdom Metazoa; phylum Arthropoda; class Insecta; order Neuroptera; family Sisyridae; genus Sisyra; species Sisyra terminalis. The sequence goes on from OY292280.1 coordinate 2,305,662, forward strand.
AATACTATTAAGGATGATTTAGTCTAAAATATTCTACCTAATTTTCAAGAAACAAATCATCCCTTATATCCTTTTTATGCACTTGAAAATAGTCCTATTTGGAACTTTGAATCGATATTGCGGGTGTCCTTTTGCACACAGGACTAAAATTTTTTCACATAACATCTCACGTAAGGGCATTGTTTAATAATCCGTTGTGAAAATTAGCTCTTATAAGGAAAAGTCACCCCTCGAAAATGACCATTTTTTTGGCCAAATTGGTGCATGCGTTTTCACATCCTTAAATTCCCGACTTAATTTTCCTAGGATCTAGCTAATAAATGGTAACTATTTTTATGCAATACTATTAAGGATGATTTAGTCTAAAATATTCTACCTAATTTTCAAGAAACAAATCATCCCTTATATCCTTTTTATGCACTTGAAAATAGTCCTATTTGGAACTTTGAATCGATATTGCGGGTGTCCTTTTGCACACAGGACTAAAATTTTTTCACATAACAAATCACGTTAGGGCATTGTTTAATAATCCGTTGTGAAAATTAGCTCTTATAAGGAAAAGTCACCCCTCGAAAATGACCATTTTTTTGGCCAAATTGGTGCATGCGTTTTCACATCCTTAAATTCCCGATTTAATTTTCCTAGGATCTAGCCATTAAATGGTAACTATTTTTATGCAATACTATTAAGGATGATTTAGTCTAAAATATTCTACCTAATTTTCAAGAAACAAATCATCCCTTATATCCTTTTTATGCACTTGAAAATAGTCCTATTTGGAACTTTGAATCGATATTGCGGGTGTCCTTTTGCACACAGGACTAAAATTTTTTCACATAACATCTCACGTAAGGGCATTGTTTAATAATCCGTTGTGAAAATTAGCTCTTATAAGGAAAAGTCACCCCTCGAAAATGACCATTTTTTTGGCCAAATTGGTGCATGCGTTTTCACATCCTTAAATTCCCGATTTAATTATCCTAGGATCTAGCCAATAAATGGTAACTATTTTTATGCAATACTATTAAGGATGATTTAGTCTAAAATATTCTACCTAATTTTCAAGAAACAAATCATCCCTTATATCCTTTTTATGCACTTGAAAATAGTCCTATTTGGAACTTTGAATCGATATTGCGGGTGTCCTTTTGCACACAGGACTAAAATTTTTTCACATAACATCTCAAGTAAGGGCATTGTTTAATAATCCGTTGTGAAAATTAGCTCTTATAAGGAAAAGTCACCCCTCGAAAATGACCATTTTTTTGGCCAAATTGGTGCATGCGTTTTCACATCCTTAAATTCCCGATTTAATTTTCCATGGATCTAGCCAATAAATGGTAACTATTTTTATGCAATACTATTAAGGATGATTTAATCTAAAATATTCTACCTAATTTTCAAGAAACAAATCATCCCTTATATCCTTTTTTTGCACTTGAAAATAGTCCTATTTGGAACTTTGAATCGATATTGCGGGTGTCCTTTTGCACACAGGACTAAAATTTTTTCCCATAACATCTCACGTAAGGGCATTGTTTAATAATCCGTTGTGAAAATTAGCTCTTATAAGGAAAAGTCACCCCTCGAAAATGACCATTTTTTTGGCCAAATTGGTACATGCGTTTTCACCTCCTTAAATTCCCGATTTAATTTTCCAAGGATCTAGCCAATAAATGGTAACTATTTTTATGCAATACTATTAAGGATGATTTAGTCTAAAATATTCTACCTAATTTTCAAGAAACAAATCATCCCTTATATCCTTTTTATGCACTTGAAAATAGTCCTATTTGGAACTTTGAATCGATATTGCGGGTGTCCTTTTGCACACAGGACTAAAATTTTTTCACATAACATCTCACGTAAGGGCATTGTTTAATAATCCGTTGTGAAAATTAGCTCTTATAAGGAAAAGTCACCCCTCGAAAATGACCATTTTTTAGGCCAAATTGGTGCATGCGTTTTCACCTCCTTAAATTCCCGATTTAATTTTCCAAGGATCTAGCCAATAAATGGTAACTATTTTTATGCAATACTATTAAGGATGATTTAGTCTAAAATATTCTACCTAATTTTCAAGAAACAAATCATCCCTTATATCCTTTTTATGCACTTGAAAATAGTCCTATTTGGAACTTTGAATCGATATTGCGGGTGTCCTTTTGCACACAGGACTAAAATTTTTTCACATAACATCTCACGTAAGGGCATTGTTTAATAATCCGTTGTGAAAATTAGCTCTTATAAGGAAAAGTCACCCCTCGAAAATGACCATTTTTTAGGCCAAATTGGTACATGCGTTTTCACCTCCTTAAATTCCCGATTTAATTTTCCATGGATCTAGCCAATAAATGGTAACTATTTTTATGCAATACTATTAAGGATGATTTAATCTAAAATATTCTACCTAATTTTCAAGAAACAAATCATCCCTTATATCCTTTTTTTGCACTTGAAAATAGTCCTATTTGGAACTTTGAATCGATATTGCGGGTGTCCTTTTGCACACAGGACTAAAATTTTTTCCCATAACATCTCACGTAAGGGCATTGTTTAATAATCCGTTGTGAAAATTAGCTCTTATAAGGAAAAGTCACCCCTCGAAAATGACCATTTTTTTGGCCAAATTGGTACATGCGTTTTCACCTCCTTAAATTCCCGATTTAATTTTCCAAGGATCTAGCCAATAAATGGTAACTATTTTTATGCAATACTATTAAGGATGATTTAGTCTAAAATATTCTACCTAATTTTCAAGAAACAAATCATCCCTTATATCCTTTTTATGCACTTGAAAATAGTCCTATTTGGAACTTTGAATCGATATTGCGGGTGTCCTTTTGCACACAGGACTAAAATTTTTTCACATAACATCTCACGTAAGGGCATTGTTTAATAATCCGTTGTGAAAATTAGCTCTTATAAGGAAAAGTCACCCCTCGAAAATGACCATTTTTTTGGCCAAATTGGTGCATGCGTTTTCACATCCTTAAATTCCCGACTTAATTTTCCTAGGATCTAGCTAATAAATGGTAACTATTTTTATGCAATACTATTAAGGATGATTTAGTCTAAAATATTCTACCTAATTTTCAAGAAACAAATCATCCCTTATATCCTTTTTATGCACTTGAAAATAGTCCTATTTGGAACTTTGAATCGATATTGCGGGTGTCCTTTTGCACACAGGACTAAAATTTTTTCACATAACAAATCACGTTAGGGCATTGTTTAATAATCCGTTGTGAAAATTAGCTCTTATAAGGAAAAGTCACCCCTCGAAAATGACCATTTTTTAGGCCAAATTGGTGCATGCGTTTTCACCTCCTTAAATTCCCGATTTAATTTTCCAAGGATCTAGCCAATAAATGGTAACTATTTTTATGCAATACTATTAAGGATGATTTAGTCTAAAATATTCTACCTAATTTTCAAGAAACAAATCATCCCTTATATCCTTTTTATGCACTTGAAAATAGTCCTATTTGGAACTTTGAATCGATATTGCGGGTGTCCTTTTGCACACAGGACTAAAATTTTTTCACATAACATCTCACGTAAGGGCATTGTTTAATAATCCGTTGTGAAAATTAGCTCTTATAAGGAAAAGTCACCCCTCGAAAATGACCATTTTTTAGGCCAAATTGGTACATGCGTTTTCACCTCCTTAAATTCCCGATTTAATTTTCCATGGATCTAGCCAATAAATGGTAACTATTTTTATGCAATACTATTAAGGATGATTTAATCTAAAATATTCTACCTAATTTTCAAGAAACAAATCATCCCTTATATCCTTTTTTTGCACTTGAAAATAGTCCTATTTGGAACTTTGAATCGATATTGCGGGTGTCCTTTTGCACACAGGACTAAAATTTTTTCCCATAACATCTCACGTAAGGGCATTGTTTAATAATCCGTTGTGAAAATTAGCTCTTATAAGGAAAAGTCACCCCTCGAAAATGACCATTTTTTTGGCCAAATTGGTACATGCGTTTTCACCTCCTTAAATTCCCGATTTAATTTTCCAAGGATCTAGCCAATAAATGGTAACTATTTTTATGCAATACTATTAAGGATGATTTAGTCTAAAATATTCTACCTAATTTTCAAGAAACAAATCATCCCTTATATCCTTTTTATGCACTTGAAAATAGTCCTATTTGGAACTTTGAATCGATATTGCGGGTGTCCTTTTGCACACAGGACTAAAATTTTTTCACATAACATCTCACGTAAGGGCATTGTTTAATAATCCGTTGTGAAAATTAGCTCTTATAAGGAAAAGTCACCCCTCGAAAATGACCATTTTTTAGGCCAAATTGGTGCATGCGTTTTCACCTCCTTAAATTCCCGATTTAATTTTCCAAGGATCTAGCCAATAAATGGTAACTATTTTTATGCAATACTATTAAGGATGATTTAGTCAAAAATATTCTACCTAATTTTCAAGAAACAAATCATCCCTTATATCCTTTTTATGCACTTGAAAATAGTCCTATTTGGAACTTTGAATCGATATTGCGGGTGTCCTTTTGCACACAGGACTAAAATTTTTTCACATAACATCTCACGTAAGGGCATTGTTTAATAATCCGTTGTGAAAATTAGCTCTTATAAGGAAAAGTCACCCCTCGAAAATGACCATTTTTTAGGCCAAATTGGTGCATGCGTTTTCACCTCCTTAAATTCCCGATTTAATTTTCCAAGGATCTAGCCAATAAATGGTAACTATTTTTATGCAATACTATTAAGGATGATTTAGTCTAAAATATTCTACCTAATTTTCAAGAAACAAATCATCCCTTATATCCTTTTTATGCACTTGAAAATAGTCCTATTTGGAACTTTGAATCGATATTGCGGGTGTCCTTTTGCACACAGGACTAAAATTTTTTCACATAACATCTCACGTATAGGCATTGTTTAATAATCCGTTGTGAAAATTAGCTCTTATAAGGAAAAGTCACCCCTCGAAAATGACCATTTTTTTGGCCAAATTGGTGCATGCGTTTTCACATCCTTAAATTCCCGATTTAATTTTCCAAGGATCTAGCCAATAAATGGTAACTATTTTTATGCAATACTATTAAGGATGATTTAGTCTAAAATATTCTACCTAATTTTCAAGAAACAAATCATCCCTTATATCCTTTTTATGCACTTGAAAATAGTCCTATTTGGAACTTTGAATCGATATTGCGGGTGTCCTTTTGCACACAGGACTAAAATTTTTTCACATAACATCTCACGTAAGGGCATTGTTTAATAATCCGTTGTGAAAATTAGCTCTTATAAGGAAAAGTCACCCCTCGAAAATGACCATTTTTTTGGCCAAATTGGTGCATGCGTTTTCACATCCTTAAATTCCCGACTTAATTTTCCTAGGATCTAGCTAATAAATGGTAACTATTTTTATGCAATACTATTAAGGATGATTTAGTCTAAAATATTCTACCTAATTTTCAAGAAACAAATCATCCCTTATATCCTTTTTATGCACTTGAAAATAGTCCTATTTGGAACTTTGAATCGATATTGCGGGTGTCCTTTTGCACACAGGACTAAAATTTTTTCACATAACAAATCACGTTAGGGCATTGTTTAATAATCCGTTGTGAAAATTAGCTCTTATAAGGAAAAGTCACCCCTCGAAAATGACCATTTTTTTGGCCAAATTGGTGCATGCGTTTTCACATCCTTAAATTCCCGATTTAATTTTCCTAGGATCTAGCCATTAAATGGTAACTATTTTTATGCAATACTATTAAGGATGATTTAGTCTAAAATATTCTACCTAATTTTCAAGAAACAAATCATCCCTTATATCCTTTTTATGCACTTGAAAATAGTCCTATTTGGAACTTTGAATCGATATTGCGGGTGTCCTTTTGCACACAGGACTAAAATTTTTTCACATAACATCTCACGTAAGGGCATTGTTTAATAATCCGTTGTGAAAATTAGCTCTTATAAGGAAAAGTCACCCCTCGAAAATGACCATTTTTTTGGCCAAATTGGTGCATGCGTTTTCACATCCTTAAATTCCCGATTTAATTATCCTAGGATCTAGCCAATAAATGGTAACTATTTTTATGCAATACTATTAAGGATGATTTAGTCTAAAATATTCTACCTAATTTTCAAGAAACAAATCATCCCTTATATCCTTTTTATGCACTTGAAAATAGTCCTATTTGGAACTTTGAATCGATATTGCGGGTGTCCTTTTGCACACAGGACTAAAATTTTTTCACATAACATCTCAAGTAAGGGCATTGTTTAATAATCCGTTGTGAAAATTAGCTCTTATAAGGAAAAGTCACCCCTCGAAAATGACCATTTTTTTGGCCAAATTGGTGCATGCGTTTTCACATCCTTAAATTCCCGATTTAATTTTCCTAGGATCTAGCCAATAAATGGTAACTATTTTTATGCAATACTATTAAGGATGATTTAGTCTAAAATATTCTACCTAATTTTCAAGAAACAAATCATCCCTTATATCCTTTTTATGCACTTGAAAATAGTCCTATTTGGAACTTTGAATCGATATTGCGGGTGTCCTTTTGCACACAGGACTAAAATTTTTTCACATAACATCTCACGTAAGGGCATTGTTTAATAATCCGTTGTGAAAATTAGCTCTTATAAGGAAAAGTCACCCCTCGAAAATGACCATTTTTTTGGCCAAATTGGTGCATGCGTTTTCACATCCTTAAATTCCCGATTTAATTTTCCTAGGATCTAGCCAATAAATGGTAACTATTTTTATGCAATACTATTAAGGATGATTTAGTCTAAAATATTCTACCTAATTTTCAAGAAACAAATCATCCCTTATATCCTTTTTATGCACTTGAAAATAGTCCTATTTGGAACTTTGAATCGATATTGCGGGTGTCCATTTGCACACAGGACTAAAATTTTTTCACATAACATCTCACGTAAGGGCATTGTTTAATAATCCGTTGTGAAAATTAGCTCTTATAAGGAAAAGTCACCCCTCGAAAATGACCATTTTTTTGGCCAAATTGGTGCATGCGTTTTCACATCCTTAAATTCCCGACTTAATTTTCCTAGGATCTAGCTAATAAATGGTAACTATTTTTATGCAATACTATTAAGGATGATTTAGTCTAAAATATTCTACCTAATTTTCAAGAAACAAATCATCCCTTATATCCTTTTTATGCACTTGAAAATAGTCCTATTTGGAACTTTGAATCGATATTGCGGGTGTCCTTTTGCACACAGGACTAAAATTTTTTCACATAACATCTCACGTAAGGGCATTGTTTAATAATCCGTTGTGAAAATTAGCTCTTATAAGGAAAAGTCACCCCTCGAAAATGACCATTTTTTTGGCCAAATTGGTGCATGCGTTTTCACATCCTTAAATTCCCGACTTAATTTTCCTAGGATCTAGCTAATAAATGGTAACTATTTTTATGCAATACTATTAAGGATGATTTAGTCTAAAATATTCTACCTAATTTTCAAGAAACAAATCATCCCTTATATCCTTTTTATGCACTTGAAAATAGTCCTATTTGGAACTTTGAATCGATATTGCGGGTGTCCTTTTGCACACAGGACTAAAATTTTTTCACATAACAAATCACGTTAGGGCATTGTTTAATAATCCGTTGTGAAAATTAGCTCTTATAAGGAAAAGTCACCCCTCGAAAATGACCATTTTTTTGGCCAAATTGGTGCATGCGTTTTCACATCCTTAAATTCCCGATTTAATTTTCCTAGGATCTAGCCATTAAATGGTAACTATTTTTATGCAATACTATTAAGGATGATTTAGTCTAAAATATTCTACCTAATTTTCAAGAAACAAATCATCCCTTATATCCTTTTTATGCACTTGAAAATAGTCCTATTTGGAACTTTGAATCGATATTGCGGGTGTCCTTTTGCACACAGGACTAAAATTTTTTCACATAACATCTCACGTAAGGGCATTGTTTAATAATCCGTTGTGAAAATTAGCTCTTATAAGGAAAAGTCACCCCTCGAAAATGACCATTTTTTTGGCCAAATTGGTGCATGCGTTTTCACATCCTTAAATTCCCGATTTAATTTTCCTAGGATCTAGCCAATAAATGGTAACTATTTTTATGCAATACTATTAAGGATGATTTAGTCTAAAATATTCTACCTAATTTTCAAGAAACAAATCATCCCTTATATCCTTTTTATGCACTTGAAAATAGTCCTATTTGGAACTTTGAATCGATATTGCGGGTGTCCTTTTGCACACAGGACTAAAATTTTTTCACATAACATCTCACGTAAGGGCATTGTTTAATAATCCGTTGTGAAAATTAGCTCTTATAAGGAAAAGTCACCCCTCGAAAATGACCATTTTTTTGGCCAAATTGGTGCATGCGTTTTCACATCCTTAAATTCCCGATTTAATTATCCTAGGATCTAGCCAATAAATGGTAACTATTTTTATGCAATACTATTAAGGATGATTTAGTCTAAAATATTCTACCTAATTTTCAAGAAACAAATCATCCCTTATATCCTTTTTATGCACTTGAAAATAGTCCTATTTGGAACTTTGAATCGATATTGCGGGTGTCCTTTTGCACACAGGACTAAAATTTTTTCACATAACATCTCAAGTAAGGGCATTGTTTAATAATCCGTTGTGAAAATTAGCTCTTATAAGGAAAAGTCACCCATCGAAAATGACCATTTTTTTGGCCAAATTGGTGCATGCGTTTTCACATCCTTAAATTCCCGATTTAATTTTCCTAGGATCTAGCCAATAAATGGTAACTATTTTTATGCAATACTATTAAGGATGATTTAGTCTAAAATATTCTACCTAATTTTCAAGAAACAAATCATCCCTTATATCCTTTTTATGCACTTGAAAATAGTCCTATTTGGAACTTTGAATCGATATTGCGGGTGTCCTTTTGCACACAGGACTAAAATTTTTTCACATAACATCTCACGTAAGGGCATTGTTTAATAATCCGTTGTGAAAATTAGCTCTTATAAGGAAAAGTCACCCCTCGAAAATGACCATTTTTTTGGCCAAATTGGTGCATGCGTTTTCACATCCTTAAATTCCCGATTTAATTTTCCTAGGATCTAGCCAATAAATGGTAACTATTTTTATGCAATACTATTAAGGATGATTTAGTCTAAAATATTCTACCTAATTTTCAAGAAACAAATCATCCCTTATATCCTTTTTATGCACTTGAAAATAGTCCTATTTGGAACTTTGAATCGATATTGCGGGTGTCCTTTTGCACACAGGACTAAAATTTTTTCACATAACATCTCACGTAAGGGCATTGTTTAATAATCCGTTGTGAAAATTAGCTCTTATAAGGAAAAGTCACCCCTCGAAAATGACCATTTTTTTGGCCAAATTGGTGCATGCGTTTTCACATCCTTAAATTCCCGATTTAATTTTCCTAGGATCTAGCCAATAAATGGTAACTATTTTTATGCAATACTATTAAGGATGATTTAGTCTAAAATATTCTACCTAATTTTCAAGAAACAAATCATCCCTTATATCCTTTTTATGCACTTGAAAATAGTCCTATTTGGAACTTTGAATCGATATTGCGGGTGTCCTTTTGCACACAGGACTAAAATTTTTTCACATAACATCTCACGTAAGGGCATTGTTTAATAATCCGTTGTGAAAATTAGCTCTTATAAGGAAAAGTCACCCCTCGAAAATGATCATTTTTTTGGCCAAATTGGTGCATGCGTTTTCACATCCTTAAATTCCCGATTTAATTTTCCTAGGATCTAGCCAATAAATGGTAACTATTTTTATGCAATACTATTAAGGATGATTTAGTCTAAAATATTCTACCTAATTTTCAAGAAACAAATCATCCCTTATATCCTTTTTATGCACTTGAAAATAGTCCTATTTGGAACTTTGAATCGATATTGCGGGTGTCCTTTTGCACACAGGACTAAAATTTTTTCACATAACATCTCACGTAAGGGCATTGTTTAATAATCCGTTGTGAAAATTAGCTCTTATAAGGAAAAGTCACCCCTCGAAAATGACCATTTTTTTGGCCAAATTGGTGCATGCGTTTTCACATCCTTAAATTCCCGATTTAATTTTCCTAGGATCTAGCCAATAAATGGTAACTATTTTTATGCAATACTATTAAGGATGATTTAGTCTAAAATATTCTACCTAATTTTCAAGAAACAAATCATCCCTTATATCCTTTTTATGCACTTGAAAATAGTCCTATTTGGAACTTTGAATCGATATTGCGGGAGTCGTTTTGCACACAGGACTAAAATTTTTTCACATAACATCTCACGTAAGGGCATTGTTTAATAATCCGTTGTGAAAATTAGCTCTTATAAGGAAAAGTCACCCCTCGAAAATGACCATTTTTTTGGCCAAATTGGTGCATGCGTTTTCACATCCTTAAATTCCCGATTTAATTTTCCTAGGATCTAGCCAATAAATGGTAACTATTTTTATGCAATACTATTAAGGATGATTTAGTCTAAAATATTCTACCTAATTTTCAAGAAACAAATCATCCCTTATATCCTTTTTATGCACTTGAAAATAGTCCTATTTGGAACTTTGAATCGATATTGCGGGTGTCCTTTTGCACACAGGACTGAAATTTTTTCACATAACATCTCACGTAAGGGCATTGTTTAATAATCCGTTGTGAAAATTAGCTCTTATAAGGAAAAGTCACCCCTCGAAAATGACCATTTTTTAGGCCAAATTGGTACATGCGTTTTCACCTCCTTAAATTCCCGATTTAATTTTCCATGGATCTAGCCAATAAATGGTAACTATTTTTATGCAATACTATTAAGGATGATTTAATCTAAAATATTCTACCTTATTTTCAAGAAACAAATCATCCCTTATATCCTTTTTTTGCACTTGAAAATAGTCCTATTTGGAACTTTGAATCGATATTGCGGGTGTCCTTTTGCACACAGGACTAAAATTTTTTCACATAACATCTCACGTAAGGGCATTGTTTAATAATCCGTTGTGAAAATTAGCTCTTATAAGGAAAAGTCACCCCTCGAAAATGACCATTTTTAAGGCCAAATTGGTGCATGCGTTTTCACCTCCTTAAATTCCCGATTTAATTTTCCAAGGATCTAGCCAATAAATGGTAACTATTTTTATGCAATACTATTAAGGATGATTTAGTCTAAAATATTCTACCTAATTTTCAAGAAACAAATCATCCCTTATATCCTTTTTATGCACTTGAAAATAGTCCTATTTGGAACTTTGAATCGATATTGCGGGTGTCCTTTTGCACACAGGACTAAAATTTTTTCACATAACATCTCACGTAAGGGCATTGTTTAATAATCCGTTGTGAAAATTAGCTCTTATAAGGAAAAGTCACCCCTCGAAAATGACCATTTTTTTGGCCAAATTGGTGCATGCGTTTTCACATCCTTAAATTTCCGATTTAATTTTCCTAGGATCTAGCCAATAAATGGTAACTATTTTTATGCAATACTATTAAGGATGATTTAGTCTAAAATATTCTACCTAATTTTCAAGAAACAAATCATCCCTTATATCCTTTTTATGCACTTGAAAATAGTCCTATTTGGAACTTTGAATCGATATTGCGGGAGTCGTTTTGCACACAGGACTAAAATTTTTTCACATAACATCTCACGTAAGGGCATTGTTTAATAATCCGTTGTGAAAATTAGCTCTTATAAGGAAAAGTCACCCCTCGAAAATGACCATTTTTTAGGCCAAATTGGTACATGCGTTTTCTCCTCCTTAAATTCCCGATTTAATTTTCCAAGGATCTAGCCAGTAAATGGTAACTATTTTTATGCAATACTATTAAGGATGATTAAGTCTAAAATATTCTACCTAATTTTCAAGAAACAAATCATCCCTTATATCCTTTTTATGCACTTGAAAATAGTCCTATTTGGAACTTTGAATCGATATTGCGGGTGTCCTTTTGCACACAGGACTAAAATTTTTTCACATAACATCTCGCGTATAGGCATTGTTTAATAATCCGTTGTGAAAATTAGCTCTTATAAGGAAAAGTCACCCCTCGAAAATGACCATTTTTTTGGCCAAATTGGTGCATGCGTTTTCACATCCTTAAATTTCCGATTTAATTTTCCTAGGATCTAGCCAATAAATGGTAACTATTTTTATGCAATACTATTAAGGATGAATTAGTCTAAAATATTCTACCTAATTTTCAAGAAACAAATCATCCCTTATATCCTTTTTATGCACTTGAAAATAGTCCTATTTGGAACTTTGAATCGATATTGCGGGTGTCCTTTTGCACACAGGACTGAAATTTTTTCACATAACATCTCACGTAAGGGCATTGTTTAATAATCCGTTGTGAAAATTAGCTCTTATAAGGAAAAGTCACCCCTCGAAAATGACCATTTTTTAGGCCAAATTGGTACATGCGTTTTCTCCTCCTTAAATTCCCGATTTAATTTTCCAAGGATCTAGCCAGTAAATGGTAACTATTTTTATGCAATACTATTAAGGATGATTAAGTCTAAAATATTCTACCTAATTTTCAAGAAACAAATCATCCCTTATATCCTTTTTATGCACTTGAAAATAGTCCTATTTGGAACTTTGAATCGATATTGCGGGTGTCCTTTTGCACACAGGACTAAAATTTTTTCACATAACATCTCGCGTATAGGCATTGTTTAATAATCCGTTGTGAAAATTAGCTCTTATAAGGAAAAGTCACCCCTCGAAAATGACCATTTTTTTGGCCAAATTGGTGCATGCGTTTTCACATCCTTAAATTCCCGATTTAATTTTCCAAGGATCTAGCCAATAAATGGTATCTATTTTTATGCAATACTATTAAGGATGATTTAGTCTAAAATATTCTACCTAATTTTCAAGAAACAAATCATCCCTTATATCCTTTTTATGCACTTGAAAATAGTCCTATTTGGAACTTTGAATCGATATTGCGGGTGTCCATTTGCACACAGGACTAAAATTTTTTCACATAACATCTCACGTAAGGGCATTGTTTAATAATCCGTTGTGAAAATTAGCTCTTATAAGGAAAAGTCACCCCTCGAAAATGACCATTTTTTAGGCCAAATTGGTACATGCGTTTTCACCTCCTTAAATTCCCGATTTAATTTTCCATGGATCTAGCCAATAAATGGTAACTATTTTTATGCAATACTATTAAGGATGATTTAATCTAAAATATTCTACCTAATTTTCAAGAAACAAATCATCCCTTATATCCTTTTTTGGCACTTGAAAATAGTCCTATTTGGAACTTTGAATCGATATTGCGGGTGTCCTTTTGCACACAGGACTAAAATTTTTTCACATAACATCTCACGTAAGGGCATTGTTTAATAAGCCGTTGTGAAAATTAGCTCTTATAAGGAAAAGTCACCCCTCGAAAATGACCATTTTTTAGGCCAAATTGGTACATGCGTTTTCACATCCTTAAATTCCCGACTTAATTTTCCATGGATCTAGTCAATAAATGGTAACTATTTTTATGCAATACTATTAAGGATGATTTAGTCTAAAATATTCTACCTAATTTTCAAGAAACAAATCATCCCTTATATCCTTTTTATGCACTTGAAAATAGTCCTATTTGGAACTTTGAATCGATATTGCGGGTGTCCTTTTGCACACAGGACTAAAATTTTTTCACATAACATCTCACGTAAGGGCATTGTTTAATAATCCGTTGTGAAAATTAGCTCTTATAAGGAAAAGTCACCCCTCGAAAATGACCATTTTTTTGGCCAAATTGGTACATGCGTTTTCACCTCCTTAAATTCCCGATTTAATTTTCCAAGGATCTAGCCAATAAATGGTAACTATTTTTATGCAATACTATTAAGGATGATTTAGTCTAAAATATTCTACCTAATTTTCAAGAAACAAATCATCCCTTATATCCTTTTTATGCACTTGAAAATAGTCCTATTTGGAACTTTGAATCGATATTGCGGGTGTCCTTTTGCACACAGGACTAAAATTTTTTCACATAACATCTCACGTAAGGGCATTGTTTAATAATCCGTTGTGAAAATTAGCTCTTATAAGGAAAAGTCACCCCTCGAAAATGACCATTTTTTAGGCCAAATTGGTACATGCGTTTTCACCTCCTTAAATTCCCGATTTAATTTTCCAAGGATCTAGCCAATAAATGGTAACTATTTTTATGCAATACTATTAAGGATGATTTAGTCTAAAATATTCTACCTAATTTTCAAGAAACAAATCATCCCTTATATCCTTTTTATGCACTTGAAAATAGTCCTATTTGGAACTTTGAATCGATATTGCGGGTGTCCTTTTGCACACAGGACTAAAATTTTTTCACATAACATCTCACGTATAGGCATTGTTTAATAATCCGTTGTGAAAATTAGCTCTTATAAGGAAAAGTCACCCCTCGAAAATGACCATTTTTTTGGCCAAATTGGTGCATGCGTTTTCACATCCTTAAATTCCCGATTTAATTTTCCAAGGATCTAGCCAATAAATGGTAACTATTTTTATGCAATACTATTAAGGATGATTTAGTCTAAAATATTCTACCTAATTTTCAAGAAACAAATCATCCCTTATATCCTTTTTATGCACTTGAAAATAATCCTATTTGGAACTTTGAATCGATATTGCGGGTGTCCTTTTGCACACAGGACTAAAATTTTTTCACATAACATCTCACGTATAGGCATTGTTTATTAATCCGTTGTGAAAATTAGCTCTTATAAGGAAAAGTCACCCCTCGAAAATGACCATTTTTTTGGCCAAATTGGTGCATGCGTTTTCACATCCTTAAATTCCCGATTTAATTTTCCAAGGATCTAGCCAATAAATGGTATCTATTTTTATGCAATACTATTAAGGATGATTTAGTCTAAAATATTCTACCTAATTTTCAAGAAACAAATCATCCCTTATATCCTTTTTATGCACTTGAAAATAGTCCTATTTGGAACTTTGAATCGATATTGCGGGTGTCCATTTGCACACAGGACTAAAATTTTTTCACATAACATCTCACGTAAGGGCATTGTTTAATAATCCGTTGTGAAAATTAGCTCTTATAAGGAAAAGTCACCCCTCGAAAATGACCATTTTTTAGGCCAAATTGGTACATGCGTTTTCACCTCCTTAAATTCCCGATTTAATTTTCCATGGATCTAGCCAATAAATGGTAACTATTTTTATGCAATACAATTAAGGATGATTTAATCTAAAATATTCTACCTAATTTTCAAGAAACAAATCATCCCTTATATCCTTTTTTTGCACTTGAAAATAGTCCTATTTGGAACTTTGAATCGATATTGCGGGTGTCCTTTTGCACACAGGACTAAAATTTTTTCCCATAACATCTCACGTAAGGGCATTGTTTAATAATCCGTTGTGAAAATTAGCTCTTATAAGGAAAAGTCACCCCTCGAAAATGACCATTTTTTTGGCCAAATTGGTACATGCGTTTTCACCTCCTTAAATTCCCGATTTAATTTTCCAAGGATCTAGCCAATAAATGGTAACTATTTTTATGCAATACTATTAAGGATGATTTAGTCTAAAATATTCTACCTAATTTTCAAGAAACAAATCATCCCTTATATCCTTTTTATGCACTTGAAAATAGTCCTATTTGGAAGTTTGAATCGATATTGCGGGTGTCCTTTTGCACACAGGACTAAAATTTTTTCACATAACATCTCACGTAAGGGCATTGTTTAATAATCCGTTGTGAAAATTAGCTCTTATAAGGAAAAGTCACCCCTCGAAAATGACCATTTTTTAGGCCAAATTGGTTCATGCGTTTTCACCTCCTTAAATTCCCGATTTAATTTTCCATGGATCTAGCCAATAAATGGTAACTATTTTTATGCAATACTATTAAGGATGATTTAATCTAAAATATTCTACCTTATTTTCAAGAAACAAATCATCCCTTATATCCTTTTTTTGCACTTGAAAATAGTCCTATTTGGAACTTTGAATCGATATTGCGGGTGTCCTTTTGCACACAGGACTAAAATTTTTTCACATAACATCTCACGTAAGGGCATTGTTTAATAATCCGTTGTGAAAATTAGCTCTTATAAGGAAAAGTCACCCCTCGAAAATGACCATTTTTAAGGCCAAATTGGTGCATGCGTTTTCACCTCCTTAAATTCCCGATTTAATTTTCCAAGGATCTAGCCAATAAATGGTAACTATTTTTATGCAATACTATTAAGGATGATTTAATCTAAAATATTCTACCTTATTTTCAAGAAACAAATCATCCCTTATATCCTTTTTATGCACTTGAAAATAGTCCTATTTGGAACTTTGAATCGATATTGCGGGTGTCCTTTTGCACACAGGACTAAAATTTTTTCACATAACATCTCACGTAAGGGCATTGTTTAATAATCCGTTGTGAAAATTAGCTCTTATAAGGAAAAGTCACCCCTCGAAAATGACCATTTTTAAGGCCAAATTGGTGCATGCGTTTTCACCTCCTTAAATTCCCGATTTAATTTTCCAAGGATCTAGCCAATAAATGGTAACTATTTTTATGCAATACTATTAAGGATGATTTAATCTAAAATATTCTACCTTATTTTCAAGAAACAAATCATCCCTTATATCCTTTTTATGCACTTGAAAATAGTCCTATTTGGAACTTTGAATCGATATTGCGGGTGTCCTTTTGCACACAGGACTAAAATTTTTTCACATAACATCTCACGTAAGGGCATTGTTTAATAATCCGTTGTGAAAATTAGCTCTTATAAGGAAAAGTCACCCCTCGAAAATGACCATTTTTTTGGCCAAATTGGTGCATGCGTTTTCACATCCTTAAATTCCCGATTTAATTTTCCTAGGATCTAGCCAATAAATGGTAACTATTTTTATGCAATACTATTAAGGATGATTTAGTCTAAAATATTCTACCTAATTTTCAAGAAACAAATCATCCCTTATATCCTTTTTATGCACTTGAAAATAGTCCTATTTGGAACTTTGAATCGATATTGCGGGTGTCCATTTGCACACAGGACTAAAATTTTTTCACATAACATCTCACGTAAGGGCATTGTTTAATAATCCGTTGTGAAAATTAGCTCTTATAAGGAAAAGTCACCCCTCGAAAATGACCATTTTTTTGGCCAAATTGGTACATGCGTTTTCACCTCCTTAAATTCCCGATTTAATTTTCCAAGGATCTAGCCAATAAATGGTAACTATTTTTATGCAATACTATTAAGGATGATTTAGTCTAAAATATTCTACCTAATTTTCAAGAAACAAATCATCCCTTATATCCTTTTTATGCACTTGAAAATAGTCCTATTTGGAAGTTTGAATCGATATTGCGGGTGTCCTTTTGCACACAGGACTAAAATTTTTTCACATAACATCTCACGTAAGGGCATTGTTTAATAATCCGTTGTGAAAATTAGCTCTTATAAGGAAAAGTCACCCCTCGAAAATGACCATTTTTTAGGCCAAATTGGTTCATGCGTTTTCACCTCCTTAAATTCCCGATTTAATTTTCCATGGATCTAGCCAATAAATGGTAACTATTTTTATGCAATACTATTAAGGATGATTTAATCTAAAATATTCTACCTTATTTTCAAGAAACAAATCATCCCTTATATCCTTTTTTTGCACTTGAAAATAGTCCTATTTGGAACTTTGAATCGATATTGCGGGTGTCCTTTTGCACACAGGACTAAAATTTTTTCACATAACATCTCACGTAAGGGCATTGTTTAATAATCCGTTGTGAAAATTAGCTCTTATAAGGAAAAGTCACCCCTCGAAAATGACCATTTTTTTGGCCAAATTGGTGCATGCGTTTTCACATCCTTAAATTCCCGATTTAATTTTCCTAGGATCTAGCCAATAAATGGTAACTATTTTTATGCAATACTATTAAGGATGATTTAGTCTAAAATATTCTACCTAATTTTCAAGAAACAAATCATCCCTTATATCCTTTTTATGCACTTGAAAATAGTCCTATTTGGAACTTTGAATCGATATTGCGGGTGTCCATTTGCACACAGGACTAAAATTTTTTCACATAACATCTCACGTAAGGGCATTGTTTAATAATCCGTTGTGAAAATTAGCTCTTATAAGGAAAAGTCACCCCTCGAAAATGACCATTTTTTAGGCCAAATTGGTACATGCGTTTTCACCTCCTTAAATTCCCGATTTAATTTTCCATGGATCTAGCCAATAAATGGTAACTATTTTTATGCAATACAATTAAGGATGATTTAGTCTAAAATATTCTACCTAATTTTCAAGAAACAAATCATCATTATATCCTTTTTATGCTCTTGAAAATAGTCCTATTTGGAACTTTGAATCGATATTGCGGGTGTCCTTTTGCACACAGGACTAAAATTTTTTCACATAACATCTCACGTAAGGGCATTGTTTAATAATCCGTTGTGAAAATTAGCTCTTATAAGGAAAAGTCACCCCTCGAAAATGACCATTTTTTTGGCCAAATTGGTACATGCGTTTTCACCTCCTTAAATTCCCGATTTAATTTTCCAAGGATCTAGCCAATAAATGGTAACTATTTTTATGCAATACTATTAAGGATGATTTAGTCTAAAATATTCTACCTAATTTTCAAGAAACAAATCATCCCTTATATCCTTTTTATGCACTTGAAAATAGTCCTATTTGGAACTTTGAATCGATATTGCGGGTGTCCTTTTGCACACAGGACTAAAATTTTTTCACATAACATCTCACGTAAGGGCATTGTTTAATAATCCGTTGTGAAAATTAGCTCTTATAAGGAAAAGTCACCCCTCGAAAATGACCATTTTTTAGGCCAAATTGGTTCATGCGTTTTCACCTCCTTAAATTCCCGATTTAATTTTCCATGGATCTAGCCAATAAATGGTAACTATTTTTATGCAATACTATTAAGGATGATTTAATCTAAAATATTCTACCTTATTTTCAAGAAACAAATCATCCCTTATATCCTTTTTTTGCACTTGAAAATAGTCCTATTTGGAACTTTGAATCGATATTGCGGGTGTCCTTTTGCACACAGGACTAAAATTTTTTCACATAACATCTCACGTAAGGGCATTGTTTAATAATCCGTTGTGAAAATTAGCTCTTATAAGGAAAAGTCACCCCTCGAAAATGACCATTTTTAAGGCCAAATTGGTGCATGCGTTTTCACCTCCTTAAATTCCCGATTTAATTTTCCAAGGATCTAGCCAATAAATGGTAACTATTTTTATGCAATACTATTAAGGATGATTTAGTCAAAAATATTCTACCTAATTTTCAAGAAACAAATCATCCCTTATATCCTTTTTATGCACTTGAAAATAGTCCTATTTGGAACTTTGAATCGATATTGCGGGTGTCCTTTTGCACACAGGACTAAAATTTTTTCACATAACATCTCACGTAAGGGCATTGTTTAATAATCCGTTGTGAAAATTAGCTCTTATAAGGAAAAGTCACCCCTCGAAAATGACCATTTTTTTGGCCAAATTGGTGCATGCGTTTTCACATCCTTAAATTCCCGATTTAATTTTCCTAGGATCTAGCCAATAAATGGTAACTATTTTTATGCAATACTATTAAGGATGATTTAGTCTAAAATATTCTACCTAATTTTCAAGAAACAAATCATCCCTTATATCCTTTTTATGCACTTGAAAATAGTCCTATTTGGAACTTTGAATCGATATTGCGGGTGTCCATTTGCACACAGGACTAAAATTTTTTCACATAACATCTCACGTAAGGGCATTGTTTAATAATCCGTTGTGAAAATTAGCTCTTATAAGGAAAAGTCACCCCTCGAAAATGACCATTTTTTTGGCCAAATTGGTACATGCGTTTTCACCTCCTTAAATTCCCGATTTAATTTTCCAAGGATCTAGCCAATAAATGGTAACTATTTTTATGCAATACTATTAAGGATGATTTAGTCTAAAATATTCTACCTAATTTTCAAGAAACAAATCATCCCTTATATCCTTTTTATGCACTTGAAAATAGTCCTATTTGGAAGTTTGAATCGATATTGCGGGTGTCCTTTTGCACACAGGACTAAAATTTTTTCACATAACATCTCACGTAAGGGCATTGTTTAATAATCCGTTGTGAAAATTAGCTCTTATAAGGAAAAGTCACCCCTCGAAAATGACCATTTTTTTGGCCAAATTGGTACATGCGTTTTCACCTCCTTAAATTCCCGATTTAATTTTCCAAGGATCTAGCCAATAAATGGTAACTATTTTTATGCAATACTATTAAGGATGATTTAGTCTAAAATATTCTACCTAATTTTCAAGAAACAAATCATCCCTTATATCCTTTTTATGCACTTGAAAATAGTCCTATTTGGAAGTTTGAATCGATATTGCGGGTGTCCTTTTGCACACAGGACTAAAATTTTTTCACATAACATCTCACGTAAGGGCATTGTTTAATAATCCGTTGTGAAAATTAGCTCTTATAAGGAAAAGTCACCCCTCGAAAATGACCATTTTTTTGGCCAAATTGGTGCATGCGTTTTCACATCCTTAAATTCCCGATTTAATTTTCCTAGGATCTAGCCAATAAATGGTAACTATTTTTATGCAATACTATTAAGGATGATTTAGTCTAAAATATTCTACCTAATTTTCAAGAAACAAATCATCCCTTATATCCTTTTTTTGCACTTGAAAATAGTCCTATTTGGAACTTTGAATCGATATTGCGGGTGTCCTTTTGCACACAGGACTAAAATTTTTTCACATAACATCTCACGTAAGGGCATTGTTTAATAATCCGTTGTGAAAATTAGCTCTTATAAGGAAAAGTCACCCCTCGAAAATGACCATTTTTAAGGCCAAATTGGTGCATGCGTTTTCACCTCCTTAAATTCCCGATTTAATTTTCCAAGGATCTAGCCAATAAATGGTAACTATTTTTATGCAATACTATTAAGGATGATTTAGTCAAAAATATTCTACCTAATTTTCAAGAAACAAATCATCCCTTATATCCTTTTTATGCACTTGAAAATAGTCCTATTTGGAACTTTGAATCGATATTGCGGGTGTCCTTTTGCACACAGGACTAAAATTTTTTCACATAACATCTCACGTAAGGGCATTGTTTAATAATCCGTTGTGAAAATTAGCTCTTATAAGGAAAAGTCACCCCTCGAAAATGACCATTTTTTTGGCCAAATTGGTGCATGCGTTTTCACATCCTTAAATTCCCGATTTAATTTTCCTAGGATCTAGCCAATAAATGGTAACTATTTTTATGCAATACTATTAAGGATGATTTAGTCTAAAATATTCTACCTAATTTTCAAGAAACAAATCATCCCTTATATCCTTTTTATGCACTTGAAAATAGTCCTATTTGGAACTTTGAATCGATATTGCGGGTGTCCATTTGCACACAGGACTAAAATTTTTTCACATAACATCTCACGTAAGGGCATTGTTTAATAATCCGTTGTGAAAATTAGCTCTTATAAGGAAAAGTCACCCCTCGAAAATGACCATTTTTTAGGCCAAATTGGTACATGCGTTTTCACCTCCTTAAATTCCCGATTTAATTTTCCATGGATCTAGCCAATAAATGGTAACTATTTTTATGCAATACAATTAAGGATGATTTAGTCTAAAATATTCTACCTAATTTTCAAGAAACAAATCATCCCTTATATCCTTTTTATGCTCTTGAAAATAGTCCTATTTGGAACTTTGAATCGATATTGCGGGTGTCCTTTTGCACACAGGACTAAAATTTTTTCACATAACATCTCACGTAAGGGCATTGTTTAATAATCCGTTGTGAAAATTAGCTCTTATAAGGAAAAGTCACCCCTCGAAAATGACCATTTTTTTGGCCAAATTGGTACATGCGTTTTCACCTCCTTAAATTCCCGATTTAATTTTCCAAGGATCTAGCCAATAAATGGTAACTATTTTTATGCAATACTATTAAGGATGATTTAGTCTAAAATATTCTACCTAATTTTCAAGAAACAAATCATCCCTTATATCCTTTTTATGCACTTGAAAATAGTCCTATTTGGAACTTTGAATCGATATTGCGGGTGTCCTTTTGCACACAGGACTAAAATTTTTTCACATAACATCTCACGTATAGGCATTGTTTAATAATCCGTTGTGAAAATTAGCTCTTATAAGGAAAAGTCACCCCTCGAAAATGACCATTTTTTTGGCCAAATTGGTGCATGCGTTTTCACATCCTTAAATTCCCGATTTAATTTTCCAAGGATCTAGCCAATAAATGGTAACTATTTTTATGCAATACTATTAAGGATGATTTAGTCTAAAATATTCTACCTAATTTTCAAGAAACAAATCATCCCTTATATCCTTTTTATGCACTTGAAAATAGTCCTATTTGGAAATTTGAATCGATATTGCGGGTGTCCTTTTGCACACAGGACTAAAATTTTTTCACATAACATCTCACGTAAGGGCATTGTTTAATAATCCGTTGTGAAAATTAGCTCTTATAAGGAAAAGTCACCCCTCGAAAATGACCATTTTTTAGGCCAAATTGGTACATGCGTTTTCACCTCCTTAAATTCCCGATTTAATTTTCCATGGATCTAGCCAATAAATGGTAACTAATTTTATGCAATACTATTAAGGATGATTTAATCTAAAATATTCTACCTAATTTTCAAGAAACAAATCATCCCTTATATCCTTTTTATGCACTTGAAAATAGTCCTATTTGGAACTTTGAATCGATATTGCGGGTGTCCTTTTGCACACAGGACTAAAATTTTTTCACATAACATCTCACGTAAGGGCATTGTTTAATAATCCGTTGTGAAAATTAGCTCTTATAAGGAAAAGTCACCCCTCGAAAATGACCATTTTTTAGGCCAAATTGGTGCATGCGTTTTCACCTCCTTAAATTCCCGATTTAATTTTCCAAGGATCTAGCCAATAAATGGTAACTATTTTTATGCAATACTATTAAGGATGATTTAGTCAAAAATATTCTACCTAATTTTCAAGAAACAAATCATCCCTTATATCCTTTTTATGCACTTGAAAATAGTCCTATTTGGAACTTTGAATCGATATTGCGGGTGTCCTTTTGCACACAGGACTAAAATTTTTTCACATAACATCTCACGTAAGGGCATTGTTTAATAATCCGTTGTGAAAATTAGCTCTTATAAGGAAAAGTCACCCCTCGAAAATGACCATTTTTTAGGCCAAATTGGTACATGCGTTTTCACCTCCTTAAATTCCCGATTTAATTTTCCAAGGATCTAGCCAATAAATGGTAACTATTTTTATGCAATACTATTAAGGATGATTTAGTCTAAAATTTTCTACCTAATTTTCAAGAAACAATGCATCCCTTATATCCTTTTTATGCACTTGAAAATAGTCCTATTTGGAACTTTGAATCGATATTGCGGGTGTCCTTTTGCACACAGGACTAAAATTTTTTCACATAACATCTCACGTAAGGGCATTGTTTAATAATCCGTTGTGAAAATTAGCTCTTATAAGGAAAAGTCACCCCTCGAAAATGACCATTTTTTAGGCCAAATTGGTGCATGCGTATTCACCTCCTTAAATTCCCGATTTAATTTTCCAAGGATCTAGCCAATAAATGGTAACTACTTTCATGCAATACTATTAAGGATGATTTAGTCTAAAATATTCTACCTCATTTTCAGGAAACAAATCATCCCTTATATCTTTTTTATGCACTTGCAAATAGTCCTATTTGGAACTTTGAATTGATATTGCAATAAGTAATTGGTGCATGCGAATTTATTTGGAAACTTTAAGTACAGCTATCTGACTCACAGGTGGCACTACAAACTTAAGGTGGTTTTGTTGACATGCATGTCAAGAGTTCACACATTCTGACATAGATGGAGTTACGGTACAAGTCAATGTTACAGATAATTTTTGAAAGTTGTTAGTTCATAATTGACTTTACTTTATCCAAATTTATTTAATTTATAATGTTATGTTTGTTTGAATTGATGGCCAATGTTACATCTTAACTTTACAAAATCAGAATCGAATCAAATAAATGTGCAGCAGGAAATATTTATTGTGAAATTGTAGGTATTGGCGCAATGTTTATCTTAGGTTATATGTACTTTCTGTTAATTTTGTAGATAGTTTCCAACGATTAAATAACTAATGAGTGACAAAAATGTATTTTTAAAATATATTTAAAAAGAATTCATACATAGAATAATCTAATCAAATCATCTGCCAATGTAAGCCACTGTGAGTGCAACTTAAGAATGATTCAGTCTTAAATGAGCATTATTATTCCTGCGAACCCAATCCATCCCTTATATCCTTTTTATGCACTCGAAAATTGTTCTTTTTGAAATTTAAAAAAATAACACTTATCAGGAAAAGCAATCTTGCAATTATCCGTTTTTGTCAATAATGCAGAAGTTTAGCAACCATTGTTTTATTATAAGTATAATTTGTTTAAACATTTTACAGATCCAAATTACCAAGAAACTAAAGACCAAGACATTGTTTTTGCGCTGAAGAATGTATCATCTTTTTTGGAAATTAAATGATTGGTAAGTCGCTGTACTTTTGATACCTCCAATTATTGATTTTTGATTATTTATTGATTTTTTCGTTCCAGAAGAAGCTGACCGATGACAACGGAGAATTATTCATTGGAGTTGAGATGTTCATCATTTCCAATTGGACGTTTGAGGAATAAATGCGGATCGTTGGAGAATCATCAATCAAATTCCTGTGGGATATCATTTCCACAATTGATATCTACCAAGAAGATCACTAATGGATTTACTACAACAATCTGTGCTGTAAATTGTGTTTTCATAATTCAGTGAATGTGAAGTGATTCAGTGGTTTAAGTGGTTAATAATTAGAGTATCAAGAAATACAAATTCTTTTTATTAACTTAATATTTCTATATGATTCTAATAATTGATACTTTTACATAAATTATATAAACTATTGTTATAATGGAAAAGTAATACTTTAACTTATTATAGTGTGAATTTATATTTAACATTAATAAATTTATTTTAATTGAATATATTGTTTCAATTCGATTTTCCGCACCCCTCCTCTTGAATTTTATATTTCAGAGTTAGAATACAAAGAAAAGTTAAGATAAAGCAACGATTAGGTAAGTAAGGTAAGTTCAATGTTTTTCGATAGATTATCGAATAATTCGATAAAGCCAATATCGAAAAATATCTCAACTTTTTGAAGTCCTTGTCGTTTTTTCATTATATATAAATTTTAATTTTCTGAAGAAACCCTTTTGAAATACAAATTTGTTTTAGTCGATAAAAAGGATCAAGGACCTTAAAATGTTGCAATGTTTTAATTGAAAATTTCCAATTTTAACATGGAGCAGCCATGGTTAAAATATTTTTGGAAAATTCCAATTCCTTCGATCGAAAAAAATTTTCATTTTCCCCAAATCTCATAAGAATTGTTTATATATGAGTTTTAAGGTCATTTACATATATCATCTGATAGCCGAGTCGTCTTGGTCGCCGTTGCTGTTGTTCGGAGTCGAGGTCCCTGGTTCGCATCCCGATTGGTCCCGGATTTTTATAATTTCTAATAATTAATATCTATTCCTTACAGCATATAATATCACTAATTAACATTAATTCTTAATTCCAGACATTGTATCATCGAAATATTCGATCGAACAGTTCCAGCCTTTCGAGGTTGGAAATGATCGATCGATCGATGATGCAATATATTTTTCATTTTATTTTGCTCAATGGTTTTGTGACGTCACTCATTTTCATTTATATGACGTCACAAATACGTCGCCACCCAATGACGTCATTCCCGAAAAATTAGAAAAATGACCGAATTTTCGATTTTCGGGAAGTAGGATTCTGGGAATGGCTTAGTTACGTCATGGGAGGCATAAAAAACTTATCCTAAAGTCAATTTTTTTCTTTTTTTTTGAGGGGGGGACCTCGAATTTTCGAATTTAGTAAAATGGGATTTCGGGAATGGCTTAGCTACGCTCCGAGAAGCCTAAAAATCATTTTTAATTATATAATTTTTCATTTTTTGGCGAAAATTTTCCGGCCGGTTTTCTGAAGAATCCCAAAAATAGGCCTAAATTGGCGTTTTTTTTCACTTTTTCCAACTTTAAAGCCATTTGTAGCGAAAAGTATCGATCGTAGGTTAACGATAGTAGGCTCTTTCGATAGCGCTTGAATTACTCTATCAATGGTGAAAATTTGGTCCCGGAAAAGCTTAAGGGGAAAAACTTTTTTTTTCCACTTCTCAGAAGTTTCATTTCGTCGACCAAATGTACGACGACTTTTTGCAAAAAATTATTAATCGAATTTTGCGATGTAATTCGCATCATAGCTACATTACGTGGACATCGAAACATAAATGTAAAAGAATTTCAACTTTTCGATGTCGTTAATGGTTTTTTCGATATTTAATATTCATCTATTGTGCTACTTAATGCTATTTAAATACAAATTTGTTTTCTTGAAATAAAGGATCAAGGACCTAAAAGTTTTCCAATGTGGTTGTACATCTTTTCCGATCGTAACATGGAGTACCTATAGTTAAAATTTTTCCGGAAAATTCCAAGGAAATCGTTCGATTGTAAAAATTTAAAGTTAATTAATTCGATATTAAAGAATTATATATTATGCAAGATAATGCTATTCAAATACAAATGTCGTTTTTTTCGAAAAAAATGATCAAGGATCTTAAAATGTTGCAATGTCTTAATTCAAATTTTCCAACTTTAACATGGAGCAGCTATGGTTAAAATATTTTTGGAAAATTCCAATTCCTTCGATCGAAAAAAATTTTCATTTTCCCCAAATCTCATAAGAATTGTTTATATATGAGTTTTAAGGTCATTTACATATATCATCTGATAGCCGAGTCGTCTTGGTCGCCGTTGCTGTTGTTCGGAGTCGAGGTCCCTGGTTCGCATCCCGATTGGTCCCGGATTTTTATAATTTCTAATAATTGATTTCTCTTCCTTACAGCTTATAATATCACTAATTAACATTAATAATTAATTCCAGACATTGTATCATCGAAATATTCGATCGAACAGTTCCAGCCTTTCGAGGTTGGAAATGATCGATCGATCGATGATGCAATATATTTTTCATTTTATTTTGCTCAATGGTTTTGTGACGTCACTCATTTTCATTTATATGACGTCACACATTCGTCGCCACCCAATGACGTCATTCCCGAAAAATGACTGAATTTTCGATTTTCGGGAAGTAGGATTCTGGGAATGGCTTAGTTGCGTCACGGGAGGCCTAAAAAACATATCCTAAAGTCAATTTTTTGCGTTTTTTTTTTGGGGGGGGGTCCTCGATTTTTCGAATTTAGTGAAATGGAATTTCGGGAATGGCGCAGTTACGCTCCGAGAAGCCTAAAAATCATTTCTAATTATATAATTTTTCGTTTTTTGGCGAAAATTTTCCGGCCGAAATTCTGAAGAATCCCAAAAATAGGCCTAAATTGGCGTTTTTTTTCACTTTTTCCAACTTTAAAGCCATTTGTAGCGAAAAGTATCGATCGTAGGTTAACGATAGTAGGCTCATTCGATAGCTCTCGAATTACTCTATCGATGGTGTAAATTTGGTCCCGGAAAAGCTTAAGGGGAAAAACTTTTTTTTTCCACTTCTCAGAAATTTCATTTCGTCGACCAAATGTACGTCGATTTTTTTCAAAAAAATTTTTGTCGAATTTCTCGATGAAATTCATACCATTGCTGTATTGCGTTACGATCGAAACATAAATCGAATAAAACTTAAATTTTTCGATATCGTTAATGATTTTTTCGATATTTAAAATTCTCTTATTGGGCTTTTTAAAAACAAATTTATTTTGTTAAAATAAGGATCAAGGACTAAAAAATTTTCCAATGTGGTTTTACATCTTTTCCGATCGTAACATGGAGCACCTATGGTTAAAATTTTGCCGGATAATTCCATTAAAATCCTTTGTTCAAATGGTCACCAGAACGATTTTCATGGAATTTTCCGGCAAAATTTTAACCATAGGT
The DNA here is from genome assembly GCA_958496175.1 of Sisyra terminalis. Lineage (NCBI taxonomy): Eukaryota > Metazoa > Arthropoda > Insecta > Neuroptera > Sisyridae > Sisyra > Sisyra terminalis. Next base: position 2,333,803 of record OY292280.1, read on the forward strand.
GCTCCATGTTACGATCGGAAAAGATGTAAAACCACATTGGAAAATTTTTAAGTCCTTGATCCTTATTTTAACAAAATAAATTTGTTTTTAAAAAGCCCAATAAGAGAATTTTAAATATCGAAAAAATCATTAACGATATCGAAAAATTTAAGTTTTATTCGATTTATGTTTCGATCGTAACGCAATACAGCAATGGTATGAATTTCATCGAGAAATTCGACAAAAATTTTTTTGAAAAAAATCGACGTACATTTGGTCGACGAAATGAAATTTCTGAGAAGTGGAAAAAAAAAGTTTTTCCCCTTAAGCTTTTCCGGGACCAAATTTACACCATCGATAGAGTAATTCGAGAGCTATCGAATGAGCCTACTATCGTTAACCTACGATCGATACTTTTCGCTACAAATGGCTTTAAAGTTGGAAAAAGTGAAAAAAAACGCCAATTTAGGCCTATTTTTGGGATTCTTCAGAATTTCGGCCGGAAAATTTTCGCCAAAAAACGAAAAATTATATAATTAGAAATGATTTTTAGGCTTCTCGGAGCGTAACTGCGCCATTCCCGAAATTCCATTTCACTAAATTCGAAAAATCGAGGACCCCCCCCCAAAAAAAAAACGCAAAAAATTGACTTTAGGATATGTTTTTTAGGCCTCCCGTGACGCAACTAAGCCATTCCCAGAATCCTACTTCCCGAAAATCGAAAATTCAGTCATTTTTCGGGAATGACGTCATTGGGTGGCGACGAATGTGTGACGTCATATAAATGAAAATGAGTGACGTCACAAAACCATTGAGCAAAATAAAATGAAAAATATATTGCATCATCGATCGATCGATCATTTCCAACCTCGAAAGGCTGGAACTGTTCGATCGAATATTTCGATGATACAATGTCTGGAATTAATTATTAATGTTAATTAGTGATATTATAAGCTGTAAGGAAGAGAAATCAATTATTAGAAATTATAAAAATCCGGGACCAATCGGGATGCGAACCAGGGACCTCGACTCCGAACAACAGCAACGGCGACCAAGACGACTCGGCTATCAGATGATATATGTAAATGACCTTAAAACTCATATATAAACAATTCTTATGAGATTTGGGGAAAATGAAAATTTTTTTCGATCGAAGGAATTGGAATTTTCCAAAAATATTTTAACCATAGCTGCTCCATGTTAAAGTTGGAAAATTTGAATTAAGACATTGCAACATTTTAAGATCCTTGATCATTTTTTTCGAAAAAAACGACATTTGTATTTGAATAGCATTATCTTGCATAATATATAATTCTTTAATATCGAATTAATTAACTTTAAATTTTTACAATCGAACGATTTCCTTGGAATTTTCCGGAAAAATTTTAACTATAGGTACTCCATGTTACGATCGGAAAAGATGTACAACCACATTGGAAAACTTTTAGGTCCTTGATCCTTTATTTCAAGAAAACAAATTTGTATTTAAATAGCATTAAGTAGCACAATAGATGAATATTAAATATCGAAAAAACCATTAACGACATCGAAAAGTTGAAATTCTTTTACATTTATGTTTCGATGTCCACGTAATGTAGCTATGATGCGAATTACATCGCAAAATTCGATTAATAATTTTTTGCAAAAAATCGACGTACATTTGGTCGACGAAATGAAATTTCTGAGAAGTGGAAAAAAAAAGTTTTTCCCCTTAAGCTTTTCCGGGACCAAATTTACACCATCGATAGAGTAATTCGAGAGCTATCGAATGAGCCTACTATCGTTAACCTACGATCGATACTTTTCGCTACAAATGGCTTTAAAGTTGGAAAAAGTGAAAAAAAACGCCAATTTAGGCCTATTTTTGGGATTCTTCAGAATTTCGGCCGGAAAATTTTCGCCAAAAAACGAAAAATTATATAATTAGAAATGATTTTTAGGCTTCTCGGAGCGTAACTGCGCCATTCCCGAAATTCCATTTCACTAAATTCGAAAAATCGAGGACCCCCCCCCAAAAAAAAAACGCAAAAAATTGACTTTAGGATATGTTTTTTAGGCCTCCCGTGACGCAACTAAGCCATTCCCAGAATCCTACTTCCCGAAAATCGAAAATTCAGTCATTTTTCGGGAATGACGTCATTGGGTGGCGACGAATGTGTGACGTCATATAAATGAAAATGAGTGACGTCACAAAACCATTGAGCAAAATAAAATGAAAAATATATTGCATCATCGATCGATCGATCATTTCCAACCTCGAAAGGCTGGAACTGTTCGATCGAATATTTCGATGATACAATGTCTGGAATTAATTATTAATGTTAATTAGTGATATTATAAGCTGTAAGGAAGAGAAATCAATTATTAGAAATTATAAAAATCCGGGACCAATCGGGATGCGAACCAGGGACCTCGACTCCGAACAACAGCAACGGCGACCAAGACGACTCGGCTATCAGATGATATATGTAAATGACCTTAAAACTCATATATAAACAATTCTTATGAGATTTGGGGAAAATGAAAATTTTTTTCGATCGAAGGAATTGGAATTTTCCAAAAATATTTTAACCATGGCTGCTCCATGTTAAAATTGGAAATTTTCAATTAAAACATTGCAACATTTTAAGGTCCTTGATCCTTTTTATCGACTAAAACAAATTTGTATTTCAAAAGGGTTTCTTCAGAAAATTAAAATTTATATATAATGAAAAAACGACAAGGACTTCAAAAAGTTGAGATATTTTTCGATATTGGCTTTATCGAATTATTCGATAATCTATCGAAAAACATTGAACTTACCTTACTTACCTAATCGTTGCTTTATCTTAACTTTTCTTTGTATTCTAACTCTGAAATATAAAATTCAAGAGGAGGGGTGCGGAAAATCGAATTGAAACAATATATTCAATTAAAATAAATTTATTAATGTTAAATATAAATTCACACTATAATAAGTTAAAGTATTACTTTTCCATTATAACAATAGTTTATATAATTTATGTAAAAGTATCAATTATTAGAATCATATAGAAATATTAAGTTAATAAAAAGAATTTGTATTTCTTGATACTCTAATTATTAACCACTTAAACCACTGAATCACTTCACATTCACTGAATTATGAAAACACAATTTACAGCACAGATTGTTGTAGTAAATCCATTAGTGATCTTCTTGGTAGATATCAATTGTGGAAATGATATCCCACAGGAATTTGATTGATGATTCTCCAACGATCCGCATTTATTCCTCAAACGTCCAATTGGAAATGATGAACATCTCAACTCCAATGAATAATTCTCCGTTGTCATCGGTCAGCTTCTTCTGGAACGAAAAAATCAATAAATAATCAAAAATCAATAATTGGAGGTATCAAAAGTACAGCGACTTACCAATCATTTAATTTCCAAAAAAGATGATACATTCTTCAGCGCAAAAACAATGTCTTGGTCTTTAGTTTCTTGGTAATTTGGATCTGTAAAATGTTTAAACAAATTATACTTATAATAAAACAATGGTTGCTAAACTTCTGCATTTTTGACAAAAACGGATAATTGCAAGATTGCTTTTCCTGATAAGTGTTATTTTTTTAAATTTCAAAAAGAACAATTTTCGAGTGCATAAAAAGGATATAAGGGATGGATTGGGTTCGCAGGAATAATAATGCTCATTTAAGACTGAATCATTCTTAAGTTGCACTCACAGTGGCTTACATTGGCAGATGATTTGATTAGATTATTCTATGTATGAATTCTTTTTAAATATATTTTAAAAATACATTTTTGTCACTCATTAGTTATTTAATCGTTGGAAACTATCTACAAAATTAACAGAAAGTACATATAACCTAAGATAAACATTGCGCCAATACCTACAATTTCACAATAAATATTTCCTGCTGCACATTTATTTGATTCGATTCTGATTTTGTAAAGTTAAGATGTAACATTGGCCATCAATTCAAACAAACATAACATTATAAATTAAATAAATTTGGATAAAGTAAAGTCAATTATGAACTAACAACTTTCAAAAATTATCTGTAACATTGACTTGTACCGTAACTCCATCTATGTCAGAATGTGTGAACTCTTGACATGCATGTCAACAAAACCACCTTAAGTTTGTAGTGCCACCTGTGAGTCAGATAGCTGTACTTAAAGTTTCCAAATAAATTCGCATGCACCAATTACTTATTGCAATATCAATTCAAAGTTCCAAATAGGACTATTTGCAAGTGCATAAAAAAGATATAAGGGATGATTTGTTTCCTGAAAATGAGGTAGAATATTTTAGACTAAATCATCCTTAATAGTATTGCATGAAAGTAGTTACCATTTATTGGCTAGATCCTTGGAAAATTAAATCGGGAATTTAAGGAGGTGAATACGCATGCACCAATTTGGCCTAAAAAATGGTCATTTTCGAGGGGTGACTTTTCCTTATAAGAGCTAATTTTCACAACGGATTATTAAACAATGCCCTTACGTGAGATGTTATGTGAAAAAATTTTAGTCCTGTGTGCAAAAGGACACCCGCAATATCGATTCAAAGTTCCAAATAGGACTATTTTCAAGTGCATAAAAAGGATATAAGGGATGCATTGTTTCTTGAAAATTAGGTAGAAAATTTTAGACTAAATCATCCTTAATAGTATTGCATAAAAAAAGTTACCATTTATTGGCTAGATCCTTGGAAAATTAAATCGGGAATTTAAGGAGGTGAAAACGCATGTACCAATTTGGCCTAAAAAATGGTCATTTTCGAGGGGTGACTTTTCCTTATAAGAGCTAATTTTCACAACGGATTATTAAACAATGCCCTTACGTGAGATGTTATGTGAAAAAATTTTAGTCCTGTGTGCAAAAGGACACCCGCAATATCGATTCAAAGTTCCAAATAGGACTATTTTCAAGTGCATAAAAAGGATATAAGGGATGATTTGTTTCTTGAAAATTAGGTAGAAAATTTTAGACTAAATCATCCTTAATAGTATTGCATAAAAATAGTTACCCTTTATTGGCTAGATCCTTGGAAAATTAAATCGGGAATTTAAGGATGTGAAAACGCATGCACCAATTTGGCCAAAAAAATGGTCATTTTCGAGGGGTGACTTTTCCTTATAAGAGCTAATTTTCACAAAGGATTATTAATCAATGCCCGTACGTGAGATGTTATGTGAAAAAATTTTAGTCCTGTGTGCAAAAGGACACCCGCAATATCGATTCAAAGTTCCAAATAGGACTATTTTCAAGTGCATAAAAAGGATATAAGGGATGATTTGTTTCTTGAAAATTAGGTAGAATATTTTAGACTAAATCATCCTTAATAGTATTGCATAAAAATAGTTACCATTTATTGGCTAGATCCTTGGAAAATTAAATCGGGAATTTAAGGATGTGAAAACGCATGCACCAATTTGGCCAAAAAAATGGTCATTTTCGAGGGGTGACTTTTCCTTATAAGAGCTAATTTTCACAACGGATTATTAAACAATGCCTATACGTGAGATGTTATGTGAAAAAATTTTAGTCCTGTGTGCAAAAGGACACCCGCAATATCGATTCAAAGTTCCAAATAGGACTATTTTCAAGTGCATAAAAAGGATATAAGGGATGATTTGTTTCTTGAAAATTAGGTAGAATATTTCAGATTAAATCATCCTTAATAGTATTGCATAAAAATAGTTACCATTTATTGGCTAGATCCTTGGAAAATTAAATCGGGAATTTAAGGAGGTGAAAACGCATGCACCAATTTGGCCTAAAAAATGGTCATTTTCGAGGGGTGACTTTTCCTTATAAGAGCTAATTTTCACAACGGATTATTAAACAATGCCCTTACGTGAGATGTTATGTGAAAAAATTTTAGTCCTGTGTGCAAAAGGACACCCGCAATATCGATTCAAAGTTCCAAATAGGACTATTTTCAAGTGCATAAAAAGGATATAAGGGATGATTTGTTTCTTGAAAATTAGGTAGAATATTTTAGACTAAATCATCCTTAATAGTATTGCATAAAAATAGTTACCATTTATTGGCTAGATCCTTGGAAAATTAAATCGGGAATTTAAGGAGGTGAAAACGCATGTACCAATTTGGCCTAAAAAATGGTCATTTTCGAGGGGTGACTTTTCCTTATAAGAGCTAATTTTCACAACGGATTATTAATCAATGCCCTTACGTGAGATGTTATGAGAAAAAATTTTAGTCCTGTGTGCAAAAGGACACCCGCAATATCGATTCAAAGTTCCAAATAGGACTATTTTCAAGTGCATAAAAAGGATATAAGGGATGATTTGTTTCTTGAAAATTAGGTAGAATATTTTAGACTAAATCATCCTTAATAGTATTGCATAAAAATAGTTACCATTTATTGGCTAGATCCTTGGAAAATTAAATCGGGAATTTAAGGAGGTGAAAACGCATGTACCAATTTGGCCTAAAAAATGGTCATTTTCGAGGGGTGACTTTTCCTTATAAGAGCTAATTTTCACAACGGATTATTAATCAATGCCCTTACGTGAGATGTTATGAGAAAAAATTTTAGTCCTGTGTGCAAAAGGACACCCGCAATATCGATTCAAAGTTCCAAATAGGACTATTTTCAAGTGCATAAAAAGGATATAAGGGATGATTTGTTTCTTGAAAATTAGGTAGAATATTTTAGACTAAATCATCCTTAATAGTATTGCATAAAAATAGTTACCATTTATTGGCTAGATCCTTGGAAAATTAAATCGGGAATTTAAGGAGGTGAAAACGCATGTACCAATTTGGCCTAAAAAATGGTCATTTTCGAGGGGTGACTTTTCCTTATAAGAGCTAATTTTCACAACGGATTATTAAACAATGCCCTTACGTGAGATGTTATGTGAAAAAATTTTAGTCCTGTGTGCAAAAGGACACCCGCAATATCGATTCAAACTTCCAAATAGGACTATTTTCAAGTGCATAAAAAGGATATAAGGGATGATTTGTTTCTTGAAAATTAGGTAGAATATTTTAGACTAAATCATCCTTAATAGTATTGCATAAAAATAGTTACCATTTATTGGCTAGATCCTTGGAAAATTAAATCGGGAATTTAAGGAGGTGAAAACGCATGTACCAATTTGGCCTAAAAAATGGTCATTTTCGAGGGGTGACTTTTCCTTATAAGAGCTAATTTTCACAACGGATTATTAATCAATGCCCTTACGTGAGATGTTATGAGAAAAAATTTTAGTCCTGTGTGCAAAAGGACACCCGCAATATCGATTCAAAGTTCCAAATAGGACTATTTTCAAGTGCATAAAAAGGATATAAGGGATGATTTGTTTCTTGAAAATTAGGTAGAATATTTTAGACTAAATCATCCTTAATAGTATTGCATAAAAATAGTTACCATTTATTGGCTAGATCCTTGGAAAATTAAATCGGGAATTTAAGGAGGTGAAAACGCATGTACCAATTTGGCCTAAAAAATGGTCATTTTCGAGGGGTGACTTTTCCTTATAAGAGCTAATTTTCACAACGGATTATTAAACAATGCCCTTACGTGAGATGTTATGTGAAAAAATTTTAGTCCTGTGTGCAAAAGGACACCCGCAATATCGATTCAAAGTTCCAAATAGGACTATTTTCAAGTGCATAAAAAGGATATAAGGGATGATTTGTTTCTTGAAAATTAGGTAGAATATTTTAGACTAAATCATCCTTAATAGTATTGCATAAAAATAGTTACCATTTATTGGCTAGATCCTTGGAAAATTAAATCGGGAATTTAAGGAGGTGAAAACCCATGCACCAATTTGGCCTTAAAAATGGTCATTTTCGAGGGGTGACTTTTCCTTATAAGAGCTAATTTTCACAACGGATTATTAAACAATGCCCTTACGTGAGATGTTATGTGAAAAAATTTTAGTCCTGTGTGCAAAAGGACACCCGCAATATCGATTCAAACTTCCAAATAGGACTATTTTCAAGTGCATAAAAAGGATATAAGGGTAGATTTGTTTCTTGAAAATTAGGTAGAATATTTTAGAATAAATCATCCTTAATAGTATTGCATAAAAATAATTACCATTTAATGGCTAGATCCTTGGAAAATTTAATCGGGAATTTAAGGAGGTGAAAACGCATGCACCAATTTGGCCTAAAAAATGGTCATTTTCGAGGGGTGACTTTTCCTTATAAGAGCTAATTTTCGCAACGGATTATTAAACAATGCCCTTACGTGAGATGTTATGTGAAAAAATTTTAGTCCTGTGTGCAAAAGGACACCCGCAATATCGATTCAAACTTCCAAATAGGACTATTTTCAAGTGCATAAAAAGGATATAAGGGTAGATTTGTTTCTTGAAAATTAGGTAGAATATTTTAGAATAAATCATCCTTAATAGTATTGCATAAAAATAATTACCATTTAATGGCTAGATCCTTGGAAAATTTAATCGGGAATTTAAGGAGGTGAAAACGCATGCACCAATTTGGCCTAAAAAATGGTCATTTTCGAGGGGTGACTTTTCCTTATAAGAGCTAATTTTCGCAACGGATTATTAAACAATGCCCTTACGTGAGATGTTATGTGAAAAAATTTTAGTCCTGTGTGCAAAAGGACACCCGCAATATCGATTCAAACTTCCAAATAGGACTATTTTCAAGTGCATAAAAAGGATATAAGGGATGATTTGTTTCTAGAAAATTAGGTAGAATATTTTTGACTAAATCATCCTTAATAGTATTGCATAAAAATAGTTACCATTTATTGGCTAGATCCTTGGAAAATTAAATCGGGAATTTAAGGATGTGAAAACGCATGCACCAATTTGGCCTAAAAAATGGTCATTTTCGAGGGGTGACTTTTCCTTATAAGAGCTAATTTTCGCAACGGATTATTAAACAATGCCCTTACGTGAGATGTTATGTGAAAAAATTTTAGTCCTGTGTGCAAAAGGACACCCGCAATATCGATTCAAACTTCCAAATAGGACTATTTTCAAGTGCATAAAAAGGATATAAGGGATGATTTGTTTCTTGAAAATTAGGTAGAATATTTTAGACTAAATCATCCTTAATAGTATTGCATAAAAATAGTTACCATTTATTGGCTAGATCCATGGAAAATTAAATCGGGAATTTAAGGAGGTGAAAACGCATGCACCAATTTGGCCTAAGAAATGGTCATTTTCGAGGGGTGACTTTTCCTTATAAGAGCTAATTTTCGCAACGGATTATTAAACAATGCCCTTACGTGAGATGTTATGTGAAAAAATTTTAGTCCTGTGTGCAAAAGGACACCCGCAATATCGATTCAAACTTCCAAATAGGACTATTTTCAAGTGCATAAAAAGGATATAAGGGATGATTTGTTTCTAGAAAATTAGGTAGAATATTTTTGACTAAATCATCCTTAATAGTATTGCATAAAAATAGTTACCATTTATTGGCTAGATCCTTGGAAAATTAAATCGGGAATTTAAGGATGTGAAAACGCATGCACCAATTTGGCCTAAAAAATGGTCATTTTCGAGGGGTGACTTTTCCTTATAAGAGCTAATTTTCGCAACGGATTATTAAACAATGCGCTTACGTGAGATGTTATGTGAAAAAATTTTAGTCCTGTGTGCAAAAGGACACCCGCAATATCGATTCAAACTTCCAAATAGGACTATTTTCAAGTGCATAAAAAGGATATAAGGGTAGATTTGTTTCTTGAAAATTAGGTAGAATATTTTAGAATAAATCATCCTTAATAGTATTGCATAAAAATAATTACCATTTAATGGCTAGATCCTTGGAAAATTAAATCGGGAATTTAAGGATGTGAAAACGCATGCACCAATTTGGCCTAAAAAATGGTCGTTTTCGAGGGGTGACTTTTCCTTATAAGAGCTAATTTTCACAACGGATTATTAAACAATGCCCTTACGTGAGATGTTATGTGAAAAAATTTTAGTCCTGTGTGCAAAAGGACACCCGCAATATCGATTCAAAGTTCCAAATAGGACTATTTTCAAGTGCATAAAATGGATATAAGGGATGATTTGTTTCTTGAAAATTAGGTAGAATATTTTAGATTAAATCATCCTTAATAGTATTGCATAAAAATAGTTACCATTTATTGGCTAGATCCATGGAAAATTAAATCGGGAATTTAAGGAGGTGAAAACGCATGCACCAATTTGGCCTAAGAAATGGTCATTTTCGAGGGGTGACTTTTCCTTATAAGAGCTAATTTTCGCAACGGATTATTAAACAATGCCCGTACGTGAGATGTTATGTGAAAAAATTTTAGTCCTGTGTGCAAAAGGACACCCGCAATATCGATTCAAACTTCCAAATAGGACTATTTTCAAGTGCATAAAAAGGATATAAGGGATGATTTGTTTCTAGAAAATTAGGTAGAATATTTTTGACTAAATCATCCTTAATAGTATTGCATAAAAATAGTTACCATTTATTGGCTAGATCCTTGGAAAATTAAATCGGGAATTTAAGGATGTGAAAACGCATGCACCAATTTGGCCTAAAAAATGGTCATTTTCGAGGGGTGACTTTTCCTTATAAGAGCTAATTTTCGCAACGGATTATTAAACAATGCCCTTACGTGAGATGTTATGTGAAAAAATTTTAGTCCTGTGTGCAAAAGGACACCCGCAATATCGATTCAAACTTCCAAATAGGACTATTTTCAAGTGCATAAAAAGGATATAAGGGTAGATTTGTTTCTTGAAAATTAGGTAGAATATTTTAGAATAAATCATCCTTAATAGTATTGCATAAAAATAATTACCATTTAATGGCTAGATCCTTGGAAAATTTAATCGGGAATTTAAGGAGGTGAAAACGCATGCACCAATTTGGCCTAAAAAATGGTCATTTTCGAGGGGTGACTTTTCCTTATAAGAGCTAATTTTCGCAACGGATTATTAAACAATGCCCTTACGTGAGATGTTATGTGAAAAAATTTTAGTCCTGTGTGCAAAAGGACACCCGCAATATCGATTCAAACTTCCAAATAGGACTATTTTCAAGTGCATAAAAAGGATATAAGGGATGATTTGTTTCTAGAAAATTAGGTAGAATATTTTTGACTAAATCATCCTTAATAGTATTGCATAAAAATAGTTACCATTTATTGGCTAGATCCTTGGAAAATTAAATCGGGAATTTAAGGATGTGAAAACGCATGCACCAATTTGGCCTAAAAAATGGTCATTTTCGAGGGGTGACTTTTCCTTATAAGAGCTAATTTTCGCAACGGATTATTAAACAATGCCCTTACGTGAGATGTTATGTGAAAAAATTTTAGTCCTGTGTGCAAAAGGACACCCGCAATATCGATTCAAAGTTCCAAATAGGACTATTTTCAAGTGCATAAAAAGGATATAAGGGATGATTTGTTTCTTGAAAATTAGGTAGAATATTTTAGATTAAATCATCCTTAATAGTATTGCATAAAAATAGTTACCATTTATTGGCTAGATCCATGGAAAATTAAATCGGGAATTTAAGGAGGTGAAAACGCATGCACCAATTTGGCCTAAGAAATGGTCATTTTCGAGGGGTGACTTTTCCTTATAAGAGCTAATTTTCGCAACGGATTATTAAACAATGCCCTTACGTGAGATGTTATGTGAAAAAATTTTAGTCCTGTGTGCAAAAGGACACCCGCAATATCGATTCAAACTTCCAAATAGGACTATTTTCAAGTGCATAAAAAGGATATAAGGGATGATTTGTTTCTAGAAAATTAGGTAGAATATTTTTGACTAAATCATCCTTAATAGTATTGCATAAAAATAGTTACCATTTATTGGCTAGATCCTTGGAAAATTAAATCGGGAATTTAAGGATGTGAAAACGCATGCACCAATTTGGCCTAAAAAATGGTCATTTTCGAGGGGTGACTTTTCCTTATAAGAGCTAATTTTCGCAACGGATTATTAAACAATGCGCTTACGTGAGATGTTATGTGAAAAAATTTTAGTCCTGTGTGCAAAAGGACACCCGCAATATCGATTCAAACTTCCAAATAGGACTATTTTCAAGTGCATAAAAAGGATATAAGGGTAGATTTGTTTCTTGAAAATTAGGTAGAATATTTTAGAATAAATCATCCTTAATAGTATTGCATAAAAATAATTACCATTTAATGGCTAGATCCTTGGAAAATTAAATCGGGAATTTAAGGATGTGAAAACGCATGCACCAATTTGGCCTAAAAAATGGTCGTTTTCGAGGGGTGACTTTTCCTTATAAGAGCTAATTTTCACAACGGATTATTAAACAATGCCCTTACGTGAGATGTTATGTGAAAAAATTTTAGTCCTGTGTGCAAAAGGACACCCGCAATATCGATTCAAAGTTCCAAATAGGACTATTTTCAAGTGCATAAAAAGGATATAAGGGATGATTTGTTTCTTGAAAATTAGGTAGAATATTTTAGATTAAATCATCCTTAATAGTATTGCATAAAAATAGTTACCATTTATTGGCTAGATCCATGGAAAATTAAATCGGGAATTTAAGGAGGTGAAAACGCATGCACCAATTTGGCCTAAGAAATGGTCATTTTCGAGGGGTGACTTTTCCTTATAAGAGCTAATTTTCGCAACGGATTATTAAACAATGCCCTTACGTGAGATGTTATGTGAAAAAATTTTAGTCCTGTGTGCAAAAGGACACCCGCAATATCGATTCAAACTTCCAAATAGGACTATTTTCAAGTGCATAAAAAGGATATAAGGGATGATTTGTTTCTAGAAAATTAGGTAGAATATTTTTGACTAAATCATCCTTAATAGTATTGCATAAAAATAGTTACCATTTATTGGCTAGATCCTTGGAAAATTAAATCGGGAATTTAAGGATGTGAAAACGCATGCACCAATTTGGCCTAAAAAATGGTCATTTTCGAGGGGTGACTTTTCCTTATAAGAGCTAATTTTCGCAACGGATTATTAAACAATGCCCTTACGTGAGATGTTATGTGAAAAAATTTTAGTCCTGTGTGCAAAAGGACACCCGCAATATCGATTCAAACTTCCAAATAGGACTATTTTCAAGTGCATAAAAAGGATATAAGGGTAGATTTGTTTCTTGAAAATTAGGTAGAATATTTTAGAATAAATCATCCTTAATAGTATTGCATAAAAATAATTACCATTTAATGGCTAGATCCTTGGAAAATTTAATCGGGAATTTAAGGAGGTGAAAACGCATGCACCAATTTGGCCTAAAAAATGGTCATTTTCGAGGGGTGACTTTTCCTTATAAGAGCTAATTTTCGCAACGGATTATTAAACAATGCCCTTACGTGAGATGTTATGTGAAAAAATTTTAGTCCTGTGTGCAAAAGGACACCCGCAATATCGATTCAAACTTCCAAATAGGACTATTTTCAAGTGCATAAAAAGGATATAAGGGATGATTTGTTTCTAGAAAATTAGGTAGAATATTTTTGACTAAATCATCCTTAATAGTATTGCATAAAAATAGTTACCATTTATTGGCTAGATCCTTGGAAAATTAAATCGGGAATTTAAGGATGTGAAAACGCATGCACCAATTTGGCCTAAAAAATGGTCGTTTTCGAGGGGTGACTTTTCCTTATAAGAGCTAATTTTCACAACGGATTATTAAACAATGCCCTTACGTGAGATGTTATGTGAAAAAATTTTAGTCCTGTGTGCAAAAGGACACCCGCAATATCGATTCAAAGTTCCAAATAGGACTATTTTCAAGTGCATAAAAAGGATATAAGGGATGATTTGTTTCTTGAAAATTAGGTAGAATATTTTAGATTAAATCATCCTTAATAGTATTGCATAAAAATAGTTACCATTTATTGGCTAGATCCATGGAAAATTAAATCGGGAATTTAAGGAGGTGAAAACGCATGCACCAATTTGGCCTAAGAAATGGTCATTTTCGAGGGGTGACTTTTCCTTATAAGAGCTAATTTTCGCAACGGATTATTAAACAATGCCCTTACGTGAGATGTTATGTGAAAAAATTTTAGTCCTGTGTGCAAAAGGACACCCGCAATATCGATTCAAACTTCCAAATAGGACTATTTTCAAGTGCATAAAAAGGATATAAGGGTAGATTTGTTTCTTGAAAATTAGGTAGAATATTTTAGAATAAATCATCCTTAATAGTATTGCATAAAAATAATTACCATTTAATGGCTAGATCCTTGGAAAATTTAATCGGGAATTTAAGGAGGTGAAAACGCATGCACCAATTTGGCCTAAAAAATGGTCATTTTCGAGGGGTGACTTTTCCTTATAAGAGCTAATTTTCGCAACGGATTATTAAACAATGCCCTTACGTGAGATGTTATGTGAAAAAATTTTAGTCCTGTGTGCAAAAGGACACCCGCAATATCGATTCAAACTTCCAAATAGGACTATTTTCAAGTGCATAAAAAGGATATAAGGGTAGATTTGTTTCTTGAAAATTAGGTAGAATATTTTAGAATAAATCATCCTTAATAGTATTGCATAAAAATAATTACCATTTAATGGCTAGATCCTTGGAAAATTAAATCGGGAATTTAAGGATGTGAAAACGCATGCACCAATTTGGCCTAAAAAATGGTCGTTTTCGAGGGGTGACTTTTCCTTATAAGAGCTAATTTTCACAACGGATTATTAAACAATGCCCTTACGTGAGATGTTATGTGAAAAAATTTTAGTCCTGTGTGCAAAAGGACACCCGCAATATCGATTCAAAGTTCCAAATAGGACTATTTTCAAGTGCATAAAAAGGATATAAGGGATGATTTGTTTCTTGAAAATTAGGTAGAATATTTTAGATTAAATCATCCTTAATAGTATTGCATAAAAATAGTTACCATTTATTGGCTAGATCCATGGAAAATTAAATCGGGAATTTAAGGAGGTGAAAACGCATGCACCAATTTGGCCTAAGAAATGGTCATTTTCGAGGGGTGACTTTTCCTTATAAGAGCTAATTTTCGCAACGGATTATTAAACAATGCCCTTACGTGAGATGTTATGTGAAAAAATTTTAGTCCTGTGTGCAAAAGGACACCCGCAATATCGATTCAAACTTCCAAATAGGACTATTTTCAAGTGCATAAAAAGGATATAAGGGATGATTTGTTTCTAGAAAATTAGGTAGAATATTTTTGACTAAATCATCCTTAATAGTATTGCATAAAAATAGTTACCATTTATTGGCTAGATCCTTGGAAAATTAAATCGGGAATTTAAGGATGTGAAAACGCATGCACCAATTTGGCCTAAAAAATGGTCATTTTCGAGGGGTGACTTTTCCTTATAAGAGCTAATTTTCGCAACGGATTATTAAACAATGCCCTTACGTGAGATGTTATGTGAAAAAATTTTAGTCCTGTGTGCAAAAGGACACCCGCAATATCGATTCAAACTTCCAAATAGGACTATTTTCAAGTGCATAAAAAGGATATAAGGGTAGATTTGTTTCTTGAAAATTAGGTAGAATATTTTAGAATAAATCATCCTTAATAGTATTGCATAAAAATAATTACCATTTAATGGCTAGATCCTTGGAAAATTTAATCGGGAATTTAAGGAGGTGAAAACGCATGCACCAATTTGGCCTAAAAAATGGTCATTTTCGAGGGGTGACTTTTCCTTATAAGAGCTAATTTTCGCAACGGATTATTAAACAATGCCCTTACGTGAGATGTTATGTGAAAAAATTTTAGTCCTGTGTGCAAAAGGACACCCGCAATATCGATTCAAACTTCCAAATAGGACTATTTTCAAGTGCATAAAAAGGATATAAGGGATGATTTGTTTCTAGAAAATTAGGTAGAATATTTTTGACTAAATCATCCTTAATAGTATTGCATAAAAATAGTTACCATTTATTGGCTAGATCCTTGGAAAATTAAATCGGGAATTTAAGGATGTGAAAACGCATGCACCAATTTGGCCTAAAAAATGGTCATTTTCGAGGGGTGACTTTTCCTTATAAGAGCTAATTTTCGCAACGGATTATTAAACAATGCCCTTACGTGAGATGTTATGTGAAAAAATTTTAGTCCTGTGTGCAAAAGGACACCCGCAATATCGATTCAAACTTCCAAATAGGACTATTTTCAAGTGCATAAAAAGGATATAAGGGTAGATTTGTTTCTTGAAAATTAGGTAGAATATTTTAGAATAAATCATCCTTAATAGTATTGCATAAAAATAATTACCATTTAATGGCTAGATCCTTGGAAAATTTAATCGGGAATTTAAGGAGGTGAAAACGCATGCACCAATTTGGCCTAAAAAATGGTCATTTTCGAGGGGTGACTTTTCCTTATAAGAGCTAATTTTCGCAACGGATTATTAAACAATGCCCTTACGTGAGATGTTATGTGAAAAAATTTTAGTCCTGTGTGCAAAAGGACACCCGCAATATCGATTCAAAGTTCCAAATAGGACTATTTTCAAGTGCATAAAAAGGATATAAGGGATGATTTGTTTCTTGAAAATTAGGTAGAATATTTTAGATTAAATCATCCTTAATAGTATTGCATAAAAATAGTTACCATTTATTGGCTAGATCCATGGAAAATTAAATCGGGAATTTAAGGAGGTGAAAACGCATGCACCAATTTGGCCTAAGAAATGGTCATTTTCGAGGGGTGACTTTTCCTTATAAGAGCTAATTTTCGCAACGGATTATTAAACAATGCCCTTACGTGAGATGTTATGTGAAAAAATTTTAGTCCTGTGTGCAAAAGGACACCCGCAATATCGATTCAAACTTCCAAATAGGACTATTTTCAAGTGCATAAAAAGGATATAAGGGATGATTTGTTTCTAGAAAATTAGGTAGAATATTTTTGACTAAATCATCCTTAATAGTATTGCATAAAAATAGTTACCATTTATTGGCTAGATCCTTGGAAAATTAAATCGGGAATTTAAGGATGTGAAAACGCATGCACCAATTTGGCCTAAGAAATGGTCATTTTCGAGGGGTGACTTTTCCTTATAAGAGCTAATTTTCGCAACGGATTATTAAACAATGCCCTTACGTGAGATGTTATGTGAAAAAATTTTAGTCCTGTGTGCAAAAGGACACCCGCAATATCGATTCAAACTTCCAAATAGGACTATTTTCAAGTGCATAAAAAGGATATAAGGGTAGATTTGTTTCTTGAAAATTAGGTAGAATATTTTAGACTAAATCATCCTTAATAGTATTGCATAAAAATAGTTACCATTTATTGGCTAGATCCATGGAAAATTAAATCGGGAATTTAAGGAGGTGAAAACGCATGCACCAATTTGGCCTAAGAAATGGTCATTTTCGAGGGGTGACTTTTCCTTATAAGAGCTAATTTTCGCAACGGATTATTAAACAATGCCCTTACGTGAGATGTTATGTGAAAAAATTTTAGTCCTGTGTGCAAAAGGACACCCGCAATATCGATTCAAACTTCCAAATAGGACTATTTTCAAGTGCATAAAAAGGATATAAGGGATGATTTGTTTCTAGAAAATTAGGTAGAATATTTTTGACTAAATCATCCTTAATAGTATTGCATAAAAATAGTTACCATTTATTGGCTAGATCCTTGGAAAATTAAATCGGGAATTTAAGGATGTGAAAACGCATGCACCAATTTGGCCTAAAAAATGGTCATTTTCGAGGGGTGACTTTTCCTTATAAGAGCTAATTTTCGCAACGGATTATTAAACAATGCGCTTACGTGAGATGTTATGTGAAAAAATTTTAGTCCTGTGTGCAAAAGGACACCCGCAATATCGATTCAAACTTCCAAATAGGACTATTTTCAAGTGCATAAAAAGGATATAAGGGTAGATTTGTTTCTTGAAAATTAGGTAGAATATTTTAGAATAAATCATCCTTAATAGTATTGCATAAAAATAATTACCATTTAATGGCTAGATCCTTGGAAAATTAAATCGGGAATTTAAGGATGTGAAAACGCATGCACCAATTTGGCCTAAAAAATGGTCGTTTTCGAGGGGTGACTTTTCCTTATAAGAGCTAATTTTCACAACGGATTATTAAACAATGCCCTTACGTGAGATGTTATGTGAAAAAATTTTAGTCCTGTGTGCAAAAGGACACCCGCAATATCGATTCAAAGTTCCAAATAGGACTATTTTCAAGTGCATAAAAAGGATATAAGGGATGATTTGTTTCTTGAAATTTAGGTAGAATATTTTAGATTAAATCATCCTTAATAGTATTGCATAAAAATAGTTACCATTTATTGGCTAGATCCTTGGAAAATTAAATCGGGAATTTAAGGATGTGAAAACGCATGCACCAATTTGGCCTAAAAAATGGTCATTTTCGAGGGGTGACTTTTCCTTATAAGAGCTAATTTTCGCAACGGATTATTAAACAATGCCCTTACGTGAGATGTTATGTGAAAAAATTTTAGTCCTGTGTGCAAAAGGACACCCGCAATATCGATTCAAAGTTCCAAATAGGACTATTTTCAAGTGCATAAAAAGGATATAAGGGTAGATTTGTTTCTAGAAAATTAGGTAGAATATTTTTGACTAAATCATCCTTAATAGTATTGCATAAAAATAGTTACCATTTATTGGCTAGATCCTTGGAAAATTAAATCGGGAATTTAAGGAGGTGAAAACGCATGCACCAATTTGGCCTAAGAAATGGTCATTTTCGAGGGGTGACTTTTCCTTATAAGAGCTAATTTTCGCAACGGATTATTAAACAATGCCCTTACGTGAGATGTTATGTGAAAAAATTTTAGTCCTGTGTGCAAAAGGACACCCGCAATATCGATTCAAACTTCCAAATAGGACTATTTTCAAGTGCATAAAAAGGATATAAGGGATGATTTGTTTCTAGAAAATTAGGTAGAATATTTTTGACTAAATCATCCTTAATAGTATTGCATAAAAATAGTTACCATTTATTGGCTAGATCCTTGGAAAATTAAATCGGGAATTTAAGGATGTGAAAACGCATGCACCAATTTGGCCTAAAAAATGGTCATTTTCGAGGGGTGACTTTTCCTTATAAGAGCTAATTTTCGCAACGGATTATTAAACAATGCCCTTACGTGAGATGTTATGTGAAAAAATTTTAGTCCTGTGTGCAAAAGGACACCCGCAATATCGATTCAAACTTCCAAATAGGACTATTTTCAAGTGCATAAAAAGGATATAAGGGTAGATTTGTTTCTTGAAAATTAGGTAGAATATTTTAGAATAAATCATCCTTAATAGTATTGCATAAAAATAATTACCATTTAATGGCTAGATCCTTGGAAAATTTAATCGGGAATTTAAGGAGGTGAAAACGCATGCACCAATTTGGCCTAAAAAATGGTCATTTTCGAGGGGTGACTTTTCCTTATAAGAGCTAATTTTCGCAACGGATTATTAAACAATGCCCTTACGTGAGATGTTATGTGAAAAAATTTTAGTCCTGTGTGCAAAAGGACACCCGCAATATCGATTCAAACTTCCAAATAGGACTATTTTCAAGTGCATAAAAAGGATATAAGGGATGATTTGTTTCTAGAAAATTAGGTAGAATATTTTTGACTAAATCATCCTTAATAGTATTGCATAAAAATAGTTACCATTTATTGGCTAGATCCTTGGAAAATTAAATCGGGAATTTAAGGATGTGAAAACGCATGCACCAATTTGGCCTAAAAAATGGTCGTTTTCGAGGGGTGACTTTTCCTTATAAGAGCTAATTTTCACAACGGATTATTAAACAATGCCCTTACGTGAGATGTTATGTGAAAAAATTTTAGTCCTGTGTGCAAAAGGACACCCGCAATATCGATTCAAAGTTCCAAATAGGACTATTTTCAAGTGCATAAAAAGGATATAAGGGATGATTTGTTTCTTGAAAATTAGGTAGAATATTTTAGATTAAATCATCCTTAATAGTATTGCATAAAAATAGTTACCATTTATTGGCTAGATCCATGGAAAATTAAATCGGGAATTTAAGGAGGTGAAAACGCATGCACCAATTTGGCCTAAGAAATGGTCATTTTCGAGGGGTGACTTTTCCTTATAAGAGCTAATTTTCGCAACGGATTATTAAACAATGCCCTTACGTGAGATGTTATGTGAAAAAATTTTAGTCCTGTGTGCAAAAGGACACCCGCAATATCGATTCAAACTTCCAAATAGGACTATTTTCAAGTGCATAAAAAGGATATAAGGGTAGATTTGTTTCTTGAAAATTAGGTAGAATATTTTAGAATAAATCATCCTTAATAGTATTGCATAAAAATAATTACCATTTAATGGCTAGATCCTTGGAAAATTTAATCGGGAATTTAAGGAGGTGAAAACGCATGCACCAATTTGGCCTAAAAAATGGTCATTTTCGAGGGGTGACTTTTCCTTATAAGAGCTAATTTTCGCAACGGATTATTAAACAATGCCCTTACGTGAGATGTTATGTGAAAAAATTTTAGTCCTGTGTGCAAAAGGACACCCGCAATATCGATTCAAACTTCCAAATAGGACTATTTTCAAGTGCATAAAAAGGATATAAGGGTAGATTTGTTTCTTGAAAATTAGGTAGAATATTTTAGAATAAATCATCCTTAATAGTATTGCATAAAAATAATTACCATTTAATGGCTAGATCCTTGGAAAATTAAATCGGGAATTTAAGGATGTGAAAACGCATGCACCAATTTGGCCTAAAAAATGGTCGTTTTCGAGGGGTGACTTTTCCTTATAAGAGCTAATTTTCACAACGGATTATTAAACAATGCCCTTACGTGAGATGTTATGTGAAAAAATTTTAGTCCTGTGTGCAAAAGGACACCCGCAATATCGATTCAAAGTTCCAAATAGGACTATTTTCAAGTGCATAAAAAGGATATAAGGGATGATTTGTTTCTTGAAAATTAGGTAGAATATTTTAGATTAAATCATCCTTAATAGTATTGCATAAAAATAGTTACCATTTATTGGCTAGATCCATGGAAAATTAAATCGGGAATTTAAGGAGGTGAAAACGCATGCACCAATTTGGCCTAAGAAATGGTCATTTTCGAGGGGTGACTTTTCCTTATAAGAGCTAATTTTCGCAACGGATTATTAAACAATGCCCTTACGTGAGATGTTATGTGAAAAAATTTTAGTCCTGTGTGCAAAAGGACACCCGCAATATCGATTCAAACTTCCAAATAGGACTATTTTCAAGTGCATAAAAAGGATATAAGGGATGATTTGTTTCTAGAAAATTAGGTAGAATATTTTTGACTAAATCATCCTTAATAGTATTGCATAAAAATAGTTACCATTTATTGGCTAGATCCTTGGAAAATTAAATCGGGAATTTAAGGATGTGAAAACGCATGCACCAATTTGGCCTAAAAAATGGTCATTTTCGAGGGGTGACTTTTCCTTATAAGAGCTAATTTTCGCAACGGATTATTAAACAATGCCCTTACGTGAGATGTTATGTGAAAAAATTTTAGTCCTGTGTGCAAAAGGACACCCGCAATATCGATTCAAACTTCCAAATAGGACTATTTTCAAGTGCATAAAAAGGATATAAGGGTAGATTTGTTTCTTGAAAATTAGGTAGAATATTTTAGAATAAATCATCCTTAATAGTATTGCATAAAAATAATTACCATTTAATGGCTAGATCCTTGGAAAATTTAATCGGGAATTTAAGGAGGTGAAAACGCATGCACCAATTTGGCCTAAAAAATGGTCATTTTCGAGGGGTGACTTTTCCTTATAAGAGCTAATTTTCGCAACGGATTATTAAACAATGCCCTTACGTGAGATGTTATGTGAAAAAATTTTAGTCCTGTGTGCAAAAGGACACCCGCAATATCGATTCAAACTTCCAAATAGGACTATTTTCAAGTGCATAAAAAGGATATAAGGGATGATTTGTTTCTAGAAAATTAGGTAGAATATTTTTGACTAAATCATCCTTAATAGTATTGCATAAAAATAGTTACCATTTATTGGCTAGATCCTTGGAAAATTAAATCGGGAATTTAAGGATGTGAAAACGCATGCACCAATTTGGCCTAAAAAATGGTCATTTTCGAGGGGTGACTTTTCCTTATAAGAGCTAATTTTCGCAACGGATTATTAAACAATGCCCTTACGTGAGATGTTATGTGAAAAAATTTTAGTCCTGTGTGCAAAAGGACACCCGCAATATCGATTCAAACTTCCAAATAGGACTATTTTCAAGTGCATAAAAAGGATATAAGGGTAGATTTGTTTCTTGAAAATTAGGTAGAATATTTTAGAATAAATCATCCTTAATAGTATTGCATAAAAATAATTACCATTTAATGGCTAGATCCTTGGAAAATTTAATCGGGAATTTAAGGAGGTGAAAACGCATGCACCAATTTGGCCTAAAAAATGGTCATTTTCGAGGGGTGACTTTTCCTTATAAGAGCTAATTTTCGCAACGGATTATTAAACAATGCCCTTACGTGAGATGTTATGTGAAAAAATTTTAGTCCTGTGTGCAAAAGGACACCCGCAATATCGATTCAAAGTTCCAAATAGGACTATTTTCAAGTGCATAAAAAGGATATAAGGGATGATTTGTTTCTTGAAAATTAGGTAGAATATTTTAGATTAAATCATCCTTAATAGTATTGCATAAAAATAGTTACCATTTATTGGCTAGATCCATGGAAAATTAAATCGGGAATTTAAGGAGGTGAAAACGCATGCACCAATTTGGCCTAAGAAATGGTCATTTTCGAGGGGTGACTTTTCCTTATAAGAGCTAATTTTCGCAACGGATTATTAAACAATGCCCTTACGTGAGATGTTATGTGAAAAAATTTTAGTCCTGTGTGCAAAAGGACACCCGCAATATCGATTCAAACTTCCAAATAGGACTATTTTCAAGTGCATAAAAAGGATATAAGGGATGATTTGTTTCTAGAAAATTAGGTAGAATATTTTTGACTAAATCATCCTTAATAGTATTGCATAAAAATAGTTACCATTTATTGGCTAGATCCTTGGAAAATTAAATCGGGAATTTAAGGATGTGAAAACGCATGCACCAATTTGGCCTAAGAAATGGTCATTTTCGAGGGGTGACTTTTCCTTATAAGAGCTAATTTTCGCAACGGATTATTAAACAATGCCCTTACGTGAGATGTTATGTGAAAAAATTTTAGTCCTGTGTGCAAAAGGACACCCGCAATATCGATTCAAACTTCCAAATAGGACTATTTTCAAGTGCATAAAAAGGATATAAGGGTAGATTTGTTTCTTGAAAATTAGGTAGAATATTTTAGACTAAATCATCCTTAATAGTATTGCATAAAAATAGTTACCATTTATTGGCTAGATCCATGGAAAATTAAATCGGGAATTTAAGGAGGTGAAAACGCATGCACCAATTTGGCCTAAGAAATGGTCATTTTCGAGGGGTGACTTTTCCTTATAAGAGCTAATTTTCGCAACGGATTATTAAACAATGCCCTTACGTGAGATGTTATGTGAAAAAATTTTAGTCCTGTGTGCAAAAGGACACCCGCAATATCGATTCAAACTTCCAAATAGGACTATTTTCAAGTGCATAAAAAGGATATAAGGGATGATTTGTTTCTAGAAAATTAGGTAGAATATTTTTGACTAAATCATCCTTAATAGTATTGCATAAAAATAGTTACCATTTATTGGCTAGATCCTTGGAAAATTAAATCGGGAATTTAAGGATGTGAAAACGCATGCACCAATTTGGCCTAAAAAATGGTCATTTTCGAGGGGTGACTTTTCCTTATAAGAGCTAATTTTCGCAACGGATTATTAAACAATGCGCTTACGTGAGATGTTATGTGAAAAAATTTTAGTCCTGTGTGCAAAAGGACACCCGCAATATCGATTCAAACTTCCAAATAGGACTATTTTCAAGTGCATAAAAAGGATATAAGGGTAGATTTGTTTCTTGAAAATTAGGTAGAATATTTTAGAATAAATCATCCTTAATAGTATTGCATAAAAATAATTACCATTTAATGGCTAGATCCTTGGAAAATTAAATCGGGAATTTAAGGATGTGAAAACGCATGCACCAATTTGGCCTAAAAAATGGTCGTTTTCGAGGGGTGACTTTTCCTTATAAGAGCTAATTTTCACAACGGATTATTAAACAATGCCCTTACGTGAGATGTTATGTGAAAAAATTTTAGTCCTGTGTGCAAAAGGACACCCGCAATATCGATTCAAAGTTCCAAATAGGACTATTTTCAAGTGCATAAAAAGGATATAAGGGATGATTTGTTTCTTGAAATTTAGGTAGAATATTTTAGATTAAATCATCCTTAATAGTATTGCATAAAAATAGTTACCATTTATTGGCTAGATCCTTGGAAAATTAAATCGGGAATTTAAGGATGTGAAAACGCATGCACCAATTTGGCCTAAAAAATGGTCATTTTCGAGGGGTGACTTTTCCTTATAAGAGCTAATTTTCGCAACGGATTATTAAACAATGCCCTTACGTGAGATGTTATGTGAAAAAATTTTAGTCCTGTGTGCAAAAGGACACCCGCAATATCGATTCAAAGTTCCAAATAGGACTATTTTCAAGTGCATAAAAAGGATATAAGGGTAGATTTGTTTCTAGAAAATTAGGTAGAATATTTTTGACTAAATCATCCTTAATAGTATTGCATAAAAATAGTTACCATTTATTGGCTAGATCCTTGGAAAATTAAATCGGGAATTTAAGGAGGTGAAAACGCATGCACCAATTTGGCCTAAGAAATGGTCATTTTCGAGGGGTGACTTTTCCTTATAAGAGCTAATTTTCGCAACGGATTATTAAACAATGCCCTTACGTGAGATGTTATGTGAAAAAATTTTAGTCCTGTGTGCAAAAGGACACCCGCAATATCGATTCAAACTTCCAAATAGGACTATTTTCAAGTGCATAAAAAGGATATAAGGGATGATTTGTTTCTAGAAAATTAGGTAGAATATTTTTGACTAAATCATCCTTAATAGTATTGCATAAAAATAGTTACCATTTATTGGCTAGATCCTTGGAAAATTAAATCGGGAATTTAAGGATGTGAAAACGCATGCACCAATTTGGCCTAAAAAATGGTCATTTTCGAGGGGTGACTTTTCCTTATAAGAGCTAATTTTCGCAACGGATTATTAAACAATGCCCTTACGTGAGATGTTATGTGAAAAAATTTTAGTCCTGTGTGCAAAAGGACACCCGCAATATCGATTCAAACTTCCAAATAGGACTATTTTCAAGTGCATAAAAAGGATATAAGGGTAGATTTGTTTCTTGAAAATTAGGTAGAATATTTTAGAATAAATCATCCTTAATAGTATTGCATAAAAATAATTACCATTTAATGGCTAGATCCTTGGAAAATTTAATCGGGAATTTAAGGAGGTGAAAACGCATGCACCAATTTGGCCTAAAAAATGGTCATTTTCGAGGGGTGACTTTTCCTTATAAGAGCTAATTTTCGCAACGGATTATTAAACAATGCCCTTACGTGAGATGTTATGTGAAAAAATTTTAGTCCTGTGTGCAAAAGGACACCCGCAATATCGATTCAAACTTCCAAATAGGACTATTTTCAAGTGCATAAAAAGGATATAAGGGATGATTTGTTTCTAGAAAATTAGGTAGAATATTTTTGACTAAATCATCCTTAATAGTATTGCATAAAAATAGTTACCATTTATTGGCTAGATCCTTGGAAAATTAAATCGGGAATTTAAGGATGTGAAAACGCATGCACCAATTTGGCCTAAAAAATGGTCATTTTCGAGGGGTGACTTTTCCTTATAAGAGCTAATTTTCGCAACGGATTATTAAACAATGCCCTTACGTGAGATGTTATGTGAAAAAATTTTAGTCCTGTGTGCAAAAGGACACCCGCAATATCGATTCAAAGTTCCAAATAGGACTATTTTCAAGTGCATAAAAAGGATATAAGGGATGATTTGTTTCTTGAAAATTAGGTAGAATATTTTAGATTAAATCATCCTTAATAGTATTGCATAAAAATAGTTACCATTTATTGGCTAGATCCATGGAAAATTAAATCGGGAATTTAAGGAGGTGAAAACGCATGCACCAATTTGGCCTAAGAAATGGTCATTTTCGAGGGGTGACTTTTCCTTATAAGAGCTAATTTTCGCAACGGATTATTAAACAATGCCCTTACGTGAGATGTTATGTGAAAAAATTTTAGTCCTGTGTGCAAAAGGACACCCGCAATATCGATTCAAACTTCCAAATAGGACTATTTTCAAGTGCATAAAAAGGATATAAGGGATGATTTGTTTCTAGAAAATTAGGTAGAATATTTTTGACTAAATCATCCTTAATAGTATTGCATAAAAATAGTTACCATTTATTGGCTAGATCCTTGGAAAATTAAATCGGGAATTTAAGGATGTGAAAACGCATGCACCAATTTGGCCTAAAAAATGGTCATTTTCGAGGGGTGACTTTTCCTTATAAGAGCTAATTTTCGCAACGGATTATTAAACAATGCCCTTACGTGAGATGTTATGTGAAAAAATTTTAGTCCTGTGTGCAAAAGGACACCCGCAATATCGATTCAAACTTCCAAATAGGACTATTTTCAAGTGCATAAAAAGGATATAAGGGATGATTTGTTTCTTGAAAATTAGGTAGAATATTTTAGACTAAATCATCCTTAATAGTATTGCATAAAAATAATTGCCATTTATTGGCTAGATCCTTGGAAAATTAAATCGGGAATTTAAGGAGGTGAAAACGCATGCACCAATTTGGCCTAAGAAATGGTCATTTTCGAGGGGTGACTTTTCCTTATAAGAGCTAATTTTCGCAACGGATTATTAAACAATGCCCTTACGTGAGATGTTATGTGAAAAAATTTTAGTCCTGTGTGCAAAAGGACACCCGCAATATCGATTCAAACTTCCAAATAGGACTATTTTCAAGTGCATAAAAAGGATATAAGGGATGATTTGTTTCTTGAAAATTAGGTAGAATATTTTAGACTAAATCATCCTTAATAGTATTGCATAAAAATAGTTACCATTTATTGGCTAGATCCTTGGAAAATTAAATCGGGAATTTAAGGATGTGAAAACGCATGCACCAATTTGGCCTAAAAAATGGTCATTTTCGAGGGGTGACTTTTCCTTATAAGAGCTAATTTTCGCAACGGATTATTAAACAATGCCCTTACGTGAGATGTTATGTGAAAAAATTTTAGTCCTGTGTGCAAAAGGACACCCGCAATATCGATTCAAACTTCCAAATAGGACTATTTTCAAGTGCATAAAAAGGATATAAGGGATGATTTGTTTCTTGAAAATTAGGTAGAATATTTTAGACTAAATCATCCTTAATAGTATTGCATAAAAATAGTTACCATTTATTGGCTAGATCCTTGGAAAATTAAATCGGGAATTTAAGGAGGTGAAAACGCATGCACCAATTTGGCCTAAAAAATGGTCATTTTCGAGGGGTGACTTTTCCTTATAAGAGCTAATTTTCGCAACGGATTATTAAACAATGCCCTTACGTGAGATGTTATGTGAAAAAATTTTAGTCCTGTGTGCAAAAGGACACCCGCAATATCGATTCAAACTTCCAAATAGGACTATTTTCAAGTGCATAAAAAGGATATAAGGGATGATTTGTTTCTTGAAAATTAGGTAGAATATTTTAGACTAAATCATCCTTAATAGTATTGCATAAAAATAGTTACCATTTATTGGCTAGATCCTTGGAAAATTAAATCGGGAATTTAAGGATGTGAAAACGCATGCACCAATTTTGCCTAAGAAATGGTCATTTTCGAGGGGTGACTTTTCCTTATAAGAGCTAATTTTCGCAACGGATTAATAAACAATGCCCTTACGTGAGATGTTATGTGAAAAAATTTTAGTCCTGTGTGCAAAAGGACACCCGCAATATCGATTCAAACATCCAAATAGGACTATTTTCAAGAGCATAAAAAGGATATAAGGGATGATTTGTATCTTGAAAATTAGGTAGAATATTTTAGACTAAATCATCCTTAATAGTATTGCATAAAAATAGTTACCATTTATTGGCTAGATCCTTGGAAAATTAAATCGGGAATTTAAGGATGTGAAAACGCATGCACCAATTTGGCCTAAAAAATGGTCATTTTCGAGGGGTGACTTTTCCTTATAAGAGCTAATTTTCGCAACGGATTAATAAACAATGCCCTTACGTGAGATGTTATGTGAAAAAATTTTAGTCCTGTGTGCAAAAGGACACCCGCAATATCGATTCAAAGTTCCAAATAGGACTATTTTCAAGTGCATAAAAAGGATATAAGGGATGATTTGTTTCTTGAAAATTAGGTAGAATATTTTAGACTAAATCATCCTTAATAGTATTGCATAAAAATAATTGCCATTTATTGGCTAGATCCTTGGAAAATTAAATCGGGAATTTAAGGAGGTGAAAACGCATGCACCAATTTGGCCTAAGAAATGGTCATTTTCGAGGGGTGACTTTTCCTTATAAGAGCTAATTTTCGCAACGGATTATTAAACAATGCCCTTACGTGAGATGTTATGTGAAAAAATTTTAGTCCTGTGTGCAAAAGGACACCCGCAATATCGATTCAAACTTCCAAATAGGACTATTTTCAAGTGCATAAAAAGGATATAAGGGATGATTTGTTTCTAGAAAATTAGGTAGAATATTTTTGACTAAATCATCCTTAATAGTATTGCATAAAAATAGTTACCATTTATTGGCTAGATCCTTGGAAAATTAAATCGGGAATTTAAGGATGTGAAAACGCATGCACCAATTTGGCCTAAAAAATGGTCATTTTCGAGGGGTGACTTTTCCTTATAAGAGCTAATTTTCGCAACGGATTATTAAACAATGCCCTTACGTGAGATGTTATGTGAAAAAATTTTAGTCCTGTGTGCAAAAGGACACCCGCAATATCGATTCAAACTTCCAAATAGGACTATTTTCAAGTGCATAAAAAGGATATAAGGGATGATTTGTTTCTTGAAAATTAGGTAGAATATTTTAGAATAAATCATCCTTAATAGTATTGCATAAAAATAATTACCATTTAATGGCTAGATCCTTGGAAAATTTAATCGTGAATTTAAGGAGGTGAAAACGCATGCACCAATTTGGCCTAAAAAATGGTCATTTTCGAGGGGTGACTTTTCCTTATAAGAGCTAATTTTCGCAACGGATTATTAAACAATGCCCTTACGAGAGATGTTATGTGAAAAAATTTTAGTCCTGTGTGCAAAAGGACACCCGCAATATCGATTCAAACTTCCAAATAGGACTATTTTCAAGTGCATAAAAAGGATATAAGGGATGATTTGTTTCTTGAAAATTAGGTAGAATATTTTAGACTAAATCATCCTTAATAGTATTGCATAAAAATAATTGCCATTTATTGGCTAGATCCTTGGAAAATTAAATCGGGAATTTAAGGAGGTGAAAACGCATGCACCAATTTGGCCTAAGAAATGGTCATTTTCGAGGGGTGACTTTTCCTTATAAGAGCTAATTTTCGCAACGGATTATTAAACAATGCCCTTACGTGAGATGTTATGTGAAAAAATTTTAGTCCTGTGTGCAAAAGGACACCCGCAATATCGATTCAAACTTCCAAATAGGACTATTTTCAAGTGCATAAAAAGGATATAAGGGATGATTTGTTTCTTGAAAATTAGGTAGAATATTTTAGACTAAATCATCCTTAATAGTATTGCATAAAAATAGTTACCATTTATTGGCTAGATCCTTGGAAAATTAAATCGGGAATTTAAGGATGTGAAAACGCATGCACCAATTTGGCCTAAAAAATGGTCATTTTCGAGGGGTGACTTTTCCTTATAAGAGCTAATTTTCGCAACGGATTATTAAACAATGCCCTTACGTGAGAAGTTATGTGAAAAAATTTTAGTCCTGTGTGCAAAAGGACACCCGCAATATCGATTCAAACTTCCAAATAGGACTATTTTCAAGTGCATAAAAAGGATATAAGGGATGATTTGTTTCTAGAAAATTAGGTAGAATATTTTTGACTAAATCATCCTTAATAGTATTGCATAAAAATAGTTACCATTTATTGGCTAGATCCTTGGAAAATTAAATCGGGAATTTAAGGATGTGAAAACGCATGCACCAATTTGGCCTAAAAAATGGTCATTTTCGAGGGGTGACTTTTCCTTATAAGAGCTAATTTTCGCAACGGATTATTAAACAATGCCCTTACGTGAGATGTTATGTGAAAAAATTTTAGTCCTGTGTGCAAAAGGACACCCGCAATATCGATTCAAACTTCCAATTAGGACTATTTTCAAGTGCATAAAAAGGATATAAGGGATGATTTGTTTCTTGAAAATTAGGTAGAATATTTTAGACTAAATCATCCTTAATAGTATTGCATAAAAATAGTTACCATTTATTGGCTAGATCCTTGGAAAATTAAATCGGGAATTTAAGGATGTGAAAACGCATGCACCAATTTGGCCTAAAAAATGGTCATTTTCGAGGGGTGACTTTTCCTTATAAGAGCTAATTTTCGCAACGGATTAATAAACAATGCCCTTACGTGAGATGTTATGTGAAAAAATTTTAGTCCTGTGTGCAAAAGGACACCCGCAATATCGATTCAAAGTTCCAAATAGGACTATTTTCAAGTGCATAAAAAGGATATAAGGGATGATTTGTTTCTTGAAAATTAGGTAGAATATTTTAGACTAAATCATCCTTAATAGTATTGCATAAAAAAAGTTACCATTTATTGGCTAGATCCTTGGAAAATTAAATCGGGAATTTAAGGATGTGAAAACGCATGCACCAATTTGGCCTAAAAAATGGTCATTTTCGAGGGGTGACTTTTCCTTATAAGAGCTAATTTTCGCAACGGATTATTAAACAATGCCCTTACGTGAGATGTTATGTGAAAAAATTTTAGTCCTGTGTGCAAAAGGACACCCGCAATATCGATTCAAAGTTCCAAATAGGACTATTTTCAAGTGCATAAAAAGGATATAAGGGATGATTTGTTTCTAGAAAATTAGGTAGAATATTTTAGACTAAATCATCCTTAATAGTATTGCATAAAAATAGTTACCATTTATTGGCTAGATCCTTGGAAAATTAAATCGGGAATTTAAGGATGTGAAAACGCATGCACCAATTTGGCCTAAAAAATGGTCATTTTCGAGGGGTGACTTTTCCTTATAAGAGCTAATTTTCGCAACGGATTAATAAACAATGCCCTTACGTGAGATGTTATGTGAAAAAAATTTAGTCCTGTGTGCAAAAGGACACCCGCAATATCGATTCAAAGTTCCAAATAGGACTATTTTCAAGTGCATAAAAAGGATATAAGGGATGATTTGTTTCTTGAAAATTAGGTAGAATATTTTAGACTAAATCATCCTTAATAGTACTGCATAAAAATAGTTACCATTTATTGGCTAGATCCTTGGAAAATTAAATCGGGAATTTAAGGAGGTGAATACGCATGCACCAATTTGGCCTAAGAAATGGTCATTTTCGAGGGGTGACTTTTCCTTATAAGAGCTAATTTTCGCAACGGATTACAAAACAATGCCCTTACGAGAGATGTAATGTGAAAAAATTTTAGTCCTGTGTGCAAAAGGACACCCGCAATATCGATTCAAAGTTCCAAATAGGACTATTTTCAAGTGCATAAAAAGGATATAAGGGATGATTTGTTTCTTGAAAATTAGATAGAAAATTTTAGACTAAATCATCCTTAATAGTATTGCATTAAAATAGTTACCATTTATTGGCTAGATCCTTGGAAAATTAAATCGGGAATTTAAGGATGTGAAAACGCATGCACCAATTTGGCCTAAAAAATGGTCATTTTCGAGGGGTGACTTTTCCTTATAAGAGCTAATTTTCGCAACGGATTATTAAACAATGCCCTTACGTGAGATGTTATGTGAAAAAATTTTAGTCCTGTGTGCAAAAGGACACCCGCAATATCGATTCAAACTTCCAAATAGGACTATTTTCAAGTGCATAAAAAGGATATAAGGGATGATTTGTTTCTTGAAAATTAGGTAGAATATTTTAGACTAAATCATCCTTAATAGTATTGCATAAAAATAATTGCCATTTATTGGCTAGATCCTTGGAAAATTAAATCGGGAATTTAAGGATGTGAAAACGCATGCACCAATTTGGCCTAAAAAATGGTCATTTTCGAGGGGTGACTTTTCCTTATAAGAGCTAATTTTCGCAACGGATTAATAAACAATGCCCTTACGTGAGATGTTATGTGAAAAAAATTTAGTCCTGTGTGCAAAAGGACACCCGCAATATCGATTCAAAGTTCCAAATAGGACTATTTTCAAGTGCATAAAAAGGATATAAGGGATGATTTGTTTCTTGAAAATTAGGTAGAATATTTTAGACTAAATCATCCTTAATAGTATTGCATAAAAATAGTTACCATTTATTGGCTAGATCCTTGGAAAATTAAATCGGGAATTTAAGGATGTGAAAACGCATGCACCAATTTGGCCTAAAAAATGGTCATTTTCGAGGGGTGACTTTTCCTTATAAGAGCTAATTTTCGCAACGGATTACTAAACAATGCCCTTACGTGAGATGTTAAGTGAAAAAATTTTAGTCCTGTGTGCAAAAGGACACCCGCAATATCGATTCAAACTTCCAAATAGGACTATTTTCAAGTGCATAAAAAGGATATAAGGGATGATTTGTTTCTAGAAAATTAGGTAGAATATTTTAGACTAAATCATCATTAATAGTATTGCATAAAAATAGTTACCATTTATTGGCTAGATCCTTGGAAAATTAAATCGGGAATTTAAGGATGTGAAAACGCATGCACCAATTTGGCCTAAAAAATGGTCATTTTCGAGGGGTGACTTTTCCTTATAAGAGCTAATTTTCGCAACGGATTATTAAACAATGCCCTTACGTGAGATGTTATGTGAAAAAAATTTAGTCCTGTGTACAAAAGGACACCCGCAATATCGATTCAAAGTTCCAAATAGGACTATTTCCAAGTGCATAAAAAGGATATAAAGGATGATTTGTTTCTTGAAAATTATGTAGAATATTTTAGACTAAATCATCCTTAATAGTATTGCATAAAAATATTTACCATTTATTGGCTAGATCCTTGGAAAATTAAATCGGGAATTTAAGGATGTGAAAACGCATGCACCAATTTGGCCTAAAAAATGGTCATTTTCGAGGGGTGACTTTTCCTTATAAGAGCTAATTTTCGCAACGGATTACAAAACAATGCCCTTACGAGAGATGTTATGTGAAAAAATTTTAGTCCTGTGTGCAAAAGGACACCCGCAATATCGATTCAAACTTCCAAATAGGACTATTTTCAAGTGCATAAAAAGGATATAAGGGATGATTTGTTTCTAGAAAATTAGGTAGAATATTTTAGACTAAATCATCATTAATAGTATTGCATAAAAATAGTTACCATTTATTGGCTAGATCCTTGGAAAATTAAATCGGGAATTTAAGGATGTGAAAACGCATGCACCAATTTGGCCTAAAAAATGGTCATTTTCGAGGGGTGACTTTTCCTTATAAGAGCTAATTTTCGCAACGGATTATTAAACAATGCCCTTACGTGAGATGTTATGTGAAAAAAATTTAGTCCTGTGTGCAAAAGGACACCCGCAATATCGATTCAAAGTTCCAAATAGGACTATTTTCAAGTGCATAAAAAGGATATAAGGGATGATTTGTTTCTTGAAAATTAGGTAGAATATTTTAGACTAAATCATCCTTAATAGTATTGCATAAAAATAATTACCATTTAATGGCTAGATCCTTGGAAAATTTAATCGGGAATTTAAGGAGGTGAAAACGCATGCACCAATTTGGCCTAAAAAATGGTCATTTTCGAGGGGTCTCTTTTCCTTATAAGAGCTAATTTTCGCAACGGATTAATAAACAATGCCCTTACGTGAGATGTTATGTGAAAAAATTTTAGTCCTGTGTGCAAAAGGACACCCGCAATATCGATTCAAAGTTCCAAATAGGACTATTTTCAAGTGCATAAAAAGGATATAAGGGATGATTTGTTTCTTGAAAATTAGGTAGAATATTTTAGACTAAATCATCCTTAATAGTATTGCATAAAAATAGTTACCATTTATTGGCTAGATCCTTGGAAAATTAAATCGGGAATTTAAGGATGTGAAAACGCATGCACCAATTTGGCCTAAAAAATGGTCATTTTCGAGGGGTGACTTTTCCTTATAAGAGCTAATTTTCGCAACGGATTATTAAACAATGCCCTTACGTGAGATGTTATGTGAAAAAATTTTAGTCCTGTGTGCAAAAGGACACCCGCAATATCGATTCAAAGTTCCAAATAGGACTATTTTCAAGTGCATAGAAAGGATATAAGGGATGATTTGTTTCTAGAAAATTAGGTAGAATATTTTAGACTAAATCATCCTTAATAGTATTGCATAAAAATAGTTACCATTTATTGGCTAGATCCTTGGAAAATTAAATCGGGAATTTATGGAGGTGAATACGCAAGCACCAATTTGGCCTAAAAAATGGTCATTTTCGAGGGGTGACTTTTCCTTATAAGAGCTAATTTTCGCAACGGATTACAAAACAATGCCCTTACGAGAGATGTTATGTGAAAAAATTTTAGTCCTGTGTGCAAAAGGACACCCGCAATATCGATTCAAACTTCCAAATAGGACTATTTTCAAGTGCATAAAAAGGATATAAGGGATGA
Organism: Sisyra terminalis; assembly: GCA_958496175.1. Taxonomy (NCBI): domain Eukaryota; kingdom Metazoa; phylum Arthropoda; class Insecta; order Neuroptera; family Sisyridae; genus Sisyra; species Sisyra terminalis. The sequence continues at coordinate 2,368,558 of OY292280.1, forward strand.
TTTGTTTCTAGAAAATTAGGTAGAATATTTTAGACTAAATCATCATTAATAGTATTGCATAAAAATAGTTACCATTTATTGGCTAGATCCTTGGAAAATTAAATCGGGAATTTAAGGATGTGAAAACGCATGCACCAATTTGGCCTAAAAAATGGTCATTTTCGAGGGGTGACTTTTCCTTATAAGAGCTAATTTTCGCAACGGATTATTAAACAATGCCCTTACGTGAGATGTTATGTGAAAAAAATTTAGTCCTGTGTGCAAAAGGACACCCGCAATATCGATTCAAAGTTCCAAATAGGACTATTTTCAAGTGCATAAAAAGGATATAAGGGATGATTTGTTTCTTGAAAATTAGGTAGAATATTTTAGACTAAATCATCCTTAATAGTATTGCATAAATATAGTTACCATTTATTGGCTAGATCCTTGGAAAATTAAATCGGGAATTTAAGGATGTGAAAACGCATGCACCAATTTGGCCTAAAAAATGGTCATTTTCGAGGGGTGACTTTTCCTTATAAGAGCTAATTTTCGCAACGGATTATTAAACAATGCCCTTACGTGAGATGTTATGTGAAAAAATTTTAGTCCTGTGTGCAAAAGGACACCCGCAATATCGATTCAAAGTTCCAAATAGGACTATTTTCAAGTGCATAGAAAGGATATAAGGGATGATTTGTTTCTAGAAAATTAGGTAGAATATTTTAGACTAAATCATCCTTAATAGTATTGCATAAAAATAGTTACCATTTATTGGCTAGATCCTTGGAAAATTAAATCGGGAATTTATGGAGGTGAATACGCAAGCACCAATTTGGCCTAAAAAATGGTCATTTTCGAGGGGTGACTTTTCCTTATAAGAGCTAATTTTCGCAACGGATTACAAAACAATGCCCTTACGAGAGATGTTATGTGAAAAAATTTTAGTCCTGTGTGCAAAAGGACACCCGCAATATCGATTCAAAGTTCCAAATAGGACTATTTTCAAGTGTATAAAAAGGATATAAGGGATGATTTGTTTCTTGAAAATTAGGTAGAATATTTTAGACTAAATCATCCTTAATAGTATTGCATAAAAAAAGTTACCATTTATTGGCTAGATCCTTGGAAAATTAAATCGGGAATTTAAGGATGTGAAAACGCATGCACCAATTTGGCCTAAAAAATGGTCATTTTCGAGGGGTGACTTTTCCTTATAAGAGCTAATTTTCGCAACGGATTATTAAACAATGCCCTTACGTGAGATGTTATGTGAAAAAATTTTAGTCCTGTGTGCAAAAGGACACCCGCAATATCGATTCAAAGTTCCAAATAGGACTATTTTCAAGTGCATAAAAAGGATATAAGGGATGATTTGTTTCTTGAAAATTAGGTAGAATATTTTAGACTAAATCATCCTTAATAGTATTGCATAAAAATAGTTACCATTTATTGGCTAGATCCTTGGAAAATTAAATCGGGAATTTAAGGATGTGAAAACGCATGCACCAATTTGGCCTAAAAAATGGTCTTTTTCGAGGGGTGATTTTTCCTTATAAGAGCTAATTTTCGCAACGGATTAATAAACAATGCCCTTACGAGAGATGTTATGTGAAAAAAATTTAGTCCTGTGTGCAAAAGGACACCCGCAATATCGATTCAAAGTTCCAAATAGGACTATTTTCAAGTGCATAAAAAGGATATAAGGGATGATTTGTTTCTAGAAAATTAGGTAGAATATTTTAGACTAAATCATCCTTAATAGTATTGCATAAAAATAGTTACCATTTATTGGCTAGATCCTTGGAAAATTAAATCGGGAATTTAAGGATATGAAAACGCATGCACCAATTTGGCCTAAAAAATGGTCATTTTCGAGGGGTGACTTTTCCTTATAAGAGCTAATTTTCGCAACGGATTAATAAACAATGCCCTTACGTGAGATGTTATGTGAAAAAAATTAGTCCTGTGTGCAAAAGGACACCCGCAATATCGATTCAAAGTTCCAAATAGGACTATTTTCAAGTGCATAAAAAGGATATAAGGGATGATTTGTTTCTTGAAAATTATGTAGAATATTTTAGACTAAATCATCCTTAATAGTATTGCATAAAAATAGTTACCATTTATTGGCTAGATCCTTGGAAAATTAAATCGGGAATTTAAGGATATGAAAACGCATGCACCAATTAGGCCTAAAAAATGGTCATTTTCGAGGGGTGACTTTACCTTATAAGAGCTAATTTTCGCAACGGATTAATAAACAATGCCCTTACGTGAGATGTTATGTGAAAAAAATTAGTCCTGTGTGCAAAAGGACACCCGCAATATCGATTCAAAGTTCCAAATAGGACTATTTTCAAGTGCATAAAAAGGATATAAGGGATGATTTGTTTCTTGAAAATTATGTAGAATATTTTAGACTAAATCATCCTTAATAGTATTGCATAAAAATAGTTACCATTTATTGGCTAGATCCTTGGAAAATTAAATCGGGAATTTAAGGATATGAAAACGCATGCACCAATTTGGCCTAAAAAATGGTCATTTTCGAGGGGTGACTTTTCCTTATAAGAGCTAATTTTCGCAACGGATTAATAAACAATGCCCTTACGTGAGATGTTATGTGAAAAAAATTAGTCCTGTGTGCAAAAGGACACCCGCAATATCGATTCAAAGTTCCAAATAGGACTATTTTCAAGTGCATAAAAAGGATATAAGGGATGATTTGTTTCTTGAAAATTATGTAGAATATTTTAGACTAAATCATCCTTAATAGTATTGCATAAAAATAGTTACCATTTATTGGCTAGATCCTTGGAAAATTAAATCGGGAATTTAAGGATATGAAAACGCATGCACCAATTTGGCCTAAAAAATGGTCATTTTCGAGGGGTGACTTTTCCTTATAAGAGCTAATTTTCGCAACGGATTAATAAACAATGCCCTTACGTGAGATGTTATGTGAAAAAAATTTAGTCCTGTGTGCAAAAGGACACCCGCAATATCGATTCAAAGTTCCAAATAGGACTATTTTCAAGTGCATAAAAAGGATATAAGGGATGATTTGTTTCTAGAAAATTAGGTAGAATATTTTAGACTAAATCATCCTTAATAGTATTGCATAAAAATAGTTACCATTTATTGGCTAGATCCTTGGAAAATTAAATCGGGAATTTAAGGATATGAAAACGCATGCACCAATTTGGCCTAAAAAATGGTCATTTTCGAGGGGTGACTTTTCCTTATAAGAGCTAATTTTCGCAACGGATTAATAAACAATGCCCTTACGTGAGATGTTATGTGAAAAAAATTAGTCCTGTGTGCAAAAGGACACCCGCAATATCGATTCAAAGTTCCAAATAGGACTATTTTCAAGTGCATAAAAAGGATATAAGGGATGATTTGTTTCTTGAAAATTATGTAGAATATTTTAGACTAAATCATCCTTAATAGTATTGCATAAAAATAGTTACCATTTATTGGCTAGATCCTTGGAAAATTAAATCGGGAATTTAAGGATATGAAAACGCATGCACCAATTAGGCCTAAAAAATGGTCATTTTCGAGGGGTGACTTTACCTTATAAGAGCTAATTTTCGCAACGGATTAATAAACAATGCCCTTACGTGAGATGTTATGTGAAAAAAATTAGTCCTGTGTGCAAAAGGACACCCGCAATATCGATTCAAAGTTCCAAATAGGACTATTTTCAAGTGCATAAAAAGGATATAAGGGATGATTTGTTTCTTGAAAATTATGTAGAATATTTTAGACTAAATCATCCTTAATAGTATTGCATAAAAATAGTTACCATTTATTGGCTAGATCCTTGGAAAATTAAATCGGGAATTTAAGGATATGAAAACGCATGCACCAATTTGGCCTAAAAAATGGTCATTTTCGAGGGGTGACTTTTCCTTATAAGAGCTAATTTTCGCAACGGATTAATAAACAATGCCCTTACGTGAGATGTTATGTGAAAAAAATTTAGTCCTGTGTGCAAAAGGACACCCGCAATATCGATTCAAAGTTCCAAATAGGACTATTTTCAAGTGCATAAAAAGGATATAAGGGATGATTTGTTTCTTGAAAATTAGGTAGAATATTTTAGACTAAATCATCCTTAATAGTATTGCATAAAAATAGTTACCATTTATTGGCTAGATCCTTGGAAAATTAAATCGGGAATTTAAGGATGTGAAAACGCATGCACCAATTTGGCCTAAAAAATGGTCTTTTTCGAGGGGTGATTTTTCCTTATAAGAGCTAATTTTCGCAACGGATTAATAAACAATGCCCTTACGAGAGATGTTATGTGAAAAAAATTTAGTCCTGTGTGCAAAAGGACACCCGCAATATCGATTCAAAGTTCCAAATAGGACTATTTTCAAGTGCATAAAAAGGATATAAGGGATGATTTGTTTCTAGAAAATTAGGTAGAATATTTTAGACTAAATCATCCTTAATAGTATTGCATAAAAATAGTTACCATTTATTGGCTAGATCCTTGGAAAATTAAATCGGGAATTTAAGGATATGAAAACGCATGCACCAATTTGGCCTAAAAAATGGTCATTTTCGAGGGGTGACTTTTCCTTATAAGAGCTAATTTTCGCAACGGATTAATAAACAATGCCCTTACGTGAGATGTTATGTGAAAAAAATTAGTCCTGTGTGCAAAAGGACACCCGCAATATCGATTCAAAGTTCCAAATAGGACTATTTTCAAGTGCATAAAAAGGATATAAGGGATGATTTGTTTCTTGAAAATTATGTAGAATATTTTAGACTAAATCATCCTTAATAGTATTGCATAAAAATAGTTACCATTTATTGGCTAGATCCTTGGAAAATTAAATCGGGAATTTAAGGATGTGAAAACGCATGCACCAATTAGGCCTAAAAAATGGTCATTTTCGAGGGGTGACTTTACCTTATAAGAGCTAATTTTCGCAACGGATTAATAAACAATGCCCTTACGTGAGATGTTATGTGAAAAAAATTAGTCCTGTGTGCAAAAGGACACCCGCAATATCGATTCAAAGTTCCAAATAGGACTATTTTCAAGTGCATAAAAAGGATATAAGGGATGATTTGTTTCTTGAAAATTATGTAGAATATTTTAGACTAAATCATCCTTAATAGTATTGCATAAAAATAGTTACCATTTATTGGCTAGATCCTTGGAAAATTAAATCGGGAATTTAAGGATATGAAAACGCATGCACCAATTTGGCCTAAAAAATGGTCATTTTCGAGGGGTGACTTTTCCTTATAAGAGCTAATTTTCGCAACGGATTAATAAACAATGCCCTTACGTGAGATGTTATGTGAAAAAAATTTAGTCCTGTGTGCAAAAGGACACCCGCAATATCGATTCAAAGTTCCAAATAGGACTATTTTCAAGTGCATAAAAAGGATATAAGGGATGATTTGTTTCTTGAAAATTAGGTAGAATATTTTAGACTAAATCATCCTTAATAGTATTGCATAAAAATAGTTACCATTTATTGGCTAGATCCTTGGAAAATTAAATCGGGAATTTAAGGATGTGAAAACGCATGCACCAATTTGGCCTAAAAAATGGTCTTTTTCGAGGGGTGATTTTTCCTTATAAGAGCTAATTTTCGCAACGGATTAATAAACAATGCCCTTACGAGAGATGTTATGTGAAAAAAATTTAGTCCTGTGTGCAAAAGGACACCCGCAATATCGATTCAAAGTTCCAAATAGGACTATTTTCAAGTGCATAAAAAGGATATAAGGGATGATTTGTTTCTTGAAAATTATGTAGAATATTTTAGACTAAATCATCCTTAATAGTATTGCATAAAAATAGTTACCATTTATTGGCTAGATCCTTGGAAAATTAAATCGGGAATTTAAGGATATGAAAACGCATGCACCAATTTGGCCTAAAAAATGGTCATTTTCGAGGGGTGACTTTTCCTTATAAGAGCTAATTTTCGCAACGGATTAATAAACAATGCCCTTACGTGAGATGTTATGTGAAAAAAATTTAGTCCTGTGTGCAAAAGGACACCCGCAATATCGATTCAAAGTTCCAAATAGGACTATTTTCAAGTGCATAAAAAGGATATAAGGGATGATTTGTTTCTTGAAAATTAGGTAGAATATTTTAGACTAAATCATCCTTAATAGTATTGCATAAAAATAGTTACCATTTATTGGCTAGATCCTTGGAAAATTAAATCGGGAATTTAAGGATGTGAAAACGCATGCACCAATTTGGCCTAAAAAATGGTCTTTTTCGAGGGGTGATTTTTCCTTATAAGAGCTAATTTTCGCAACGGATTAATAAACAATGCCCTTACGAGAGATGTTATGTGAAAAAAATTTAGTCCTGTGTGCAAAAGGACACCCGCAATATCGATTCAAAGTTCCAAATAGGACTATTTTCAAGTGCATAAAAAGGATATAAGGGATGATTTGTTTCTAGAAAATTAGGTAGAATATTTTAGACTAAATCATCCTTAATAGTATTGCATAAAAATAGTTACCATTTATTGGCTAGATCCTTGGAAAATTAAATCGGGAATTTAAGGATATGAAAACGCATGCACCAATTTGGCCTAAAAAATGGTCATTTTCGAGGGGTGACTTTTCCTTATAAGAGCTAATTTTCGCAACGGATTAATAAACAATGCCCTTACGTGAGATGTTATGTGAAAAAAATTAGTCCTGTGTGCAAAAGGACACCCGCAATATCGATTCAAAGTTCCAAATAGGACTATTTTCAAGTGCATAAAAAGGATATAAGGGATGATTTGTTTCTTGAAAATTATGTAGAATATTTTAGACTAAATCATCCTTAATAGTATTGCATAAAAATAGTTACCATTTATTGGCTAGATCCTTGGAAAATTAAATCGGGAATTTAAGGATGTGAAAACGCATGCACCAATTAGGCCTAAAAAATGGTCATTTTCGAGGGGTGACTTTACCTTATAAGAGCTAATTTTCGCAACGTATTAATAAACAATGCCCTTACGTGAGATGTTATGTGAAAAAAATTAGTCCTGTGTGCAAAAGGACACCCGCAATATCGATTCAAAGTTCCAAATAGGACTATTTTCAAGTGCATAAAAAGGATATAAGGGATGATTTGTTTCTTGAAAATTATGTAGAATATTTTAGACTAAATCATCCTTAATAGTATTGCATAAAAATAGTTACCATTTATTGGCTAGATCCTTGGAAAATTAAATCGGGAATTTAAGGATATGAAAACGCATGCACCAATTTGGCCTAAAAAATGGTCATTTTCGAGGGGTGACTTTTCCTTATAAGAGCTAATTTTCGCAACGGATTAATAAACAATGCCCTTACGTGAGATGTTATGTGAAAAAAATTTAGTCCTGTGTGCAAAAGGACACCCGCAATATCGATTCAAAGTTCCAAATAGGACTATTTTCAAGTGCATAAAAAGGATATAAGGGATGATTTGTTTCTTGAAAATTAGGTAGAATATTTTAGACTAAATCATCCTTAATAGTATTGCATAAAAATAGTTACCATTTATTGGCTAGATCCTTGGAAAATTAAATCGGGAATTTAAGGATGTGAAAACGCATGCACCAATTTGGCCTAAAAAATGGTCTTTTTCGAGGGGTGATTTTTCCTTATAAGAGCTAATTTTCGCAACGGATTAATAAACAATGCCCTTACGAGAGATGTTATGTGAAAAAAATTTAGTCCTGTGTGCAAAAGGACACCCGCAATATCGATTCAAAGTTCCAAATAGGACTATTTTCAAGTGCATAAAAAGGATATAAGGGATGATTTGTTTCTAGAAAATTAGGTAGAATATTTTAGACTAAATCATCCTTAATAGTATTGCATAAAAATAGTTACCATTTATTGGCTAGATCCTTGGAAAATTAAATCGGGAATTTAAGGATATGAAAACGCATGCACCAATTTGGCCTAAAAAATGGTCATTTTCGAGGGGTGACTTTTCCTTATAAGAGCTAATTTTCGCAACGGATTAATAAACAATGCCCTTACGTGAGATGTTATGTGAAAAAAATTAGTCCTGTGTGCAAAAGGACACCCGCAATATCGATTCAAAGTTCCAAATAGGACTATTTCCAAGTGCATAAAAAGGATATAAAGGATGATTTGTTTCTTGAAAATTATGTAGAATATTTTAGACTAAATCATCCTTAATAGTATTGCATAAAAATAGTTACCATTTATTGGCTAGATCCTTGGAAAATTAAATCGGGAATTTAAGGATATGAAAACGCATGCACCAATTAGGCCTAAAAAATGGTCATTTTCGAGGGGTGACTTTACCTTATAAGAGCTAATTTTCGCAACGGATTAATAAACAATGCCCTTACGTGAGATGTTATGTGAAAAAAATTAGTCCTGTGTGCAAAAGGACACCCGCAATATCGATTCAAAGTTCCAAATAGGACTATTTTCAAGTGCATAAAAAGGATATAAGGGATGATTTGTTTCTTGAAAATTATGTAGAATATTTTAGACTAAATCATCCTTAATAGTATTGCATAAAAATAGTTACCATTTATTGGCTAGATCCTTGGAAAATTAAATCGGGAATTTAAGGATATGAAAACGCATGCACCAATTTGGCCTAAAAAATGGTCATTTTCGAGGGGTGACTTTTCCTTATAAGAGCTAATTTTCGCAACGGATTAATAAACAATGCCCTTACGAGAGATGTTATGTGAAAAAAATTTAGTCCTGTGTGCAAAAGGACACCCGCAATATCGATTCAAAGTTCCAAATAGGACTATTTTCAAGTGCATAAAAAGGATATAAGGGATGATTTGTTTCTAGAAAATTAGGTAGAATATTTTAGACTAAATCATCCTTAATAGTATTGCATAAAAATAGTTACCATTTATTGGCTAGATCCTTGGAAAATTAAATCGGGAATTTAAGGATATGAAAACGCATGCACCAATTTGGCCTAAAAAATGGTCATTTTCGAGGGGTGACTTTTCCTTATAAGAGCTAATTTTCGCAACGGATTAATAAACAATGCCCTTACGTGAGATGTTATGTGAAAAAAATTAGTCCTGTGTGCAAAAGGACACCCGCAATATCGATTCAAAGTTCCAAATAGGACTATTTTCAAGTGCATAAAAAGGATATAAGGGATGATTTGTTTCTTGAAAATTATGTAGAATATTTTAGACTAAATCATCCTTAATAGTATTGCATAAAAATAGTTACCATTTATTGGCTAGATCCTTGGAAAATTAAATCGGGAATTTAAGGATGTGAAAACGCATGCACCAATTAGGCCTAAAAAATGGTCATTTTCGAGGGGTGACTTTACCTTATAAGAGCTAATTTTCGCAACGGATTAATAAACAATGCCCTTACGTGAGATGTTATGTGAAAAAAATTAGTCCTGTGTGCAAAAGGACACCCGCAATATCGATTCAAAGTTCCAAATAGGACTATTTTCAAGTGCATAAAAAGGATATAAGGGATGATTTGTTTCTTGAAAATTATGTAGAATATTTTAGACTAAATCATCCTTAATAGTATTGCATAAAAATAGTTACCATTTATTGGCTAGATCCTTGGAAAATTAAATCGGGAATTTAAGGATATGAAAACGCATGCACCAATTTGGCCTAAAAAATGGTCATTTTCGAGGGGTGACTTTTCCTTATAAGAGCTAATTTTCGCAACGGATTAATAAACAATGCCCTTACGTGAGATGTTATGTGAAAAAAATTTAGTCCTGTGTGCAAAAGGACACCCGCAATATCGATTCAAAGTTCCAAATAGGACTATTTTCAAGTGCATAAAAAGGATATAAGGGATGATTTGTTTCTTGAAAATTAGGTAGAATATTTTAGACTAAATCATCCTTAATAGTATTGCATAAAAATAGTTACCATTTATTGGCTAGATCCTTGGAAAATTAAATCGGGAATTTAAGGATGTGAAAACGCATGCACCAATTTGGCCTAAAAAATGGTCTTTTTCGAGGGGTGATTTTTCCTTATAAGAGCTAATTTTCGCAACGGATTAATAAACAATGCCCTTACGAGAGATGTTATGTGAAAAAAATTTAGTCCTGTGTGCAAAAGGACACCCGCAATATCGATTCAAAGTTCCAAATAGGACTATTTTCAAGTGCATAAAAAGGATATAAGGGATGATTTGTTTCTAGAAAATTAGGTAGAATATTTTAGACTAAATCATCCTTAATAGTATTGCATAAAAATAGTTACCATTTATTGGCTAGATCCTTGGAAAATTAAATCGGGAATTTAAGGATATGAAAACGCATGCACCAATTTGGCCTAAAAAATGGTCATTTTCGAGGGGTGACTTTTCCTTATAAGAGCTAATTTTCGCAACGGATTAATAAACAATGCCCTTACGTGAGATGTTATGTGAAAAAAATTAGTCCTGTGTGCAAAAGGACACCCGCAATATCGATTCAAAGTTCCAAATAGGACTATTTCCAAGTGCATAAAAAGGATATAAAGGATGATTTGTTTCTTGAAAATTATGTAGAATATTTTAGACTAAATCATCCTTAATAGTATTGCATAAAAATAGTTACCATTTATTGGCTAGATCCTTGGAAAATTAAATCGGGAATTTAAGGATATGAAAACGCATGCACCAATTAGGCCTAAAAAATGGTCATTTTCGAGGGGTGACTTTACCTTATAAGAGCTAATTTTCGCAACGGATTAATAAACAATGCCCTTACGTGAGATGTTATGTGAAAAAAATTAGTCCTGTGTGCAAAAGGACACCCGCAATATCGATTCAAAGTTCCAAATAGGACTATTTTCAAGTGCATAAAAAGGATATAAGGGATGATTTGTTTCTTGAAAATTATGTAGAATATTTTAGACTAAATCATCCTTAATAGTATTGCATAAAAATAGTTACCATTTATTGGCTAGATCCTTGGAAAATTAAATCGGGAATTTAAGGATATGAAAACGCATGCACCAATTTGGCCTAAAAAATGGTCATTTTCGAGGGGTGACTTTTCCTTATAAGAGCTAATTTTCGCAACGGATTAATAAACAATGCCCTTACGAGAGATGTTATGTGAAAAAAATTTAGTCCTGTGTGCAAAAGGACACCCGCAATATCGATTCAAAGTTCCAAATAGGACTATTTTCAAGTGCATAAAAAGGATATAAGGGATGATTTGTTTCTAGAAAATTAGGTAGAATATTTTAGACTAAATCATCCTTAATAGTATTGCATAAAAATAGTTACCATTTATTGGCTAGATCCTTGGAAAATTAAATCGGGAATTTAAGGAGGTGAATACGCATGCACCAATTTGGCCTAAGAAATGGTCATTTTCGAGGGGTGACTTTTCCTTATAAGAGCTAATTTTCGCAACGGATTACAAAACAATGCCCTTACGAGAGATGTATGTGAAAAAAATTTAGTCCTGTGTGCAAAAGGACACCCGCAATATCGATTCAATGTTCCAAATAGGACTATTTTCAAGTGCATAAAAAGGATATAAGGGATGATTTGTTTCTTGAAAATTAGGTAGAATATTTTAGACTAAATCATCCTTAATAGTATTGCATAAAAATAGTTACCATTTATTGGCTAGATCCTTGGAAAATTAAATCGGGAATTTAAGGATGTGAAAACGCATGCACCAATTTGGCCTAAAAAATGGTCATTTTCGAGGGGTGACTTTTCCTTATAAGAGCTAATTTTCGCAACGGATTACTAAACAATGCCCTTACGTGAGATGTTAAGTGAAAAAATTTTAGTCCTGTGTGCAAAAGGACACCCGCAATATCGATTCAAACTTCCAAATAGGACTATTTTCAAGTGCATAAAAAGGATATAAGGGATGATTTGTTTCTAGAAAATTAGGTAGAATATTTTAGACTAAATCATCATTAATAGTATTGCATAAAAATAGTTACCATTTATTGGCTAGATCCTTGGAAAATTAAATCGGGAATTTAAGGATGTGAAAACGCATGCACCAATTTGGCCTAAAAAATGGTCATTTTCGAGGGGTGACTTTTCCTTATAAGAGCTAATTTTCGCAACGGATTATTAAACAATGCCCTTACTTGAGATGTTATGTGAAAAAAATTTAGTCCTGTGTGCAAAAGGACACCCGCAATATCGATTCAAAGTTCCAAATAGGACTATTTCCAAGTGCATAAAAAGGATATAAAGGATGATTTGTTTCTTGAAAATTATGTAGAATATTTTAGACTAAATCATCCTTAATAGTATTGCATAAAAATAGTTACCATTTATTGGCTAGATCCTTGGAAAATTAAATCGGGAATTTAAGGATATGAAAACGCATGCACCAATTAGGCCTAAAAAATGGTCATTTTCGAGGGGTGACTTTACCTTATAAGAGCTAATTTTCGCAACGGATTAATAAACAATGCCCTTACGTGAGATGTTATGTGAAAAAAATTAGTCCTGTGTGCAAAAGGACACCCGCAATATCGATTCAAAGTTCCAAATAGGACTATTTCCAAGTGCATAAAAAGGATATAAAGGATGATTTGTTTCTTGAAAATTATGTAGAATATTTTAGACTAAATCATCCTTAATAGTATTGCATAAAAATAGTTACCATTTATTGGCTAGATCCTTGGAAAATTAAATCGGGAATTTAAGGATATGAAAACGCATGCACCAATTAGGCCTAAAAAATGGTCATTTTCGAGGGGTGACTTTACCTTATAAGAGCTAATTTTCGCAACGGATTAATAAACAATGCCCTTACGTGAGATGTTATGTGAAAAAAATTAGTCCTGTGTGCAAAAGGACACCCGCAATATCGATTCAAAGTTCCAAATAGGACTATTTTCAAGTGCATAAAAAGGATATAAGGGATGATTTGTTTCTTGAAAATTATGTAGAATATTTTAGACTAAATCATCCTTAATAGTATTGCATAAAAATAGTTACCATTTATTGGCTAGATCCTTGGAAAATTAAATCGGGAATTTAAGGATATGAAAACGCATGCACCAATTTGGCCTAAAAAATGGTCATTTTCGAGGGGTGACTTTTCCTTATAAGAGCTAATTTTCGCAACGGATTACAAAACAATGCCCTTACGAGAGATGTTATGTGAAAAAATTTTAGTCCTGTGTGCAAAAGGACACCCGCAATATCGATTCAAACTTCCAAATAGGACTATTTTCAAGTGCATAAAAAGGATATAAGGGATGATTTGTTTCTAGAAAATTAGGTAGAATATTTTAGACTAAATCATCATTAATAGTATTGCATAAAAATAGTTACCATTTATTGGCTAGATCCTTGGAAAATTAAATCGGGAATTTAAGGAGGTGAATACGCATGCACCAATTTGGCCTAAGAAATGGTCATTTTCGAGGGGTGACTTTTCCTTATAAGAGCTAATTTTCGCAACGGATTACAAAACAATGCCCTTACGAGAGATGTTATGTGAAAAAAATTTAGTCCTGTGTGCAAAAGGACACCCGCAATATCGATTCAATGTTCCAAATAGGACTATTTTCAAGTGCATAAAAAGGATATAAGGGATGATTTGTTTCTTGAAAATTAGGTAGAATATTTTAGACTAAATCATCCTTAATAGTATTGCATAAAAATAGTTACCATTTATTGGCTAGATCCTTGGAAAATTAAATCGGGAATTTAAGGATGTGAAAACGCATGCACCAATTTGGCCTAAAAAATGGTCATTTTCGAGGGGTGACTTTTCCTTATAAGAGCTAATTTTCGCAACGGATTACAAAACAATGCCCTTACGAGAGATGTTATGTGAAAAAATTTTAGTCCTGTGTGCAAAAGGACACCCGCAATATCGATTCAAACTTCCAAATAGGACTATTTTCAAGTGCATAAAAAGGATATAAGGGATGATTTGTTTCTTGAAAATTATGTAGAATATTTTAGACTAAATCATCCTTAATAGTATTGCATAAAAATAGTTACCATTTATTGGCTAGATCCTTGGAAAATTAAATCGGGAATTTAAGGAGGTGAATACGCATGCACCAATTTGGCCTAAGAAATGGTCATTTTCGAGGGGTGACTTTTCCTTATAAGAGCTAATTTTCGCAACGGATTATTAAACAATGCCCTTACGTGAGATGTTATGTGAAAAAAATTTAGTCCTGTGTGCAAAAGGACACCCGCAATATCGATTCAAAGTTCCAAATAGGACTATTTTCAAGTGCATAAAAAGGATATAAGGGATGATTTGTTTCTTGAAAATTAGGTAGAATATTTTAGACTAAATCATCCTTAATAGTATTGCATAAAAATAATTACCATTTAATGGCTAGATCCTTGGAAAATTAAATCGGGAATTTAAGGATGTGAAAACGCATGCACCAATTTGGCCTAAAAAATGGTCATTTTCGAGGGGTGACTTTTCCTTATAAGAGCTAATTTTCGCAACGGATTATTAAACAATGCCCTTACGTGAGATGTTATGTGAAAAAATTTTAGTCCTGTGTGCAAAAGGACACCCGCAATATCGATTCAAAGTTCCAAATAGGACTATTTTCAAGTGCATAGAAAGGATATAAGGGATGATTTGTTTCTAGAAAATTAGGTAGAATATTTTAGATTAAATCATCCTTAATAGTATTGCATAAAAATAGTTACCATTTATTGGCTAGATCCTTGGAAAATTAAATCGGGAATTTATGGAGGTGAATACGCAAGCACCAATTTGGCCTAAAAAATGGTCATTTTCGAGGGGTGACTTTTCCTTATAAGAGCTAATTTTCGCAACGGATTACAAAACAATGCCCTTACGAGAGATGTTATGTGAAAAAATTTTAATCCTGTGTGCAAAAGGACACCCGCAATATCGATTCAAACTTCCAAATAGGACTATTTTCAAGTGCATAAAAAGGATATAAGGGATGATTTGTTTCTAGAAAATTAGGTAGAATATTTTAGACTAAATCATCATTAATAGTATTGCATAAAAATAGTTACCATTTATTGGCTAGATCCTTGGAAAATTAAATCGGGAATTTAAGGATGTGAAAACGCATGCACCAATTTGGCTTAAAAAATGGTCATTTTCGAGGGGTGACTTTTCCTTATAAGAGCTAATTTTCGCAACGGATTATTAAACAATGCCCTTACGTGAGATGTTATGTGAAAAAAATTTAGTCCTGTGTGCAAAAGGACACCCGCAATATCGAATCAAAGTTCCAAATAGGACTATTTTCAAGTGCATAAAAAGGATATAAGGGATGATTTGTTTCTTGAAAATTAGGTAGAATATTTTAGACTAAATCATCCTTAATAGTATTGCATAAAAATAATTACCATTTAATGGCTAGATCCTTGGAAAATTTAATCGGGAATTTAAGGAGGTGAAAACGCATGCACCAATTTGGCCTAAAAAATGGTCATTTTCGAGGGGTGACTTTTCCTTATAAGAGCTAATTTTCGCAACGGATTAATAAACAATGCCCTTACGTGAGATGTTATGTGAAAAAATTTTAGTCCTGTGTGCAAAAGGACACCCGCAATATCGATTCAAAGTTCCAAATAGGACTATTTCCAAGTGCATAAAAAGGATATAAAGGATGATTTGTTTCTTGAAAATTATGTAGAATATTTTAGACTAAATCATCCTTAATAGTATTGCATAAAAATAGTTACCATTTATTGGCTAGATCCTTGGAAAATTAAATCGGGAATTTAAGGATATGAAAACGCATGCACCAATTAGGCCTAAAAAATGGTCATTTTCGAGGGGTGACTTTACCTTATAAGAGCTAATTTTCGCAACGGATTAATAAACAATGCCCTTACGTGAGATGTTATGTGAAAAAAATTAGTCCTGTGTGCAAAAGGACACCCGCAATATCGATTCAAAGTTCCAAATAGGACTATTTTCAAGTGCATAAAAAGGATATAAGGGATGATTTGTTTCTTGAAAATTATGTAGAATATTTTAGACTAAATCATCCTTAATAGTATTGCATAAAAATAGTTACCATTTATTGGCTAGATCCTTGGAAAATTAAATCGGGAATTTAAGGATATGAAAACGCATGCACCAATTTGGCCTAAAAAATGGTCATTTTCGAGGGGTGACTTTTCCTTATAAGAGCTAATTTTCGCAACGGATTACAAAACAATGCCCTTACGAGAGATGTTATGTGAAAAAATTTTAGTCCTGTGTGCAAAAGGACACCCGCAATATCGATTCAAACTTCCAAATAGGACTATTTTCAAGTGCATAAAAAGGATATAAGGGATGATTTGTTTCTAGAAAATTAGGTAGAATATTTTAGACTAAATCATCATTAATAGTATTGCATAAAAATAGTTACCATTTATTGGCTAGATCCTTGGAAAATTAAATCGGGAATTTAAGGAGGTGAATACGCATGCACCAATTTGGCCTAAGAAATGGTCATTTTCGAGGGGTGACTTTTCCTTATAAGAGCTAATTTTCGCAACGGATTACAAAACAATGCCCTTACGAGAGATGTTATGTGAAAAAAATTTAGTCCTGTGTGCAAAAGGACACCCGCAATATCGATTCAATGTTCCAAATAGGACTATTTTCAAGTGCATAAAAAGGATATAAGGGATGATTTGTTTCTTGAAAATTAGGTAGAATATTTTAGACTAAATCATCCTTAATAGTATTGCATAAAAATAGTTACCATTTATTGGCTAGATCCTTGGAAAATTAAATCGGGAATTTAAGGATGTGAAAACGCATGCACCAATTTGGCCTAAAAAATGGTCATTTTCGAGGGGTGACTTTTCCTTATAAGAGCTAATTTTCGCAACGGATTACAAAACAATGCCCTTACGAGAGATGTTATGTGAAAAAATTTTAGTCCTGTGTGCAAAAGGACACCCGCAATATCGATTCAAACTTCCAAATAGGACTATTTTCAAGTGCATAAAAAGGATATAAGGGATGATTTGTTTCTTGAAAATTATGTAGAATATTTTAGACTAAATCATCCTTAATAGTATTGCATAAAAATAGTTACCATTTATTGGCTAGATCCTTGGAAAATTAAATCGGGAATTTAAGGAGGTGAATACGCATGCACCAATTTGGCCTAAGAAATGGTCATTTTCGAGGGGTGACTTTTCCTTATAAGAGCTAATTTTCGCAACGGATTATTAAACAATGCCCTTACGTGAGATGTTATGTGAAAAAAATTTAGTCCTGTGTGCAAAAGGACACCCGCAATATCGATTCAAAGTTCCAAATAGGACTATTTTCAAGTGCATAAAAAGGATATAAGGGATGATTTGTTTCTTGAAAATTAGGTAGAATATTTTAGACTAAATCATCCTTAATAGTATTGCATAAAAATAATTACCATTTAATGGCTAGATCCTTGGAAAATTAAATCGGGAATTTAAGGATGTGAAAACGCATGCACCAATTTGGCCTAAAAAATGGTCATTTTCGAGGGGTGACTTTTCCTTATAAGAGCTAATTTTCGCAACGGATTATTAAACAATGCCCTTACGTGAGATGTTATGTGAAAAAATTTTAGTCCTGTGTGCAAAAGGACACCCGCAATATCGATTCAAAGTTCCAAATAGGACTATTTTCAAGTGCATAGAAAGGATATAAGGGATGATTTGTTTCTAGAAAATTAGGTAGAATATTTTAGATTAAATCATCCTTAATAGTATTGCATAAAAATAGTTACCATTTATTGGCTAGATCCTTGGAAAATTAAATCGGGAATTTATGGAGGTGAATACGCAAGCACCAATTTGGCCTAAAAAATGGTCATTTTCGAGGGGTGACTTTTCCTTATAAGAGCTAATTTTCGCAACGGATTACAAAACAATGCCCTTACGAGAGATGTTATGTGAAAAAATTTTAATCCTGTGTGCAAAAGGACACCCGCAATATCGATTCAAACTTCCAAATAGGACTATTTTCAAGTGCATAAAAAGGATATAAGGGATGATTTGTTTCTAGAAAATTAGGTAGAATATTTTAGACTAAATCATCATTAATAGTATTGCATAAAAATAGTTACCATTTATTGGCTAGATCCTTGGAAAATTAAATCGGGAATTTAAGGATGTGAAAACGCATGCACCAATTTGGCTTAAAAAATGGTCATTTTCGAGGGGTGACTTTTCCTTATAAGAGCTAATTTTCGCAACGGATTATTAAACAATGCCCTTACGTGAGATGTTATGTGAAAAAAATTTAGTCCTGTGTGCAAAAGGACACCCGCAATATCGAATCAAAGTTCCAAATAGGACTATTTTCAAGTGCATAAAAAGGATATAAGGGATGATTTGTTTCTTGAAAATTAGGTAGAATATTTTAGACTAAATCATCCTTAATAGTATTGCATAAAAATAATTACCATTTAATGGCTAGATCCTTGGAAAATTTAATCGGGAATTTAAGGAGGTGAAAACGCATGCACCAATTTGGCCTAAAAAATGGTCATTTTCGAGGGGTGACTTTTCCTTATAAGAGCTAATTTTCGCAACGGATTAATAAACAATGCCCTTACGTGAGATGTTATGTGAAAAAATTTTAGTCCTGTGTGCAAAAGGACACCCGCAATATCGATTCAAAGTTCCAAATAGGACTATTTTCAAGTGCATAAAAAGGATATAAGGGATGATTTGTTTCTTGAAAATTAGGTAGAATATTTTAGACTAAATCATCCTTAATAGTATTGCATAAATATAGTTACCATTTATTGGCTAGATCCTTGGAAAATTAAATCGGGAATTTAAGGATGTGAAAACGCATGCACCAATTTGGCCTAAAAAATGGTCATTTTCGAGGGGTGACTTTTCCTTATAAGAGCTAATTTTCGCAACGGATTATTAAACAATGCCCTTACGTGAGATGTTATGTGAAAAAATTTTAGTCCTGTGTGCAAAAGGACACCCGCAATATCGATTCAAAGTTCCAAATAGGACTATTTTCAAGTGCATAGAAAGGATATAAGGGATGATTTGTTTCTAGAAAATTAGGTAGAATATTTTAGACTAAATCATCCTTAATAGTATTGCATAAAAATAGTTACCATTTATTGGCTAGATCCTTGGAAAATTAAATCGGGAATTTATGGAGGTGAATACGCAAGCACCAATTTGGCCTAAAAAATGGTCATTTTCGAGGGGTGACTTTTCCTTATAAGAGCTAATTTTCGCAACGGATTACAAAACAATGCCCTTACGAGAGATGTTATGTGAAAAAATTTTAGTCCTGTGTGCAAAAGGACACCCGCAATATCGATTCAAAGTTCCAAATAGGACTATTTTCAAGTGTATAAAAAGGATATAAGGGATGATTTGTTTCTTGAAAATTAGGTAGAATATTTTAGACTAAATCATCCTTAATAGTATTGCATAAAAAAAGTTACCATTTATTGGCTAGATCCTTGGAAAATTAAATCGGGAATTTAAGGATGTGAAAACGCATGCACCAATTTGGCCTAAAAAATGGTCATTTTCGAGATGTGATTTTTCCTTATAAGAGCTAATTTTCGCAACGGATTATTAAACAATGCCCTTACGTGAGATGTTATGTGAAAAAATTTTAGTCCTGTGTGCAAAAGGACACCCGCAATATCGATTCAAAGTTCCAAATAGGACTATTTTCAAGTGCATAAAAAGGATATAAGGGATGATTTGTTTCTAGAAAATTAGGTAGAATATTTTAGACTAAATCATCCTTAATAGTATTGCATAAAAATAGTTACCATTTATTGGCTAGATCCTTGGAAAATTAAATCGGGAATTTAAGGATGTGAAAACGCATGCACCAATTAGGCCTAAAAAATGGTCATTTTCGAGGGGTGACTTTACCTTATAAGAGCTAATTTTCGCAACGGATTAATAAACAATGCCCTTACGTGAGATGTTATGTGAAAAAAATTAGTCCTGTGTGCAAAAGGACACCCGCAATATCGATTCAAAGTTCCAAATAGGACTATTTTCAAGTGCATAAAAAGGATATAAGGGATGATTTGTTTCTTGAAAATTATGTAGAATATTTTAGACTAAATCATCCTTAATAGTATTGCATAAAAATAGTTACCATTTATTGGCTAGATCCTTGGAAAATTAAATCGGGAATTTAAGGATATGAAAACGCATGCACCAATTTGGCCTAAAAAATGGTCATTTTCGAGGGGTGACTTTTCCTTATAAGAGCTAATTTTCGCAACGGATTAATAAACAATGCCCTTACGTGAGATGTTATGTGAAAAAAATTTAGTCCTGTGTGCAAAAGGACACCCGCAATATCGATTCAAAGTTCCAAATAGGACTATTTTCAAGTGCATAAAAAGGATATAAGGGATGATTTGTTTCTTGAAAATTAGGTAGAATATTTTAGACTAAATCATCCTTAATAGTATTGCATAAAAATAGTTACCATTTATTGGCTAGATCCTTGGAAAATTAAATCGGGAATTTAAGGATGTGAAAACGCATGCACCAATTTGGCCTAAAAAATGGTCTTTTTCGAGGGGTGATTTTTCCTTATAAGAGCTAATTTTCGCAACGGATTAATAAACAATGCCCTTACGAGAGATGTTATGTGAAAAAAATTTAGTCCTGTGTGCAAAAGGACACCCGCAATATCGATTCAAAGTTCCAAATAGGACTATTTTCAAGTGCATAAAAAGGATATAAGGGATGATTTGTTTCTAGAAAATTAGGTAGAATATTTTAGACTAAATCATCCTTAATAGTATTGCATAAAAATAGTTACCATTTATTGGCTAGATCCTTGGAAAATTAAATCGGGAATTTAAGGATGTGAAAACGCATGCACCAATTAGGCCTAAAAAATGGTCATTTTCGAGGGGTGACTTTACCTTATAAGAGCTAATTTTCGCAACGGATTAATAAACAATGCCCTTACGTGAGATGTTATGTGAAAAAAATTAGTCCTGTGTGCAAAAGGACACCCGCAATATCGATTCAAAGTTCCAAATAGGACTATTTTCAAGTGCATAAAAAGGATATAAGGGATGATTTGTTTCTTGAAAATTATGTAGAATATTTTAGACTAAATCATCCTTAATAGTATTGCATAAAAATAGTTACCATTTATTGGCTAGATCCTTGGAAAATTAAATCGGGAATTTAAGGATATGAAAACGCATGCACCAATTTGGCCTAAAAAATGGTCATTTTCGAGGGGTGACTTTTCCTTATAAGAGCTAATTTTCGCAACGGATTAATAAACAATGCCCTTACGTGAGATGTTATGTGAAAAAAATTTAGTCCTGTGTGCAAAAGGACACCCGCAATATCGATTCAAAGTTCCAAATAGGACTATTTTCAAGTGCATAAAAAGGATATAAGGGATGATTTGTTTCTTGAAAATTAGGTAGAATATTTTAGACTAAATCATCCTTAATAGTATTGCATAAAAATAGTTACCATTTATTGGCTAGATCCTTGGAAAATTAAATCGGGAATTTAAGGATGTGAAAACGCATGCACCAATTTGGCCTAAAAAATGGTCATTTTCGAGGGGTGACTTTTCCTTATAAGAGCTAATTTTCGCAACGGATTAATAAACAATGCCCTTACGTGAGATGTTATGTGAAAAAAATTTAGTCCTGTGTGCAAAAGGACACCCGCAATATCGATTCAAAGTTCCAAATAGGACTATTTTCAAGTGCATAAAAAGGATATAAGGGATGATTTGTTTCTTGAAAATTAGGTAGAATATTTTAGACTAAATCATCCTTAATAGTATTGCATAAAAATAGTTACCATTTATTGGCTAGATCCTTGGAAAATTAAATCGGGAATTTAAGGATGTGAAAACGCATGCACCAATTTGGCCTAAAAAATGGTCATTTTCGAGGGGTGACTTTTCCTTATAAGAGCTAATTTTCGCAACGGATTAATAAACAATGCCCTTACGTGAGATGTTATGTGAAAAAAATTTAGTCCTGTGTGCAAAAGGACACCCGCAATATCGATTCAAAGTTCCAAATAGGACTATTTTCAAGTGCATAAAAAGGATATAAGGGATGATTTGTTTCTTGAAAATTAGGTAGAATATTTTAGACTAAATCATCCTTAATAGTATTGCATAAAAATAGTTACCATTTATTGGCTAGATCCTTGGAAAATTAAATCGGGAATTTAAGGATGTGAAAACGCATGCACCAATTTGGCCTAAAAAATGGTCATTTTCGAGGGGTGACTTTTCCTTATAAGAGCTAATTTTCGCAACGGATTATTAAACAATGCCCTTACGTGAGATGTTATGTGAAAAAATTTTAGTCCTGTGTGCAAAAGGACACCCGCAATATCGATTCAAAGTTCCAAATAGGACTATTTTCAAGTGCATAAAAAGGATATAAGGGATGATTTGTTTCTTGAAAATTAGGTAGAATATTTTAGACTAAATCATCCTTAATAGTATTGCATAAAAATAGTTACCATTTATTGGCTAGATCCTTGGAAAATTAAATCGGGAATTTAAGGATGTGAAAACGCATGCACCAATTTGGCCTAAAAAATGGTCATTTTCGAGGGGTGACTTTTCCTTATAAGAGCTAATTTTCGCAACGGATTAATAAACAATGCCCTTACGTGAGATGTTATGTGAAAAAAATTTAGTCCTGTGTGCAAAAGGACACCCGCAATATCGATTCAAAGTTCCAAATAGGACTATTTTCAAGTGCATAAAAAGGATATAAGGGATGATTTGTTTCTTGAAAATTAGGTAGAATATTTTAGACTAAATCATCCTTAATAGTATTGCATAAAAATAGTTACCATTTATTGGCTAGATCCTTGGAAAATTAAATCGGGAATTTAAGGATGTGAAAACGCATGCACCAATTTGGCCTAAAAAATGGTCATTTTCGAGGGGTGACTTTTCCTTATAAGAGCTAATTTTCGCAACGGATTAATAAACAATGCCCTTACGTGAGATGTTATGTGAAAAAAATTTAGTCCTGTGTGCAAAAGGACACCCGCAATATCGATTCAAAGTTCCAAATAGGACTATTTTCAAGTGCATAAAAAGGATATAAGGGATGATTTGTTTCTTGAAAATTAGGTAGAATATTTTAGACTAAATCATCCTTAATAGTATTGCATAAAAATAGTTACCATTTATTGGCTAGATCCTTGGAAAATTAAATCGGGAATTTAAGGATGTGAAAACGCATGCACCAATTTGGCCTAAAAAATGGTCATTTTCGAGGGGTGACTTTTCCTTATAAGAGCTAATTTTCGCAACGGATTAATAAACAATGCCCTTACGTGAGATGTTATGTGAAAAAAATTTAGTCCTGTGTGCAAAAGGACACCCGCAATATCGATTCAAAGTTCCAAATAGGACTATTTTCAAGTGCATAAAAAGGATATAAGGGATGATTTGTTTCTTGAAAATTAGGTAGAATATTTTAGACTAAATCATCCTTAATAGTATTGCATAAAAATAGTTACCATTTATTGGCTAGATCCTTGGAAAATTAAATCGGGAATTTAAGGATGTGAAAACGCATGCACCAATTTGGCCTAAAAAATGGTCATTTTCGAGGGGTGACTTTTCCTTATAAGAGCTAATTTTCGCAACGGATTATTAAACAATGCCCTTACGTGAGATGTTATGTGAAAAAAATTTAGTCCTGTGTGCAAAAGGACACCCGCAATATCGATTCAAAGTTCCAAATAGGACTATTTTCAAGTGCATAAAAAGGATATAAGGGATGATTTGTTTCTTGAAAATTAGGTAGAATATTGTAGACTAAATCATCCTTAATAGTATTGCATAAAAATAGTTACCATTTATTGGCTAGATCCTTGGAAAATTAAAGCGGGAATTTAAGGATGTGAAAACGCATGCACCAATTTGGCCTAAAAAATGGTAATTTTCGAGGGGTGACTTTTCCTTATAAGAGCTAATTTTCGCAACGGATTAATAAACAATGCCCTTACGTGAGATGTTATGTGAAAAAATTTTAGTCCTGTGTGCAAAAGGACACCCGCAATATCGATTCAAAGTTCCAAATAGGACTATTTTCAAGTGCATAAAAAGGATATAAGGGATGATTTGTTTCTTGAAAATTAGGTAGAATATTTTAGACTAAATCATCCTTAATAGTATTGCATAAAAATAGTTACCATTTATTGGCTAGATCCTTGGAAAATTAAATCGGGAATTTAAGGAGGTGAAAACGCATGCACCAATTTGGCCTAAAAAATGGTCATTTTCGAGGGGTGACTTTTCCTTATAAGAGCTAATTTTCGCAACGGATTATTAAACAATGCCCTTACGTGAGATGTTATGTGAAAAAAATTTAGTCCTGTGTGCAAAAGGACACCCGCAATATCGATTCAAAGTTCCAAATAGGACTATTTTCAAGTGCATAAAAAGGATATAAGGGATGATTTGTTTCTTGAAAATTAGGTAGAATATTGTAGACTAAATCATCCTTAATAGTATTGCATAAAAATAGTTACCATTTATTGGCTAGATCCTTGGAAAATTAAATCGGGAATTTAAGGATGTGAAAACGCATGCACCAATTAGGCCTAAAAAATGGTCATTTTCGAGGGGTGACTTTACCTTATAAGAGCTAATTTTCGCAACGGATTAATAAACAATGCCCTTACGTGAGATGTTATGTGAAAAAAATTAGTCCTGTGTGCAAAAGGACACCCGCAATATCGATTCAAAGTTCCAAATAGGACTATTTTCAAGTGCATAAAAAGGATATAAGGGATGATTTGTTTCTTGAAAATTATGTAGAATATTTTAGACTAAATCATCCTTAATAGTATTGCATAAAAATAGTTACCATTTATTGGCTAGATCCTTGGAAAATTAAATCGGGAATTTAAGGATATGAAAACGCATGCACCAATTTGGCCTAAAAAATGGTCATTTTCGAGGGGTGACTTTTCCTTATAAGAGCTAATTTTCGCAACGGATTAATAAACAATGCCCTTACGTGAGATGTTATGTGAAAAAAATTTAGTCCTGTGTGCAAAAGGACACCCGCAATATCGATTCAAAGTTCCAAATAGGACTATTTTCAAGTGCATAAAAAGGATATAAGGGATGATTTGTTTCTTGAAAATTAGGTAGAATATTTTAGACTAAATCATCCTTAATAGTATTGCATAAAAATAGTTACCATTTATTGGCTAGATCCTTGGAAAATTAAATCGGGAATTTAAGGATGTGAAAACGCATGCACCAATTTGGCCTAAAAAATGGTCATTTTCGAGGGGTGACTTTTCCTTATAAGAGCTAATTTTCGCAACGGATTAATAAACAATGCCCTTACGTGAGATGTTATGTGAAAAAAATTTAGTCCTGTGTGCAAAAGGACACCCGCAATATCGATTCAAAGTTCCAAATAGGACTATTTTCAAGTGCATAAAAAGGATATAAGGGATGATTTGTTTCTTGAAAATTAGGTAGAATATTTTAGACTAAATCATCCTTAATAGTATTGCATAAAAATAGTTACCATTTATTGGCTAGATCCTTGGAAAATTAAATCGGGAATTTAAGGATGTGAAAACGCATGCACCAATTTGGCCTAAAAAATGGTCATTTTCGAGGGGTGACTTTTCCTTATAAGAGCTAATTTTCGCAACGGATTAATAAACAATGCCCTTACGTGAGATGTTATGTGAAAAAAATTTAGTCCTGTGTGCAAAAGGACACCCGCAATATCGATTCAAAGTTCCAAATAGGACTATTTTCAAGTGCATAAAAAGGATATAAGGGATGATTTGTTTCTTGAAAATTAGGTAGAATATTTTAGACTAAATCATCCTTAATAGTATTGCATAAAAATAGTTACCATTTATTGGCTAGATCCTTGGAAAATTAAATCGGGAATTTAAGGATGTGAAAACGCATGCACCAATTTGGCCTAAAAAATGGTCATTTTCGAGGGGTGACTTTTCCTTATAAGAGCTAATTTTCGCAACGGATTAATAAACAATGCCCTTACGTGAGATGTTATGTGAAAAAAATTTAGTCCTGTGTGCAAAAGGACACCCGCAATATCGATTCAAAGTTCCAAATAGGACTATTTTCAAGTGCATAAAAAGGATATAAGGGATGATTTGTTTCTTGAAAATTAGGTAGAATATTTTAGACTAAATCATCCTTAATAGTATTGCATAAAAATAGTTACCATTTATTGGCTAGATCCTTGGAAAATTAAATCGGGAATTTAAGGATGTGAAAACGCATGCACCAATTTGGCCTAAAAAATGGTCATTTTCGAGGGGTGACTTTTCCTTATAAGAGCTAATTTTCGCAACGGATTATTAAACAATGCCCTTACGTGAGATGTTATGTGAAAAAATTTTAGTCCTGTGTGCAAAAGGACACCCGCAATATCGATTCAAAGTTCCAAATAGGACTATTTTCAAGTGCATAAAAAGGATATAAGGGATGATTTGTTTCTTGAAAATTAGGTAGAATATTTTAGACTAAATCATCCTTAATAGTATTGCATAAAAATAGTTACCATTTATTGGCTAGATCCTTGGAAAATTAAATCGGGAATTTAAGGATGTGAAAACGCATGCACCAATTTGGCCTAAAAAATGGTCATTTTCGAGGGGTGACTTTTCCTTATAAGAGCTAATTTTCGCAACGGATTAATAAACAATGCCCTTACGTGAGATGTTATGTGAAAAAAATTTAGTCCTGTGTGCAAAAGGACACCCGCAATATCGATTCAAAGTTCCAAATAGGACTATTTTCAAGTGCATAAAAAGGATATAAGGGATGATTTGTTTCTTGAAAATTAGGTAGAATATTTTAGACTAAATCATCCTTAATAGTATTGCATAAAAATAGTTACCATTTATTGGCTAGATCCTTGGAAAATTAAATCGGGAATTTAAGGATGTGAAAACGCATGCACCAATTTGGCCTAAAAAATGGTCATTTTCGAGGGGTGACTTTTCCTTATAAGAGCTAATTTTCGCAACGGATTAATAAACAATGCCCTTACGTGAGATGTTATGTGAAAAAAATTTAGTCCTGTGTGCAAAAGGACACCCGCAATATCGATTCAAAGTTCCAAATAGGACTATTTTCAAGTGCATAAAAAGGATATAAGGGATGATTTGTTTCTTGAAAATTAGGTAGAATATTTTAGACTAAATCATCCTTAATAGTATTGCATAAAAATAGTTACCATTTATTGGCTAGATCCTTGGAAAATTAAATCGGGAATTTAAGGATGTGAAAACGCATGCACCAATTTGGCCTAAAAAATGGTCATTTTCGAGGGGTGACTTTTCCTTATAAGAGCTAATTTTCGCAACGGATTAATAAACAATGCCCTTACGTGAGATGTTATGTGAAAAAAATTTAGTCCTGTGTGCAAAAGGACACCCGCAATATCGATTCAAAGTTCCAAATAGGACTATTTTCAAGTGCATAAAAAGGATATAAGGGATGATTTGTTTCTTGAAAATTAGGTAGAATATTTTAGACTAAATCATCCTTAATAGTATTGCATAAAAATAGTTACCATTTATTGGCTAGATCCTTGGAAAATTAAATCGGGAATTTAAGGATGTGAAAACGCATGCACCAATTTGGCCTAAAAAATGGTCATTTTCGAGGGGTGACTTTTCCTTATAAGAGCTAATTTTCGCAACGGATTATTAAACAATGCCCTTACGTGAGATGTTATGTGAAAAAAATTTAGTCCTGTGTGCAAAAGGACACCCGCAATATCGATTCAAAGTTCCAAATAGGACTATTTTCAAGTGCATAAAAAGGATATAAGGGATGATTTGTTTCTTGAAAATTAGGTAGAATATTGTAGACTAAATCATCCTTAATAGTATTGCATAAAAATAGTTACCATTTATTGGCTAGATCCTTGGAAAATTAAAGCGGGAATTTAAGGATGTGAAAACGCATGCACCAATTTGGCCTAAAAAATGGTAATTTTCGAGGGGTGACTTTTCCTTATAAGAGCTAATTTTCGCAACGGATTAATAAACAATGCCCTTACGTGAGATGTTATGTGAAAAAATTTTAGTCCTGTGTGCAAAAGGACACCCGCAATATCGATTCAAAGTTCCAAATAGGACTATTTTCAAGTGCATAAAAAGGATATAAGGGATGATTTGTTTCTTGAAAATTAGGTAGAATATTTTAGACTAAATCATCCTTAATAGTATTGCATAAAAATAGTTACCATTTATTGGCTAGATCCTTGGAAAATTAAATCGGGAATTTAAGGAGGTGAAAACGCATGCACCAATTTGGCCTAAAAAATGGTCATTTTCGAGGGGTGACTTTTCCTTATAAGAGCTAATTTTCACTACGTTTTATAATTCATGACCTTCCGAGAGTTTTAATATGAAATTGTTATTGTCTTGTGTGAAATAGATACCCTAATTATCATTACAATGGCTTCTGTTTTTAATTATCCCGTGATGTCATGACTTGTGGTTGGAGTTATTCTTATGATATTCGTAAAATTTATGTAACCCTCCCAGGGGCTTATATTTGCGAATGATTTGATTAGATTCTACTTTACATAATTTCTTTCCAATAGGTATTATATTTATCTGTCATTATATAGTAAAACCTTAGAAAATATCTGGAAAATTGTCAGAACGTACTTACATGTAACTTTATATAAACATTGCATCTATTCCCACAATTTCACAATACATATTACCAGTTTCACATTTATTTGATTTGATTTCGATTTTATAATTTTGAAAAGCGACACTAACCATCAAATTAAACACTCCAAACGTCAAAATTAAACTATATTTAGATTAAGTAAATTGTTCAGCAATTTTAAATAGGAAATATTTTTAGCAAACCTATTAAGTTTGTAGCGCCATCTATGCTCGAAAGAGTAAGCTAAGAGCATTTATTTTCACTTGATTCAACTTAAGTTTGATGCGACATCTGTGTTGCAAAAAGGTGAACTTATAGCTTCCAAAGAAATTCGAAACGCTATTTGGCAATAAACTGCAACTATTTCGGCAGAAAACAATATGTACCTTGAAAAAAAATTGATGAATGAACTACTAATGATTGTTAATTTTGATTTCCTGGAAAAAATTATTAAAAATGTTTTGCTCGAACGATTTTCTACGAATTTTCCAGAAATATTATAACCTTAGTTAGTTCATGTTTCGTTTGGAAAAGTTGTTGAAAAACCTAGCGACATTTTAAAATCTTTCATTATCATTTTGAAAAAAACATTTTATATTTTCATTTAATTTTTCATAAAATGTAAATGTTTATATCGAAAACTACGATTAAAGTAATTAGACAATTCTAATGTTTTTCGATAGATCCAAACATTTTCATAAAATCAACAAATAATCAATTTTTGAAAAAGAGAGGAAAAAAATTTTCATCTTCAACTCTTTCGAAACTTTCGTTACATCAATCAATGGAGTATTTCAAGTGCTATCGTCAGCTTTCGATTGAAAGATTACGTGAAAATTGATAATGTGGGAAAATGAGCCAAACTTGACCAATTTTAGAGAATTTTTCCGGTTTCGGCCATAAAATTTTCCTAGAAAATTTAACTGAATTATATCATTTATAGGCTTCTCAGGCGAAAATTTGAGGTCCTTTTCCTTTTTTTTCGTCGAATTTTTATCCATGCGAAATTGAATGACGACATAAAACAAATGATCAAAAACAAAAATGAAAAATACATAGTATCACCGATTAATCGATTAATCAACAATTAATCAATTTCAACCACGAAAGGTTGGAATAATTCGATCGAATATTTCGACCAAGGAAAACCTTGAAACAAGGATAAATACTAAATAGTGATATTATAAGCTTCTAGGAATATAAATCAAGTAAAATATTTAAAAAAAAATTCCTTGGTTCAAAAGAGATTCGAACCCGGGACCCCCGGCTTTAACCGCTGTGACCATGATTATTCGGCCATATGAAATTATATATCAACATGTCGTTAAATTTTGTATATAAACAATTCTAAAGGGATTTGAAGAAATTTAAAAAAAAAAATTGCTCAAAAAAATTTAAATTTCCTGAAAATATTTGAACCTTAGCTACTCCGTGTTACGTCCGGAAAAGTTGTCGAAAAACATGAAAATATTTTAATGTCCTTCCCCACTTATTTCGATGTTTAAGATTCTTATTAACCGATAATGATTTGTAAATACAATGGAATTTTTGCCAAGTTAAACTATGGACAAATACTTTTGTACTTTATTGTAATCAAATATTATTGTTTTGGTATTTTGATAGTAAAATGAAGAAATAGGAATCCAAAGGATTTATCGTAAATTCCAAAATAGTATTACATCTTATCAAACATTCCATTTGGGTACAATAACAATTGCAATATCCGAAGACATTGAACATTGAACGAATATGGTGCATCACTGGTTGCATAAGCACAATATTTAATAAATTTTTCGGTGTCATTTTGGGGTTGGTTTTCTTTATACAGGATTTTTTTCTAGGATACATCTTGAAGAATGCTTATTGGTGAATTAGTCAGTGAGAAAATTTTTGTCCTGTTGTCCAAGGATCAACTACAACTGCATCCCAAATTTTCTAAAAGAACAATTTTCAAATGTAGAAAAAGAAAATGAGAAATGGTTTTATTCATTCAAAACTAATAATTATCCTTTAATGGTATTATATTGACATTAATTAAGAAACTATGGTAGCTTCTGGAAAAATTAAGGATAAATATGCGTTGATTTTAACCGAAAAAAGGACGTCAAAGGATTTGTTTTCCGAAGAAGTCGAAATTGCTTTGTTCAGAGAAAAAAAAATCCCGACTTTCATAAATCAACAATTCCATCCCAAGCTGCAAAACGGAAAAATTTCAACTGCAATAAAGGATAACAAGGACTAGTCTTAAACTTTTAATACTTATAATTTTCATTTAATACACCTTTTTCAAGTGTACTAAATTAAAATCAATTCAATAATAAAGATAGCTTTGCGTATATTTTAACCGAAAAAAGGACGATTTAAGGGGGTTGGATTATGATAGAATATTTACTGGCCAATTTCTTGAAGATGAATGTTTTCTGAGGCATTCAGGGGAAATTTTTCAGTATTCAAAAGATCAACCCCAATATTCTACCTTAAACTTGCAAAAAAGACAAGTTTCAAATACAAAAAAGAATAAAAAAAAATTCTTTAAAGGATTATATTTTATAATCGTTTAAAAGTTTATTCAGAAGATATATATAGAAGATAAATATTCCAAAAGGTTATCCATTCAAATAAATTCTAAACTTTCCTTTGCTAACTATACGGAGTTCGACTAAAAGTACAACCCAATGTTATCCTTATAGAATCAATCGAAACAACCCTGTATTATATACGTGAGAAATCAACCCTAACTTGCAACGAAAATAACAGGACTTGTTTCACCCTTAAACGTTAGTTTTCCCTTTAAAAACAACAGATAGAGTGACCTGTTCCAATTTCACCGAACATACAATGACATAATCCACTTTCTCTGTTGGAAAATTGCATGAAAACTTTTTACCATGGAAAAACTTTTGGGTGAAATTTCACATATCTGTGTCAAACTAATTTTTGATTTTTATAAGATACCTAATTTTATTACCAAGTCTAAGAACAAATATCAAATTTTTCATTGTAGTTTAACAATATATAAAATATGTTATAGTCTGAACAAAATTTTAAACAAACTATTTATGATGTTTACCCAGATACGTTTTTCGATTGCCAAGCAACCTTCCTCAATGGCCATCAAGTAGTAATAGATTTCTGTTTATGACTGATCTCATAGCAAATATAGAGAAATACAATACTTGATGACTTCTGATGAAGATAGCTTGACAATCGAAATACGTGTCTGGGCAATATGTCACAAATATTTTTTTAGAACTATTATTGAAATTCAAGTAAAATTTTTTAATTTTTGCCAACTATATTTCATAAAGTACCATTATTTCCTTGTGACTCATTAATACTAAATGATCACTAATGAAGCATGCTTAACAATCGAAATACGTATACTAAATATATTTTATATATTGTTAACAAAGAAATAAAAAAAAAAATATATTAAAACATGATAGCAAAAGATCTTTACTGTCGTTATCCGGAAAATTCTACCATAGATTTCTTGAAATGGCTAGGCCTTCATTTTTATTGTACAATATTTGGTCCTGTTTTGAGAAGTAAAAAACAAAGGGAAGTAAAAACATAGAGTTTTCAAATAATTCATTCACTTATTATGTTTGGGACACCTAAGAGATTAAGACCGGCCCTGCCGGTAAAAATCAGGGGCTCTAATTTTAAACACTAATAATTTGGTACCATATTTGGCGTGAATTAAAAATTTGAACAAGTTCCAATAGCTTTAACAAATTGTTTTTAAATTTAAATATTGAATTTTTGTATTCCAGAAATTTGTATATGAGATTATTTGTATGTCGAGTCAGAAGAGGGGAGGTGTGTGGGGGGGGTGCATTCATAGGTAGTTTTTTGTGAATCAAAAAATTTTTTTACACAATTCTTATACTAACAGTTTTGTTTATTCTTTCTCTCAAAAATTATAAGTCGATTTGTGCTTTGAGCTTTTGAATGATTCAGCAAGTCAAGAGATGGCGTCACCTACATGTCAAATGATTGTGTTTTGTTTTGGTTGAACCCGACTTGTAGTGGCCTCTGACGGCCAATCGTGGCGATTTTCTTATTGGAAAAGCTCACTTAATTTTATGTAAATTTAATGAGCTTTGTAAGCTTTATTTAATTACAACATTTTTGTTATACTTTCCAACGAATATCCTTCAAAGTCCTTCTCTTAATTGCATTAAAACTTTTTTTCCTGCAGGTAATTTAAATTGCAACAACTCCCATCCTTCTCCCGGCGTATTATTTTTCCAAAGCTTAAAAGCTTTGGTGAGTGCTTGTTTTTCATTTTCGCCAAGAACTTGTTATACACTTAAAGTAAATGGGCGTTAGAAGTTTACGTGGTGGCAAAGATAAAAATGATATTATTTTTATTGAGTAACTGTAGCTTGTGTGAATGGAAGAGGGATGACAAAACGGGACAATGCGGGATCGGGTGGGAAGGGATGTTCGGGCATTGTGATTTTCGAGGACGCGTCGGGAGTTGAATGAAAGAGGGTGTTAAAAGAATTGTATTGTACAAAAGTAGTCGCATTTGGTGGGGGTTATCGGAGAGGGGGAGAACCCAGTTAGCCGACCTCTTCCTGTGGGATGAGGACAAGATGTAAGAGTCGTTAAGAACACAATGCTAACAGTCCGATTTAGAGATATATGACATCATAATGATAAAACTAAAAAAAAAAGAAAGTTGGAACGGTTTTTTGTTGAATTTTTGACAAAAAATTGCAATATTAAATTTTGAATCAATTTTAGGAGCAATTTACTGTAGGGTTCTTTGTTTTTTCTTATTAATTTACTCAAATTTTTGGCAAAAAATCAAAAATTTTGTATCAAATTTTTAATTTTTTATTGCACTACATCTTCATTCTTAAGTTGTTATGGTACTATCAGAAAAAAGTTTTTGAAATTTTGAGAAAAAAAATCACTTATGAAAAGTTTAAATTTGCAATCGCCGGGTGGCATATGGAAAAGTTAACGATTAAGTATCATCTTGGTAGAAGATACAAATCCATACAGTTTACACCAAAATAAGAAGAAAACTATATGATGCTCTAAATAAAATCACTAATATTTGAAAATATTGTTACCAGATGCCGAAATTTATTATATTACGTTTTACATATGATAATTTCAACGTAACTTTCGAGTGGGGCCATCTTTTATCAAACGGCGGAAATTTATATATTCTCCTAAAAACTGGCTTATCAATCCATGGGCTGTTAACTCTCAAAGACAAGACAAGAATAGCCAGACTGGATTAGATAATTGTGGAATAGCAGTATACAGTGTTTGTTGCAGGTAGAAAGAGATAGAAATTCCGAAATTCAAAGTTAAGAAATTCTAGGTAAAACATTGTCTTCACAAACCGGTTTTTATAAATCGATTCCTATAACATAATAGGTACATGCAAAGATTCATCCTTTTGAGGAAAAAATAAAACATCCCCCGTCCCCTTCAATGTTTGGGGGTATTCATCAGCTCAATTTATATCGAACAATTATACCATAAAATCATAGACATAACTTTTATTTGGATCAAAAGTTAGCATAGAGGAGGAAAAGACAAGTAAGGGGCCATCCATAAATTACATCACACAAATTTTACAGTTTTTGTGGAAGGTGATCACATTATTGTAACCTCCGCCCTCTTGGTGTGACATTATATATTTGTCAATTTTATAATAAGAAATAATTGAAATCACAGAAAAATATTTTAAATTTTAACAAGTGACGTCATAAAGCTTTTGATCCGTCTTAAGCCCTTGTCAAACGATGCTACATACTATTTGCTGACTCCCCCCCTCGAATTCAATGGATGGCCCCTTATTATCGTTTGAAATCTTATTGTCAAACTGTTTTCTTTCTAGTGTTGTCATTTTATTATTGTGGCGATATCTTCAATTTAAATAACTAGAGTCATCTTTTTGGAAAAGAAATAAATTCTCCCCACCCCATCCTTCTCAAGTGCTGGGTACCACTAGTTAATATAATTGGAGGAAACAAAAAGTAGGCAAAGGACACCCTTATTTTCAATCTCCTTCAATTTCGTTGAAATTAATTGAACTACTTTTAAAATTTTTTGATCTGATTTTTGGAGATTTTTGAATTTTAAAACATGATTAATTAACATATTTCATTATAAGATCTGAAAAAAAATTGTCGGTTTTTTTGCGCTATCCTACTATAAAGTTTATATCATCCCTTAGAGTAAATCAAAAGTAATATTAGGTAAATAATACAACGTAAAAGAAGCCTACTGGTGGCCGAGTGGTCAAGGTGACCACTCTGAAACTGGCAGATGTTGGGTTCGAATCTCATAACAAGCAAATTATAGGTATTTCTCGATTTTTTTTAACCCTAGAGTCGCTAATGATATGAGTAGTTATAAACGATGGTAAATAAAAAAAAATTTTGAACCATGAGTGTAGTCCAGTACATGGAGACGATAGGGTGGGGTGCATTGATTTCTTTTCTCCAAAGATGACTCTAGTTATTTAAATTGAAGATATTGTCATTATAATAAAATGACAACACTAGAAAGAAATCACTTTTACAATAAGATTTCAAATGATAATAAGGGGCCATCCATTGAATTCGAGGGAGGGGGAGTACGTCAATGAAATGTAACATCGTATGACAAAGGCTAGGGACGGATCAAAAGCTCATAAAAATAAAATGACAACACTGGAAAGAAAACACTTTTAGAATAAGAATTCAAACGAAAATAAGGGGCCATCCATTGATTTCCAATTTGTATCAGATTTTTGTGACGTTTCAATTTTTGGAGAATTTTTTTGTCCGTTTAGCATTTACCGTGTGGAAAGTTAGAGAAAATTGTCTATTAAACAAAGCACTTGAGAATAAATTAAATTAATTGGGACGAGAGATAGGAATGGGGGAAATATCTAAAAGCTATCAAGGGGCAAAGTGGTGGAAAAACACGAAAAGTGACAGTTTATTTATGGAAGATTTTTGTCATGGAAAATCGATGAAACGAAGCGCAAATTCATTACACTTAACGAAGGTCTCGCAAATAATATGGGAAAGTATGGGAATATGGGATGCAGAGAGAGCATTTTATTTGTTCGTGAAACAGGAAAAGAAGCAATAAAACAGCGATGAAAAAATTCTCCATAATTTATTCATGAAATATTTTCCTGTAAAGAAAAGCCTTTCCATATCTACATGTATAGAAGATAGAGAACGCAATGAAGAATTTTCCATTTTCTTAGAAGTTTCCTTTGAGAGTGCGGCGAGTTTTTCCTTTTATATTTTAATAATTGAAGTTTTCCTGTTTTAATTTTCTTCTTCTTGCGCACTCAATGTTCGTGTATCGTCCGGAAAACTCGCGGTGTATTTATAAAATAATACATACACATAAATTATGTTTACGGCAGGCGGTGTTCAGGGGTGGGGAAGACGAGAAGTGTGGGGTGGGGGGCCGACGTCATTTCAACCCGATAACAATTGAAGAGATTTGAGGTGGTTGCACGGCGGAAAATTCTCTGGAAAAACTGGCATTGTTCAGGGTGTCGCGGCCAAGGTAGCGAATTTTCACGTCGGCGAAATTTCCAGCGATTTTCGCACGTGGATTTGGATCGTCCAGCGCATGGCCACGTCGTCGTTTTTCGGAAACGTTCGGT
Source organism: Sisyra terminalis (assembly GCA_958496175.1). Lineage (NCBI taxonomy): Eukaryota > Metazoa > Arthropoda > Insecta > Neuroptera > Sisyridae > Sisyra > Sisyra terminalis. Next base: position 2,404,827 of record OY292280.1, read on the forward strand.
GAAAGTTTTTCCAAAGTTTTCCCACTCACATATGATCCAAATGACACTTGCAACTTTCACCTATAACAAAAAATTACCATTAACACAATGATACAAAATTTTTTGGTACAAAAAATGAGACAAATTTTTTGTACCAAAATTTTTTTCAAAAAAAGAAATTATAAATTTATAAGAACGCATTTTCTTTGCTCCGTGATTCTTTTCCTCGAAACCTAATATTGGCTGTTGTGCATGAAATTTTAGGGGATGGGCATATGGGGTGAGTTGACTGGCTATTAACTAAAAATCAATAAAAAGTACGAGTTCTCTGCAATGGCATCGACCATCTTTATTTTTCCCCTTTTTATACCACCCTCGAAGTGAGTGACGAAACTCCCTCGAAAAGGGGATTCCCGGCATATCATCCCTTCGTTCCCGGACAACCGCCCGCCCGCCCGCGCCTCTGCGCCCCCTCGACAACAAATCTATCTACATAATATTTACATCTCCATTTTATTGTCGAGCTAGCAGACAGCGTTTCGATTTTTTTTTCTTTGCTTCTTTCTTTATTTCATCATTATTCTTAATTTTTTCATCCCATTTCGTAGCCACCCCCGCGCACCCCATCACCACCATTTTCCTTTTTGCAATTTTCATTTTTCCCCATTAACGAAATTAATTACAACCCCCACACATTTGTCAGCCATTTTTCTTCTCATTTATAGCACAATCATTTCGTGTTTAAAACTCATTTTCTTTATTTTACCAATAAATATTACTACTTACAATCACATCCCTTAAACATTTATGTTCTCATTAAAAAATTACAAAACTTATAAACTTAGCCTATTTCCTTACCCCAAATCATCCAACTTCGCGTCTTAATAATTACTTAAACGTTTAACTTCCAAACTCTTCTTTTCCAACTATTTACCCCACATACATTTCCCACCCTTAACCTAGAAATTTTTGATTTTCCCAAAAATTTAATTTCACATCAATATCTCAATAATAAGAAAAAATATCCCAAATTCTTAGAACCAATAAAATTAGTTTGACACTTCTAAAAAACGGATAATCATTTTGAGCGAGACTCAAATGTCAATATGATAATAACAATGAATAAATTTACATGTAAATATATTACACTTTCCTCAAACAAATACTAAAAAATATTTTTTGTACATAAATTATATGCAAAGCACTGAAGTGACCGATTAAAAGTGGTAACTATCCAAAGATTATCAAAAACCAATTTTTGAATCATAAGAACAAGACATGAAGTATAATTGAAAAGATAATTATGAAAAGAAAGGAAATAATTCCCCTAAACATTATTACATAATCTAAGGATATTTTTCAAACTATATTCAATAAATAAATGTCTAAAATATTCGATGATTTTTTAAAGAAATTATCCATAAAAGGAAAGGATGGAAGTTTCGATTAAAAGGATCCGAAAATACCGAAAAAATAAACCAAATTGACACCAAAATAATTGTAAAACCCGAACACATATCCTGTCAAGCAATCAAATCCTTACCTTCACAGGATATTACGCAATTTTATATCATTTTAAAACTATTTTAAGGATGCAATACATACTTTCTATGAAGAAATATCGTAATTTCCGGAAAAACAGGACACTTTTTGAAAAAAATACTTGAATATTGATCTTGAATAACTTTGAAAAAAGTAAATTTATCATTAATCCTTTAGGACCTTTTTGTTGAGCTTTTAATTTACTTAAGGAATAAAGAAAAATGCTCAACAAAAAATGAAAAATTGGGAATTTTTGTCAGGCTAACCGGTTGCTTATAATCGAAATTTGAACTTAGATCTGATTTTACTAATTGATATACTAATGTTTGAATTTTGTGACTAATAAACGATTTAATATTTAAAGCAATTTTTTATTTTTTATTTATATTTTTGTTGAAATCCAAATGTTCTACAAAAACGGTACCTTACCATTTTATGATAAATTTGCTTCTCTCAAAGTTATTCAAGGTTAAAATTGAAGTATTAGTAAAATTGGTTCCTTTTTTGCTCAAAGAATCTTTGATATAAAACATTTTTCAAGCGAATAATAAAACAACTTGTAGTAAAAGAAAACGAATTTTATATCCCCTTCAATTAAAAATAACTTTGAAAAAGGTAAATTTATCAAAAAATTGTCAAAGACCTTTTTTCTAAACCGTTTAATATCCATAAAGAATATTAAAAATTTACAAAAGAATACTCTACAAAAATAACAGAATGTAAATTTCCGTCGGATCAACCGTTTCCTATTAATCAAATTGATGTTTAGAGCCAATTTTTGTATATTCTTGAAGAAAATTAAATGCACTACAAAAATGGTTTCATAATTTTTTTTTCCTCTCAAAGTAAAAAATTGCTGAGAAAATTTTTTAAAAAAGAATTTAATTTTCATTAAAAATTTGTGAAAGAATGGTTTTAATAATGACCCTACAAAAAAGATCTCAAAATATTTTTGGATAAATTTGCTTCTCTCAAAATTATTATATAGTCAAAGTGCTATGGGACCATTTTTGTAGAGTATTTTATTAAACTAAAGAATGTGAACAAGTGAATATAAATTCGTTAATTAGTTACAATAATCAAACGATAAGAAACTAAATCGTATAATCAATGTTCAAGGCTCGATTATAAGAAAACGGTTAATCTGACAAAAATTTACAATTTGACCAGTTTTGTAGAACATTTAATTTTCTTTAAGAATATGTACTATTTATAACTTTGTTTTGGATTGAAAAACCGAAAATTGCAAAGATAGACCTCATAATATCAATATTGAAGTCTCAAATTTTATTTTTTATCCTGAATAATTTTTTTAAGGGGAATTCATTCAAATAATAAATTTTTCTTTATTGGAAAATTGAGCCTACCAATAGCTAAGTGGTCATGGTTTCAAAACTAGTAAAAATTTATGATATTTTCCGATTTATGGACTTTTATTCACCCTAGAGTCGCTTAAGATTTGGGTAGTAAAAGCAACGATTAATAATAATAAAAAAAATGGGTAATAAATTAATAAAACTATTAATTTGTAAGTTTATATTATCAAATGAGATTTGTTCATAATCCTGCACCAAAAAAGGATTTTATTAATTGTTATTTACCGACGCTTGTTAATTACTAAGGTCTTTTGTGACTCTAGGGTTGATTGAAGTCCTTAATCGAGAAAAACCAAAAATTCTTTCGATACGATTCAAACCCACCATCTATTAGTTTTGGAGAGGCCACCTTGACCACTCGGCCACCAGTAAGCTTCAAAAAAGTTTTCAGTATTGTATTTTTTTAATGGGAAAATTTTTACCCGGTCTTCTCACCCCAGAAAAGTAAATTGCCAATATAGAAGATTGTTTCAATAGTTAATAAATTTTAAGGGGAAAAAAAAATGGTGATCAAATGAGTCATCCTTTTTCACCACTCATCCCTTATTTCATTGCTGTTATTTTTAAAAGCGATTATTTTTCAAGAAGGGATTGATTAAGGTTCTTTGCAATTTTCATCTTCACGCTAATCACTCGTTTCCAAGGGTCGTGTCATCCCTTATCTAAAATTGCTTAAAACTCTCACCCCCACCCTCATCCCCCTCCACCACAGTTCCGCACTCGACATTCCTATTATATCGTACCGAAATGAATCCCACCGAAATCCCTTTTATCAAAATGAGAAAAAAAAGCTCATTATAAACTTAGCAAAAATTCTCGCAACTTTGAAAGCTTCAAGCCGATAATCTAGTCAGGCTTGAGGAAAGTAATGGGAGCTTGAGGTGAGAGCTTTCGTTTCAGTGGAACGTTTTGTTTTTCCCCCCGTAATGATGGAATGGCGGGAAATGGGATAATTAAAAATAATTGATAGTAATAAAACGATCATACTTATCAATAACGTTGATAATCAATCGCAGTTCAAATAACTTAGATTTTTTAATTAAAAGCTCCACGTCTGATACCGTTTAACCTCCTCCACCAACCCCAACACCCAATTAAAAAAAGCTCATTGGTTATTGCAATGCCACCTATACCACATTAAAAAAACATTTTTATCGAGCTTTTTAAAGCTTTGTCACACTCACTTCAAACCGCAAAACTTATCAATAAAAAGCTCGAAAGCTCGTAAAAATATCAATGAGAACTTCCAACACATCCGCGCCACTAAATTTCTTCAAACTTTCCAAAAAAGCTCGCACATAATGATTGATTAATTATAAGCTTTTTTTATATTTTTCCGGAATGTAAGAATGTGAGCTTTCATGGTGCTGGTTTTCGACTAAAATGAACAAAGTTAGCGGTTAATGTGTTGGCATTGAATTCATATATTCGGGAAGTAGAAATCGCCGCGGGTTGAGAACTACCTGAGACCAGGAAGGGGTTGATTTTGGCACCCCTATGTCCATTATATCGGACATTAACCGCGCCACGGATATACAATCTCGAAAATATCCACATACTTGTTTGACAGGATGTTTCCATTCAATTCGATCCAATCTCCTATCATCCCTTCCATCAATTATTAACGCAACTAAAAAAATCATCCCTTAAATAAATATTGCCACAAAAACTAGTTGTAAAAACTTTTTCATTTGGTTATAATTTTTACAAGAATATCAGAGTGAAATTTAAATATATTGACTGAGCTTTAAAGCTCTAACTTCATTTACTAAGTAGAATTTGTTTTTTCTTTCCACCCTCACAAAAATATTTAAAAGTATTTATGGAGGTGCAAAATTTCTATTTCATTGAAAAAAAACCACTGTACCACAAAATCTTCATCTAATAAAATATCCAAGCCAATTTTTTTCAGATATGTTCAAAAGTTATGTGATAAAATGAAACAAGGACAAAACAGAACATTTTCTTGTTTTTTTTTTCCTTTAACCTATCGGACTATCCCTTTCATTTACCTATTGTAAACGTATTTCGAGTTCTATAGCTAATGTCTGTTTTTTTCGAAAGTTATGTGATAAAATGAAACATGGACAAAACAGAACATTTTCTTGTTTTTTTTTTCCTTTAACCTATCGGACTATCCCTTTCATTTACCTATTGTAAACGTATTTCGAGTTCTATAGCCAATGTTTGTTTTTCCATGTTCTGTTTGGTCATCAGTTTTACAAATGAAATTAGGGAGAAATAATATCAAAATTTTGTTGCATTCATTAAAAAAATATTGCAAAATTCCAATTTTACACAAAAAATACCCCTTATACCAAAAAATCATCATCTTAAATATAATGTCCAAATCAAATATTCGATAGTAATATGGTAAAATAAAACAAGGACAAAACAGAACATTTTCTTGTTTTCTTATTTACCTCTCCGCCTAGCATCTTTTTTTGAATTCTCAGGCTTTAAAAGAGTTGATATACATATTTCGAACTCCATAACCGGTTTTCGAATTCCATCTACGAAATGTTCGAATCCCTAATAACCCTCAACGATCGTCTTCTTTTTTTCTTTCAGGATATCATTTCTGGAGAAGTGCCTTTTTCAAATTTTATCGAAAGCTCCAGCTTCATTAATTCAGTACAAATATTTTCTTTCTTTTCATTTATTTTGAAAGTGTTCCAAGTCATTTTTGAGAATTAAATTTTTAATATTTCCATAAACAATTGATTCAGTATTTTTTTTGGTCTTTTAAATGGAATTAGACCATTTGCAAAATAAATCGAAACCAAAGAAGCAATAAAATTGTACATTATGATTTTTTCTTGGTATGAAATTGTTTACTGACATAAAATCGACTTTTTTTCCAGGTGCCACCTGGTGGTAAGAAAATGCAAAAAAATAAGGAAATAATTTTTAATCGCTTGGAAAAACACGTGTTTCGATAATATTTTTTTTTACGTGATAAAAACTTGGTCATAAGCATAATAGATTTACCCCCTTTGGGTTCTTTTTTATACCCAAAAGGGAGTACAAAGGTAAAAATTGATGATTGTTCTATGTTTTTTTTGGAAACTTTAATACTAAATTACGGTGAATAGAGGACGATACAATTCAACTAAAAAACTGTTTAATTTTTTCCTCCATTTTTTTTCATAAATTAATAGTTGATAATAAAAGGGTTGAGAAAATTTCATCTCAAAATTGATTGTTAAGAAGTTTTATTTTGTTGTTGGAAAGTTTATATAAAAAGCTTAAAAGTCGTCAATTGATGAATGTAAATGAGTTGAAATATATGGAATTGATATAGAGGTACGCATCGTGGGGTTGGGTCGGGGCTGGGGGTGGTTATATTTGTACTAGTTTAAGTTTGAACGAGGCACCGCGACGGAGGGTTTCCCTTCGGATGGCCGGGAAAATGGATGGTTGTGTATGTGTTTTCTCGACGAAAGCAGGCGAAAGGATTGTCGACATAGTAGAACGATTATGAATGGGGTGGGGGAATTGATGGTGGGAGGGTGGTGAATGTGGGAGTTGATGTACGGCATCAAACAGGACTATGCAATTAAAAAGTTTAATATAGAAAATGATTTTTCTTTCTTGTAAATTTAATTTAACAGCGAAAGTTTTCTCAATAGTCATTTAAATGGGGCGAACTGAGAGGCGAATTTTCCTATCGAAAAAGATTGACAGTGCAGTGGGATTATTAACCCGGTTTTTTGCCGAGCGGGCTACTGGGAATTTTTCTGGAATGACTAACGGATGTGTTCGGCGTGGAAAATTTCGCGATGGAAAACGCGTTTATTGGTGCTGTGTGCCCGCTCTTTTTTCTGACCTTTTTCGTGATTAATTTTCCCCGGCGGGGGAAATTCGATTTTTCCATTCATCGCGTGATTGATACGATGAAAATCCAACCCCCACGAAATTGTCCTGTGAAAACTTTTTACTAATTAAAACTTTTCAGAAACCGATGGATGGAAAACTGATGGAAAAACTTAAAAGGAAAATATAGTCATTGTGTTTTTCTCAACAATATCAACCGGGAGAGAAAATGAAGTACCGAGTTAGTTAATCCGTCTTTGCTGAAAATCGCTCATTTTCCAATAGACGTGAATATTTTTCATTGGTGGTTTTTCCGTGGAAAATCATATGGAAAACTATGCGAAAACTATTGAAAAAAATTGTTGCGACACGTCCGTGGAACGCTTGAGTGATTCTGATGAAAATTGAAGGTGAAAATTTCTTTAATTTCGTGGAAATTCAGGAGACCTATATAGGAGTATATATATACATTATTTAAAAGCTCCCGGTTTTTCCAACGGTGAGTTTTTCCGAACTGAGTGGGAGAGTGGGAAGCGTCCCTGTTTCAGACTCAAAACGATGGTTGGTTTGGTTTCACTCCCAGCCATCCTTAAAAGAAAAACGGGAATCGGCGACTGGGGGTTGGTGTGGGGAATAAAAAAGGACGATGACTGTGTAAGAGGGACGTTTGTGTCGGTGGAAGAAGAGAAAAGCGGCCACTTTTCTTTTACAAACGACTAGAAATAAAGATAAGAGAAAAACAGCAGAGGAAAATGTTTCTTCTCGTTGTCGGAAAAACTACGTCTACCCCACCCCCTCACTCATTGCACCCTCCACAGAATTCGAGCATCTCCTTCCATCTCAATACTGTCGTATATTTTTTTTTCACATCAAACCCACAGTCTTCCATTTTTTCTTACGTTCATCCCCCTGAAGAAAAATCAAATAAAGCAATTGGGAATTCGAGCGTTGGAATTGGTAGCGACGGGTTTTCCAGGACACATCGCAAGCTTTTTTTCCCCCGGTTGCGATGGGCGACTTGACGGGGGGGTGGTGGATTGTGGGGGTGGGTTTTTCAGTTGTCTCTGTACGTTCCCTTGATTCTTATCATTTAAATAAAACGGTCTTTCATGTAAACGTAAAGCATTTCATTAAAAAAGACAGTGTAATGCCATAAAAAGCTCTACCTACTTAACGGCAAAAATTTATTATGCCCTTCTTTTGTGTCAAGCGACAAACAAATTATATGTAGGTAACGGCTATGGGGATGATTGTAAATGGGGGATGTCATTTGCATAATGTTGATCGAAATGTTTCGGGAATGAAAAGGGAACGGAAAAATGACGTTTTCACTATTTAAAAATAGGACAAATATACACGTTCATCCCTCGGATATTGCAACCCTTAAAACAAACTATACAGCTTTCACATCGAGTTTTACTCACTTAAATAAACATTAGAGGAAAATTTTCATTTTCTGCCATCAATATCAAATGATAAAATTCATTAGTTTATACACAAAGGGGTGAAAATTTAAGGGTGTTTTTTTTTCATCAAAAGATTTCCATCTCGGTGAATATTGATTGGAAATGGAATTATCATATTTTTTCCACATATTTCATACTCAAAAACACATTACAATCGATAAAAATTTAATCAAAAATTAAGGGTTGAAATTTTTGTTTTTAATTTTTGTTAAGAAAAAAAAACCAAAATGATAACATATTTGAACTGTTTTTGTTAGGGTAGAACATGTTGGAGGGTTGAAAACCGGTGACAATCAAAAAATTGTTATGCCTAGATAAAATATGGATGTAATTCGCGATTTTGAGGATAAGAATTATGGGGGTTGTGGGGTGAAAATATACAAACATATCAATTCGAATTGAATCAAATAACGGCAGATGTGCACGAAAAAATCGTTTTGCCTTCAAACGGAAATCTCAAATGTCCACCCCATTGGGCTCTGGATCATTTGCATACCGGCATGACCAGTTCTTTCCCATGACCGAGGGTTGAGTCTCAGGTAGGTCCCGAAACCGGACTTCTAAAAAAAAGCTTCAATAAAATCCATCCATTAATATCCCGTCGCACCCAAATGCCCGTCCAGAAAGCCCAACGGTCCAAACGGCCAGATCTATCCATTCAATTATTTCGCCCGGAAAAAAAACTAGGGTCAAAAAGGGTGCGCAATTAGCTTTGAACAACCTCGAAAAATTAAAAAATTTGACCCTTTCGTCTATTGACCTTTTGTTCGCATTTTTATTTTCGAGTGACCCTTTCTTTGCATTATTCGCGCAAATCATTTGCATACCGGTGTGACCACTTCTTAACGCGGCTCACAACAGGTCCCGAGCACAACGCAGGGAACACGGGACGCGGCCAACCTACCCTTATCCCTAAGGGTACGCACGCATTCAAATACCCTCATAATGCCGACTAAATCTTTCCACATATGCCTCAACTAAAACTATCAGCATCCCTCAAACCAATATAGTCTTAAAAGATCATTTTTTTTTAATTCAATTAAGGGTAGCTTTCATAATTCGACAAAAAAATTTACATCTTTCGAAAAACAACCCTTTATTAAAACCGAGGACTTTAAAACCAAGACTGGTCTGATTAATCATTGGGGGAAATTTTTAATTACTGATTTATTGGAAGAAAAAAAAACATTAATCGATTATTAATCGATAACTATTAAAAATTAAATATTAATTTTTAATTAATATCACACTTAATAATTTTCTTTTAAAAAAGATCTTTTTAAGACATAAATTCATAAATAAAGACATAAATTGTTTATTAGTTACAAAATTCGAACGATAATAAATCAAATCGAAAAATCAATGTTCCAGACTCGATTATAAGGTAACGGATCATCTTACGAAAATTTACTATTTGAGCTTTTTTATAGAATATTTAATTTTCTTTAAGAATACATGCTGTTTAATATTTTTAGAGTGATAGTTGAAAAGTTTTGAGAAAAAAAAGCGCTTTGGATTGAATCCAACCTCTTAATATCAAAATTAAGGGCTAAAAATTTTACAATTTTTTTTTTGTAATATTAAATAATATTTTTTATATATCTTTAAAAAAAACAGTTAATACTTTTGGCTCGGTCGAATCTATTTATTATTTATTCTCTTTCAGTGATTTCCGCAAAACCAAAATTAATTTTTTTAAAAATTAATTTTTGGGGATAATAATTAAATCAAGTACATTTATTAAATGTGATTTAACTAGTATCCGACCAAAACTAGTTTTTACGGCCGAAACCAAAACCGAATTTCGGCATCAGTCTCAGTTTCGGCCGAAACCGAAACCGAAATCGAAACTTCCATATAAGGTCATGTTTTCGTAGAAAAATTAATAATCATAATTAGTCAATCCTTACTTTTAAATCCTATAGGTATTTATAAATCATTTAGTCCCTAATATTTGAGCTAAGCATTAACATAACATTGATTTATTTTTTTTAGTCCAAAATCCTATGATTATAATCAATTTAACAAACAATGGACATTAATCGAGTGAATTAACATAGCATATTAATATAATTTCTTATTTAAAATAAATTATTAATGCTGAAATAAGGGATTGATTTGAAAGAAATGCACCTAATATTTCTTTATAATATTAATTACGAATAACATAAAATAATTAAAAAAAGTTACAAAACAAAATTAATTTTAATCTTATATGTTTAGGTACACAAAATAGAAAATACTCTTTCTTATATCATAAAAACAAAATAATTTCTTTTAATCTTTGATCAGTTTTCTTTCGAACAGAACAAAAAAATTTTAAATATAATATTTAACAAAATTTTAATAAAGTGATAGTTATCAGTATTCATAATTGAAGAATCAAATAAAAAGTGAAAATCAATAACTTTTTCACATTTTTATCTCACGAATTCAGTTTCGGTCTTGGTTGTAGTTTCGGCTTAACGATATTCGAAACCGAAACTTATTTTTTTGTCGAAACTAGGCCGAAACCGAAAGTTCGGTCTGTCACTAGATTTAACAAAAATTTGATAACGAAAAAAATATTTTAATGTCTCCATGAAAGTTCCTAGTAACCAACCATATTTATCACAGGTCAATTGTAAGCCCTTACAATAACAATATTATCAGAAGTATGGTGGCACTAACCCCACATAAATCGGTTTTTGTTGTAACGTGAAAAAGATGCGGAAAAAAACTAAAATATATCAGAAATTATTGTTTTCGTCTCTGTGATTAAATAATTAAAAATGAGAAATAATTGATATTTTCTAAAAAAAAATAGTATCAGCTCTTCAATTATACAGTAGCCCAACCTATTTACCAAAAACCGTACTAAAATATAGTACTGTAGTTGGAATGTTATGAGAAGTTGTAATGCACATACACCTCATATGCAAGCACCTACTAAGTTGCAGTAAAAAATCAAAAATTTATCTTAAAAAATTTAGCTGTGGAAACCAAAAATGGACAAATAATAATTTTTTTATGGAAGAAAAAAATATTAATCTCAAGTACTTTTGTTATATACTATTCCACTACATTTCCCGAGGACGGATAATATACCATTGCAGGTGGAATGTTATGAGGAGTATCGTTACACTCACACCACATAAAAAATTATGTTACAGTACAAAAAAAAAATGCACTTTCTTAGCTAAAATAGTAAAAATTAAATAAATACATTCTTAAAGAAAACATTTATTCAATACTACTACTTGTGCTTAAAAAAAACCAAAGTTGTACCCAAATACACATCAATTATGTACGCAAGTATTTGGGATGTTATGAGCCGTAAGTCGCATTCATAACACATAAGCTGTTCGTATTGTGGGATAAAAAAGTTGCGAAAAAAACACAAAATATTATAAAAATTCTCAGCCAAATTAATGAAATATGACAAATTTTTGATAATTTACTAAAGAAATTAATACTTTCATACCTCTAGTTAAAGTTCAGAATAGCTAACCACATTTACCAAACAGGCCAATTATATACCCATATAGTTACAATAATATGTGGAGTTATGTAGCACACACACCACATATACAATTTTATGTTGGCGCTAAAAATATTTGCAAAAAAATACATCAAAAAATAGAGAAATTTTTTTTTGGCAAATTTGAATTAAAAAAAAGAGCAATATCTAATACTTTCATAAAATGTTAAAATATTAAGACTGTTATTTTATTATAACAATACCATTACCTAAGACCAATCATATGCACTCGAATTTGGAATGCTACGAGCAATATTGCACTTATACCACATATGCAATTCTTGGTGTTGGGTATAAAAATTAGCGGAATAAAATCAAAAATATTTACAAAAATTGTTGTTTGATTTTTTGTTCGAAGGTATATCCTTTTTTCGGATTGATATGCTGTCTTTTATTTTTTTGTATTATAGTTTCTTCACTCTATACCTATTGTTTTGCAAGCCATTTAAAACTAACCAATAATAGACACAGTAAAATTAATTTTTAAATAGTATCGTTAGTATTTCATATTAATCTACCATCCTTTAAATAAATAATTACAAAATTTTTGTTGTAAGAAAATCGTAAGAAGCTGCATTTCGTTAACACCTCATATGTATAATGTGTGGTGAAAGGAAGTGAAGGTAGCAAAAAAACAAATTAAAGGAAAATTATTTTTTTCTTATCATTCAAAATAAAGAAATTCAATAGTTCGTAATTCATACTAACCCGCTATACTTCCAAAAACGCCGATTCTATACCCTTGTAGTTGGGATGATGTTATGAGGAGTTACAATACACATGCACCACACTTACAATTCACCTGTAAGTCGCTGTCGAAGTTAAACATATGTATGAAAAATTTTGGTTTTACTATGCCAAAATAAATAACAAATAAATAATAAATTTGTTATAAAACTAAAAAAATAAATTCTTCTATTACTTTATAACAATCTAACACATTTCTAATGACCGATAATAAACCATTGCTGGTGAAATGTTATGAGGAGTAATGATGTAGTCACACCACATATACAGCTTATGGGGTTGAATAAAAAAGTACGAAAAAAATTGTGTTTTCTTTGTCAAAACAGGAAAATTAAAAAAAAAAATCAAGAGAAAAAAAAAGGTTTATTACAATTATTTGTGTTAAAAATAGCAATTCAATATTTTTAATATTTTGGATTTTTGTGAGGAGAATGTAGCACACATTAAACATAAACTGCTCGTGTTGTGGGCTTAAAATTGTTGCAGAAAATAATCGAAAATATTGAAGAAAACTATAGGTTTTTTAAGCCCAAATAATAAAATTTGTCCAATTTTTATATACTCCAATAAAGAAAATATTGTTTGATGTAGCGCAGATATTGGTTATAGTAACCCACTACGATTACCAAACAGGCCAACCATATACCCTTACAATTATGATATTATGAGGAGTTATGTTGTACACACACCACATATGCAGTTTTTTTTTGACGCCAAAAATATCTGTTGAAATTAAAACAAAAAATGTATTGGTTTGAATGCAAATACTATTAAATCATCTTTCTACTGTAGTCACTTAACTCATGAGTTAAATTAAAGATAGTGGACCAAAAAAAAAAATATAAAAATTCTATTTTATGAGCCAATAAATAATAACTGGAAAATATTTCAATCCGTTATTTCACCCCCTTATTATTGAAAAAAAAAGTAATATAACGAGCTAAGGTATTTGTACTCCTTTTGTTTTCAAAAAAAGAAAAAAAAAATTGTACTCCTTTTGTTATAAAAAAAAGTAAAAATTTATCATTTTCAATTGAAACTTCTGGATATTTTTCACGAAAATTATCCAACGTTACTGCACTCTATTTTTGATTGTTATCGAAACTAAAAGAATACCCAAACCAAAGAAAATAGTTTGTCTACGAAATTAAAAAATATTGGCGTAAATCGGACCAATACATTCAATTGATCGAGCCAAAAACGGACAGACAGACAGACATTATATTTTGTTCAGATAAAGATTTGTAATAATAGTCGGAAGATTGAATATCTTGTAACCAAAAAACAATAAGAGACCTTTTTTGAATCTACAAGCATATTTTGTAGAACGCCAAACGTTCTACAAAAAAGGTCTCATTTTATTTTTTGATATTTTTTTTGGTCAAAAATTTGTCAAACATTAGACAGACTAGTATTAAGAAATTTTATATAAAACAAACATTTGTCGGTTTAATTAACTTTAATGATTTTTTGTAAATTTTTTGATTTTAGGTGGAACAATAAATGAAATTTATTTTAAAGAAAAAATTCCGAAAATAAAAGTCCCTCCCCAATAATTGTTGTGACGAGCCGCCACTGCAATCATTCCCATTCCAGCGAAAAAAAGACCGATTTTAAAGAGACGATTTAAGGTGGCCGGTTCCGCGGTGGTGGAACGGGATAGGACAGGAGTACGATCGGCAGTGGTGAGGGTGGTTTGGGGTGACAAGAACGTTGGCGAGTAGAACGAGGTCCAACACTCCGCGTTTATTCTGATTTTAAAGTAGACGAAGGAGTTCTTTCCTTTATTTTCCACCCTCATTCGTCCGATGCAAATTTATTTTCAACCCCTTGGCATCAACCCCATGCATTTCCCGCGAGTCCCGCATCACCAAGCGCGCATAGTGCCTTCTTCACTCATCCCGTCATATTCATCCCCCCCATCAAATTCGTTCGTGCCCATTTCTTTTTATCTTATATATACTTATATAACCACCCCCCAACCGTCCATTCCCTAGTGATCCCTTTTTTCTCTCCCGACGCAGCCCATCACTTTTTACTGGTAGCTCAATCTTTTTATATAAAGCGAAAACTTTCTTGGGATGCATAATGGGCTAAATGAAAAATTATCATAGCTTTGTGTTTTCCTTTCTCGTTGCGACCATTAGACTTTTCCATTTTCCATTTCGTTCCGGTTTTTGTAAAAACGACCGACTCGTAATTGCGACAGATTTTCATGAAAAATCGTTCTCTCATATTACGCTCGGGAAAATATTAGAATGCTTCGCATTGAAAAACGAGGTGAAGTGAGAGCACAAGTACGAAAAAAAAATGGTAAAATCATCCCTTAAAATTCACTTTGTGTGAATTATATTCTGAACAAGTTTTCCGCATTGAAAACACTCATTTTTCGTTAAACTGAATATGATGAAGCGATTACAACAGTTTTCCATATGGCAAATACAAAAAATTGATACCAAAAATATTTCCACTCCAAAAAAATCCTCCAAAACTTATATTAATAGTTAAGTCTACTCTGTAATTAGTCAAATTTTTTCAACCCTTATCTCCCTTATTCCATTACTAGCTGATCCCCTCGACTTCGTCTGCGTAACTTAGGTATAGACTATATTTTCTTTTTAAATTTACTATTTGTAGGGGTATATGAAATTTTTATTTTTCTTATTTCTTTTACGAAAATAAAAGTGATTCTTAAAAACACAATTTTGTCGACTTTAAAAAGACACATTTAATAAACTTTTGCTTAAAATAAAATATTTGTATGTAATGATCAATAAATTTCCAAAAAAATATTTAAAAATATCTAAAAAGAGTTTGTTCAATTGCGTATATCAACGGTAGGTATACCTACCGTGAACCAAATAATCCATAAATCAATCAGCATCGATACATAAATAAAAAATATCGTCAAGTTCAATAAAGTCGGTCTTAATTATAACTTAAAACAGTAGAAAGTTATCAAAATACTCGCGTCAAAATAACAGAAGATAAGGGTCTAGATTTTGAATATTAATAAAAATTCCTGTCACGATTCCCGAATGAACCATTTTTCCAAAACTATTACACTACTGGAATGTACATCACTACCGCGAAATTGAAATTTGTCCAATTGTACAAAACCCAGTTCCTCCAAAATCAAGTGTAACCATTATGTTGAAAAACCAACAAAAATTAAAAACCGCCTCTTTGGTAATCAGTATAAGAACCTACTACATAAACTTTCATACTAATTAAGTGAAATGACGTTATTTAAAATGTTGTCATTAAAATAATATAACAAAAACATAAATTTATTATTAGTTAATTATTTCTTTATTAATTACACTTATTAAATTTAAAATTTCGATTGTCGACTAACTCAAAATTTTCTCATACAAACTAAGGCACCCCGTTTCACTCTTTTAGGGTAGGAGTTTAAAAAAAAATCTTATCACATGCCTACTTCTTCTAAGGAATATACCGATATAATAAAATTTCATCAGGCAGAGGGGGCTTATAAATACACGATTTTATATATGCACGGTTTTAAAAACGTATTTACTTTAAGCTATATAACAATTACTATTACTAGATGATAAAATTCAGATCTCAGCTTTTATTTTTTTAAATAAGAAGACAATTCAGGTTGTTTAAGATCGGTTTTTTTAATTAATATTTTTACTATTCAATTAGCTACGTTTCGTTACGTATCGTAACTTCATCAGGCTTCTTAATTTCTTAATTTAAATACATTTTTATTTATTTATTGAATTAAAATTGAAAATATTTTATTTTTGTGAATCAAGAAGCCTGATGAAGTTATGATACGTAACGAAACGTGGCTAATTGAATAGTAAAAAAAGACAATTCATATTATTCAATATTAATTCAATTCATATTATTATAATTTTGAAATTTATGTATTATTGACATATTTTGTAGTTAGTTTATTTTTTTATAGAAGCCTGTTGAAGTTACAATACGTAACGAAACGTAGCTAGTTGAATAGTACAAAAATATTAAATAAAAAACCGATCTTATACAACCTGAATTGTCTTCTTATTTAAAAAAAATACTATTACTATTAATTTTTTACTTAATATTTCTTTACTGAGCGACTCTATGGGTCTATTTACGACAATTTGTATTATTATATTATTTATATCATCCCTTAATTTTTAGATCTAATAGACTTTTGCAATATAAACTTGAATTCAACCCCTCCCTCTTCCCTTGCCTCCCTCTTGCCAGCTTCAATTATTTGTTTATCCAAAATTTTTTTGACTATAACTTTGAAATCAATGCACAACTTACCACCTCATAAAATATCTTTCAATAAAATCTTTGGTGATACATAAAAAAACACAATTACATTTTGACCCCCCTCCCTCTTTTTCAGTTCAAAAATTTTGTCTCGAATTGTAAACTTCGGACCCAAATTAAAAAAAAATCTAAAGTTTTTTATCCTAATTATATTTAAAGTAAATTTAAAACAAAATTGAAACTCAATTCAATCGTTTCGATTTATTTAGGGGTTAAATCATCCCTTTCGCGTGACAAAGTGATCTTGTTGGCTTAAGGCTTTAATGTTTATGTGATACAAACATTTGTAGCGCGTCTATTGAAGAAATCTAAAACCTACGGAATAATTCCCCAACGAGCTACTCTATTTTTTAGAGTAGCATCCCTTCATCCCTTCTAAAAAAATTTTTTTCTAGAGCACAGTTGACTTTATTGATTATCAATTTCTTTCAAAACTTGTTTAGTATGGGAAAAAAAATTAGTGTTTTTTTATTTTTTTTTTTATTTTTTTTATCGCACATTACAAGCTGCTTATGTGCTTTGGGTGCATCATTCTCCTCATAAAAATCCAAATACGAGAGTAATTTATTGCTTCGTATTTGAATACAATTTTGGGGTACGTTTTAAAACAAGTAGTATTATTGATTTTTTTTTCTTTAAATGTATATTTTTTTATTATTAATATTTTTGCAAAAAAATTGTATATTTTTATCGAAACGATTTTGTCCCACATCACGACTCTTTTATGTGGTGTAAGAGCAACAATACCCCTCATAAAATTTCACCTGCAATGGTATATTATCTGCCCTTGGGAAATAAGTTAGATTATTGCAAAATAAAAATAATAAAATTCCATAATTTTTTTGCTTTTATAACGAGTTAATTGTTAGTACACTTTATGAAAGAAAAAAAATATATTTTTCATATAAAATTTTAATTTTTGTTTAACTTACGAGATAAACTGCATATGTGGTGCGTGTGTAATTTAACTACTCATAACATCCTAACTACAAAGCAAAATAAGTTGGATTTCTTTATAATACAAGTATTAGTAAATAAAATACAATTTTATGAAAAACTAATTTTTTCTTTATTTTGATTGCTTCTCCACAGAAAAGCAAACAATCATTTTTGGACTTCAATTTATTTTTCTCCGCAGATTTTTATTGCAGCGATATGTGGCTTATGTGCAACATAACTCCTCATAATTTCTTAAATGTGGGGGTTTATGATTTTCCCTTGGTTGTGGGGTTACTAGGCACTATAACTAGAAGCATTATATGTTACTTTTTTAAACAATCAATGTAAAGTTTGTCAAATTTCATTAGTTAGATATTTTTTTTTAAATTTTGGATTTGTTCCGTATTTATTTTTAATGTACGCCATAAACTGCTAATGTGTTATGAGTGCAACATATTCCTCATAACATCCTTACTATATGCCATATGTAAGATTTAATTTTGGCTAAATTTTTTTTTTAAATGGAAGTATTAGTATATAAAAAATTAATTAATAAGTGTTTTTTTTTTATTTTAATTATTTCTACTCAGAAAAGCGAACAATAGTTATTGTTTTTTTCCACAGTTTTTTATCGCTACAATAAAAACCTGCATATGTGGTTATGTGCAACATAACTCCTCATAACTTTTTAAATGTAAGGGCTTATGATTTACCTATGGTAAACGTAATAGGTTATTATAAACTATAACTAGGGGCATTCAATTATTATTTTCCTTAACAATTCATATAAAATTTGCCATATTTCTTTATTTAGGCAATTTTTTTTTTAAAATTTGGATTTGTTCCGCAATTATTTTTATCATACATTACAAGCTGCTAATGTGTTATGAGTGCAACATATTCCTCATAACATTCCAAATTTAGATGATTACATGATTGATGTGCTTTTGGTAAAAAATTTGGATAAATTTTTATCCCAAGTAGTAGATTTAATTTTTTTCACATATAACGTACCTACTCTTTTTTCATAATTTCTGTTTTGACACAAAAAATGCAAACTTTTTGGCGTCAAGTGTTTGTTCTACAACAAAATTATTTTATGTGAGGTAGTGCTACAATACTCCTCATAAAATTTTACCTTCAATGGTATATTATTCGTCTTTGGATATATGTATATTATCCGTCGAAATATTTCGACAGAATAGTAGTAGAAAAATTTCATTTTTTTTTTCTTTTATAAAGAATACATTATTTGGCCATTGAAATATTTTGGAATAGTTAAAGAATAATTTTAGATATAAAATTTGAATATTTACTATAACTTACAGGATAATCTGCATTTGAGGTGCATGTGCATTGTAACTTCTCATAATATCCCTACTACATGGTTATATATTTGAGACAAATTTTGACAAGTAGGTTGGATTTCTTAGTAATACAAGCATTAGTGCAACAAATACTATTTTCTGAAATAATTTTTTTTCTGAATTTTGATGTGAAACATCTATAGGCGCAGGGTAAACTGGATCGTTTGCGTGGTGATCAAAGAGAGATGGCGATCGCTCGCAACGCGTGGCGATATAATATGGATATACAGTCTACATGTAGTAGTGTGTACAATACGGCGACGCGTTGCCATGCGCAAACGACGTGCGACTCCCTTCTCACTCGACTCGCTGGTTTTGTTCAGTCTTGTTTACTAAAGTTACATAACCTATGTTTTATTTGAAAAAATGAACAATAAAATATGTCAGACAGTGATAATTCAGAAAATGAAAGTGAACATCCTCTTGCAAAGAAAGTAAGAATACACTATGACGCATTACCAAGTCATCAGTAATTATATTTTTCAAGCGTCAAGAAGTAAAATCAACTCTCTTGGTAGATTGAAATTAATCCATTTTTTATTGTATATATTATTTTGTTTTAATTAAATCAATTAATTATTGAGTTAAGTTTCGTTTCAAAATTAAATAACGACTGACAAAATTGTATTTGTAAACCAGCTGATAGCAAGTAGTACACGAATGTTTTTATTTTTATTTGTCATAAATGTAAACTTCTAAAAAATATTTAATTAATTAATTTTCTAATCATGGTGGTTTTCTAATCTTGTCTTTAATGCATATTACTTGTACAAACTTGATGTTTCACATCTACCAGGCGTCCCGTGACGGCTCACATTTTTTTTCTTCACAGGAAAGTGATCTACAATTTTGGGATACAGTTAATTTTTTTCATTTTTTCACGTAAAAAATAAAAACTGCTTATATGGTGTTTGTACAATAATGTAATTGTAAGGGTGTAAGAATGGAGGGTGGTATATATGGTAGATCAGTTTGCAATAACAAAGGAAGATTCAAGTATGATTTCTTGAATAAGTTTTCTAAAATTTATTAATTTTCAATTCTTTACCACAAAGAAATAAACATTCTTTTTATTTTTTTTTAGAACTATTTATATAGTGGATCACATGCTGCTTATGTGTTATGAGTGCAACATATTCCTCATAACATCCCAAAAACGTGAGTACATGATTGATGAACATTTAGTAAAAATATTATGTTAATTTTTATCAAATGTTATTGTTTTGAAAAATTATATTTCTTTTAAAAGTATTAATTTTTTTCCACTCTACAGCATGAGTTGTATATGTGGTGTGAGTGTTACATTACTCCTCATAACATTGCACCAGAAATGGTATATTATCGGCCATTGGGAAATAAGTTGGATTTCTACAAAATAATAGTAATAGTATTCAAATTTTTTTATAAAGATTTTTTATGTTAATTATTTGTTCTTTTGTTATTACTTTAAAAGAATAAAAGCAATATTTTTCTTATACATTTATGATTTTTTAACACCTTACCAGGAGAACTGCTTATGTGGTGCGTGTGCGTTATAACTCCTCATAACATCCCAATTACATACGCATATAATTGAAAATAAATTTTGAAACATTTTGAACATTTTTTGAAAATAATTATTACAACTTCCGCTCATAAAAAAAAAAAAAAAAATTCGTATAAAATTTTGATTTTTTCTCGCAAAATTTTCTACTCTGCTGAACAAATAGCGTATGTGGTGTGAGTGAAACTCAACTCCTCATAATGGTCCAACTGCACCCGTATATGATCGCTTGGAAATATGTTGGGTTAGTCTGAATTATAAATTCAAGTATTCTTACATGATTTACAAAGTACCTAATATGTTTATATTTCCTTTATATTGTGAATAAAAAAAACATCATTTTATCTTTTTTTTTTTTACTTTTCCCTCTTTTGATACCCTACATTATAAATAACATATGAGGTGTATATGCGACATGACTCCTCATAACTAGCGAGCTGCAATAGTGTACAATATATATGTAGTTTGACGAGTTAAACTGACTTCATTATCATTGTTCTTATGTTTGTTCAACAAATGGGGGTCATTGAGTTGTTCATTTGTTTTGTAGATAAGGGGTCATTCATTAAGTACGTCAGATTTTTGGTGATTGGAAAATGAAGTAATTTTCTTTAATTTCTATTTTAAAGAAAAAAAATAATATTTTGATGCTCTAAGAGATGAGAAAAGGCCTAAATATGCCTAAATCTGTTTTTAGTAATCTAGAAATGGTGTGTATACAATATGTAGGATATATTACGGTCCAATTTATGTAGTATAATTTAATATAATAATATATAAAAATCATACCATAAACATAAATTTGAACAGAAGTTCAAATAAAAATATTCGTGACGTAATGCCTAGATACGTATTTCGATTGCCAAGCAATCTTCCTCAGTGGTCATCAAGTAGTTTGGATCACTCCGTAACTGCTTTGTGATGATTCACAAAATAATCACGGATTGACCTCAATTTATAAGTCGTGCCTTTCTCTTTTTGCGATGTGGTTATGGAGGGGGAGGGGGGTGTTCCAAATTTCTGTACTTTCACCGAACCCTTCGTAAGCAACCCGAAAACTGCCGAATTTTGAATTGGTCCATTTTCCCAATTTAGTACCTTTCCCTTTCTTTTAACAATTTCTATGCTTTCGAGTGCATCCAATCGGTTTGTGCGGTGAACACTTTTTAGAACCTACTTACTTTCACCGCGCAAACCAATTGGATGCACTCGAAAGCATAGAAATTGTTATAAGAAAGGGAAAGGTACTAAATTGGGAAAATGGACCAATTCCAAATTCGGCACTTTTCGGGTAGCTTACGAAGGGTTCGGTGAAAGTAAAGAAATTTGGGAACACCCCCCTCCCCCTCCATAACCACATCGCAAAAAGAGAAAGGCACGACTTATAAATTGAGGTCAATCCGTGATTATTTTGTGAATCATCACAAAGCAGTTACGGAGTGATCCAAACTACTTGATGACCACTGAGGAAGATTGCTTGGCAATCGAAATACGTATCTGAGTAAAACGTCACGAATATTTTTGTTTAAACTTCTGTTCAAATTTATGTTTATGGTATGATTTGTATATATTATTATTTTAAATTATACTACATAAATTGGACCGCAATATATCCTATATATTTTATACACAGTATAACTGTCAAAAGTCAGCGAAAAAATCTTATTTTGATCTACAAATAGATTCTGAAGGGAAAAGCAATATTATTTAAGGTAATTTTCAAGTCAAATAGGAAAATTAATTAAATAGAAGAAAAAAAAATAATGGGGTGGTTCTGGCTCCATTATTTAGCCCCCACTGGATGATTGAAAGAGTGGTGCTTGTTTTTTCCGATGAAATCTTTTAATGAATGTTTGTATTGGACTTGTCAGTGTGGGGAAAAATTGGCAACGAGAGGGTAGAAAAGGATGACGATGACACCAAGATGGGAACGATGTGGATGTTACTGAACGAAAAACACAATTCTGACGATTGAGAAGATCGTGGCAGAACCGCGATCTCATCCCTTCACCCCATCAACACCGGAAGCCCCCGGAGATAAGGGGTGGCTGCAGACAGGGATGGACGTCAGAAAAGAAAATGAAAACCTCTGGGCAAATTGTCTTTTTTACCGAACTGAGAAAATTGTCATCATTTTTCATCTGACATGCACGCCATAAACATAACAGATTGTTTTTTACCTCTTTCGTAAATGTCGTCTGCACCGTTATATAATTCCCGAGAAAAACTCATCGATTGTCTCATCAAGTTTTTCCGCGAAAAAAGAGAAAACAAAATGGACGAACATTGTTCTCGTCGCAATAAAAGTTTTCCCTTTTCGCTCGACCGCGAGGGGTATTTCAAATAGTTGAAAAGTCACCCACAATTGCCAATAAATCATTTGTTTTTCACGAAGGGGTACATTGTTCGGGATGTATCTTGTCGTATATTTTCTTTATAGACGGTTATCTCTCGTATGGTTCACGGGAAAAGCGAGGAAAAGCTTAAAAAGAAAGTATAATTTGTAGGAAAACTTTCATCAGATCATGGCGGTTCTGTCGGTATCGTAAAACGAGTTTGTATCGCTTTTTCAACCCTGAATGGGAAAAACAATGTTGCACTTTCCGGGATTTTGGCTTTTCATAAATTATGTTTATGAGCACATTTTTATTTCCGTCTCTTTTTCTCAACTCAAAACAAACAACACCCTCAATAAAATTCACTACCCTACTATTTGTCATCTCTATTTCATATTCTCCAGGATTTAATAATCAATTAATTCATTTTCCCATAAATAGATGCATACCAGATAAGCCTATGTCTCGCCTCATCTTATAAAACGAGACGAGATAATTGCGTATAACACGGGAATTCAAGGCAATTATACAAAAATAGACAAATTCTACAAATAATTATTTTTATTGATCGAATTTCTAAATGAAAAGTATTGCAATTCATTGATTTTTTTTAATACCTCAACACTATAGCCCAGTGGTTCTTAACCTTTTCAGAGGTACCAACCTTCACCTTTTTCACCGTACTTTTTATAAAAAAAGATAAAAGATATTCAAACTCTAAATAAAAGTATCACCACGAATCTTATGAGTCGGGGATGTATCTTGACCTTCGCTGAACCCGCGAGACTGACTAACCGGTCTCCTGAGGCTTAATTGAACTCTGCTTAAGTACCACTTCTGTAGTCTTAGGCTTATTGGGTTCCCTGAGTCCCTAATTCAATAATAGTAAGCTGAGAAAAATTCTGCACCCGGCAAATATGATGATGATTGGCAAGTCCAATACTGGGGTAAGAGACCCCCCCCCCGATTTTTAGTCGTATCCTTTTCGTTACGTCCTTGAAAAATGGGCACATCAAAATATAATATATAAAATAAATTGTAGTCTTATATATGTTTTATGATTTTCAGAAGTAAACTATAATCAATGTAAATTTGAATAAAAGTTCAAACGATTGTATTTTTGACGTATTATCCTGATACGTTTATCGATTGCCAAGCAATCTTCCTGGGTGGTCATCGCATAGCAGTAACGAAGCGATCAAATTTTACTTGCTGGCTATTAAAGAAGGTAGCTTGGAAACTAAAATATGTTCTGAGTAATATATAAAAATGAATTGGTTTGAGCATTTATTCAAACTTATATTTGTAGTTTACTTTTGAAGAATATATTACATATTTATACTAGGGTGTTTTTTTTTTGGGACTATTTTTTTTTTGCTCCCATGCTGAAATTTTGTTGGAAATACTTCAAAAAAAATTCCCTGAAAGTTTGAGCTCTTAATATTAATATTAAGTACTGACTCACAGTGTGTGAATATTTTCCATTTAAAATACACGTAAACTTTGATTTTTTTTAAATTTTTATAGCTCAGCGGCATTTTATGGTATCGCCTCGCTCAAAGTCGGGATTTTTTTACAATATAAAAATTTAAAAAAAATCAAAGTTTACGTGTATTTTAAATGGAAAATATTCACACGCTGTGAGCGAGTACTTAATATTAATATTAAGAGCTCAAACTTTCAGGGAATTTTTTTTGAAGTATTTCCAACAAAATTTCAGCATGGGAGCAAAAAAAAAATAGTCCCAAAAAAAAAACACCCTAATTTATACATTAGATATTTACAAAAGTAAACTATTAACGTTATAAATTTGAACGAAAGTTCAAACGTAGATATGTCAGATACGTATTTCGATTACCAAACAATATTCATCAGTGACCCATCACATAGCTGTTACGGAGTGATTCAATACTACTTGATGACCACTGAGGAAGATTGCTTGGCAATCAATATACGTAATGGGTAATAAGTTATACATTTATTTGAGTATTTATATAAATTTATGTTTGAAGTTTTCTTTTGTAATGTTTACTTATGTTTTATATAATCATGTCTGATCCGTTGTCACTGTTAAATTCGATATTCGTTAAAATCCCTTAACAAAAGATAACTTTTGTAGAAGCTTGTAGTTCCTACAAAAATGTAATGGTAAATTTTATATGATATGAATTTTTTGCAATTTTTCAATGGTTCAATGTTTTCAATGTTTAAAAGTATAGAAAAAAAAATCTATGGAGTGTCTTTTTTTTGATTGTATAGTTTTATGAATTTTTGAAAATTTTTAAGGGCTGATAAGTTTGAGAGGGTAATTTTTTGTAAGCTCACGCAGTGTAAATTTGTTCTCGAATCTCTTTCGTGAAACTTTTTACCAATCTCGCATGATTTGCTTGCGATTCAAGGGTGGTTTTCTGTTCGAGTTGCGTTTGTTGGAGGGTGTGGGGGGAGGGTTAGTTGAGTCGTGATCGCATCCTGGGCGAGATAAAATTTAAACCATCACCATCTTAAATTAAGGCAATTTATCTTGTATTCAAAGTCAAATTGTTTGCCGCCAAGGATAGTAAAGAAACGTATAAAACGGTGACAACGCTTCCCCATCCCCTGAGCAACCCTCCACCCTTTCTATATTGTTCCCTTCCGGGACGACAATGCAGGATGGCAAATCGGTTCGTAGTGAAATCCACGTTTGGAAAAAAAATGTGCCACGCTTTTGGTTTGGTGAGTTTCGTAAAGTTTTTCAAAGTTCGGGATTTGCGGAAATTGGATTAATTTGTGGGCATGTGTGACACGTGGTTGAAAAGCTCGCCACGGTCAAGTTTGTGTGCAAGCTCGGGGAATTCCTTCCGAGTTACTGCAACATGTAAGCAAGCTTGTACTGTGTATGTGTAATTGAATTTACGCGAGAGCTTTCGGCCGAGCTTTTGCGCGCTTGCCGAGCTTTGCATAAATGAAACGCTAAAGCTCGCACATTGAGGTGGCCGATTTTTTCTTGGTTGTTTTTTTTGCCCAAGACGAATGGGGCGGTAAGATCAATGCTATTAAAACAACTCGTTCATGTGAGCATAATTTTTTGAAGGGTCGGTGGGCAGGAGGTGGGGGTGGGGAATGTAAAACGTCAATTTGCCTTTGTTCGCCCGAATTTTCGCCGAAATGATTTCCTTTAATTAGTCATTTCCGTGCGTTTAATGCACAAAACGATTTTTTCCCTGACAGGCCAACAAGCAAAGAGAGATGAAAAAAAAATGCTTTGGGGGTGGATGGATGGATGGATGGGTGTTTTGGGCCAGTCAGCCTGAAATTCGAGGGTAGCTTTTCGAATATAATTGACTTAAAATGCAATTTAAAGCGAAGCCATCTTGAACACAAAATCCATCTTAAATTACAACTTTATCTTTTTTGCGTTGTCGACGGTTGAACGAGATTCGACTGGGAATGGGAACCGGGATGGAGACTCAGGACGACCAGGATACCACTGGGGGGTGTCAACCCTTAAGCTAAAACAAATCTAAAATGGGCTGTGATAAAAAGACTACGTTGTGGGGTGAAAATAAAAACCAGAGGAAAACGGAAAACTACCCTCGCGAATAAATCGCTCGCGAGCGAGACACAACCATTCCCATCCCCTCACCAGCCATCTTCCGTCTCTATTTCAAATCATAAGAGCCAATTATATTTGTTTATTAAAAGCTCCGAAAGCTCTAAACGAGCAAGAGAACAAATAACCGAAATGAACATCCCTCCTTGTCTACCCCAAACTTATCCTGCTGATAAGAAAATAGTTGAATTATCTTTGTCCGTTATTTAAAATGGGGGAAAACGTATTCCAGATTGAGGCTGTTAGGAAAGGAATTAAAGAATTATCTTCAACAGCATAGGACATTTAAGTCCTTTCAACAATTTAGAAATTGATGGATTTTTAAATCCTCCGTCCGTAAGGGTTGAAAATTTTTTTTTCGTTCCCGTGAAATAATTAAATTGTGAGTCGGAAAATTTTCACAAAGATTCTTTGCAGTTGAGTTTCCTGTGGAAACAAAGAATCTATTAATAGAGTAAACACAGAGGCCTTGTGTATATAACGTAGCCCATTATCGAAATAAAGAAATAATGGAAACTCCAAGAGATACTGAGTGAAATCCCACAGGAATACTCAATAAAACACTGTAAATGTTGTTGCCTGCCATATTTTACCACGCAAATTATTTGGCCGTTATCATTCCCTAGAAAATGGTCCTACATCTATCAAACATCAAATCTTTGTTTATACAATATATAGAATATGTTGTGGTCCAATTTTTGTAGTATAATTTATTATAATATATAAAAATCATACCATGAACATAAATTTGAACAGAAGTTCAAACAAAAATATTCGTGACGTATTGCCCAGATACGTATTTTGATTGCCAAGTAATCTTTTTCACTGGTCATCAAGCAGTTTGGATCACTCCGTAACTGTTTTGTATGTGTTTATACAATATATAAAGTATATTGTGGTCTAATTTACGTAATATAATTAACAAAATCTCATGCAAATATAGTTTTGACGTAAAGATACGTATTTCGATTGCCAAATTATTTTCTTCAGTGACTCATCACGTAGCAGTTACTGAGTGGTTTACAACTACTTGATGATCATTGAAGATGTTTGCTTATCTAGGCAAATTCAATCTACTCTAGCTTATTCCCAAATTGTTTTCTTTTGAATTTATTATTGGTCTATCTAGAAAATGTTTCTACCAAAACAATTAGTAGTTGAGGAATCAAATAAGTCGGCTGAGTATTTGTTGCTTGATTTTAGTTTGAAATTTATAGTGTTTCTACCCATTCTCCATTGGAGAATGTACTGTAAGTAATGTAGGGTGCAAACTTTGGTACTGGATAAATCATTTATGGACCATTCCAGTCGAAAGAGTAAATAACCAGAATAAGAGGATATGCTAAATATTAATTTTTGATATTTTGACTTATGTCCTTTTTAATTCAGGCAAATTTGGCAACGTTGCTTTTTCCTCTATATTTTTTTATTCTATTCGCGATTTTTTATTGATTTAGTTCTACTATGATATAATTTTCTCTTTTGTGGCTAAATTTTCTTCGTGGACCGATTTTTCGCGAATTGAATTTAATCCAAAGTAGAAAATGCAACGTTGCCAGATTTGACGATTCCAAAAGATATATAAGCCGATTTTTGAATAATGGGATATCTTGAAGAACCAAGTATTTAATCTTGCATTACTTAAACATCTTGTGTCCACTATTGTCCTCCCATTTTGGTAAATGTAATATTTTTTAAAGGGTTATAGTTGAAAGTTGCTTCTGTAAAATTTGGAGAGCTTTCAGGGTCCAAAAACTATATGGTAAACGTTTTGTGGGAAGTACCAGGAACTTGGTACTTCTAGGTGATCGATTTTATGTTGATTGGTTCCAATTGAATTTTTTTCTGAAAAAGCATGGAAGGGATTGATTTGTTGAGCTTTTGGAGCTTTCAATGGTTTTTCTGTAAGCTTTTGGGGAGCAGCCTGTAGAACGGACGGAGAGCTTTAGCTGTCGAGTGAAACGCAACGATAGACAATACTTAATTGTGTCTCATTATTATGCAACAAGATTGCAAAAGAGAAAACGATTTGAATTGAAAGTGGGCCCCAACCAAACACAAAAACACATTTTCGTATACAACTAACGCCTACCCCCGATTGCCACCCCCGGCATCGTCGCATCGCCACCCCCCAAAAGCCACCTTCATCTCGATAAACCGTTCCGATATAAGACTACATTCGTCCTGCGATCCCATCCTGTAGTCCCATTGAAAGCTCCCCGTCCTTAAAACGGGCACCCGATTGCCACCCCCACCCCGATCCATTCCCCATTCCAGATAGATAATATTCCGCGTTTTCGACGTGAAAATCGTCGTCATGGATCATTAGTTCTAATTGGTAATGGCCAGTCATTTATTTCCACTTACTAAATGGGATTTTCTTTAATTTTCCGTTGCGAATTTTTCTTTCATGTTTTCATTTGTTCACGTTTTGTTGCGTTGGTATATATATATACGTTTGTGACGCCGGGTCGATTTGAATTTTTATTATATAAGAAGGAAAAACGGGAAAATGAAAAACGAAGGGTTGGTGTGCACGTGAGGGTGAGGCCGCGGGTATTTTTAATTTTCCAGCTACGGAATATAAAAGAAAAGCTTATTTGAATGGAATATATAAGAAGTAGGCGGTCCGCTATATACGACTGGTTGGTTCTTGATAAAACTTGTGGAAATTAAAATTTTCCCTGTTTTTACTCGTAGCCGAGGGTGGCATGGGTCCCGTTCCCATACAATTTAGCCCTCTCTTGATTACCACCTTGTTTCGTTCATCCCTTCAACTTCGAAGAGCAATCCTGAAGCGATCATAACGAGAAAATTTTATTACATCCATTCCAATTTTTACGTCGCTTCTCAACCAACCCCCCCACCACTCGCACCCCCATTTCCGTACGCTACGAAAAAGTCACCGAAAAAAAACGAATCAAGGTCACAACGTTGCGTTACGCATTACGAACTTTCGAGCGCTATTCCGACCACTATGGCAAATCTCGCATCAAATTCAATTACTATTGGGCACGCCGAACCGTTGGGTCTAATTCAATTTTCGTCCGCGTAAAATTTTTGACAAAATTTTAACAAAATTCACCCAGTTTACATGTACCAGTGCTATACGAGTTTATCCGTTTCCGAGGCGCTGCTAACAAAATTAGCTAGACGTCGGTCGCTAATTTTACATGGTGTTGAAATGGTGTTACGACAGAGGGGGGGGGGGAGATGAGTCACGAACGGGAGTGGGTGTATTGAGCTTTTATATACAGTCATTTAAACAAATATTGTAAGCTTCAATCTTGTCAAGCTCGAATTTTTATTTCAATGCTTCACTGAAAAGCTCAGCTACAGATGAAAGAAATAATCAATCGGCTACGCTTTCTTGCATTCGAATGCGTGCATTCGGGATGATTTATAAATAACTTTACCCTTTTTTTAAAGGGTCCAAAAGCTCCATTTTTTTAAATAACTGTAGGCTTTTTATAGTTCAAAAAACCGTAGAAAAAATTTAACCTCGTTACACGTTTGAAGGTATACTAACTAAAAATAAATTTATAAATTATACTGTAACAACAGTAGGCCAATATAGTTCACTAAGAGTTAATTATAAACATATATTTGAAGTAATGTTGAAAAATGTCACTGATACGTATTTCGGTTGCCAAGCAACCTATTCTAATTTACTACAATGTTTATGGTTCACCACGTAAACTAAGACTTAAATAAGAACATATTAATACTTGCGTTAAAAAATGACACGTATACGTATTTCGGTTGCCAAGCAACCTCGGTGAGCTAATGATAGCAAATCATCTCATAGCAATTATGTGATTTACTACTACTTATATTAATTATACAAGTATAATTGCCACTAGCGTACTACCTCGGTTATCTTTGATAAAAAGCCAGTATTTACAACAAGGATGTTAAAATCAAAAATTCTTCTGAAGAAGTTGGAAATAAATACCAACGAAACGTTGAGATAATTTGAAAAATAATATCTTATTATTTGAATCCAAGTTCCCAAGAACATTATTAATTATTTACCACACCATGGATGAGGGCAACCAGGATTATTTACTACCTAGATATACTACTACAGGACTACGTGGCAATCGAAATATGTGTTTGAGGCAATAATTCAGAAAAAAAACTGAATATATTTTATTCTTACACAATTATTTTGAGGCACAATGTATTTTAAGGTTTTGTTTATTTTTTTTGTAGTAACTTATCATTTCTTTCTTTATAATATCCAAGGTTTTAGAGTAAATGAAAAAGTAATTAATCGGGATATATTTAAAATTTGCTCAATCCTAGCACCTGCCAATATTAAAGCAGCCACCTTGACCACTCGACTACTAATAGGCTTACAGTTACACCAGTGGATTAATATTGTTTAAGTTGGCAAAAAAAATCTACAAATATCAAATTAAATTTTCCCGCGAAATTTGAACAGTCATACTGTTTATACAATAACTAAAACATTTATATGTAATATAATTTACAAAAGACGACAATAAATATAAATTTGAAAAAAAATTGGTACAAATGTATTTTTGATGTATAACCCAGGATATGTGTTTCGATTGCCGAAAAATTTTCGTCTGTAACTTATCACGTAGTAGTTACGGAGCGTTCAAATTCTACTTGATGACCATTGAGGTAGATTGCTTGGCAATCGAAATACGTATCTGGGCAATACGGCAAAAATACGATGGTTTCAGCTTTTTTTTTTCAAATTTCTGTTTAACGTTTACTTTTGTAAATTATATAACATAAATAAGACGACAATATATTATCTATATTGTATAAAGAGCTCTATAAATGTTTTATAATAAATTACTGTGAACTCCAAACGTTAACAAAAAAATCCTTACAAAATTACAACAAGATAAGTATTTCGATTGCCTTGCAGTAATCATCGTCTGCCATTAAGATTTCAAAAAATAAAAATCTTAATTCCTTAAGAAGTAATATTGCAATAATATTAGAAGGATTTAATATTAATTGGTTACTGTTAATGATAATTGATTGATAATATTTTGTCCTACCAATAAAATTAGGGATGATAAAATTTAGATTTCAGCTTTAAATAAGAAGACAATTCAGGTTGTTTAAGATCGGTTTTTTTATTTAATGTTTTTAATTATTCAAATTAGCTATGTTTCGTTACGTATCGTAACTTCATCAGGCTTCAATAAAAAATTAAACTACAAAATATGTCAACCATACATAAATTTCAAAATAATAATAATATGAATTGAATAAATATTGAACAATATGAATTGTCTTCTTATTTAACAAAATTATGAGAAAAAGCTTTTCGAGTTTTTTAACCAATCATGGATAGAATATATATAGAACAGTGGTTCAATCGATCCCCAAAGACTCGGTAAGTCAGTCTCGCGGGCTTGGCGAGTTCTTAATGGTTTTTCTCATTTTTTACATCTAGGTATTGAATATGTTGAACATATTGAATTATTCTATAGTGAAATATATCTATATTGAAACCTATGTTTCGCATATGAAAAAAATATAATTTATGTATTAAATTATTACGGTTTCGGTGCATGCGCATTTGAAACTGGTGGGAGTCAGTACCTCTAACAAAGTTAAGAATCACTGTTCTTGAAGATTCGTAAATCGATCTGCTAGAAAAATGATTATTCCAGAAAAGATAAAATGGATAACCAATGACTTTAAAATAATCGTTTAAAGATAAGTTTAGGGTAAAAAGCACCCTCGATGTCAATCCGTCGATAAATAAGAAATATTCATTGAAAATTTCAAATCTCAACTTGAAATAAATATTAGTATGGTGCAGATATAAAATTAACCAATATAGCTAAAAATTGAGGTAATTTTAGTTCAAAAATTTAGCACGATTCTCGAAATATTGTGGTTACTTATTAATAGTAACATATAGTTGCGAATCGAGGGCGTATATTTGGAGGACGGTGATTTGGAATGGGAGATGATTTAACCCAAAAAAATTGTTAAATAATTTATTTTTGGTGATTGATGATAAAATTCAGATTTCAGGTTTTATTGAATAAGAAGACAATTCAGGTTGTTTATGATCGGTTTTTTTATTTAATATTTTTTAATATTCAAATAAACTACGTTTCGTTACGTATCGTAACTTTATCAGTTTTTTTATTGAATTTAAACTAATTTTGAAATTATATTTTTTGTGATTCAAGAAGTCTGATGAAGGTACGATACGTAACGAAACGTAGCTAATTGAATATCGATCTTAAAATCGATTCTAAATCGATCTTAAACTACCTGAAATGACTTCTTATTTTTTTTGGGTGTTTAAATTAAGGGATGATTAGTTTGAATAATCGTATCATAGATAAGGAGCTTGGAAAAGTTAACTTTTTTAATGGTATGGCAAGACTTTTTTCTTAAGGGATGTGTTAATTTGATAGGGGTTGATTTTTGTGAAGGATTTATAGATCAGCATGTTGAAGAAATATATTTTAAAAGCTCGACTTGAATCATTTATCACATCTCTAATTGCTGTATGGAACAGTGATGTGGTCGTTTCACTCGGACCTATCGCGTTGGATAGAGACAACATTTGAAGTCCGTCTGGCTTGTATGTATGTACGCGATTAGGGGTTGGTCGGTCTATCAGTCCGTGCGTCTGAACTGTCCGACATATAAAGCTCGAAAACTCGAAAGCTCGTAAGAAAAGTGAATGTAATTCATTGAATTTTTTCATGTTAAACAGACCACGGATTGCCAGTGGAAAAACGCGCGAGTTGACTTGAGTGGCGGCGCGGGGGTGGCGATGGGGAGGGGGTGGTGGTGGTGTTTTTTAAGGGTGGAACGTGGCCACACGAGAAAAATATCTGGCGATGTCTGACAATGTTTGCGAATTGGCTACGACATTTGAAACGAGCGCAATCATTGTTTGAGAATTGTGGCGCGTTTCTTTGTCTTAATTCTTATTCACCCTTTTTTAGACTCGGTTCCCGGGGGCCAAACTCACACCATCGGCCCCCCACCTCGCGCGCGCACAAAATCGTATGTCCCCTTTTTCCAAAGCCCACTATCAACTCTTTCTCGGAGCTTTTGTTGCTGCGTCTTGCCGCGTTTTTATCTTCTTTTGGCACCAGTTATATAACAAATAAAGCTCACAATTTATTTAAACGGAGCTTAAAAAGCCCTCGTCTTTTTTTCCGAGCATAAAAGATTTTTTAATGGAGAGAGCGCGGGTGGTTGGGGGACACGGCGGGAGGATAGAGGTGGGTGAGAGTTGCCAGCCACCATCGTGGACGTATATATTGTTTTAAAACGACGAAAAATATATATGATATGGCTGAAGGGGTTGAAAAGGATGGCGCTTGTCGAGTTTGTTAAAAATGAAATTAAAATTCAGGGAATAAAATGTAAGAAAGGAAAGAGCGGTGCTTCGAATTAAATTCATTTTCCCTCCAAAGAAAAAGTTAAATGAAAATCTGCGCTCGGATTCTCGAATCCCGAAACAACCCCTGTTTCCAATCCTTCAATACTTTCTTTCATTGCCAATTTTTGCACCCCCATTTACTTAAAATCGAAAATTCCCTATCTTAAGTTACACTTAAACTTTCCACATTCACCTATTCACCCCATCCCCTATTGGTAACTACCAACCTTTTTTTAAAAAGCCAAATACTATTAGTACTATTTAATTACTAAAAAACCACAATTATGGAATTACCGAGCCGCATGCGGCTCTCAAAGTTGCTCCTTCTCAGTTTAAAATGAATTAAATTAAAAGTCGCCATTTTCCGGTCACATATTGAAGCAATGCCTGTGATGTCATAGAGAGATGACTATTTGAATTATCAGTCATAACATAAGTTCCAACCAGAATGCAATTAAATTCATTGCTGAAAATTTTGAAGAACCAACGCTTATGGCCGATCACTCCATATGACGTCATTATCTACGACCGATTTGAATTCAAATAACTCCTTATTACTTTCAGCAATCCTTTTGCATAGTCTGAAATAATTGAACAAGGTTTGGATTAATTATTATTTTTTACTCTCTTACCAAAAAACTCATTTTTTCTTGCAACTCTTATCTGATTTATCCTACCTTACATCTTGTGTCGAAAGTATCTATTTTTTTTCAATTGGGATAATTAGATCATCTTTTCTATTTGGGAAAGATTTGTAATGTTGGCTTTCATGTCTTTCATATTAGTTTCCAAATGAAAACTTTTAAAGGACTAATATATAATCTACTCTTACAGTAAATCTTCAAAAAAAATATTTTTTTCAATGGGGATAATTGGATCATCTCATTTCCTGGTAGGAAAAGTTATACAATTTTTATATTGGCTTCTTTGTCTTTCACTATAGTAAAAAGTTAAAATTTTCAAAGGGATAATACGAGCAATATAGGTAAGTCAAATTTAATGCTCTTTTGTTATGTGAAAGACAAGAAAGCCAACAGAAAGATACTTCTTATTGAATGCAATTTAATATATTTTCTTAATAATACTGAATATTTTTTTTGAGCATAGAAAATAAAATTAATTTTCTTGAAAAATGCTCAATTCTTGGAAAATGCAATTGTTTTTATTTATAATTCAATAATACTTATAAAATCTAGGAAAATTAATTATATTTACACACCGAAATTATGATATTTTGTTTAATCATGTACAAAACTAATAAAAACCAACAATTTTTAGACAAAAATTTACAATTTTTGATTCATTGTTTGTTGTTATTTGATTCAACTGTCATTTCGGTGTCATTTAATTATTAATTTGAGCCATTTGTCAGTTGTGTGAGTATTGGCTTTGTTTATTTCACAGATAGCTACTAGTTGTTAAAAATGACCTGTATTTGACCTTGTATAATTTGTTTAAGGCAATTTTTAATAGTTAAGTTTTTACAAAAGAATTTGATAAAGCAAAGGTTGGTTTTTTTGGTGCAGTGGCGTACTGAATTTAAACAACAGAACATTTGCATTAATTTAAGAAAATTTCATTGTTTTCACTGTTCGGAAATTTTTTTTTATTGAAAGAAAAATGTATTACTTTTTTTTCAGTAAGAAGTGTTTTTTGTTGTCCACCTTGTCTTTCACATAACACAAGAATTCTATATTTCTGTTAAGTATATGACTTGTATTATTCCATTGAAAATTTTATTTTTTTGCTTTCACTTTGAAACTATTGTGAAAGACATGGAAGTCATTATGTAAATTTCTAGTCTTTCCCAAAAAGGAAACGAGGTAAGCTTACTTTTCTCATTGAAAAAAAATTATTTAATTTCCAGGGGCGATTTCTTATTTTTTTTAAAGATATAAATATTTAAGAAGTAGATGATGAAGTTTCAAAAGTTTCAGCACGTCACTGGTTTTAACATATATTGATATTAATTTTCAATGATAATTATTTTATTTTCATGATGGTAGAAAAAATGTACATTAGAAGAAAACAATTGATTAATTTAATTAATGACAAAATATTTTTCAATGTTCCTATAATAAAACAAAAAGTTTATTATAAAAATTGTACCGGAAAATTTATTCTTATTTTCCAGGGATCGAATGATTAGTTGCATATGGGAAATATTTAAATTTTTTTGATAAATATGGATGTTGATTATAATTCCCGGATTTTAAGTAAATAAGATGTAGGATAAATAAGGGATGGAAAAAAGTACAATTTTGTGAAAAGTTGTTGGTTATACCGGAAAAGTTAATAATCCAAACATCATTGTTGTAAGAAATGTAAAATAATGGCGGAATGAAACAAGATAGATAGATGGGTTTTTATTTTTTTTAGAGAAAGATAAAACGTCTACTTAGAATAAAAACGTTTTTCATTCCCCGCATTCGAGAAAATGAAACGCAAAAAAAGGAAAATATCCCGGTCGGTCGCTTTTCTTTATAAAATGGCCATGGAATTCATTAGCGAGTGTTGCGAAAAGTTTAATTGCGATTTTCGATCGCAACGGCTTTTCCGTCATTTTCTATCGTTCTCCATCTTTATCTCACCCATTTTCACTATCCAAAAATTTTCCCACCCCTTCCGCAATCAATGGTCAAAATACTCACTATCGATTATCGACATCATTAATTTAGCTTAGAAAATTTCCGATTTCTTAATAAAATTGATTTAAATTTTCTTTCCCAGCGTTGATTAATGTAAGAAAATTTTATAATCCTTGGAAAATGAAGTTGTGGGAACATGTCCTTGAAAATTTAATTATGTCAGACCAATTAGGAAAATAAAAATATGCGTTTTCCAGGGAAATCAGGCAAACAGAGAAAGTGCTTGGGAAAATGAGGCTAGTGTAAGTGAATTGGTGGAAAATAAATAAAATTGCTGAAAGATAAACATTTTGTCGGAAAAGTTTCGGAAAATAAATAAACACGTGTTAGAAAATAAAGGATGTAACTGTGTAAAAATAAACAACGAAACTTTCAAAGAAATGAGCTTTTACGTCGAGCTTGCCAGTGCTGCCATCCCACCGTCGCATTTTTACTCGCTTAACCAAGACGCAAACTTTTTCCTCACCGATCCCATCAATCTCGGTTCCTAACATCAATGAGCTTTTCAACCCTCACGCTTCCCCCACTCCAACACCCAACCATCCCTCCCTGTAGAAAAAAGCTCGAAAAAAATCTTTTGTGCATACTTAGTAATGGCATCACCAGCTTTCCACCGTCTCAAAGAACATGTGAGCTTTTTCATCTTACCAACTATGTGTTTACGTCAAAAAGGAGCTTCACGCGAAAAGCTTTCCTCTGTTAGACATTAGACATTTACCTTAAGAGAAATTTTCATTGGTTCCTCGGCGGTGGTTACCTTGGAAATAAGGCGTGCCACCCCTCTTATGTTATTTATAAGGGGTGTGTCTTGAGCTTTTCTCTCAACTACCCTTAACTTGAAACGCAACCCTTACAGAAAAACAAAGAGGGTCGCTCGACGAAATACGCTTTTGTCGTGCCGACATCCTTTTCTACATAAAGACTTTCTATTTTAATGCCGCGATGAGATTTCGGGTGGTTTTGCACCCTTAGCTAACCTCATACCCCATTAACCAACCCCATGCACTAGACACATATAAACCAACAAATACAGAGCCGCATATAAAATACATTATAGATTTTCAGAAGTTTGTCGAGTGTAAATAAAACGGGGTGGCTACCCCCCGCGTTACTGTAACTCCTATTAGACCCCCAGTATATGTAAATGCAAGCTTTCGGTTGGGGCGTCGTTTAGATAGGGTGGATGGCCTTCCAGGGGGTTCAAAGCCATCTTGTACGCATAATTTGAAAGTTGCAAGAATTCTGCAAGTTAAATTCACCAATTTTCTGATGAAAAAAGAAAAGTTAGGGGATGGGGTGGAGCTTTTAAGCTCGGTCAAACATGTGGTGGTGATTTGCATGGAAATTACTTGAGTGTTGGGACCACGTTTTTGACTTGAAATCGATTTGATTCATCTGATAAAACTGCATAGGAATGAATGGGGGTGCTTGGAATTAATGAGGGTTGTAGAGGGCGCGCTTTTCTTCAAAGTTTCCATTGATCGTTATTGTGGATAAGAAGAAAATGAGAAGTTTGTGTTGGGTCTCGATGTGGGCCGTTGTGTACATAATGAATTGGAAAGTCAGGGGCCGAGAACCTGGGTACCGATTATGGGCCCCATTAGCCCCACGTTTAAGGGATGCTCGGCTATAATGCGGCTGTGAGCTTTACAGGCCGGAACCGAGTTCAAGTTTGCTTTAACTAGCCAAGAACCAATTATAAAGTTGCTAATAGCCTGCGACTCTCCCGAGGGTGTGACTCAACGAGACAACCCACTATTTTCACATATCCCTCTAGATATCTTATCTGGACCACGTACCGTATCCCTTCGAAACTACCCCCTTGAAAACTTCCCAACTGTTACACCGATATTTTCCTCGTCTCCACCACATTTATCTTCGTTCCAAGGGTAAGAAATCGCGTTCATCCTCTGTCACATAATTAAATTTTCCCGGATTTTCCTCCCCAAAAAAAAAAAACAAAAAACAAAAATACATACCGGAACTGTAAAAAAGTATCCAAAATTTCAGTGTATATCCAAAATTGATCGCACAAAACACTACCAACAAAAATCTTAAATTATTACACAAAAATTATAACTGGAAAAATATTTACTAGATGGACGATTTGCCAATCGTTTTCTGTGACAAAATAAACCGATCAGATAAAAAGCGGAGGCTTCTATGGTGGATGGAAGCGGCGCTACATGGCCATCATCCCCTAAGGCCAGCATCCCCTTTCGCATATGTGGATTTTTTTCTCGCAAATCGTCCAACAAAAGAAGTTTCCCAGTTGGTCGGTATAGCGATCTTTCTTCCACTGCTGTGCAACAGTATGCCACCATTCCAGTTGCACTGCTAGTAGCAGTCGGGTGATCCCACCAGTCGTAAATGTCCTTTTCAAAAAGAACAGTGTGCGACGATTTTTTAACACTTTGCCAAATGTACACAATAGAGAAAGAGAAACGGGGCGAATTCGGTTGAATTATTTTCGGCATCTTTGTCTCGAACATTCGAATATCCATATGTGAGGGAAGTGCGAGAAAAATACTCACATATGTGTCCAGTGAGCTTTTGAGCTTTTTTGCGGCGTGCGCATGCGCGCGTCATTCAACCGTTTCGAGCTTCATTTTTTTCCCGATGCCAACAACACCGTGCATATCAAGGGAAAACAAACGCACGCCAAATGGGATAAGACCGTAATTATTTCCAATTTAAAGAGGAAACCCCTGCAATAATAAGAAAGTGCCTTAAGTTTTCCGAATTGATAAATCGTCTGGTGCCACTCGGAAAGCTCCCATTAAAACAAGAAAATGTAAATATACAGTGAAAATCTGTGCCCGTTTATGATTGCATAAATTTTCCTCGAAAATATCCCTCGTATTTCTAAGGGAACAACGTTTTCTCAATCCCATCCCACCCCCCCGCCGTCGCATTGCTGCTTTTTGGGCTCGACACCTCAGCTTCCCACATCATCCCGGAATTATTCCCGTCGATGTGTTATTATTACGACGAACCCTTCATATTTTACAGCAGCTAAAATGTACGAATGCGAAGCCCACATGCTCGCCCCATTTCGACAAACAAAACAGAGAAATTTCCCGTTTCCCGAATTGCCGCCGTGGAAGACGTTGCGAGCACGCCTTTCTCTTCCATCCCCCATTGCGCCACCCTTCGCGTAAGTCCGCACTCCTTTATTTCCCGGCACTGAAACTATCCCCGTACCACTTTCTGGATTTATCCATAAACTTGAGTTATTAAGACAATCATTTTATTACAATTTAACTAGCTACACAATAATATTACAGCTTACAAGGAACTATAATGATTTACCGTATAAACTTCTATTGCCCCATTCTTCATCCCTTAATAAATCTTACGAAATTTTCAAAAGAAAACAGCCATTAAATTAAAAAGAAAATCACGAAAATTTAAGAAAAATTTAAAAAAATATTAATCATTTTGCAAAAAGCTTTAATTTTTTTTTTTATTTGGGATATCGCCCCTTGGGTACGTATTTCGATTGCTAACAAATCTTCATCGGTAGTCTTAGAAGAATTTTCTTTATAATCTAGTTCCATCTCGTTAACAACTAAATTTGGTCAATGAGAAAAAAAGAAAATTTCTTCATTATTTTCACTTATTTTTGACACTATATTAATTTTATTACAATCTATAAAGTGTTTTCCGAGAAAAATGGTCCTACATTATAGTCGTTTTATTTTTAAGCGCCATAGGGTGCTCTCTACAAAAGTGTAGAAAATGGTTAGAAAATAGTAGAAATGTTTAATCGTATTCTTCAAATATCAATGAGCTATGTATAAAAATAATCAATTCAGAAATTTGAACCAACAGTCGCCAAAATAATATGTACATTCCACATTGTTTCGCGAACCACCATTTTGATAACCACTAGCTTTTACAATTTACAAATATATATGTTGTCTAATTTATATTATTTACAAAAGTAAATATGCTTAAATTTGAACATAAGCTCAAAAAAAAAATATTTTTGACGAATTGCACCAGATACGTATTTCGATTGCCCAGCAACTTCCTTTGTGGTCATCAAGTAGTACTGTAATTGGATTGCTCCGAACTTTGAAAACTCGTTCCCTAACTACTTTGTGATTAGTAACATAGCAGTTAGGGAGTGATTTTCAAAATAAAAATATAAAAATTTTTAACTTTTTGTTTCGCATATTGAAATAATAAATTATGTACATTGTGTTAAATTGTAACTTTGATTTAAAATTTTGAATTTTTTGCAAAAACTTATTTTGAAGTAAATAAAATAGAAATCAATCCGAATAATATAGAAAAAGATAAATTAAGTTCTTTTCTTTATAAAAAAGAGGAAAATTGACGAATGCTCAACTTCCACGGGGAAAAATAGTGTAAACAATAATATTAATTTAAATATATAAAAATAGGTAATTGGCTATAATCAAAATAAGATTTTTTCGCTGACTTTGAACAGTTATACTGTGTATACAATATATAGGATATATTGCGGTCCAATTTATGTAGTATTATTTAATATAATAATTTATAAAAATCAAACCATAAACATAAATTTGAACAGAAGTTCACACAAAAATATTCGTGACGGATTGTTCAGATACGTATTTCGATTGCCAAGCAATCTTCCTCAGTGGTCATCAAGTAGTTTGGATCCCTCCGTAACTTTTGTGAATCATCACAAAGCAGTTACGGAGTGATCCAAACTATTTGATGACCACTGAGGAAGATTGCTTGGCAATCGAAATACGTAGCTGGGCAATACGTCACGAATATTTTTGTTTGAACTTCTGTTCAATGTAAATTTATGTTAATGGTATGATTTGTAAATATTGTTATATTAAATAATACTACATAAATTGGACCGCAATATATCCTATATATTGTATACACAGGTAATTGGCTATTAAATTGAAGTTATTTTGAATTATATTGGTACCTGAAGAAGTCGGGAAACCAATGAAATGTGTTGTACAAAAATTATAATTAAAAAATCAAAAAAGAAATCCAGAAAACAAAAAGAATATAAGTTAATATTATAAATTTATAATATGGGTACCTATATGAATGTATCTAAGGACTAAGAAATATGTTAAAATTACGCAAATTCAATTTGATTATGTTTTTATAGGAATTTAGACGGCAAATAAAGTTTTCTTACACTTTTTACAGGAAAAAAACAAATTTTACTTCCCCCCCTGTTTGTTAAAGTTGTTACATTGTTTCAATTGCATTATAACAGAACAATTATTTTCAATGCCCACTTTTTATATTTTGGTGAAGCCGCCCCTGTTGAAAGTTTTAGTTTCCATAGTTAAAGAAAATTGATATCGCCCCCGTTAAATATCAGTGGTGCCAACAATTTATGGTACTCAAAAACATAAATGGATTTCTCAAAGAAAATTTACCACTTGCCGCCACTGAACTTTGATAATATTTGTTGATAATCTCAAAAAAAAAAATCCCAAATGTAAAAGATAGGAAATTTCAAAAATTTGTATAGATCTTTTTTGTACAAATTTAAAATTTATAAAAATTTGACCAAAAAGGAGTTTATTCTGTATTTTATTCCAGAACTTTTTATAATTTATGCATATATGCATTGGAAGATTGTTTTTACCAAATTTTAATCATAAATAATTGAAAAAAAATAGTCAAAAATTAATGAAGAATGAAAAAAAAACAATTGCTACTTGGTACGTGTTTACTTGATCAGAGATGGCGACAGCTTAAATGTTTTCATACCCAATATTGAGAAACCACATAAATTTATAGTTACCACCTATATGCCACAATCACCAAAAAAAAAAACTTAATTTTTGGAACAAATTTTTGAACATTTTATCAAAATTATTACCCTTTTTTGGCACAAAAACTTTTATATATGAAACCCACTGAAAACTTTCAACCCCTTTTACGAACATTACTTTTTTTGTTATTGTTTCCCATAAATACATTCACAATGCAAACATTTATAATTTTATAATGTTTTTCTTTTTAATCTTCAAAAATCGGTGTTTTTTTTTCCTATAGTGCCCATTTGTTGAGCTTTGAGCAAATAAAAGCACAACTTTTTGGTCAGTTTTATTTCCTATAAGAACTCCACTACTAGCCATTCCAAGTTCCAACCCCTTAGGCTCTTAAAATGTTTTCTTTGCTTTTAAAACAGAGACCAAGGTTCCCAATATCTTTTGGTTGATGACAACTTGAAAATCAACAAAACTCACCCTTATAAAACCCTCCCCACTTAGATATTCCAATTTAGTTTTGCGAAAAGAAAACTGAGACGCTTTTTATGTAAAAAGCTCAAAAAAAAGTTACAAAGTAACAAAATGTTTTATCACATCTTTTTCGCGTAATAAAAACAGGGGGAGCGAACAAATTAAATTTTTAATATGAGCAAAAAGCTCATAAAACGCCAGCGACAAATGAGCTTGAAAAGCTCGTAAAACGTATGGGGTGTTTTATAAACATCATATTTTTCCACGAGTGACTCAATGAAATACTTTTTATCTGCTAAAACCACCACGCAAACCCTTATTTCATTTAACAAAAGCTTTATTAAGTGAGGCGGGTGAAGCTTTCATAAAGCTCCGTTTTTTGTGTACATTTCTCGTGTAGAAAAAATAAGTATTATTTCAAACTTTTAATGCTCTGACCACTTTCCTTGGTCGAGCTTTTAAAAATATGTTCCACGTCAAAGCTTTTAATTGCTCGGTTTCTAATGGGTGCTTGTTTTGTTTGTCAATGAAAAAGCTCTGAAAGCTTGGTTATCTTTGCAAATTTTTCCGGAAAAAAGTGCAATAAACTTTCATTTGCACTTACCTAATAATTCATCCAGTTAAGAAAAAAGTATTTAAATTTTTATGTTTCAAATACCCCCCCCCCCAAACCATACTTTTGGAAAAAATAAGAGTTAAAATTAAGGGTTGATACATCAAAAAATTTTGGAAAAATTTATGCACGTCTTTGCTTTAAGAGCATTTGCAAACGACTGTGTCAATACTTTTTCATGGAAAAGCTCAAAGCTTTCGAGCTTTTGTTTTTCAACGCGATGCATCCATATTTGATGTTTAATAAGACGAATTTTAGAGACTGTGATGAAGAATTAAGAGCCAAGATGTAAGAGTATCGAAACAAGACATCACCATAAGTGCAAAGTTTCAAATGAGCTTTTAATATTAAGCTCGTCGTACGATGAAATATGTCCTGTTAACAAAGCTTGTTTAAAGTTGGGCTTTTTGAATTACCACGTAACTATTCTTTTTATATGTGTAGCCAATTATTTTATTGAAGTTTCAAAGCTTCCAAATTCAAAGATTCAAAGCTTTTGAATGCCAAATCTCACCGGTTTTGATTAGTAAGCTTTCCGAGATTATTTTTTACATAAAAATTATGTATTTGAATACTTCTTTGATTTTTTTGTGGTAAAATCTAAAAAAAACAATGGAATCATTATTTTTGTGAGCTTTAAGCTTTTTGGACTCAAAAAAACGATTTAAAAGACTACAACGATTGTGTCTCTATGAATATTATTTTTCTAAATGAGCTTTTAAAGCGGCACAATAAAATTACATTCTGCAAAGCTCTGGGTTGCGAAAGCTTCAAAGATCTTAAACT
Source organism: Sisyra terminalis (assembly GCA_958496175.1). Classification (NCBI taxonomy): domain Eukaryota; kingdom Metazoa; phylum Arthropoda; class Insecta; order Neuroptera; family Sisyridae; genus Sisyra; species Sisyra terminalis. The sequence goes on from OY292280.1 coordinate 2,449,028, forward strand.
GAATTTTTATATTTTTTAGAATTTTTAGATATTTTAGAATTTTTAGAGTTATTTGAGTTTTTGTCTTTTTTAAATATAATAATTTAATTGTGGGCAATAAGGACGAAGCTTCTTGTGGAATATTATTTATTTAATCGCCAACGTTTCGTCAGCCATTCCTGACTTTTTCAGGACTCAAAATTAAAAATTACTCCATAAATGTCATAAAAATAAGCTGTAATTTTTTTGTGGGACAAAATTAAATAAAATTAGAAAATAAAAGGTTTCTTTAAAATATTGAATGTTTAATTCTCGTTTGGTGGATTAATTATATTCGTTAAATTAAAGGATGTTTACTTGATAGTATAAGAAAATTACTATAAATAATTGATTTAATATTAAACAAAAAGTGTTCCATATTAAAAGGAATTCAGGTAAGAACTTTTGGAAAATCTTGGAAAATTTCAAAAATTTTTATAACGCACGTATTTTTAATCTTGCCAGTTTTCATTTCTTGTTAAGTTTGAAGCTTTCTTCCAAAAGCTTCCATGCGAAGAATTTTTTTTTTTAATTCCAAAAATTGAATTCGGATAAATATTTTTTCGATTTTTTTTAAAAAAAATTGATAATCTTTGGTTGATTTCAGAGATATATTCTCCAGAATTAAACATTTTAAAAGCTTTTTTTTATCCGCAGAAAATGTATATTAAACGAAAAATTATGGGAAAATAGTTGAATGGTTTTGTAAATTTTATACTTCAGTAAAGAAGACAATTCAAGTTATTTATGATCGGATTTTTTTTCTTTATTTAATGTTTTTTAATATTTAAAATAGCTACGTTTCGTTACGTATTGTAACTTCATCAGGCATCACTTATTATACTTAAGCTTTTCAATTTTTTGGGAAAATTAGCCATTTTTTGTTTCCCTTCATATTTTGTAATAAAAGATTATCAAAAGTTATACATTTTAAATTCATGATCTTTTCTATTCTTATATATTTCTTTATATTTTCTTATATAGATATGCATATAATAACTATCATCATATTTATTTATGCCAAAGAAAAAAAATGTTAGAGGGAGTTTAAACATGAAATTTAGAAAAAAAAAATTTTCCAAGATGATCCACCACTTCAAAAAATTAGAATAAATTCCCGAGGGTTGAGGTCCTTAAAAGTCAAAATTCCACCTGGGATTTATAATAAATGTATCTTTTTCTTGTTTTCATTCCTAAGAATGAAAAAAAATTATAGGCCATTAATTTTAAATTTTTCCACCAAAATAAAAAAAAATATAATCGAAAAAAGGGATTTTTTATTCCCTAGAACTCCAAAAATTTGGTCAAATTGTTTTTATTTAGTATCAAAACGATCCCCTGAGTTTGAACCGAAAAAGCCGCGGGGTAGATTTCCTATCCAAACATGGTTATACCTTTTGATCGATAACTCTCTAATTATTGAAATGAGCTTAAAACGGGGTCGATAATTTTTTTTAAATGAAAAATTCGAAATTTTTTAGAGGGATGATTGTGTTCGAGGTTAAAGACATTTTTTTAGCAAAGCTTCGATGAGCATTGAACAGAAAAGTGTGACTTAGAAAATTTTTTTTTTTTTATTTTTTTTTTCAGAATGTTCCACCACTTTAAAAAGGTTGAAAGAAAATCCTGAGGATTGAGGTCCTTAAAAGTCGACATTCCAACCGGGATTTATAGTAAAAGAATATTTTTTCTCGTCTTCTACTCCTAAAAATGAGAATACAAGTCGTATGCCATTAAATTTAAATTTTTATACCAAAAAATATTATATTCTCTAGAACTCTAAAATTTGGTCAAATTGTTTTGTATCAAAACGATTTCCTGAACTTGAATCGAAAAACCAGCGGGGCAGATTTCCCATACGAAGACGGATATATCTTTGGATCGATAACCCTCTAATTTGTAGTGGAAAATTTGAGTTTTTTTTTAGAGGGATGATTTTTTTAGGGGGTGAAAGAATTTTTTTTAAGAAAAGTATCGAAGAGCTTTGAACAGAACAATGTTAGTTGTAGGGTTTTGTAGTGGTAAATATTGGTTTTGAAATTTAAGAAATAAAGGCAGTTAAACCGAAATGAGCGATTTAGAAATGGGGTGGTGGGTGTGGGGATGAAATCGTTGGGGATGAATACGATTTTCAGTAGATAGCTAACTGGTATAAAATAGTTGAGTATACTATACATATTTCATTAAAACTTAGTTCATAAATTGTGCTTTGAATCTCAAGCCGTCTCCGAATTTCCCACACCCCCGACATGTTCGCGTGGCATCCCTCTAACTTTCCACCCTTAGAGCGCGCGTCTCGCGTATTCCTCCACCAACATTTCTAAGGCCTTGCCTCTGAATTTCAATGATTTCGAAGAAAATTTTCTCAGTGGCTTAGCGAGATTGTCGGTGTTTCTTATTGGCGGGGGATGGGGTTGTTTTGTGGTTGTTTTGTTTCGTGGCATAGTTCAATGTTATGACGGGTGATTGTTTTTATGCGTCAAACATTTCACGAGGGGATTTAAGAAGCTGACGTTCGTGGGGGCGAGCGAGCGATATTTTGTAATAATAAAAGGGGTGGGGGTACAAGGGGAGGGGGGTGCGCGAAATATTTGAGGATTCACATACATACATACACATAAGCATCTTTCCTTATATATTAAATTTTCCCGGGGATTTTGCAAGCAGGCGGCTGGAGGAAGGTTCGGGACTGGTGAAATTGCTTTTCCAAGCAGAGCAGCTAAGAGAAAATCTATAATTTAGTACTAGACAACCAGGCAACGGCGGGCGCGAGCACGCGACGCCATCTTAGATTTCATCCTTCGTCTGTTTTCATCTTGTCGACGATAGGGGATGAGAATGGGGATGAATATGGATGGGCGAGTAAGTATCAAGGGATGGAAGAACTCGGTACTCGGCGGTATGAGTGTGCATTCGTTTCTGCGCACCCCATTCTACCGAAAGATGACGCCACATCCGCTCCAAGACAGCTCAACCCTTATTCATTCCACCCACAAGTGAACAACCCCCATCTTTTCGCTCTCTGCCACGGTTGAGATGCTACGAACTTGTAGTACGGGCCGACGCACCTCACCCCTCACAACCCCAAAAATCATCCCTTGCACCCCCATTCATACGTTTTGTAATATGCTCACTGTTAATATTAGCTGAATCTTATTATATTTCTAACTGGCCGCGATTTCAAAACGACCTTATATATGAGATAACCGAGCTTTTTGTTCTTCGACAATTTTCTTACTCAAATCTCAACCCTTATCTTGCCAGATTATAATCATTTTCTTATAGCGGTCATTTAACGACCATTTTATGAACTACACATCCCTTATTTATGACCAAATATTTTCAAATTATTTCACCAATTTTCGCAGGACCGCACTAAATCTTTCACACATTAAATATTTTACACCCTCACTCTAAATCAAAAACCAATAAGGGATGATTTTGATTTTTTTCCACCAAAATTAATTTCCACCAAAAATTTTGTTAGATTTTCCAATAAAAATTCACAAGTGATTTAAAAAAAAAAAAACTTAAGTACTATACCACTACTTAGGTAGTGAATTTTGGTATCAATTTTTGGAGATTTTTAACATTCCCTTAAGGTCACAAATGAATGAGAATTATAGTTTCTTTTTGAAATAAACTCAAAAAAAAATCGTTAACGCAAGACCTAATTCATTGAATTAATTCATAAAAAGGGTTGAAGGTAGTTTTTTTTCCAAAATAAAAAGCCTATTTTGAAATATCAATTTCAACCCTTATCGAATAAAAAAAATAATACAATTTCAATCTTGTCGATCAAGTTGTATGCTCTGTTAGTTAAGGGTTGTCAAGTGAACGGATTGTCTTGATGACACCTTGCCGAAGAAAAAGAACCTGTTTCGCCAACTTGTAGACTAGTTGAAAAAAGGGGTAGACCAACCCTTAAGCAAAAATTAATTCCAATTCTTTTTTTATGTTTTTCGATAGATTGAATTGGTTTCGTTTCTCAGGGTTCGAATATCGAAGATTTTCGTTTTATGAAAATTGAAATATTGTGGGGTGGAGGGTGGAAAGGGGTGCCAGGGTTAAGGGTTGGGGTTCGGGTGGTTCACACAGCCTAAAGATAACAATAAACCGGCAACTTTGCTTAAGATGATGTTGACTTTGTTCGCGGCGAGATAATTTCGGCCAAACAACCCCTGTTGATCGTTATTCAAGCGATACAAGTTTAGTTTCTTGTTGTTTATTACACGAGGCAAACCTTACTGACTTTCCCTTATCGCCTATTTCACCCGTATCACCTTCTATCATAACTCAAAGGCACACATTTACATTTCGGGGGATGAAATGAAGCCGAAAAGAAATCATAAACTTTTGCTCCAGAAAAATTTAAATTTTTGACGAAATAACAAAATTTAGGGGTGAAAATTTAAAGAATACAAAATATTGACAAGAAGTTGGTACAATTTAAATATCTGTTAATCCAAAAATCAGGGTTGAATAATTAGATTTATTCCGGATTTTGGAAAAATTAATATGGTGTATATGAGTGGTTCCAAGAGAAATCGACCACTTTTGAATCTAACCCCTTGTGAGTCAACCCCTAAAGGGATTATGTTTTTTTCTTTAAATGGTCCTTCTTACTTTCAAAGATTCATAACTTTTTCAAAGTCTATTTAATGGAAAATTTTGTTCCTTTAATATTCCAATAAAGTTTTCTGAAACGTCATTTTTGGAGAAAACCAAAAAATTTTTTCCCCATAAAAATTGATTTGTCGATACTTGAGTATCAAATTATACTAATATTTCAAGTTGTACTGAGCAAATTATACTATAATGTCAGGTATGACGTCAGAAAATTATTAATTTTGACCCAAATTTTTGAATATCCGTATTCAAAATTTGTTCTTTAGAACATGATTTCTTTTGGTAAATTTTCATTAACTGCTTCCTCATAAAAGGATGTATACTATTTATACCTGACGGAAGAAAAAACCTCAGTTTACATAATCGTGTGGGGCATTATACAACCGACATTTAAAAAATATTGAAAAAATGAAAAATGGAATTCTATTGTGATTTCAAGTTTGATCGTTAATAACTTTGACAGAAGTTAGTTTATCAAAAAATGCTTAGATACCTTTTTTTTAGAGCATTTAATTTTCTTTGTGAATAAAAAAAAAATGTTCTGAAATTTTTTTTTGCTTCTTAGTTACAGAATTCCAAAATTATAAAATCAAACCGTAAAAACAGATCAATGTTTAAACTTGATTAAAAGGAAACAGCTGATATGACGAAAATTTAAAATGAAACATTTTTGTAGAACATTGAATTTCCTTCAAGGATATCATTTATAATAAAAAACAGGAAAAAGGAAAACCTTGTGGAGGTTAAAAAGAAACACTACGTTTTTTATTAGTTATTTACTGTCAATGTTTTAAGTACTAAGGTCATAAGCGACTCTAGGATATATAAAAATTCGTAAGCTGAGAAATACAGAAAATTTGTTCGTTAAAAGATTTTTCAACTCAAATCCAACTAATTTTGGAATGGTCCCCTTGACTCGGCCACCAGTAGCCTACGTATACTATTGGTTTTCGGAAAATTTTGAAATTATTAAAATATTTCAGCGAGCTGTCAAGAAATTCCATATTTATTGAAAATTGTTTTTAAAGTATGATAAATTAACATATTTTTGACTGAGATTCAAAAAAAAAAGGAAAAGTCACCACCTTAATCACTCAGATCACTTTTGGGATGTAACCTAAAATATCGATTTTTCATTTTCACAGAAATAATCGATTTTTACAAAAAAAAACAAATAATCGATTTGGCGAAAATCAACTTTTTCCAATTATTTGAAAGAATGTTTTTTTTTTCTTTCTTCTGTATATGTTACGACAAGTGTGATGAATCGACAATTAATAATATTTATCTATCGTTATTAATAAATTACCAAAAGCCGTGAAAAAAGTATATACTTTTATAACTGCGTTACTCCTAATCGCTTTAGACTCTATCTGAGCTTGGGAGAGTTGCGGACGTAAAATTCGACAGTAAATCAGAGATTCACAAATAATCGATTTTTTGGAATATCGAAATCGAATGATAAAATCGATTATTGTAGAATAAATAAATAGTTCTTTGCATAATCGACTGCTTATTCATTGACAGTTACAAATACTATAAATTTTAATCTTGAACTGTTCTTAAATCATTCATACAACTTTCTTTTTTCCCTCAACATCTGCAAACTAATTCCAAATATGTGCGACATTGACTATTATCATGATGCTAGTTTGTCTCCCAAAATTGTTAATAATTGTTTATTAAAATTAATAAACTACCAAAAGTCATAGAAAACGTAACTACATTTACCACTTTAGACTCTTGTCTGGATTCGGGAGGATTACGAACGAAAAAATCGAGAAAACCAGGGAACAATACATCGATTCTTAAATAATCTAGAGTCTAAAGCGGTAGGGAATAACGGAGTGGTAAATTTAAAATTTAAAAAATCGATTTTTATAGAAGTAATAATCGATTATTTTTTATATCGCTAATTCTTTACCAATCATAAATAGTATCAATTTTAATCTAGAACGGGTCTTAAATAATTCATAAATCTTTCCCTTCTCCCCATACTTCTGCAAACAGTGAAATCGAATATCTGAGACATTGAAAATTTACGAGAAATTAGTTTGTCTTTCAGACGAAGTTGTGGGTGTTAGTCTCATATCAATTTCATAGGATAAAGCGATAAATGAAGAAACAGAAGAACGAAGATTGATTTTTTTTTATTGAAGACAGTACAACAAAAATGGACACAAATTATTTTTTTTTTAAACTGATTTAATTCTTTACCAAATATATTAAACAACCCCTATTTATTCAAATAAAATAAAAATGAATTAAAGGGAATAAAATAGATTTAATTCATATGATAGTTGTGGAATTGTAAGGGTTTGTTTGAGAAATTTTGAAGAAATGACCTCAAAAGTTCATGAGAATTTGAGGGATGAAATAGTTATTAGTCGAAAGGGTTTAATAGTCGTAACAATGTATATCAGTGAGATAATATTTAGGAAATTCAAGATTTATTCACCCCTTTACAGTGGCGATTTCTTGCGTCTCGTACTGACCACTGGCCAGGGTAAGGGTGGCGGTGTCGTGGCTATTTTGATCACGCAGCACCCCTCGACATAAACATGAGTGACCAGTGTCCAGTTGTCCGAATCTGGAACTCAACAGGTTTTTTCGGCAACATTTCTCAAAAAATGACCCAAACTGACCATTGACGTCCGCTGACCAATTGACCGAGGTGTGCATTGGAAATTTTTAGGGTCATGAGAACATTTTTGATTTCTCAGATATTCTTTTTTTCGATTCTCAAACTCTGGCCATTGTCACCGTTATCCCTATATTCCCTGATTTTCGAATTCCCGTTTCAACATATTCGGAACGCGAAAGTTGTCCGGCCGGTGTTGGCGCACACAAAAGTCCTTCGAAATCAACGCATTCATTGGAAACTTGTTTCAATTGATTTCTGGAAGAATGATGCGGGAATGTTGAAAAAAAAGGGATACAAAGAATTTGTCGACTTTAAACTTTTTGGATTTCAGTCTGCCGCAATAATTCGACCTAAAACGACTAAGATATTGTGTTTTATTTTTCTACTTAAAATTTACTGATACCAAAAATTTGATCCAAAAATTTGATTCAAAAATCAAAGCTAATAAGCAAATTTTTGTTTTACTTTGCCAAATTTAAACCCTTTTTATATCTGAACGTTTTGTATATTTAAAATTCTGGAAAACAGACCAAAAATAATTAAAAATCTTCAACATTTTAAAGAAATTACGAAAATATCCAACAATTGCCGAAATTTTTGGCAAAAAACACTTGTTTTGTTTTTGGTTGTGAAAAAGTTTAAATTAGAATAATTTTCAAGACCTTCACTACCAGCTGTACCATCAGGGAATTGTGGAGCTTTTAAATTAAAAGCTTAAATAACAAAAACAAATTGAGTTCCAGTTTCGTAAAAAGTTTTCAGCAAATTTTGATGAAAATTAATATTTCATAACAAGCTTTATGGAATTGAAAGCTTTTTAGTTGAGCTTTTCGTGAACAATATCTTAAGCCAAGTGAACTAAAAGTGTTTCATTAAAAAATGTGTTTGTGAAGCTTTTTAAGCACAAAGCTTTCAAAGTGGGTTCGAAAATAAAGTTTTCATTTTTTTAAAATGGTGGTTTTTGATCATAATCTAGTGATACTTTGGTGACAAATTCTCGATGAATTTACATTCAAATTAAAAAAAAATTAGAGTACCAGCATTTTTTTAATCGCTATTTACCGTCGCTATATAACTACTAAGGTCGTTAACGACTCTAGAGTTAAGAAAAAACCGTTAATCGAGAAATATCGAAAATTTGCTCAAAATTTGACACCTACCAGTTTTGGAGTGGCCATCTTGACCACTCAGCCACCAGTAGGCGTAATCAGATTTATTTTGGTATTAATTCTCATACATAAGTCCTAAAATAGTTTAAAACTTCATAATTTTTCTTCGCATTTTATGTGACTTTTTCGTAGTTTCTTGATAATACCAAAATTCTTAAAGTTTTCCCAAAAAATGCCTAGGTAAGGCTTAAGCTCCCTAAATTGCCATAAACAATCGTTTTTGTTTTGTTCCACTGGTGGACGAGTGGTCAAGATGACCGCTCCAAAACTAGGTGTTGAGTTCAAATTATGTATCGATCAAATGCTCGATATTTTTCGATTTACGAATTTTTATTAACCCTTGAGTCGTTCTAAGTCATGGTAGTAATAAAGCGGCTAAAAATTTACTTAAAACTTTACATGTTAAAAACTTAACGTTAGACTTAAAAACAAAACTATTGAAGTCATTGCATATAAGAAATATAGAATTTTGCCGACTTAAATAGATTATCAAAATTAAAGAATTAAATTGTATAGCATTGTAATATTTCTTTCCCAATTATTTATCTCTTATTAATTTTTATGTTTTGGAACTTAAGATACTACGGATCTCAATTATAGAAAAATTTATACCGATTTCCATTTCAAAATAAATTTTTTGGGTGTTATCTAAAATTAGTAATCCACTGCTGTGCTACCAATGAAGAATGTCTAAATTTCAAATTCAAGGTTGTGCCTCGTTGAGTAATAGTTTCGGAACAAATTTTCATTCGGAAATCTGGAATCTCTTTGAATCTAATCTCGATAACCTCGATAACTCGAATTCGAAAACCTCCATTACTCAAAACCTCAATCTTCTATAAATCAAAATTATCAGAGAACTTCTAATTATTTCGACGTTAATTTTTCTTCTATATCTCCGAAAAATAAATTAAATGCCGATTTTTTGAACTCAGCAATGTTTGATTTTTCAACCTTTACAATTCGATCTCTTCAAATTAATGGCCTTTTTAGTTCGAAAGAAAAAAAGTTTCCTACTAGAAAAATTTGCCAGCATTGTGTTTTACTTGCTAACCTTTATGTTTAGTATTATTATATTTAGTAATTTTTATTAGAATCACCTCTCTAACTAAAAATAAGTAAGAATCAATTTTAACTTCTACCAAATCGAATATTTCTATACAAAATCCGTCATAGACAATAATTTTATAACTCAAATTTTTCGTGATTCCTAGAAATTTGACTTACAGAGGTTTTACTGTAATACCCAAAAATCTAGACTATATTTTTGATTTTTTTTTCCGTTTCTGCTTTTATTAAATTAAGATTGACGTAGGTAATACCACACTTGAATGGATGATAAAAATTATTAATTTACTTAATCTTGTGGAGTGTACGGAGAAATTCATCAAAAGGCATTAAAATCGAGGCTTATAGAATAAAAAAATATATAGATTCTCGTGGACTACGATAAACCGTAAGCTTATATAAGTAAAACCAAAATATTGTCACACGGACGAAGTTGAGAGTATCGTTAGATTCTGAAATCTGAAATAAAAATTTCTTTATTTTCTTAGACATTCTTAAAAAGTAATAGCAGTTAAAACGTATTGTCAATCTGTCCAAAACTACTAAACCGATTTTGATAAAATGTGTGGTAATTTACTTGTTTTATGCATTAAACAAAGCATTACTAATATTAAAAATTTTCCTTGAAGGAGGGAAAAGAGGGAAATGAGTGATTAAATTATCTTTAAACATTCCATTTTTTTAACAAGCAATTCGTTATAATAAATAAAATTGTCCTAATTGTATCAAAATCCGTGGAGTATTTCCCGAGAAAATTTCAACTCTTTTTATCCTCTATAAAGTGTACAAGGAAAAAAATATATTCCCGGTAAAATTTTGATTTGGTTACAGTTGAAAATTTTTACGATAAAATTGGATTTTTATATATCAAAATAATAAATTTGAATTATATTTAGTTAAATATTGTCACAATTTTATATACCGAGCTTTTTATTTACAAATCAAAATTGATGTAGAAAAATATTTTAACAATTTTTCGTGAATTATTTGCGCAAAAAGAAAAATTTCGGTAGGTTAAATATAGAAAAATTTATATTTATAAAAAAAATAAGAGCTTTGAAAGCTTCGAAAGCTTTTCTTTAGTGCATCGTAATCAATGTCGAAAAAACCATTTTGTTTTTCATTTTGAAAATAACAATCCCATCAAAACATTTTACTCAAGAATATGGTTACCTAAACTTTCCTCGAAAGCTTGAAAGCTCGTGAGCTTTTTTTCTGAATTTCCCCCAACATATTTTCCTTACCCACAAATAACTTCCATTCTTAATTCGCTTAGTTCGAGTTAATTGAACATAAGGCGCCATTTTCTAAAAATGAAAAGCTCGCATCCCTCAAGCACAGCGTGCCATCGTCGCTCTCGCAGCTTCCACCCCTATTCTCAAAAGTCACCCTTATCTTTGCATCTTCCTGAAAAGATCCTTTTTCAAACCACCAAATCTGCGAATAGAGAACAACGCTATGTGAGACATATGTTCACCATATTTCCTGTCTTTGTTTTGAAAGCTCGCAACGGTTATGGGGGATGAAATACAGTTTGAGTGAAAAGGATAGTTTCGGTTAGTTTAAGCGGAATTACAGTTGGGGTCTTTGTCGAGCTTGAATATATCTGGGATTGATGGAGCTTTCGTTCAATGTGGCGGAGAGGGATGGATGTATTGGGAGCTTTCGGGTTGGTTTGTCGCTCTTTGTCAGCGTTTGAATCAAATGAGTTTTGTAAAAAGGATGAACGCGATTATTTCTACTGAAAGTTCTATGCATCTCTTTGTTGTTTGTTTTATGGCTGGAATTTCAGCCGCAGCCATACTGAATGGGGCGTCTCTCGATTGAATGCTACGCTTAGTGCTTAAATGGCGTCAAAAATTTCTTGAGAAAAAAAGTTCAATCTTAATTTTCCCGGAAAAAAAAGCAATCTTAACTAAAGGTTGAACTGCTTGAGAATTCTAGATAACATTGATCAGGTGGTGAATGAGTCCTGTGGGAATTACAATCAGTGGTGGCTTATAATCTCATTTATACTTTTAAACTGATATTTAAAAAACAAGAAAAATAGAAAATTATCTTGGATATAAATTGGAATTTTTAAACTGCAACATTACTCATTACTTAGATACATTTATATACCGAAGGGTATATACCCATAGGTATATCCAATGTTGATATTAAAAGGTCTACCATTGCAATTTTTGATTTTCAATTTTAAGCACATTTTTGTACAAAACATTCTTATAGGAAATTGAATGCTCTACAAAAAAGGCTTGATTGTACAGTTTTTGTCAGACCAACCATTTCCATTAAAATCAAGCCTTGGACATTCAACTGTTTTAACGGTTTAAATTTTTAACTATGGAATTTTATAACTCATGAACGAATTAATATTCAAAGCAATTCTTTTATATATTCTTATTTGAAGTCAATTGTTCTACAAAAAAGGTCTATTCACATTTTATAATAAATTTACTTCTGTCAAAGTTATTCAATCTCAAACTTGAAGTTACAATGAAATTGCGTTTTTTTTTCCTATAAGCTGCTTAAAAAATTTAATGCTCTATAAAAAGATTTTTAAAGATATTTAGATATTTTCACATACTATACATCTTTTACAGAATGAAAAATTTTATTAAATAAAATAATTTATCTATTGACTTAATATTAGCTCAGAGGAGTGTAAAAAGCATACATTCTGTAAAGAAAATAACTACTAAGAAAGATTGAATTTTAATATACCAAGCGTCTTAAATATTTATTGTCATTTTAAAAAAATCTTCAAAATAAACATTAAGTTTTTCAATCCAATAAAAAATAGCTTAAAATAAAAAAAAATCATTTTAACCTCAACTTTGACCTTGAATAACTTTGATTGAAATAAGTATATCAAAAATGCTACGAAACCTTTTTTGTAGAAGATTTAATTTCTCTGCACCTAATAAGTCAGCAAATTCATTGTTTGTTACATAAAAATTACTGAAAAATTATATTATATACATCGCATATAATTTAAAAATATCTTTAGCTTATAAAAATTAATTCTTCAATAGAAAAAGAATAAACAGCTTATAGCAAAATAAATCAGAAATTTATTTGATTTCAACTTTGGTGGAAATAAATGTATCAAAAAATGCTTCGTGACCGTTTTTGTAGAACATTAAAACGTATAGATTAATCAATATAAGTATTCGTATGAAGTCGAATGAAAATTTAAAAATTTGATATTTTTCTTGCATTTTAAACATTTTTTGTGATCAAAAAAATAAAAATATCTTTGATATAAAACAACAAATTTTACAAAGGAATTTCATCATTTAAGAATTTCATTTTGACTTCAACTATGAACATGAATAACTTTAACAAAAAAAAAAAAAATAATCAAAAAATAGTAAAGGATCCTTTTTTATAAAGCCTTCAATTTTCATTAAGAACATATAAAAATTTTAGTTGTAAAAGTTCAAATTTTATAATTCAAATCGAAATTTACATCAAAAATTTACAATCAAACCTTTTTTGTAGAGCTTTAAATTTTCTTTAAGAAATTGTAGTGTTTGTTTTTTTTTTCAATTTGATGGTTCAATTGTTATGCGAAATAAGGCGATATAGATTGAAAATCACGATTTGTGAAGTTGGACCTCTTAACATTAAAATTAGGGGTTCAAAATTTCACAATAATTTTTTGTATCATCCTGAATAAAAGTCGATTTTTTGATCTAGCTATATGTAAAGTAATTTTGTTAACTACTAGATATTTGTTGAAGGATTGCCTTCCTAAAATATATTTTTTTTACTTATGTATTATTAACATTAATGGCACATATGGAGGAAAATTCTATAAAAATATGCTTGTGGACTTTTCATTTGACTTCAGTAGGGTAGCTAAAAGGAAGTGAGATTTACGTAAAGGTTTTTCGAAGGTATTGTGGTGGAAAATTAAAAATTTATAACTTTAAAGCAAAGGGAAAGGAAAAACCTATTTTTCACCGAGGCTAATATAAAGGATGAGCTTTTATTGATTTGGGGAAGAATAGTTTCAGGAATATATATATAAATTTGTGGAAATTAAATGTAAATATTTTTAGATTTTTGTTAAGGGTGGCTTTGCCACCCTTGCCCCCGTTGTCAAGCCACCACTGATGCAAATCGAGTTGGATCGTCTCGTTTTCCTGTTTTCGTGTTTTGTGCGATGGGGGTTGTTTTGCGAGCGTCTTGCGAGGGGTGACATCTGCCACAGAACAGGATATTCGCAAAATATCTTGGGAGTGGGTGGGTGTGAGAAGTGGCACCCGTGTCGAGGCTTGAGCCTCGATCTCGTGCTATTTGTATTGAAAATCATACGTGTTGTGACACGTTCGGGGGTGAGTTTCACATCAGCTGTCGCCCACAGGCAACTCTATCCGGGAAGAAACCGGGAGTGTCAGGGTTAAGACACCGGAACAGAATGTATCAAGACAACCGCCACACCCATCAGCCTCGTCAGTTTCATTTTCTGCGACAAACATATCTACAAGAGGGAATCTCGCAAACTCGCATCCCCTATTATGCATTCCATATTTTCGACGTTGATAGAGGGTGGGTGGTTAAATACCGGATAGTGCCGCGAATGGGGTCGCTCTTAGGGTAATCCACCATTTTCCTCCGACATATATGGATGAAACATGTACACATATTTAAACTTGTCTAACATCCTAATATTACCGAAATTAAATTTAAATGTGATACTCCACGGGAATTTCGAACAACTTTAATACTTACTTAAATAAATCTGATTTTCCCCCAGCAGGCTTCTTCCAGACACGTTCTTATACCTCATTAACTTCCATACATATTTCATAAACCACCCTTACATTTTCACACCACCTACAACCCCAATCCGTCTTGCAAACATACACTATTCATCAAAAATCCCTTTTTCTTAAAACCCAATAAAATAAAAGTATAACTTTTAAAGCCTAAATATTTAAGGGATGTTTTTAACATCAAACAAAATGCTCTATTAGTTTCATAGCAAAAAAAAATGAGTCTCAAGGGTTGAAGTGAGTTTAAGGGTTTAAAATATTGAAAAATAAAATAAAGACAATTAAAAAGCAGACCTTTATTATGGTACTTGATTGACTTATATTACTCGTCCCATATACAGTAACAGTATATGACAAAAGATCTCAAAGTACTCATACTCTGAATTTTGGAACTCACTAATATAAAAAAATATATACACAAAATATATTAATCAAAGTAAGCAAAAATCATATAAAGATCAAACAAAATATATTTTCGATATATATCCCAAATATGTATTTCGATTGCCTTCCACCATTGTGATCATTTAGTAATGTTTGACCACTCAATAACTGCTTTTGATCAATTTTGAAATTAATTATAAAAAGTTCCAATTCAATAAAATGAATATATTTTTGGTGCATTTGTCAAATACTTATTTCGGTTGTCAACCACTAGTAGGTGACCACTGAGACAGTTTTATTTGTAATAGAAATACTTAAATCAGCATTTTAACAAGTAACACAAGTAAACTTTAAACTTAAATTTTTGAACTAAAGTTCAAAGAAAATGTTTTTTGACATATTACCCCCATACGCATTTCGATTGCCATCCATTTTATAGTGGTCATCAAATAGTGTTAGATCTCTCGATAACTACAATATGATCAGTCACTATACTAATTACAAAGAGTTCCAATACAATAAAAAGATCAAACAAAACATATTTTTGGTATATTTCCCAGACCCGTATTTCGATTGCCAATCACCGTTGTGGTCAATAAGTAGCATTAGATCTCTCGATAATTGCTATATGATAAGTCACTATACTAGTTAAAAAAAGTTCCAATACTGTTCAATGACCACAGAGGAAATTTTTTTGGCAATCTTGAAAATACGTATCTGGGCATTTAAATATTTGAATCAAAATTCAAAAAACATGTTTTTTTTAAATATTACCCACATACGTATTTCGATTGCCACCCATTTTATAGTGATCTTAAATAGTGTTAGATCTCTCGATCATACAAGTATTATACAATACTTGTATAATACTTGTACAATCTCTCGATTATACAAGTTACGAAGAAGTTCAATACTATTTGGAGATGACTCAAATGAAGTTTCCATGGCAATCGAAATGCGTATATGGAAATTTTTTAAGAACTTTAGTTCATTGTTTATTTTTGTTTATTATTTTTCATTTGGTCTGAAATTTATTTAATATATTGGTCTTATGCATCCTCTGGAGTTTATTGAAGATATTATCTGAATTGAGCCCAAATCACATATTTGGGGGTATTTTACGGTGACTGATTACTAATTTAATGATTATAAGATTCCTTGATGAATTTGAAGGTTGGTATGGATCTTCGGTATATTAGTGTTCTGTAAAATTTTGCCAAAAATAAATTGAGTTGTTGACCCCAAGTCTGAAAAAAAAAAATGATTTTCAAATGTTCTGTTTTGTCCATATTTTGTTTTACTGTAAATACCAAATTGAAATTGTACTAAATAGTTAAAATTTGTAGCTGTCAAGTTATATTTTAAAACAGAACATGTGAAAGTATTTTCTTATTTGTTTGAATTCATTTAAGAGCTTTTAAACGACAGAAAAAGAACTTTCTTTGCATAAAATTGAAGGATGAATTTTCAGACGTATATGAATTAAATAAGTAAATATTTGATTTTATTTTCATCTCCTCTCGATATGTTTTGATACAATAGCTCAAATATATTTTAAAGTTGTGGTACAAAACAGAAAATGATATACTACATTCGTTTAGGTTCTGTTTCGTATACAATTTTTTGTTTAAATTATTATTTCCACTTCCAAACTTCTAACTGTAGGGGTAGGACGAAACAGAACATCTCAAAAAGAGCTCAAAATACCCATGTTCTGGACTCCAAGAACGTTTTCCGGAATGTACGAAAGAATCTCTTCGGAGTTTTTTTTATATTCCCTGGTTTCGTATGTACTTTAAATCCTATTTGTGATGTTTTGTCCGATTACAAAAATAAGCAGTTCAAATACCAGTAAAGTGATCAGCTTGAAAAAATTTACAAGTAAAATATACTTTGTGGTTGAAGAATTTTAATAAATTAGAACAAGAGTAGTTTGTATGACATTTGTGGAAAAGGAGATGTATCTGACAAGCGTAAATGATCGACTAAATTGTGAATAAAGTGTTTTCTTGTATATATATCTGAGCTTTAAAATATTCTATAGTTTTGTATATAAAGTAATTACGCAAATATTTCAATTAAA